>BSBM01001430.1:12865000-13609166 GCA_027924585.1 Larix kaempferi
GTTTGTGTGGGGGGGTGGAGAACCCAGGGCTCTTGGCCCTTGCCATGGATGAGGATATGCTGCACCTACGTGTTGCATAGGGCCCTTACAGCTACAATACAATGGATGGTATGTCGTAATACTCCTTAGCCTTGACATTGTAACTTAGCATTGCATTCTTCTCTCTACAGTGGCATGTTTTAACCATTGTTTTGTTGTGTGGCTTGACGGGAGGGTCTCGTTGGTGGCCCGAGAGTGGAGATAGCATGTACTGGATATATCCTATCATGGGTGTTTGAGATCCATGGTCCTGGTAAGACCCGGGCACTCTGAACCTATGCTTCCTATGGTTGAAAATGTTAAAAGAAGATAGCTAGGGTGAAAGTGATAGCTCTATGTGGAGTTACAAGGCGTTTTATAGTGAGATTCTTTTCTTATAGTTGTAAATACCCCTTTAAAAATACTCCAGCATTTTGGCTGTTGATTTGTAAGACTACGGACAATTTGGTTTGAATATGTCAGGGTTTGGTTTTGAATCTATTAAATGTTGTTTCCAGTTTGAGGATTTGTGGATGAACTTATTCTCTGTGGTGATAAATCATAGCTGTTTATAAGACTTGGAAAACTCTATTTTGAAATGGATGTGTAAATTTGGTTGTTGTTTGTTTTCTTACTTTAAGTTAAAATGCTTGGTATAAGGTTTGGAAAATGTAATGTTCCTTCTTTTTAAAGATTCTTTGATGCTGGAATTTTAATCTGTTTGGAAAAATGATGCTACTGTAGGAATTCGAATTGTTTTAAATAAAATAGTCTAAGTCGTGAGCATTGGAGATTGATTTGGTTTTAAAGGAAAACATTTATGGGTCTTTGACTGTGGTCTAGATAACGTAAATCGATTCTAAGTCTGTGAGTTTGAGTTAGGGGATTCAATCTCAGTCCTATGACTTTCGAGGATGTGTATGCCCTATGTGAAAATAAAGATTTAATGTATTTTTATTTCGTTTTGGTTTGGTTAGACTATGAAAGGCGTGGATCGTCCTCAATGTGATTTAGGTAGAATGTCTTTCTAGATCTTATCTTGGTTAATGGCATTTTACTTAGTAGGGTTTAAGTTGCTTCTAATGAGAATTTTGTGTATTGCTTGCCCAACGCAAAGAGCGTGGCCCTTCTTCTTGTAGCTAAATCTTGATATTATGTTCTGTATTTAATTATTTTAATTATCTAAGACATGACTCTACCTGTGCGTTTCGATGGTTTTAAATGTTGGACACAAACATGTCTCCATCCTATAGGTATTTTGTTATTTTTGAAATAGTTGAGTAAGCCTGTCATGGCTCTGTCTGTGCATTCTCTTCTTGTTTTTTTTAAAAGGATAGTTGATGACAATGTGGCCCTTCAGCCAATGCTGGGTGTGGTAAATAAAAAGCAGAGTGATGATGGCATGGAGCGATCCTCACTGGTTTTGTTCTTTTTTATTCTTAATAATATTAGTTGGAGTATATTGTTGATATAAAACGTTTTTTCAAAGAAGAAAACGTAGCAAGACAAACCAAGGGTTTTAAATGATAGGATTCGCTTTTAATTAATGGCTTGGTATTTTTAAATCTAGTTTATTAAATGTTCCTTCTAGAATGGTTGATGATTTTAAATTAATAAAGATCTGGTTCTCTTAAGAGTTTACATGTTGGTTTGAAGGAGTTTCAATGAAACTCTGTCAATGTTAAGATTCTTGATTTTAATAAAGTGGTTGTACTATGTGTAAGTTGGATATTTATTAAATCAACGTCTTAGTTTTTAGGGTTGAGATCCTAAAGAGAATCGATCTCCGTGTGAGATGATTCAACTGTAGAATACCCTTAGACAAGCATGTGTGGGTATAGGTTTAACGTAATTATTTATTATAGAAATGTCTAATTATAGTAAAATAATCCTACGTTGAGATCTAGCACAAGATAGCATAGCTAGCTCTGCTAGATCGAAGTCTAAAAGCAATAAGGGGAAGTATGAAATTACTTTTTAAAGTAAACATAAATAAATGGTTTACCCTTGGGAGCCATTGCCTTAGCCCTTGCTCCCAAACACAAAATGATAACCAGATAAGCAATTTACAATTTATAAGGATTTGAAAAGTGATCATAAGATCTTACCTGAACCCTTGCAACTTGGATCTCCTACTTAATGACCTACACAGCTCAAACACTAGTTAATGGAAGAAATAATTTTAGCTTACATGTAGGATGATAATTGGATAACTTTGGAACTACCACGTTCCTCCCAACCATGACCCAAAACCGTTCCTGGTTCTAAACTGGATCCCCTTGAGCTAGCTCCAACATGCAAAGAGGTCTAGAGAACCTAGGACAGGTAGCTGATTGAAATCAATCTTGGAATAGTACTTTTCCAGGATTATGGAACAAATTATCTCTTGATACCATACATAATGATACTAAGATAGATGGATCCTCCCTTTGGAATTTGTCCTTGCTTTTATAGATAATCTTTTGGAATGGTAGTTAAGTTAGTAATAATATTTTTTATATTTAACTTAAGTTTGATTTTATGTTTGAAAATATAATTAAAAGTTTATTTAATTATATCTCAGTTTGATTTTCAGTTTTGAATTATAATTTAAAAGTTTATTTAATAAACTTCAGTTTTCTTTAGAACTCTTACTTAGTTCTTTTTGAACTAATTTGTAAACTTTATATTTTATTTAGTTAATTTATATGCACTGGATTAGTTATAAGTATAATCCATTTAAGTGGATATATATATATATATATATTACTTTATGTAAACTATGTACTCTTTATTACTCTCATAATTTTTTTATAACCATATCTATATATATAATATCTTTTATATACATACATATATCTTTTGCATACCACTTTAGTATATAAGTGAGACTCTTTATAAAAAATCAATTTGATTTAACCAAGTAGTTATATAGCATTATAATCTTTGATGCTTATTAAAAGAATAGGGTCAACTCTTTTGACAAGGCTATTATTAGGTTTCGAAGGTCTGCTAGGTTAGGTAACTCTAGATCCCCTTTTTCATGTTGGATTACCTCGTTTTTCGTGGTAGCTTCCTTAGTCCTTGATTACATGAGTAATGAATCAATTAGTCATAATAAAATAGGTATGATGATTGGTTCTATTCAGAGCCTTCCTCAACTCAACACCTTTTTAAGTAAAGTAACCTCAGGTGCTATTCAGAGCTTATGCTTAACACTCTTCAACGGGCGTTATTCTAGTGCAATTCCAAAGCTCCTCGCTCAACACTAGTGCTAGGATGTATTTGTAAGATACACTTAGGGATACAATGGCCAAAGATCTGATGCTCTAGAGCTTATGCTCAACATCAAGTTGGAGTGCTCCAGGAATTATGCCCAACACTCTATGTACATCAGGGATTATGCCCAGCACATAATAAAAGTCCTCTATGTAAATTGGGGATTACGCCTAGTACATAGGTCATCCATGTGCTTTAGAGTCCATGCTCAACACATCATAAAAGTTAGTCTTGCATATCATATCTCTGGAAAGTATATAACAAAGATCATCTCAGTATATCAGGGTTTTGTACCCAATCTCATAATAGACATTAATCAAATACATCGGGGCTTCCTACCTAGTATATAACCATAATCTGCATCTGTCAGGGTCCATGCCCAAATATGTATATCTATAATGAAAGTAAGTCATGTGCATCAGGGATTACGCCCAACATATATAATAAATGAAAACATGTGCATTGGGGCTTACGCCTAGTATATCAAAATAAATCATCTGCATTGGGGCTTGCACCCAATAGATAACATCAACATAATGAAAACAATTCAGGATATTACATCACTCCCCACTTAGAACAACGTCGTCTCGGTGTTCTAGGGACTAGAAATGAAGTCGTGAAATAAGGCGAGGTAAGCCTCCTTCATGGTGGTTTCATTTTCCCGGGTGGCCTCATCAGGCTCGAAGTGATTCCACTATACTTTCAATTGGATGATAGTTTGTCTCCTAAGATGCACCTCCCTCTTGTCCTGTATGTGGAGGGGCTCTAGCATGAATTACCCCTCGGGTTCTACCTATAATAAGGACAAATCAATCACATGGTTAGTATCATAGACATATTTAATAGAGATGCATGAAAAACATTATGAACTTTTAAAAGAGCTGGTAAAGCTAACTCATATGATATTGGCCCTTTCTTGGCTAGTATCTCAAAGGATCCACAAAATCTGGGGGATAACTTTCAGCATCACCCCAATTTCAAATAGATCCTCTTTGCCTTCACTTTTAAGAAGACATGTTCGTCAACATGGTAATATTTGTCTTTTCTTTTCTTATCCGCATAACTCTTTTGGCGGTCTTATGCTTCTTTCAAGTTCTATTGTACTTTGGTGACTAGCTATTCTAAATCTTTTAGTAAATCCAGACCTAGCATGAGTCTGTCTACCGGGCTATCCCATGTCACCAGTGTCCTACACTTTCTACCATAGAGTACCTCGAAGGGTCTCATCTTGGAAAAGGTCCGGTACTCGTTGTTGTATGCAAACTCTGCGAGGTGTAAACAATCCTCCCACTTCATGGGGTTGTTCATTAAACACATTCTAAGCATATCCTCTAAGATCTGGTTTACTCGTTCCGTCTGTCCTTCAGTCTGCGTGTGGTAAGTGGTACTAAAGTTTAACTATGTCTCCAAACCAGACAACAAGGATCTCTGGAAATTACTAGTGAACTTCGTGTCTCTATCCGAGATGATTTCCTTGGGTATCCCATGCAATTGAAAGATTTCTTTCAGGAAAATGTCTGCAATGTGGACATCTTTGTAAGCAGACTTCAGTGGTATAAAGTGTGCTGCTTTCGATAACTTATCGAATACTACAAAGATGGAGTCATTGTATTTCTTTCTCTTTGGTAAATCGGTAATGAATTCCATACTGATGACCTTCCATTTTCACTCTGGAATGGGTAGCAGTTTTAGTAGTCCGGAAGGATGCTGGTGTTCAACCTTGACCAGTTGGCACTCATAACACTTAGCGATGAATAATGCTATGTCGTATTTCAACTTAGGTTAGAAAAAGTGTTTCTTTACTGCTGATATCATCTTTTGATATCTCGGATGTCCTGAGTAGCGTTTCCAATGGAACTCTGTTAGGATGTTAGGTCTAATGTCTCTGTTGTTCGGGACATAAAGTCTCTCCTTCAACCATAACAATCCTGACTCGTCTATCTTATATTCCTTCTGTTGTTGGAATAACCTATCCTCCTGAATCTTTTTAAGGATATTGACATAGAATCAGTCATTCCTACATGTCGTTCTAATCCTATTGTGCAATTCTAAGTCAGTATGACTTACTATTACCTCATATAACATATGATCTCGTCGAATTAAAGCATCAATGATCTTGTTCTCCTTTCATTTTATGTGTTTTAGCTCAAAGTGGTACTCACTTAGGAAGGCTAACCACCTGGCCTACCTAGAATTTAGGTCAGGTTGGTCAAATAATTACTTCAAACTCATATTGTCTGTCTTCAATAACAACTTCTTTCCCATAAGGTAATTCCTCGACATCTTTAAGGCGTGGATGATGGCCGCTAGTTAAAGATCATGCATGGGGTAGTTCTGTTCATGTTCCTTTAACTTTCTTGACTCGTAGAAGATGGCGAAGTCATTTTGCATAAGGACTCCTCCGAGTCCTTCTTTGCTTGCATATGTGCAAACAACGAAGTCCCCACTGGGATCAACAATATGTAAAATGGGTGCACTAGTCAAAATTTGTTTTAGTTTATGGAAGATTTCTTCGCACTTGGTCATCCAAAGGAATTTGTTTTCATTTTTATGTAAGGAAGTCATAGGAGAATCAATCCACGAGAAATTATCAATGAACTTCTGATAATTTCTGGATAAACCTAATAATGATCTTATGTCAGTCACGCAAATAGGTGTAGGCCATTCTTCAATGGCTTTAATCTATTCTGGGTCGACTATTATCCCCTTCTCTGAAATGATGTGACCTAGGTACTATATCTGTGGTTTGTAGAAATCACACTTTCTAAACTTACCATAACGTTGGTGTTCTCGTAACACGATGCAGGGGTGTTCTTCATGTTCTTCCTTATTCTTGGAGTAAATTAGTATATCGTCAATGAAAACTAGTATGAATTTGTCGAGGTACTGACTAAAGATATCGTTCATAATGCACATAAAATTTGTGGGTGCATTTTTCAATCCAAAAGGCATTACCACAAACTCATAATGGCCGTATCAAGTTCGAAAGGCGGTCTTACTGATGTCTTCGTCACAGATCCTTACTTGGTGATATTTGGATCGCAGGTCGATCTTCGAAAATATCTTTGCTCCTCCGACTTGATCAAACAAGTCATCAATCCTAGGAAGTGGGTATCAGTTCTTGACGGTCAACTTGTTAAGTTGATGGTAATTGATGCACATATGCATCATCCCATCCTTATTTTTGACAAAGAGTATCGGTGCCCCCCAAGGAGACACACTTGGTTGTATATATCCCTTTTCGATTAAGTCTTGTAACTGCAGCTTGAGCTCCACCAATTCTAGTGGGCTTATGTGGTAAGGGGCTTTAGAAACTGGTATTGACCTGGGTGTTAGTTCTATGGAGAATTCTAGGTCTCATTTGGGTGGTAGCCCTTGCATTTCCTTGGGAAATATATCTTTGAATTCTACAAGAAGTGGGAAGTGCTCGATATTTTGTTCCCTATCAGCTTCTATGGTTTGAATGTTAACTGCAAAGAGTTTACAACCCTTCCTTACACACTTCTTCTCCTGTAAGGCAGATATCTATCTAACGAAAACCTTCTTAGGTATGCCTTGAATCTTTCTTTGATTCCCTTGGCTATATGTGCATAATATTGACTTGTTCAAGCAGTCGAGTAGGGCATGGTGTTGTTCCAACTAGTCCATGCCTATAAGTACATCATACGATCCTAGTGGTAAGATATTTAAATCTACCTTAGTTGGGAACCTGTTCAAATCTATCTCGCAAACCTTAACTAGTTCGAAGACCTTCCATTTAGTATAAGTGGCTACTTGTACCAGCCACAGTTTCTCATGTTTCTCTCGGTTTAGCTTACAAGTGTCGACTATCTTAGGGGAGACATAGCTTCAGCATGCACCGGGATCAAAACTGAAATAGTTGTGTTTGAAACCTTACCTTCAATATCGATCATAGTGGCCTAGTGATCTACTTGTCGGCCATCAAGTGCGGCATAAATTATTGGTTTTCTTACCATGTCCCCTACCGTTGGGTTTTCATGTATGTTGTGCAAAACCCCGTCTGTCTTGTTGGGACAATATTTGAAATAGTGGGGCCCTTGGCATTTCTAGCAAGTAATGGGTGGCGGGGCAGCTTTTGCTCCCTTGTTAAAAGCTGTTCTATTGGCATGCAGTGCAGGCACATTTGGCCATGCATGAGGTCGGTTGAAATTTATGTTGGGAAGGAAGCTATTGTTTTATTTCCGGTATGTTGGTGGCCTAAAACCTAGCCTTTAGTTGTCTAAAAAAGTTCGAAATCTATCTCTATCTCTATTTATGTTTTCCTTTTTTGGTTTTCCATGTTCAAAATAGAGTCTAGATTTGTGCAAAGTCACATCTAGAGTCTTAGGCATGTCGAACTCAATTTTCTCACGAAAATTAGGAGGAAGACATCCTAAGAATTTTTGTATCTTGACCTTCTCATCTTTTATGTATGGCACATAATGCAAAAGATCAAGAAATATGTTGATGAAGGCTTCCATAGTTAGGGAGCCCATTTTTAGTTCATGAAATTCTTTGATCTTTTTGTCAAAGAAACGTTCCAACATGTACTTGTCTTGGAACAACTTGCTGAAAGTGCTCCATCTGATATCTTTTACTTCATGTTTCTTAGTATGTTTTAGGTCTCTCCACCACCGGGCTGCCTTTCCATTAAAGTTGTAAATAGCTATTTGTGCTTTGATCTCACTGGAGTAATTGTGCACTATGAAATACTTATTCATTCCTAACTACCACTCTTCATCTTTCTCCCCAGTATTCATCTCTCCTTCATAAGTTGGGGCTTTAATTTTTTGGAACTCTTGTTGTAAACTATCATCATTTTTCCTCCTTTTCTTGCAAGGGGAGGGTGAACCATCATCACTGGAAGAGATCTTATAGTCCTCTTCCATGAATTCAGGTATGTGTTCTTCATACTCCTCCTCTTTAGGACTACTGGATCTTTTTGTATGGCAGTTGTTTTCTTTGAATCTATTTGCTGAGTGGGTGGACTATCTATGGGGTTTTACCCCTGTTAAGCTATGAACTAGAGCTTTATTGATTGCTTGTTGTTCTCGTCTTTCATTCATGTTGTCATCTCTAAAACTCTGTAATTCTACTTGTAAACTCTGTATTGACTTCATTAAGTCTGAATTCAGTTCTACCACGATTTCTTGTTCTCGTGGTGGGAAATTTAAGTTCACATGTCTACTGGTGTTCTCTTCTACATTCATGCTGTAGACCGTATTTAACACCTGAAATATTTCATCAATTAGTAAGAACAAAATTCTGTTAGTTTATATATATAAAAGAAATTGATAAATACATTCTTTTATTTTGAAATATATGTATCTGCTACAGATGTCTATAGTAATGATCCCAAAAGGTCTCTTAGTGTTTTAACTGAGATTTGATACCACTTGTAATATCCCTAAAACTGTAAAAATTAAAAGTTTTTTTTTCTGAGTGGACATTATTGTCTTTTGGGATCTAATATTTATATTAAATTAACTTCAGTATTGAGAGAGAACTTAATGTTTATATTAAATTACCTTGGTACTAGAAAAATAACTTAATGCTGGAAAACTTAAGAATTTAAAATGGAGTCTTACTGTTCCTAACCTATGATGGTTGTTATCCCATTATGAAATTTATTTTTTCTTCTCCATGTACTCTGCACTTATGTTTTATGTTTCCATACCATTGAGTTACTTTATAAATTATGACATGCACTTAGAGATTGATGTACAATTATGTTTCGACTTAGTTTTGTAACAAGGGATGATTCTGCTTCTTGTATATTTAATGAGTGTTGCTTGTCTCTTTTCCTAACAAAAACAATGGAAGGAGGTTATGAGAACCTTGGGTCTTACTTAGCTTAAAGTGAGCTAAGGAATTTTTTTAACTTAATGTATGCAGGTGCACTAGGTGAGGTCATTCGTGGAAATACAACAAACATTGATAACAAATGGGGTTTAACCTAAGGTTTTAACTTGGAAAAGTTCTTCCCAAAAATACTTGCTACAAAATAATGCACCAACTATAGGCACTGGCTGAATAAATTAAAAATGTGGTGGAGTAAGATGGGGCTTTTAATGTCACCAATGTGCAAAGCACAAGTTGGAGTCCATGCTAGCCTTGGGTAATGTAAAACCTATCTCGTTCATTGTTTGGGGGTTTTTTTTCTGCGTTGTTTGTGTGGGGGGGTGGAGAGCCCATTGCTCTCAGCCCTTTCCAAGGATGAGGATATGATGCACCTGCGCATTGCACAGGGCCCTTGCAGCTGCAATACGATGGAAGGTATGTCGTAATACTCCTCATCATTGACACTGTAACTTAGCATTACGTTTTTCTCTTTACTGTGGCATGTTTTAACCACTATTTTGTTGTGTGGTTTGACAGGAGGGTCTCGTTGGTGGCCTGAGAGTGGATCTAGCAAGTACTAGATATATCTTGTCTTGGGTGTTTGAGTGCATGGTCCTGGTAAGCCTCGAGCACTCTGAGACTACGCTTCCTATGGTAGAGAATGTGAAAAGAAGAGAGCTAGGGTGAAAGTGATGGCTCTACGTGGAGTTACAAGGCATTTTATAGTGAGCTTCTTTTCTTATAGTTGTAAATACTCCTTTAAAAATACTCCATCATTTTTCCTGTCGATTTGTAAGACTACAGACAATTTGGTTTGAATATTACATGGTTTGGTTTTGAATCTATTTAAATGTTGTTTCCAGTTTGAGGATTTGTGGATGAACTTATTCTCTGTGGTGATAAATCGTAGCTGTTTATAAGACTTGGAAAAATTTGTCCTGAAATAGATGTGTAAATTTGGTTGCTGTGTGTTTTCTTCCTTTAAGTTAAAATGCTTGGTATAAGGTTTGGAAAATGTAATGTTCCTTCTTTTTAAAATTTCTTTGATGCTGTACTTTTACTCTGTTTGGAAAAATAATGCTACTGTAGGAATTCTAATTGTTTTAAATAAAATAGTCTAAGTCGTGAGCATTGGAGATTGATTTGGTTTTAAAGGAAAATATTTATGGGTCTTTGGCTATGGTATAGCTAACGTAAATCGATTCTAATTGCGTGAGTTTGAGTTAGGGGATTCGATCCCAGTCCTATGACTTTCGAGGATGTGGATGCCCTATGTGAAAATAAAGAGTTAATGTATTTTTATTTTGTTTTGGTTAGGTTAGAGGATGAAAGGCATGGATCATCCTCAGTGTGATTTAGGTAGAATGTCTTTCTATATCTTAGCTTGGTTAATGGCGTTTTACTTAGTAGGGTTTAACTTGCTTCTGATGAGAATTTTGGGTATTGCTTGCCCAACGCAAAGAGCGTGGCCCTTCTTCCTGTAGCTAAATCTTGATATTATGTTCTGTATTTTAATTATTTTAATTATCTATTACATGTCTCTACTTGTGTGTTTCAATGGTTTCAAATGTTGGACAAGAGCATGGCTCCGTCCTGTAGGTGTTTTGTTATTTCTTAAATAGTTGAGTAAGCCTGTCATGGCTCTGTCTGTGCATTCTCTTCTTGTTTTTTTTAAATGATAGTTGATGACAGCGTGGCCCTTCAGCCAACGTTGGGTGTGGTAAATAAAAGGTAGAGTGATGATGTCATGGAGCGATTGTCACTGGTTTTGTTCTTTTTTATTCTTAATAATATTAGTTGGAGGTTACTGTTGATATAAAACATTTTTGCAAAGAAGAAAACGTAGCAGGACAAACCGAGGGTTCTAAATGATAGGATTCACTTTTAATTAATGGATTGATATTTTTAAATCTAGTTTATTAAATGTTCCTGCTAGAATGGTTGATTATTTTAAATTAATAAAGATCTAGTTCTCTTAAGAGTTTACATGCTAGGTTGAAGGAGTTTCAATGAAACTCTATCAGTGTTAAGATTCTTGATTTTAATAAAGTGGTTGTATTGCATGTAAGTTGGATATTTATTAGATCCACGTCTTAGTTTTAGGGTTGAGATCCTAAAGAGAATCGATCTCCATGTGAGACAATTCAGTTGTAGAATACCCTTAGTGTAACATACCCTTTAAGCTGGAAAACATTTTGTGTTTAGAAACATTATGATAACTTTTATTGTAAAGTTTGTATTGGACAGGTATCTAAGGATGACTATAATTTGCACAATATATTATTATTTAATAAATAAAATAGGAGACAAACACCTAAGAGGACTATTGAAAGAGTGGTTACTGATCCACTAGGTGGAATGGAATCTGCGGTAGAAGGAAATGGACAAGTGGCAACATCATGATGCAACTAACTAGCTGTTGGTATGGGACAACTCCCTTGAAATGTGGTCATAGTGCCTTGAAAGATGGGACAGGAGCTTGAGGCTCATTTATTCCAAACTGACCACTAAAAGACCTAGGCAGTCTATATAATAGCCATCAAATATTGAACTGAGGTTCATCACTTTTCCTAACGAGGAAATTTACCTTGGGGTTTTGTTGTGTTTGCACCCAAGAGATTTGATGAGGGGATATGCTATTGTTGATCATGTTGTGAGTCTGCCAAACTCTTATTGAGTTCAGGAGTTTGATGCTGAGTGGAGAAGGCATTTGATTCAGGAGGTTGATACCGAGTGGAGAAGGTATTTTTGAGTGCCTTGCTTCTACACATATTCCACCCACTTAATGGATCAGTAAGCAGGCTCGGGGGTTCATTAGAAGTCAGCAGTTGAGCTACTTCTTCTGAAACAGGTTGGGAGGAACAAGTCTCCTTGGGTGTTTGTCGGCCCTATCGTCAGTTACAGGTTCTATTGTCTTATCTTTTTTATTTTGAATTCTGTTATCTATATTTTGTATGCTTACAGTTCTGCTATTTACTAAACTTTCATTGTTTATTTTATAAGTTATTTAAGTTCCTGTGTGAGTTAATAATTCTGTATAAATTTGAAATGATTGAATAAAATGGTTTCTGTATTTTTCCCCATGCAAAAAGGAATAGCATTTTACTCTAGTACAGAAATAGATTAAGATAGATAAGATATGATAGGCAAACTGCCATAGTGATGGAAGTACTATTTCAAATGTTCTGTTAAATTATCTGCTAAATATTAATCAGCATTATCTACTGTGTCTTATGCACAATACTATTCTTATTTCCATTCTTTTCATCAAACAGTAAATCTATTTCATAGAAAAAAAACAGAGTTTATATTAGATAAAGAAATCATTCTATTCTTTTCATTTTTTTTTCATATGCCTATTATCAAAGAACACTGTTTATATAGTTATCGAATCTATAAATGTTTGGGGCAGTTGTAATAGAAATTCATGCTTAGTTATGCAATTTTTATACTCATTTTACAAAACACTAAACTCTAATTTTGGATAACAAACACATCTCATCCTTGTTCCTTTTCATACACAACATAGTACATTTATTAAACTGTAAATTATTCTTGTAAATCGATTTTAGATCATACTCTGCTATCTATTCCAAAGACTTTCTTTTACTAATAATAAATAAATCAAGTATAATTTCATCAAAATCATTACTGTAGGTCAGATAGATAGATTTCAAATATCATCCTGAAAGTTTAAGACATTACAATGTCTGTAGGGACAACGTTAAACAAAGTCACCATACTAGTGGATGCCGAATTTTATTAACGAGCACATCAACATCTAAGCTTAGTCAAACCCTAACTCATCGACGAGTTTTCAAATCAAAGGCACAAACGTTTCATACAAATCGACGACGAATCAGTAGGCCGAAGCCATCACATATCTTCGCACTTAACTATTGATTTGATAACAGTAGGCAACATTTATTATCTTATACACATTACACATGATTTCCTTGTTTATCTTTTAAAATTTTATGAGCTTACAATCCAGAAAGAAGCATGATAGTACAGGTTTGATTAAGAACCTAGTTGCATAAGCATTTCCATTTTTCAAAGAGACTGTCAAATACAAACTATTTCCATTACTTGAATTGACGAAAGACAGATTTTGTTCATGGGTCAAAGCCCCAAAACCTTGAACTACACATAGAACTGAAATTTTTCCGTAGTTGTAAAATATCTAACCATTGTTTGAGATATAATAATAGTACAAAACCTAGTTTGCACATTAATCATTGTTTCACATCTAAGACAAACACAAAAGACCTGTTATTATCTAGATCTTTTCATCCTTCGATAAAAACGAAATCATAAGATTTATTCACGAGTCGAGCCAGATGACGCAACAAGATCATTACAACAAAATCAACCCTTAAACATTTTATTCATTGATGTTTCAACAGAGTTAAAAACCCTTGCTAGTAGCAGAACATTACAATTTAACCCAAACTTAAAACATAGTACTAAAGACTCTTTTTCATAGACCACAAAATGGTTCAACAACATCGATGACCATTTCTGCCAGGAGAACCTACACATGGGTTTTCCATCAGGGCTTACTAGTTGAATGAATCCACAGTTTCCTTAAGCTTGAATTTAGTAAACCCTACGACAACGACAACTCCTGCCACAAAAACTACAATGTGGTTACGACACTTCAAAAGATGAAGGTTATACAAAACAAATTGGAAAAATTAAACAATAATATACATAACAACATTAAGTAATACCTTCGTAAGAATAGGGATTTGGCTCGACAATGCTTCCAACATCCGACTGTTACGACTAAAGCAACACGCAGTCACTCCAACTCAGATTTCAAAGTCTTATACCAACAAAAAACCCTAACTAGCTATACATTGGTAGCCACAAGGATTCTTCATCTATTCGCTTAGTTGAACCATACAAATTTTGTAACAGACTTCCACCATTAAAAAAACTGAAGGAGCATAGTTGTAGAGAACACCAAAAGATTTGAACTGAGAACAAACCCTCTGAACTAGCGGCCTATCGGCCTCTCTTCCCCGAAAACAAAATGCCAAATGAATGTGAAACCAACATGCATCAAGGCGTAGTGAAGGAACTAGGGTTCGAGATTTCCAAGATCAATACAAATGAAGATCAACGGTTTATAAATGGCCAACCAAGACGCACCAGTACCCATCAAGAGTTATGGTCACCTACCATTAAATGCTATCATAAGTAGCAAGTCCAAATGGATTGCCATATCACCATTTCGAAACAAAAAACTCGGCATTTTCCTACAGTTCTTACCATTTCTTCACGTGGAGCCAAACCTACCTTGGATCCAACAAGGCACACCACACTCATCACACAGAGTTTCCAATAAATACTGAATCTTTTACATATCACTTGCCAGGCATTACCTGCAAACTACATTTATTACACTTTAGATCGAAGTTATTACTTAAACGATCACAACTATCACTATTAAGTATTGCATTACAGTTGTAATGATTTATAACCCTAGGATTTGATTCAATTGCATTTTGCATAACCACTTATTTATGGAAATCACTATATTCTATAGTTTCCCAAACCTATGTTGGATTTCATATAGCCACGATAGGGATTGAGTTTCATACCATATCATAATAATGTTACAACTTACGCATTTTAGTGCTAAGTCCCCATTTTGCTTAGGGCGCACATAATGAAAGTCCTATGTTGATTAATTATTTGCATAAATATGCATATAGGGTAATGTAAATGTTAAGTTTCTCAAGAATAGATGCATATAGCACTAAGTCTCGAGTTGAAATAGCTAGGCAATATATCCCTTGCAAAGTATTTCATATAAGCATTATAACAAATCAAATGGGTCTTTATTCTCACATCAAACTATTATATAATCGAAAAGTATTTGGAGCATATATGATTTAAGTACATGGAATTTGTATTGTAAGCTACCCAGGACCTTTGTTATCACACCCTTTTATTATAGCAATGCTATCTTTACCATACAGCTGCATCTTGTTAAACATTATCACATGCTTGTTGCAAACAACTAGATTGTAGAATCTTACACGATGATTTTATTAATGACTGACAACTTGATTACAGCAGAAATATATTGGAAAATTATATCTAGCTACACTCACGAGTGTCAAGGTAAGAATAATACAGATTGATAAAGATAAACCAAATCTACCTACCATTGACGTCTTCCTGCACGGCAACATATACATTTACCTTAAAACAGAAATGACTAGCTGTAGTTTATAACTTGTCTTGAAATACTGGTATTACTCTTTTACCTTACCTGCATATCTGGGAAGAAAGAATCCAATGCTTTAGCTATCAAAGCTAAGTAAACCCAAGGGCACCCGGTAGGAACCCCTTCAGAAATATGCAAACAAATTCATCAGTATTATTACCAGATCCTTACATATAACAAAACAAACATTGTTCTGTCACATCTTACTTACAACAAAGTACATTTTCAGGTTTAAATTTAAAGACAACATTTTTGTGAAGTAGTTATCATCTACTAGACATTAATTAATATTCTGCAGACAGCATTTATCTTATAAAATAGGCAATATCAAAAAAAAAAATATTTTGCGATTTTTGGGATGTTACATGTGGTATCTGTAAAATTAGTCACAGCAGATCTAATGAACAAGTAAATCAATCACAACAGATGAACATAGAAAATATGGTGCAAAACTGTGCAAAACATGCAGCAATGCTCTCTATCCCAGAAAGGGTGAATGAATTACAATACAAACTGTCACAATGACTGAGCAATTCGAATTGACTAAGTAGGCCATTCGAATCACTGAATGGAGTAGCTTGACTCTATCTAGGAGTCCTCATCAATCATCGGTGGTGCTCATCAATCACAACAACCAGTCATCCAGGTGTCAATCTGAGTCTAACTGAGTGTAATAAATGTAACTGAAGTGTGTAGCACTGATATAGGATCTGGAGGCTCAGTGGGGGCGCATGGGAGGCTAACTGAAGTCAGAACAAGTCACCCAATCAAACTAGAGGTCAAACGGAAGTGATACAGTCAGTCGGGAGTGAAACTAGCCTCAAATCAGGGAGAATCGGAGCTAACTGAATGTAACTGAAGTGGAACTGCAGTGGTAGGTGAACAAGTGCGCCCTTCTCTGGCAGTAGGTGAGAAGTGGGCGCCTTTCAGCTTAGGAGGGCTAAAACTCTGTGGTAGGTGGCTCCCGGGTGCTAGAAGAAGGTGGATAAGGTGCTGGAGGCATCAAACTGGTGACTGGGATGCATGCCTGTGCATGCAGAATCCTGAAATAGATCATATCCTGAAATAGATCATGCAAGATCCTGAAATAGATGATGTATCCCGAAATAGATGATGTGGATATCCGAATAGTATCAGAGTGCAAGTTCAAACTCTAGGCCTGAATGAGGCTCATGCGCGCAAACAGAAAAATAAATCAGAAAGTTTATGTTACTAACTTTTGCAATTTAATTTCATTTTTTGCACAGAAGATAATTACTTTTAATTGCAGGTATGGAAATACCAAAGGAATCAGCAGAGGACAGATCTCCTCGTAATGAACAAATTAATCATAATAACATTGAAGGAATTTATGTTGAGTTAAACAACCAGTCTTCTGAAATTTTACGCACTGTGCAGGATTTAAAATCTGAGTTAAAAGCTGTTAAAGAAGAAAATGAACGGATCTTAAAGGCACAGGAAGAGTTACAACAAAATTTAAAAGGAAACTGTCATAGTGATGAAAGAGGGAGAAAATCAGAATTTAGAGCTGATTCTGAAATCATGTCCCACCAACATAAGCATAAGAAAAAAAGGAACGATAAAAGGAACAATTACTCATCTTCTAAGTCTGATTCAAGTAATAATGATGTAAATTATGACAACAATAACAGTGAGTGCTGCTCTAAAAAGAGAAAACATAAGCATCATGAAAAGATTACCGGTGAATTTAAAAAGATTAAGCCACCTACTTTTAATGGCGAAAGTGAGAAGGGTGAGATAGCAGAAGCTTGGCTGTCAAGGATGAAAAAGTACTTTAATATTTATGACTACTCTTCTCAACTGAAAGCCAAGATGGCTATTTACAATCTGACCGGAAAGGCAGATATCTGGTGGTAGGATCTTAAAAGAATTAAGAGCATAAAAGAAAAAGAAGTAACTTGGACTATGTTTAAAAGTTTGTTTAAAAATAAGTTATTGTCTGAACAGTATTTTGAGGATAAATCAAAGGAGTTTTATGACTTAAAGTGTTATGTAGAATTTTGTCCTACGGATAAGCCAAAACTCTCTTATCTCTAAAGCAGACTTTAAACTAACTTTAAAGTAAGAAACAAGTCAAAACAAATGCTACCTTGAATCCCTAGATCTAACAAACATCTCAAGATTAAACTGCTAGAAAGAGTAGAAGAAGTTTAACTAACCTTCTATCCGGATGCTTGTTTTTTGGTATTTGCTCCAGTCTCCAAGCCCTCACAAATGAACCTGTCAAAATGGAACCAAGACACAAGAATGCACTATTCTCTAGCAACCTGAAACATGAGTTAGAATCTAAATCTTATGAAAGATACAAATCATATCATTAAAACAAGATTAACACAAATGATTTGGGAAAACAAGACAAGTTATTCCATTACAACTTGAAGAATACTTACAAAAGGTGCTTGATGCCCAAGCCAATCCTTCAGCTCCAAGTGTCTTCTCCTCTAGCTATCTCCACAATGCTGCAAGACCATAAGTTTGGTACTCTCAAGAGTCCTCCTCTTTCCAACGGAATGCCTCTCTTTTATAGTGAATGGTGAGGTTAACCAACAAGAGAGATGGGTGGATCTAAGGAGAGATAAGTGGATCAGGGTTTCTAATCGAAGGAGATGAGTTGAGATCGAATCAAGGACCCCAATCTTCCATTATTTTCGAAAATCCAAAATCCCACAAGTCAAGGGAAAAAGGCTATTAAAAGAGTACCGCGTTTTGCAAAGACTGCAGAACGCGGCACTGTCGCGTCTTGGGGAAATTTCATAGCGCGGTAGTGTCTAGTACCGCGTTTTGTCAAAATAGCAAGGCGCGGTAGTGTATGTGGATAAAGTCTAAGGTGGGTTAAAACTTGTCAGGGTAGATTCACCTTCAAGGTTGACTCCTCATCTGCCTCTTCTGGGTGGTTTAAAACAGTAGGGAAAGTGTGTCAACTCATTTTGTGACGGAGATGCGACACTGTGAAACATAGAGATATAACAGATGCCCCCTAAAGTGTGAGGTCAGAAGGGACTGATGGCCGAAAGACTTTACGAATATAATGTGCAGAGATAGCATCGAGGAGAGCGACACTGAGCTGAAATAGAAACAAAGTGTTAGATATACCACCGAGGTGGGCATTCCCATGCTCGGAAACAGATGACTCAAAGCATGGCTGCCGACCAATACATTGCAGATCCATGAGTACTAAGAAAATGTAAACTACGGACAGATCATGGCTACTATGAACAATCGTAGATCCATGAGACAATAATGACACAGCCACGACCAATACAATAAGTGGATCTGTGTGACAATACAAATGACATCTCCATCGCAACCTGGATGCAATCAAAATGTAGAGGGGCGTCCAGGGTCTTCTACCCGATTGCAAAAGATACGAATCTAACCATGTGATTACAAGGTGTTGAAGTCGAACATAGTAGAAACCATTTGATTACTGGTCAATGATGTGGACCATTAACAAATGCGAGGGAGATCACCAATGATGACGATGATTCCCAAGGTATCGATAGTACATCTCAACGAAATGCAAATGAATGAGTTGATGTCGAGCATCCGAGAGATCGCTTGATCAGAGGTCAATGATGTGAACCTACTGTCAAACACGAGGAAACCTGCCATTGAGGCATGCAGGTACCAAGGTACTAATGGTTGATCTCTAAGTCTAATTCCTGGATAGTGATTTGGTGTCGACAGGAATAGACTCGTCGAAGGTGGGTTATGATGATTCCCACATCATCGACACGAAATCGGCACAGATGATATGGTGATGAAGCAATGGAGTACGTACTGACACAGCGGAGTCCTGACACAATGAATGACTCGAAACAATGCAACCCTTTGAACATATAACGACACGTAACAGGACTTGGCAGCAGGGATTATTTGATAAATAGAGGATAGACACCGGATGAGGGGACTCGTGGCCAGGGAGACGACTCATGATGATGACCATAACTCAGTGAAAGATGGATACCCAAATATAGACAAGAGACGGACACATGCCATGTTCAAAGGTAACGACTGACAAGCTGCCATAGATAAACTTGACTTATTCCCCCATATTTCCCCGACATGATGGACGAGTAACTCTTTCTTATTTTGCGAGCTTGAAGAGGATAACAGATGCTCGGTGTAGCTCATCTCACGGATGAGTCCAATCTCACATGTTTTACGAACCTGAGAAAGGAGGGGTTCGTCCCAAAGTGGGTCCTTCGATGTTAATATTTTAACGAGTCCAAGGAAGGAAAACTCGGTAGTTTTTCATATTTAGAGAGCCTGAAAAACTTTAAAGGAAGCTCCAAAATGTACTTTTTCGTAAAATTTAGTCCCTCGATCCCGAAAAAGTGTAAAACAATTCCCGAGAGAACTCTCCCAGCCGAGATTGACTGAGGTATACCTTTCTCGTAAATAGTCTAGATGGGCCGAAAAAGGGGTAACTTATCACCGAATAGACGACCTTTCAAATACTTTTACAAGTGTGAAAGAGTCAAGATCACTTGGCAATCTTTTCAATTTTAAGGAGTCTGAAAAGACCTTAACTATGGACTCCTATGGCCTTTTTCGTAATTTTAAATTATTCTGGTCCGAAAAAAGAATAAAATGCAACCAGGATAATACTTTCCTCATCGCTTAACGAGCACGAGTAAAGCTGACCGTACTCGACACCGTTTACTTGAATTTGACAAGCACGACACGGGTGTAAAAGTGCTTGGAATCTTTTTCAAGTTTTAAATCCAGAGCACGAAAAAGATAAAGTAGGCTCGAAATGAAGGTCAAATTATGAATAGACACCAGTGTGAATGTATCGCATTTTTACCGAGGATCCTGTCAATAAATGCTCAAAAACTGGACATTAGCAATGTGAACAAGGGTTTATTTCAACTAAAAACAGTAATTAATTAATTAATTAAAAAAATGTGAAAAAATGCTATATAAGGAATGGTAAAAATAGAAATTACTATTCTTTTGTGTTTTTTACCCAAAGGAGACATTTTCACCCATTTAGGAACAAGATTTCAAGGATCCATACCGGGAGTTCTGGGACACCATTTCGACCGTCGTCTGCGCCAGGTAAGAGTGCTTGAGCCCCTCTTTCATTTTATGTAAGAAATTTTTGCTTTCACCAGGAAAAATTTGATTTTTGAGCAAGCCCTTTTGAGCAAGAATCGCCCTTCACACTACCGCGTGGGGGCCCTATCGAAAAACACGGTACTGTCTAACAGTACCGCGCTGTATCCCCAAACCGAGGCGCGGTAGTGTGAACTGCCGCGTGGTAGGATCTCCCTCAGACGCGGCACAGGCGAATTTTGAGTTCAAAAACTCAAATTTTCTCCAATTTTCTGCTGGAACTAAGTTGCTAAATAGTTACTAATTGTTTTGTTTGTCCTTTTGCAGGGATTTGCAACTTATTCGGAGCAAAATGGTAAGCTGGAAAGAGAGAGAGCACGAAGCGGATGATTTTGCAGTCGAAAATGACTTACCAACCGTGACCGCATTGCGAGAATGTGGTTTGCTAAATTTTTTCAAAACCAAAGGGATTCGCCAGCAACCTAAGCTCCTTACTCATCTTATCCAATTATGGGACCCTGACATTCGAGCTTTCCGAGTGGGAGAGCATGTGCTTGAAATCCAACTCGAGGATATTTATTTCCTCACGGGCCTCTCGAAAAGAGGGGCCCGGGTGAACTTCACCGGATACTCAGCTTCAGAATCAAGCACAGATGACTTGATTGCTCGATATTGCCAGGCGGGTTCGAGTAAGAAAAGTGGGAAGATAGCCATAAAGGAGGTCATAAATCTTCCTGTAAAAACCGTGCTATTCACTATCACGCGTGCAGCGGGAAGCGTGAGTCCACATCAGGCATCCCGCACACAAGTAAATCTCGCAGCAGAGTGCATGGGAGGAACAATTTTCAACTGGTGTGATGCAGTGTTGTCCAATCTGAAAGAACAAGTGCATAAGTGTAGGAATGGGAAAAATACCCAGTTTGGCTATGGGAGCATCCTGGTCACTTTTTTTTGGCGAGGGTGCCACTACTGCGTCCACAGATATCTATGCGCCCTCGTCCACCTACTGAGCCATGGATGGCTCGATGGAGTGACTATGCTGGACGCCTCGGGGGACCTCAGCGGCTAGCCTTTGGCGAGGATTTCTTCTCTTGGTTAGAGGAGCAGATAGTCATGATTGATGACTATCCCTATTCAGGGGTAGATTTCCGTGAGGATATCGACTTGGCATTGCCGGAGGATGATGACTGGGATGACTCTGGTATGACCTTCATGGATATATATTTTTTCCTTTTTGAATATTTTAATTTTTATTGCTTTTTTAGAATGTGTAAAAGACGCCTAATATATATTCGCATGCATGTTGCAGACCGTGGACCACAGAGGCCAGCTGGATACTCTCCACTACGTCGTGGTGGCGTCGATCGTCAAGCTGTTCCTGACGAAGAGGAAGATGAAGACGAGGCAGGAGGAATTCGGGACATCGAGAGGAACCTGCAGGGATTGACCCATGGTATCCCTGCTATGCGGATGGATGATGTCCCTTACCACCTCCAGCGGCATACTGTGGGTGTACCTGGTCGTATCAGTCGACTTCTTCGCAGGGTAGTTCGAGCTGTGATGTGTTACCACCAGCAGCGGGAGGACTCCGATGAGGGACATGATAGATCTCCTAGGTCTCCATAGATGGTCCTTTGATCTTTTTGCGGCATGTACGCGATAGGTAGGATTTGAGGGCCAATTTTTGTATATGGGTTTTGATCCCCAATTTTGTCTTTGACACAAACTTTATGTATTTTTGAAAAAACACTCTTATATATAGTGATATGGACCTATTTATGATCTAAATATTTACAATGACTTGCGCATTTTATTTTTTTATGATGTGTTTATGTATGGGCAAGATGCCAATCCAAAATGTAATTAGCCAATGAATCAGCAATACAATTGAATTCTCTCGGTATGTGATAATAGGTAATAAAATTGAACAATCGTTCCAAGAGGCGTACTCTTCGAAATAAACGAAGTAGCGCAGGATCGCAAACTGTGTAAACAGGATTTAGATGAGAAACCACGAGTTGGGAGTCTAAAAAGACTGATAAGGAGTCAATCCTGAGTGAATCAACCTCTATCAAGAGACCAATGACTACATGGTACTCTGCGATATTGTTGGTTGCAGGACCTAAACAAATGGCTCCTGAAGAAATCAACTCGCCAGTGGGGGAATAGATCACCCATGCTGCGGAAGCGAGATTCCAGGTATGTCGGCTTGCACCTTCGGCGAATCCAAAGTAGGCAGACATCTGCGCATAAAGTCACGAGTCAAAGTAAGAGTGGATACATGAGGTCCATGTGCACACCAAAAAAGAAAGCAAAAGCAAACTAAGTACATTATGTACAACAAGTAACCCGCGTAGGGTAACCTCACGCGTAGAAACGTTTGAGGTATAACCCGTTGCGGGGCCGTGCCAATGGCGTACCATCACAATCGATTAGTTCATAGGCTCCTTTTTCTAAGACACGTTTTACAATGAAGGGGTCGTACCACATAGATTCGAGTTTGCCTTTTCCAAGCTTATCATGCATCTGATCATATGTAAGTACGAGGTCACCCTCATTGAATATCCGAGGCTGAACGGATTTGTTGTATTGAGCTTTGACGCATTTTTTGTGAGCTTCATTAGCCAAAGTGGTGTCGCGGCGGGTTTCATCTAGCTTAGCTAGGTATAGAAACCGTTCCTCTTCGGAAGTAGTGTGTGGAAGTAGCTCTATGGCTATCTTGAGTGATGGAATTTCACATTCAATCGGGAGGATGGCTTCTAGGCCGTACACCAGTTGAAATGGTGTAAACCCAGTAGCACTTTTCACTGAGGTCCGGTAGGCCCATAGTGCTGAGAATAGAGCTGAATGCCAGTTAGATTTCTGGGTACCCACTATACGCTGAATCATTCGTTTCAGGACTTTGTTAATGGCTTCAACTTGGCCATTAGCTTGTGGGTAATACGGGGTTGAGTTTTCATGGCGAAAACCCAGTTTGGCACTTAGTTCTTCGATCATGTGGTTCCTGAAATGGGAACCATGATCGGTCACAATCGACTGTGGGACACTGAATCTGGCTATAATATGATTGAATATGAACTGCGCTGCTGTTTTGCCATCTTCATCATATGTAGGCATCGCTTCAGCCCATTTTGTAAAATAGTCTACAGCTACTATGACATAGCTATGCCCCCCAGCTGAAGTGGGCTTACAGTGCATAAAATCGATGCCCCATTTGGAAAAGGGGCCGATGGCAATGACAGGATGGAGTGGAGTAGGATGCGAGCGTGCTTTGCTATGAAAGAATTGACATGGCGGACACTTCTTGACTGTTTCATTGCAGTCTTTGAAAATTGAGGGCCAGAAGTATCCTGCTCGCAGTATTTTCTGGGCCGTAGCCATCCCAGAGAGGTGACCACCACATGCTCCAGCGTGGCAGTCATTGAGAACGCGTTCCGCCTCATCTAAAGTCAGACAGCGTCGAAGGACAGTGTCGACACCACGTCGATACAGAATATCGTTTACTATAAGGTAGTATTTTGCGTGATGTCTGATACGTCGCCGTTCATCGCGGGTGAGATCAGGACGGAAGCGTTGGGTTTGGAGATATAAGAGAATATCCCCATACCACGGATCAGACGTGCTAATGAGGAACAATGATTCATCGGGAAGAGAATCAATGGGCTCGGATTGCTCAGTAGCACGGGGCAAGTTACAAATTAATTCCGCGAAGACCAAAGACTTCTTTGATTTAGCCTTGACAAACTCCAAGTCAAACTCCTGAAGGATGACGATCCAACGAGAGTATTTTCCCCCAAGCACTTGACGTGTGAGGATGTAATACATTGGATTGAAGTCGGCTATAACAGTGGTCCGGCGGAGTAAGATGTAGTGGCGGAATCTCTGGACAACAAATACTGTTGCCAGAGCCAGTTTTTCAACATGTGAATAGCGGGTTTCGGAGCCAAGAAGACTCTTACTGAGATAGTATACCACATGTTCTATGCCGTTTTGGTCTTCCTGGACCAGCACCATACCAATGGTGGAAATCGAGGCTACGAGATAAAGGATGTAGTCCTGTGTGTAATTGGGGGGTTGAATCACAGGATCTTTGGTTAAGGCTGCCTTTAAATTGTCAAAGGAGCGTTGAGCTTCGTCGTCCCATATGAAGGGAACATTCTTCTTGAGAAGCCGCATGTAGCCTTTTGTTATCTTAGACAGATTGCAGATAAAACGGCGTAGAAAGTTTGCATGCCCTTGCAAACATTGAAGTTCTGGAATATTGGTAGGTGAAGGCAGGGCTATGATAGCTGCTACCTTTGCGGGATCTAGACGTATCCCGTCTTTGGAGACTATGAAGCCCAACAGTTTTCCGGCTTCTACACAGAAAACACACTTATGCGGGTTCAAATGTATATTGTAGCGCCAGCACCTTTCGAAAATGGCACTCAAGTGGTCTGGATGTTCTTCCCGAGTTCGAGAATGAGCGGGAAGGTCATCAAGATATGGCTCTACGATATGTTTGATGTCATGGAATGCGTAGGACATCGCCCGTTGGAAAGTTGCCCCGGCATTTTTCAGGCCAAAAGGTAACTTTCGATATGCAAAGATCCCCCAAGGGCAGATAAAGGCCATTTTGTGCTGGTCGGCTGGGAAGATATCGATCTGATTATAGCCAGAGAAGCCATCCATAAATGAAAAGATAACACTTCCGGCACAGTTATCGATGATCTGGTCGATAAACGGAGTTGGGTAGTTGTCCTTGGGACAGGCTTTGTTCAAATCACGGTAATCAACACAGACTCTAATCGTTCCTTGTTTCTTGGCTACGGGAACGATGTTGGATACCCATTCTGTCAATGGGACATGATAGATAAAACCAGCACGCAAAAGTTTTTCAACTTCTGCTTTAATGGCGGCTTCCTTACGAGGATGAATGGGTCGAAGCTTTTGCCGAACAGGTCGGGCGCCAGGGAAAGTTGGAATTTCGTGGACCACAATCGAGGGGTCAATTCCTGGCATCTCTTCATAACTCCAAGCAAAAACATCGCGGAAAGTTTTAAAGTAGGCGTTATAGAACTCCGTTTCGAGGGGAGTACATGTTTTGCCAATGTGTACGTTTTCCACGATACCAGGATTCACTGAAATATCGATGGGAGTGGTTGCCATAAGATTGGCCAAGTTTCCTTCAGAGAATACCTCATCGAGGGAAGTGGGGAACTTGGTTTGAACCATCCCAAGTGAAGCGCTGGGTTTAGTATCAGGCTCAAGTGACTGAATGGTGGGGAATGAAGATCGATGATGAAAATTTCCCCATGGTGGCTCATCACCGCACATAACCTCCATGATTGATTCGTCAGTAGGAAAAATCAAGTTGAGAGGATCAAAAAATGGTGGGTGTGGATGAGTTTCAGTCGAGAGCTGTGCCATGGTGTGATCAGTAGAACAGTCGACCCAATCTGTGGCTGATTGGATCGCGTCATATGCTGCAAGGTTTCTGTTCAAAGGCATGGAATTGCCATAGCCTTGGATCTGAGTAGGACTCGGAATCACCCATGAATCATCGAAAGGGGTGACATGCAATGAAATCATGTTGACTTGTTGAAGATGGGTTCCCAGCTCTGGAAAAAATCCAATGAGGGAAGAATCCTTCATGAGACCAACACCTATGTCTTGGAACCGGTACCGAGGTTGATCTAATAACGGGACGGTATTGGTGGAGTTCGGATGGGAGTCTGGGATACAGTAATCCAGTTGATCAATAGTGACAATTTTCCCTTCATGAGGAAATTGTACAATCCGGAAGACTGTAGATGCTATGGCGGTCATGGCATAGAACCATTTCCGACCGAGTAGGAGATTGTAATCCAAAGGTGCATCTACGACTTCGATGTGTACGGATACTATTTTGCCCCCTAGTTCAACACCGATTGAGGGAATGAGTCCATATGGTTGAAAACCATGTCCATCAAACGCCCTGAGAGTGGTGGGAGAAGTTGTGACCTCGAGTGAGCCTAAGGCTCTCCAGCAGTTCAAAGACATAATCGACGTGGAAGCACCCTCATCTAACACAGTGCGGTGGATGACATTTCCACGAATTTTTGTATGCACCTGGAAGGCTAACTGGTGAGAAAGCCTAAGTTTAGCGTGCTCCAAGTTAAACATGATGGAGTTTGAAGTGTCTGGGTCCAGTGCCCCCAGTGCTGAAAGTAGGGTTCTGCGCTGCGTGGGGTAGTGTTGGAGAACCTCGAGAGTCGACATAGCACAAGGTGCTTGAGCCAAATCCTCAACAATGTTGTAGTTTTGGGTAGCTCACGCATTCGGATTGAATGTTGCCTTTCGTATGGTGCCCTTGGGTGGGCGTAGCACTGTGTCCATGAACAGTCTCTCGATATGTAGATGACAGTTAGGAGGGGGAATAGGAATCGGATCTTCAACGGGAGATTTGCCTTTGGCTATCTCCAATTGTTTGTTTGAACTTGGAGGGTTGTCATAAGTCTTTGAATGAGTGGTGATATTAATCTCCTCATTACTTGTCATTAGGATTTCTCGGTTTGTGGACGTCTCTCCACGGGAGGGATTGGTCGGGTTGCCCCCTTGTGGGGATTCTTGGGCAACCATTTGCTGTTTCTGTTGGGGGAAAGGGTCAGTTAGCACTGCTGGACGAGAGGATCCTTTAACGAACTTGTTGACCTCATCCTTGTAGGGATAGTCACGCGCATAATGATCATCTTGACAAATCAAGCAGGGAAACTTATCTTTCCGACGTGGTTTCTGGTCATTCTGGGTACGTTGTGGCTTGGGGTTCTCCTGCTGGTTCTTCTTGGGTTTGCCACGATTGTTTTTCTTCTTTCCTCCGGATGGTTGTGACGTAGATTGAACTGCATTCACTTCAGAGGAGATAGCAGGAGAGGTGGAAGCTTTTGAAGCGGCCTGGGTAAAAGCGGGGGAAGCAGAAGCTTGTTGTCCCATCGAGTTGGTAGCAGGCTGAGCCTTGACTGAACCAACAATACCATCAATGGGTGGTTCAGTGGTAGGCTTTGTAGGATCAGTGTGAACGCGGGAGGCATGTGGAAGAAGTTCATGTAAAGTACCGGATTGAGTATATACCAAATCCATGTATTGTGCTGTCGAGATGGCTTGTTCTTCTGTAACCGGTCCGCGCATAGCAATATCTCTGGCTATGGGAGGCAAAAAGGATTTTGTAAACCAATCAGCAAGTATCTGATCTGGAATAGGTGCCTTTATTAGCCTACGACGTCTTCGCCACTCGTGGATGTGATCCGAAATATGTGTAGAAGTGGTTTGACGGAGTGAAGTTAGCAGTTCTGTTCCAGTCTCATACCGGATGGGGAGCTGGAAATGTGTCAGAAACTGCATAGCCAAAGTGTTGAAATCACGAAAAGAGTGTTGTGGCAGCTCGATATACCATTTTGCTGCCGTTCCGGTGAGCGTGCGTTGGAAGAGCCGAAGTCGGATGGAATCATCCATCAAGGAGTTGGATGAACACCAAAGATGGAAGGTCATCACGTGGTTCTTGGGGTCTTCCCCGGGCTTGGCATTGAACTTAGGAATGTCCGATGGTAGTTTGGCTGGGATAGGTGGCCAGTGAGGTTCATGCCATATAGGATCGTTGATAAGCCTCGACAAATCAGGTAAGTCAAGTGTGGCCAAAAAGGGAAGTTGACGGTTGGTCTGCGGGAGCGAGTAATAGCCATGTGGTGCAGAGAACCCTGGAGGGCCCTGCATAGCATGCTGCTGTGTGTTATACCCATATGTGTTTCCCGCGGGATACTGCTGGAAGTTCTGTGGATAGTACGCCATCTGGTTAACCGGTTGATTGTAAGCAGTCGGTTGGTAAGTGTTCTGCTGAGTGGGTATGGTACCCTGAGGTTGTTGATACCCAGGAATGGTTGCTGTTCCTTGTTGGGAAAAAGTTCCTTGGAATTGTTGTGTTCCAGGGATGTTACCACTATATTGTGTAAGTGGAAGATTGCCCATAGTAGAGTTGGGGGGTGACTGCGGCGGTGGTGTCCATGGAAGGCTCGTTCCTGCCTGAGGAGCGAGTGAAAATTGCAGTGATGGATTCCATGGAGTTGTAGCAGCTGAAGGGTAAGGGAAGCCAGAAATCAAGTTGGGGGAAATCTGAGATTGCCCCCCAGCTTGGTTCCAGTTTCCAAAAAGTGAGTACCCCCCACTCTGTGGGATTTGAGTATCCCAAGAAGGAAGTATGCCTGACAGGGGTTGTTGAGAGTAAGGCCCGGTTGGAACACCGGAATAGGGTTGCCCACTGCCAGGTGGATTGTACATACCGTACTGAGTAGACGCTGCTGGTTGGGAAGCTTGTTGGATCGAGCCAATAGGTTGTCCGCCAGCAGTTAGGTTTGATGGCCCTATATGAGGAGGTTGTTGACTGGGAACTGAGTTCCCAGCAAAAGGTTGTCCTCCAACTGGTTGGGTTGATGACCCTATGGGAGGAGTTTGTTGACCAACAATGGGGTTCCCAACAAAAGGTTGCCCCCCAGCTGGTTGGGTTGATGGCTCACCAAGGAGGATTTGTATGTTGGAGTTAGGGACCATTGCAGTTGGTTGTTCACCTCCTGAAATAGTATAAATGGTGGCTGAAGGTGATCCTTCGGTCGAAACGGAAGATCCAGCAGTGTGACTAGGTGTTCTTCCGCCGCTAGCCAGATATGATAGCATGGATTGGCCAGTGGTGCCAAAAGTACCGATTTGCAGAGGAGGTCATCCATATTGGACAGGTGAGGACGGAGAAAAAACTGGGTTATCCCTCATAGAATGTGCACCAAACATAGGTGATGACAGCAAATGTGGGGAATTTAGCCCAGGGGTATCGGCGTCATCCATAACGTGTTCAATGATTGGAGGACCAACGAGTACTGGGTCCGAGTTCATATCCTGAAAAAGATTTTGGGGATCCGGCGGGAACCTAGGTATAGTAAAGTCCGAAGGTCCTGAGCCGTCTGCAAAGGAGTAATGAAATTCTGTGCTAGACGGGACGTTGGGAACCCTATAGTCAGAAGGATGAGAAACGGGGGGGTATCTAGACGCTGTCAAAAGTATTTGCTTTGTGCTGCGTCTAAGTTGTGCCGATGCTAACGGAGAGTTCGCTAGGCTAACCATACTAGACTGGATGGAAGCCATGATTTCGTGTCCCGGAGGGAGGTTGGGTAGATGTAAAGTGCGAGGTACGTTGCTAGAAGAACTTGTCTCTTGAGGATGAACACTGGGTGACGTAGTAGTAACAGGCAGAAGTTCCGCCTGGGAAGTAATGAAGCCATAATCAGGTTCAAAAGGTGTGTCAGGTAGACGAGTATCTTCAATGATTTCAACGTATCCGCCTGGGATTGAAATTAAGCTAGGTATGTCCTGGTCGGACCCTTCTGTGGTGCCAATAGATCCGTCTATATCATCGTGAAAAGTGTCTGATGGACGGGAAGTGTTGGCATCCAGTAGAAGGATGACCTCTGATCAAGCGATCTCTCGGATGCTCGACATCATCTCATTCATTCGCATTTCGTTGAGATGTACTATCGATACCTTGGGAATCATCGTCATCATTGGTGATCTCCCTCACATTTGTTAATGGTCCACATCATTGACCGGTAATCAAATGGTTTCTACCATGTTCGACTTCAACACCTTGTAATCACATGGTTAGATTTGTATCTTTTGCGATTGGGTAGAAGACCCTGGACGCCCCTCTACATTTTGATTGCATCCAGGTTGCGATGGAGATGTCATTTGTATTGTCACACAGATCCACTTATTGTATTGGTCATGGCTGTGTCATTATTGTCTCATGGATCTACAATTGTTCATAGTAGCCATGATCTGTCCGCAGTTTACATTATCTCAGTACTCATGGATCTGCAATGTATTGGTCGGCAGCCATGCTTTGAGTCATCTGTTTTCGAGCATGGGAATGCCCACCTCAGTGGTATATCTAACACTTTGTTTCTATTTCAGCTCAGTGTCACTCTCCTCGATTTTATCTCTTCACATTATATTCGTAAATTCTTTCGGCCATCAGTCCCTTCTAACCTCACACTTTAGGGGGCATCTGTTATATCTCTATGTTTCACAGTGTTGCATCTCCGTCACAAAACGAGTTGACGACACTTTCCCTACTGTTTTAAACCACCCAGAAGAGGCAGATGAGGAGTCAACCTTGAAGGTGAATCTACCCTGACAAGTTTTGACCCACCTTAGACTTTATCCACATACACTACCGCGCCTTGCTATTTTGACAAAACGCGGTACTAGACACTACCGCGCTATGAAATTTCCCCAAGACGCGGCAGTGCCGCGTTCTGCAGTCTTTGCAAAACGCGGTACTCTTTTAATAGCCTTTTTACCTTGACTTGTGGGATTTTGGATTTTCAAAGATAATGGAATATTGGGGTCCTTGATTCGATCTCAACTCATCTCCTTCGATTAGAAACCCTGATCCACTTATCTCTCCTTAGATCCACCCATCTCTCTTGAGGTTAACCAACAAGAGAGATGGGTGGATCTAAGGAGAGATAAGTGGATCAGGGTTTCTAATCGAAGGAGATGAGTTGAGATCGAATCAAGGACCCCAATCTTCCATTATCTTCGAAAATCCAAAATCCCACAAGTCAAGGGAAAAAGGCTATTAAAAGAGTACCGCGTTTTGCAAAGACTGCAGAACGCGGCACTGCCGCGTCTTGGGAAAATTTCATAGCGCGGTAGTGTCTAGTACCACGTTTTGTCAAAATAGCAAGGCGTGGTAGTGTATGTGGATAAACTCTAAGGTGGGTCAAAACTTGTCAGGGTAGATTCACCTTCAAGGTTGACTCCTCATCTAACTCTTCTGGGTGGTTTAAAACAGTAGGGAAAGTGTCGTCAACTCGTTTTGTGACGGAGATGCGACACTATGAAACATAGAGATATAACATAAAGTTGGATACAATGAACATGAAAGAACTGTGCAACAAGTTTCTTAGCTTGCTGAGATACGTATCCTACATGGTTGAGGAAAAGCCTAAAGTGCAAAGGTTTCTCAGTTGTTTACCATTTAATATAAAGGACCGTATTGAGTATGATAATCCTTCCACTTTGGAAGAAGCCATGAGAAAGGCAAATTTTTGTTTTGACCAAAACAGAAAAAGAGAAGGAACAACTGGTTGGAAGAACAGTAAAACTAATCAGTATGACTATAAAAAGAAGAATTTTAATCAGATTGTTGGAGGTTTTAAGAAAAACTTTAATAACAGAAATTTTTCTAATAATTATCGGAATAATACATCTCAGAGTACTACTGCTGCAAGGAATGTACCTAACAATCACATCAATAATAATAACAATAATAATAACAATAATAACAATAATAACAATAGGTATGCTGAGCAGAAGGGACCCATAAAGTGCTATGAATGTGGCGGACCACACAAGAGAGCAGATTGCCCACGCAACAAGAGGACAACCAACAACATACATACTATGCAAGCAGAACCTAAAGTTGGAGATATTGCAAGAGAAATGCCCACGATAAATGCAGCATTGGAGAACCATCAAGCAGACCATCAAACATCCATGGTCGAAATTGAAGGTATGATACAAAACGAGTCTATTTCTATTTTAATAGATCCTGGTGCAAATTTAAGTTATATTTCACCTACTTTAGTAAACCGTTGCAAGCTAAAAACAGAGAAATTTATTGATGCATGGTTAGTTTAGCTTGCAACCGGAACTAAAAGAAAGGTTACAGATTATGTTCATAATTGTGAAGTATTTTTAAATCAGCTGAAAAAGCAAGTTAATCTAAATGTTTTACCCTTAGGTTCATATGATTTGTTGATTGGTATGGATTGGCTTGAACATCATAGAGTTTTACTGAATTGTTATGATAAATCTTTTACATGTGTAAATAATGAAGGTAATTCAGAAACAGTAAAAGGAATTCATAGAAATATTTCAGTAAGGCATATTTCTGCTCTACAAGTAAAGAGAGCTGCCAGAAAAGGTTGTAAAATGTTTGTTGTTAATGTTGTTAATGACGAGTGTACATCTAAAGAATAAAAGTTAAAACTAGAGGATATTCCCATCCTTAAGGACTTTTCTGACGTATTCCCAGAAGAATTTCTAGGATTACCTCCGAAAAGGGAACTTGATTTCACCATTGAGTTAGTACCCAGTGCAGTACAAAACTTGAAGGCTCCCTATAGGATGAATATTCTGGAGTTAAATTAGTGAAAATCTCAGCTAAAAGAATTAATAGATAAAAACTACATAAGGGCTAGTGTGTCTCCTTGGGGAGCACCAGTAATTTTTCTTAAAAAGAAGGACGGTACCATGCATTTGTGCATTGATTACCGTGAGCTTAATAAAATGACAATTAAGAACCGATATCCCTTACCCCGCATAGACGATCTATTTGATCAACTACGCGAAGTAGAGATATTCACTAAAATTGATTTAAGGTCGAGTTATCATCAAGTTCAGATAAAAGACGAGGACATGTTCAAAACTTCATTCAAAATACGTTATGGACACTATGAGTTTGTAGTTATGCCTTTTGGGATAACCAACGCACCGGCAGTGTTCATGTGTTTAATAAACAACGTTCTGCATAAATATTTGGATACGTTTGTAGTGGTATTCATTGATGATATCTTGGTTTACTCAAAGACTAAAGAAAAGCATGATGAACATTTAAAAACCATTTTACAAGTACTTAGAGATCACTAGCTTTACGCTAAACTCAGTAAGTGTGATTTCTATAAAGACAAAATTCAGTATTTGGGTCATATAATTTCAAAAGATGGTATTTCTGTTGATCCTTATAAAATTAAAGCAATTAATGAATGGCCTATCCCAAATTATGTAACTGATGTACAGTCATTCATGGGAATAACGGGGTATTATAGAAAGTTTATTGAAGGGTTCTCTAGAATTGCTAATCCCATCACTTCTTTGTAGAAAAAAGGGAAGAAATTCATATAGGATCAAAAGTGTCAAGACAACTTTAATAAGTTAAAAGAATTGTTAACTACTGCACCCATCTTAAAAATTGCAGATCTTAATAAGAATTTCGTCGTATGCACAAATGCATGCAACGAAGGACTTGGAGGGGTCTTAAGTCAAGAGGGTCATGCAATTGCTTTTGAGTCAAGGAAGTTAAAAATACATGAAAATAATTATGCAACGCATGATCTTATGTTGGCAGCCGTGATACATGCTTTAAAGATGTGGTGCCATCACTTGATCGAAAGAAAATTCATTTTAATGATTGATAATAAGGGGTTAAAGTAACTTTTGGATCAAACAAATCTTAACGCAAGGCAAGCTAAGTGGTTAGCTTTCCTTAGCGAATACGATTTTGAGAACCATCACATTAATGGAAAAGAAAATAAGGTTGTTGATGTGTTGAGCAGAAACGCTAGATTAAGTTTTGTGGCAGCAATCAGTACTTTTAAAACTGATCTGGAAAATCAGATTGAAGAAGGAATTAAGCAAGACGAAAATTACCAAAAATTACATGATAAAGTGGCTGAAAATTCATCTGAAAATGTTATAATAGATTACAGTATTAATGAAAAAGGATTCTTAACTTACAAAAACAGAATTTATGTGCCTAATTATTCGAAAGTTAAGTTGTTGATTTTAGATGAAGTTCACATAAGTCCTTATTCAGGACATCCTGGTTATCAGAAAATGATAACTATGTTAAGAAATGAGTACTTTTGGCCTAACATGAAGAGTGAAGTTGTTGAATATATAGCCAGATGCTTTGACTGTCAGACTATAAAAGTTGAACATCAACATCCAGCTGGGCTATTGCAGCCCTTACCAATTCTAGAATGGAAGTGGGAGATCATAAGCATTGACTTTATTACAAGTTTTCCTAAAAATCGGAAGCAGAATGACTCAATTATGGTTGTTGTTGATAAACTTAGCAAAGCTGGTCATTTTATTCCTGTTAAAACTACTTTCAAGGCTTCTAACATTGCAGATATTTTCATGAAGCAAATTTTCTGCTTGCATGGAATTCCAAATGTAATTGTTTCAGACCGAGACTCTAAGTTTACTGGTAACTTTTGGACAGCACTGTTTAAAGGATTAAATACTAAGTTAAATTTCAGTACTTCTTTCCACCCACAAACTGATGGTCAAACAGAAAGAGTAAATCAGATTTTGGAAAATATGTTAAGATTATATGTTAAAGATCAACCATCTAAATGGGAGGATTACTTACACCTAGCAGAATTTGCCTACAATAATAATTATCAAGCATTTGCTAAGTTAAGTCCATTTGAAATTTTGTATGGAAGAAAATGTTGTACTCCAATTTCGTGGGATAATCCTATAGATAGATTGATGTTACGACAAGATCTATTGAAAGAAATGGAGCTAACTATGAAATAGGTTCAAGGTAACTTAAAAGTTGCCCAAGATTGACAGAAAAGCTATGCTGATTTGAAACGCACAAAAAGAGAATTTTAGGTAGGAGACCATGTTTTCATAAAGGTAAAGCCCAAGAAAAGTTCTTTGAAGCTTGGAAGTTGTGCTAAATTAGCACCAAGGTATTGTGGACCATTTGAAATCCTATCAAGGATAGGAGTTGTTGCATATCAATTGGCATTGCCATATAATTTAAAAATCCACAATGTTTTTCATGTTTCTGTTTTAAAGAAGTATGTGCACGATGCTATTCATGTGCTAAATTGGAATGACATACAGGTGGAACTTGAAGGAGATTTTCAGGTGGAACCAGACTGTATTCTAGACTGGAGGGAAATTATGCTTCGAAATCGCACCATAGGGCAGGTAAAGGTGCAATGGAAGCACCTTAGCCCTGATGAAGCTACTTGGGAACTGGAAAGTAATATGCGGGTAGCATATCCAGTTCTATTCCATGAGGAACTTGATGATGAATAAGCAACATCGAGGATGATGTTGAGCTTAAGAGGGGGTGTTTGTAACATACCCTTTAAGCTGGAAAACATTTTGTGTTTAGAAACATTATGATAACTTTAATTGTAAAGTTTGTATTGGACAGGTGTCCAAGGATGACTGTAATTTGCACAATATATTATTAGTTAATAAATAAAATAGGAGACAAACACCTAAGAGGACTGTTGAAAGAGTGGTTACTGATCCACTGGGTGGAATGGAATCTGGGGTAGAAGGAAATGGACAAGTGGCAACATCATGATGCAACTAACTAGATATTGGTATGGGACAACTCCCTTGAAATGTGGTCATAGTGCCCTGAAAGATGGGACTGGAGCTTGAGGCTCATTTATTCCAAATTGACCACTAAAGGACCTAGGAAGTCTATATAATAGCCATCAAATATTGAACTGAGGTTCATCACTTTTCCTATCGAGGAAATTTACCTTGGGGTTTTGCCATGTTTGCACCCAAGAGATTTGATGAGGGGATATGCTGTTGTTGATCATGTTGTGAGTCTGCCAAACTCTTACTGATTTTAGGAGTTTGATGCTGAGTGGAGAAGGCATTTGATTCAGGAGGTTGATACTGAGTGGAGAAGGTATTTTTGAGTGCCTTGCTTCTACACAGATTCCACCCACTTACTGGATCAGTAATCAGGCTTGGGGGTTCATTAGAAGTTAGCAATTGAGCTGCTTCTTTTGAAACAGGTTGGGATGAACATGCCTCCTTGGGTGTTTGTCGGCCCTATAGTCAGTTACAGGTTCTATTGTCTTATCTGTTTTATTTTGAATTCTGTTATCTATATTTTGTATGCTTACAGTTCTGCTATTTATTAAACTTTCATTGTTTATTTTATAAGTTATTTCAGTTCCTGTGTGAGTTAATAATTCTGTATAAATTTGAAATGATTGAATAAAATGGTTTTTTTATTTTTCCCCATGCAAAAAGGAACAGCATTGTACTCCAGTACATACACAGATTAAGATAGATAAGATATGATAGGAAAATTGCCATAGTGATGGAAGTACTATTTCAAATGTTCTGTTAAATTATCTGCTAAATATTAGTCAGCATTATCTACTGTGTCTTACTCTAAGTACTATTCTTATTTCCATTCTTTTCATCAAACAGTAAATCTATTTCATAGAAAAAAAACAAAGTGTATATTAGATAAAGAAATCATTCTGTTCTTTGCATTTTGTTTTTCATATGCCTATTATCAAAGAACACTGTTTATATAGTTATCGAATCTATAAATGTTTGGGGCAGTTGCAATAGAAATTCATGCTTAGTTATGCAATTGTTATATACATTTTACAAAACCCTAAACTCTAATTTTGGATAACAAACACATCTCATCCTTTTTCTTTTTCATACACAACATAGTACATTTATTAAACTGTAAATTATTCCTGTAAATCGATTTTAGATCATACTCTGCTATCTATTCCAAAGACTTTCTTTTACTAATAATAAATAAACCAACTATAATTTCATCAAAATCATTACTATAGGTCAGATAGATAGATTTCAAATATCATCCCGAAAGTTTAAGACATTACAATGTCTGTAGGGACAGATTTAAACAAAGTCACCATACTAGTGGATGCCGAATTTTATTAACGAGCACATCAACATCTAAGCTTAGTCAAACCATAACTCATCGGTGAGTTTTCAAATCAAAGGCACAAACGTTTCATACAAATCGATGACAAAACAGTAGGCCGAAGCCATCACATATCTACACACTTAACTATTGATTTGATAACAGTAGGCAACGTTTATGATCTTATACACATTACACACGATTTCCTTGTTTATCTTTTAAAAAATTATGAGCTTACAATCCAGAAAGAAGCACGATAGTACAGGTTTGATTAAGAACCTAGTTGCATAAGCATTTCCATTTTCCAAAGAGACTGTCAAATACAAACTATTTCCATTACTTGAATTGACGAATGACAGATTTTGTTCAGGGGTCAAAGCCCCAAAACCTTGAACTACACATAGAACTGAAAGTCTTCCGTAGTTGTAAAATATCTAACCATTGTTTGAGATAGAATAACAATACAAAACCTAGTTTGCACATTAATCATTGTTTCACATCTAAGACAAACACAGAAGACCTGTTATTATCTAGATCTTTTCATCGTTCAATAAAAACGAAATCATAAGATTTATTCACAGGTCGAGCCAGATGACGCAACAAGATGATTACAACAAAATCAACCCTTAAACATTTTATTCATTGATGTTTCGATAGATTTAAAAAACCTTTCCAGTAGCAGAACATTACAATTTAACCCAAACTTAAAACATAGTACTGAAGACTCTTTTTCATAGACCACAAAATGGTTCAGCAGCATCGATGACCATTTCTGCCTGGAGAACCTACACATGGGTTTGCCACCAGGGCTTACCAGTTGAACGAATCCATAGCTGCCTTATGCTTGAACTTGGTAAACCCTACAACAACGACATCTCCTGCCACAAAAACCACAATGTGGTTACGACACTTCAAAAGACGAAGGTTATACAAAACAAATTGGAAACATTAAACAATAATATACATAACAACATTAAGTAATACCTTCGTAAGAATAGGGATTTGGTTCGACAATGCTTCCAACATCCGACTGTTACGACTAAAGCAAGACACAGTCACTCCAACTCAAATTTCAAAGTCTTATACCAACAACGAACCCTAACTGGTTATACATTGGTAGCCATAGGGCTTCGTCATCTATTCTCTTAGTTGAACAATACAAATTTCGTAACAAACTTCCACCATTAAAAACACTGAAGGAGCATAGTTGCAGAGAACACCAAAAGATTCGAATTGAGAACAAACCCTGTGAACTAGCGGCTTGTTAGCCTCTCTTCCCCGAAAACAAAACGCCAATTGAATGTGAAACCAACATGCATCAAGGCGTAGTGAATGAACTAGGGTTCGAGATTTCCAAGATCAATACAAACGAAGATCAATGGTTTAGAAATGGCCAGCCAAGACGTGCTAGTACCCATCAAGAGTTACAGTCACCTACCATTAAATGTTGTCATAAGTAACAAGTCCAAATGGATTGCCATATCACCATGGAGAAACAAACAGCTCGACATTTTCCCATAGTTCTTACCATTTCTTCACGTGGAGCCAAACCTACCTTGGAGCCAACAAGGAATACCACACTCATCACGCAGAGTTTCCAATAAATACTGAATCTTTTACGTATCACTTTCCAGGCATTACCTGCAAACCACATTTATTACACTTTAGATCGAAGTTATTACTTAAACAATCACATCTATCACTATTAAGTATTGCATTACAGCTGTAATGATTTACAACCCTAGGATTTATGTATGTTATGATTCAATTGCATTTTGCATAACCACTTATATATGGAAATCACTATATTCTATAGTTTCCCAAACCAATGTTGGATTTCATATAGCCACGATAGGGATTGAGTTTCATACCATATCATAATAATGTTACAACTTACACATTTTAGTGCTAAGTCCCCATTTTGCTTAGGGAACACATAATGAAAGTCCTATGTTGATTAATTATTTGCATAAATATGCATATAGGGTAATGTAAATGTTAAGTTTCTCAAGAATAGATGCATATAGCCCTAAGTCTCGAGTTGAAATAGCTAGGCAATATATCCCTTGCAAAGTATTTCATATAAGCATTATAACAAATCAAATGGATCTTTATTCTCACATCAAACTATTATATAATTGAAAAGTATTTGGAGCATATATGATTTAAGTATGTGGAATTTATATTGTAAGCTTCCCAGGACCATTGTTATCACACCCTTTTATTATAGCAATGCTTTCTTTACAATACAGCTGCATCTTGTTAAACATTATCACATGCTTGTCGCAAACAACTAGATTGCAGAATCTTACACGACAATTTTATTAATGACTGACAACTTGATTATAGCAAAAATATATTGGAAAAATATATCTAGCTACACTCACGAGTGTCAGGGTAAGAATAATACAGATTGATAAAGATAAACCAAATATACTTACCATTGGCGTCTTCCTGCACGGCAACATATACATTTACCTTAAAACAGAAATGACTAGCTGTAGTTTATAACTTGTCTTGAAATACTGGTATTACTCTTTTACCTTACCTGCATATCTGTGAAAAAAGAATCCAATGCTTTAGCTATCAAAGCTAAGTAAACCCAAGGGCACCCAGTAGGAACCCCTTAAGAAATATGCAAACAAATTGATAGTATTATTACCAGATCCTTACATATAACGAAACAAACATTGTTCTTTCACATCTTACTTACAACAAAGTACATTTTCAGGTTTAAATTTAAAGACAACATTTTTGTGAAGTAGTTATCATTTACTAGACATTAATTAATATTCCGCAGAGAACATTTATCTTATAAAATAGGCAATATAAAAAAAAATTTATTTTGCGATTTTTGGGATGTTACACTTAGACCATCATGTGTGGGTAAAGGGTTAATGTAATTCTTTGTTATAGAAAGGTCTAATTACAGTAAAATAATTCTACGTTGAGATCTATCACAAGCTAGCATAACTAGCTTTGCAAGATCGAAGTCTAAAAGCAATAAGGGGATGTATAAAATTACCTTTTAAAGTAAACAGAAATAAATGGTTTACCCTAGGGTGCAAATACCTTATCCCTTGCTCCCAAACACACAATGATAACCAGATAAGCAATTTGGATTTGAAAAGTGATCATAAGATCTTACCTAGAACCTTGTAGCTTGGATCTCCTATTTAATGAACTGAACAACTCAGACACTAGTTAATGGAACAAATAATTTTATCTGACCTGTAGGATGATATCTGGATAACTTTGGAACTACCACATTCCTCCGAACCATGACCTAGAATCGTTCCTGGTTCTAAACTGGATCCCCCCGAGCTAACTCCAACATGCAAAGAGGCCTAGAGAACCTAGGACAGGTAGCTGATTAAAATCAATCTTGGAATAGTGCTTTTCCATGATTATGGGAGAAATTCTCTCTTGATACCATACAGAATGAGACTAAGATAGATGGATCCTCCCTTTGGAATTTGTCCTTGCTTTTATAGATAATCTTTTGGAATGGTAATTAAGTTAGTAATAATATTTTTTATATTTAACTTAAGTTTGATTTTCTGTTTGAAAATATAATTAAAATTTATTTAATTTTATCTCAGTTTGATTTTCAGTTTTAAATTATAATTTAAAAGTTTATTTAATAAACTTCAGTTTTATTTAGAACTCTTATTTAGTTCTTTTTGAACTAATTTGTAAACTTTATATTTGATTTAATTAATTACTTTATAATCCATTTAAGTACTCTTTATATATATATATTACTTTCTCTACCTATGTACTCTTTATTACTCTCATAATGTTTTTATAACCAAATCTATATATATAATATCTTTTATATACATATATACATTTTGCATACCACTTTGGTATATAAGTGAGACTCTTTATAAATAATCAATTTGCTTTAAACAAGTAGTTATATAGCATTATAATCTTTGATGCTTATTAAAAGAATAGGGCAACTCTTTTTACAAGGCTATTGGTAGGTTTCGAAGGTCTACTAGGTTAGGTACCTCTAGATCCCCTTTTGCATGTTCGATTACCTCATTTTGCGTGGTAGCTTTCTTAGTCCTTTATGAGATGAGTAATGAATCAATTAGTCATAAGAAAATAAGTATGATGATTGGTGATATTTAGAGCCTTCCTCAACTCAACGGCTTTTTAAGTAAAGTAACCCTGGGTGTTATTCAGAGCTTATGCTTAACACTCTTCAACGGGCATTACACTAGTGCAATTCCAGAGCTCCTCGCTCAACACTAGTGCTAGGATGTATTTCTAAGATACAACTAGGGATACAATGGCCAAAGATCCGATTCTCCAGAGCTTATGCTTTGCATCAAGTTGGATTTCTCTAGGGATTATGCCCAACACTCTATGTACATAGGGGCTTATGCCCAACACATAATAAAATTCCTCTATGTACATCGGGGCTTATGCCCAATAGATAGTTCATCCATGTTCTTTAGAGTCCACGCTCAACACATCATAAAAGTTAGTCATGCATATCAGAACTCTGCACAGTATATAACAAAGATCATCTTAGTATATTAGGGTTTTGTACCCAATGTCATAATAGACATCAATCTTATACATCGGGGCTTCCTGCCTAGTATATAACCATAATTTGCATCTGTCAGGGTCCATGCCCAAATATGTATATCTATAACTAAAGTAAGTCATGCGCATCAGGGATTATGCCTAGCATATATAATAAAAGTAAAACACATGCATTGGGGCTTATGCCTAGTATATCAAAATAAATCATATGCATTGGGGATTACAACCAATAGATAACATCAACATAATCAATAAAATTTAGGATATTACATCCCTCCTCACTTAGAACAACACCGTCTCGATGTTTTAGGGACTAGAAATGAAGTCATGAAATAAGGTGGGGTAAGCCTCCTTCATGGTGGTTTCATTTTCCTAGGTTGCCTCATTAGGCCCGAAGTGATTCCACTATACTTTCAATTAGATGATATTTCATCTGCTAAGATGCACCTTTATCTTGTCCAGTATGTGGAGGGGCTCTGGCATAAATTTCCCCTCGGGTTATACCTATAATAAGGACCAATCAATCACATGCTTAGTATCATAGACATATTTCTTTAATAGAGATGCATGAAAAACATTATGAACTTTTACATGAGCTGGTAACGCTAACTCATATGCTACTGGGCCTTTCTTGGCCAGTATCTCAAAGGATCCACAAAATCTGGAGGATAACTTTTAGCATCCCCCCAAGCTCGAAGAGCTCCTCTTTGCCTTCACTTTTAAGAAGACATGTTCGCCGACTTGGTAATATTTGTCTTTTCTTTTCTTATCTGCATAACTCTTTTGGCGGTCTTGTGCTTCTTTCAAGTTATGTTGTACTTTGGTAACTAGCTATTCTAAATCTTAATGTAAATCCAAACCTAGCATGAGTCTATCTACTGGGCTATCCCATGTCACTGGTGTCCTACAATTTCTGCCATAGAGTACCTCAAAGGGGCTCATCTTGGAAAAGGTCTAGTACCCACTGTTGTATGCAAACTCTGAGAGGTGTAAATAACCCTCCCACTTCGTGGGTTTGTTCATAAAATACATTCTAAGCATATCCTCTAAGATCTGGTTTACTCGTCCTGTCTGTCCATTAGTCTGCGGGTGGTAAGTGGTACTGACGTTTAACTGTGTCTCCAAACCAGAGAAAAAGGATCTCCAGAAGTTATTGGTGAAATTTGTGTCTATATACGAGATGATTGCCTTGGGTATCCCATGCAATCAGAAGATTTATTTCAGGAAAATGTCTGTAATGTGGACAACTTTGTAAGTAAACTTCACTGGTATAAAGTGTGCTACTTTGGATAACTTGTCAACTACTACAAAGATGGATTCATTATGTTTCTTTCTCTTTGGTAAACTGGTAATGAAGTCCATACTGATGACCTCCCATTTCCACTCTGGAATGGGTAGCAGTTGTAGTAGTCCAGAAGGATGCTGGTGTTCGGCCTTGACCAGTTAGCACTCCTAACACTTAGCGATGAATAATACTATGTTAGATTTCAACTTAGGCTAAAAAAAGTGTTTCTTTACCATCAATATCATCTTTTGATATCTTGGATGTCATGAGTATGGTTTCTGATGGAACTCTATTAGGATGTTAGGTGTAATACCTCCACTATCCGGTACATAAAGACTCTCCTTCGACCATAACAATCCTGACTCATCTATCTTATATTCCTTCTGTTTTTAGAATAACCTATCCTCCTGAATCTTTTTAAGGATTTCAACATAGAATCGGTCATTCCTACATGTCATTCTAATCCTGTCGTGCAAGTTTGAGTTAGTCTGACTTACTATTACCTCATATAACATATGAGCTCGTCAACTTAAAGCATCAATGATCTTGTTCTCCTTTCCTTTTATGTGTTTTAGATCAAAGTGGTACTCGCTAATGAAGGCTAACCACCTGGCCTTCCTAGAATTTAGGTCAGGTTGGTCAAATAAGTAATTCAAACTCATATTGTCCGTCTTCAATAGGAACTTCTTTCCCATAAGGTAATTCCTCCACATATTTAAGGCATGAATGATGGCAGCTAGTTCAAGATCATGCGTGGGGTAGTTTTGTTCTTGTTCCTTTAACTTTCTTGACTCGTAGAAGATGGCGAAGTCATTTTGCATAAGGACTCCTCCAAGTCCTTCTTTGCTTGCATCTATGCAAACAACAAAGTCCCCATCAGGATCAACAATCCGTAAAATGGGTGCGCTAGTCAAAAGTTGTTTTAGTTTCTGGAAGCTTTCTTCACACTTGGTCGTAAAAAAAAAATTGTTTTCATTTTTCTGCAAGGAAGTCATAGGACAAGCAATCCGCGAGAAGTTATCAATGAACTTCTGATAGTGTCAGGATAAAACTAAGAATGATCTTATGTCAGTCACGCAAGTAGGTGTATGCCATTCTTCAATGGATTTAATTTTTTATGGGTCGACTATTATCCCCTTCTCTGAAATGATGTGACCTAGGTACTGTATCTATGGTTTGTAGAAATCACACTTGCTAAAATTAGCGTAAAGTTGGTTTTCTCGTAACACTCGTAACATGATTCGGAGGTGTTCTTCATGTTATTCCTTATTCTTGGAGTAAATTAGTATATCGTCAATGAAGACTAGTACTAATTTGTCCAGGTACTGACTAAATATAATGTTCATCATGCACATAAAATTTGCGGGTGCATTTGTCAATCCAAAATGCATTACCACAAACTCGTAATGGACGTATCGGGTTCGAAAAGAGGTCTTACTAATGTCTTCGTCACAGATCCTTACTTGGTGATATCCGGATCGCAGGTCGATCTTCGAAAAGATCTTTGCTCCTCCAACTTTATCAAACAAGTAATCAATCCTAGGGAGTGGGTATCGTTTCTTGATGGTCAACTTGTTGAGTTGACGGTAATCGATGCACATCCACATCGTCCCATCCTTATTTTTGAGAAAGAGTATTGGTGCTCCCCAAGGAGACACACTTGGTTGGATGTATCCCTTTTAGATCAACTCTTGTAACTGCAACTTGACCTCCACCAATTCTGGTGGGATCATGCGGTAAGGGGATTTAGAAACTGGTACTGACCCGGGTGTTATTTCTATGGATAATTCTAGGTCTCGTTTGGGTAGTAGCCCTGGTATTTCCTCGGGAAATACATCTTTGAATTCTACAAGAACTGGGAAGTCCTCGATCTTTTGTATCCTATCAGCTTCTATGGTTTGAATGTTAGTTGCAAAGAGTTTACAACCCTTCCTTACAGACTTCTTCACATGTAAGGTATATATCTGTCTAATGGAAACCTTCTTAGGTATGCCTTGAATCTTTCTTTGATTCCCTTGGCTATCCGTGCATAATATTGACTTTTTCAAGCAGTTAAGCAAGGCATGGTGTTGTTCCAACCATTCCATGCCTATAAGTACATCATACGATCCTAGTGGTAAGATATTTAAATCTACCTTAGTTGGGAACCCGTTCAAATCTTTCTCACAAACCTTAACTAGTTCGGAGACCTTCCGTTTAGTACTAGTGGCTAGTTGTAGCATTGAGGGTATTTTTTAAGGAGCATAAAAGTATAATTAGGTATATTATTCTAGGTGATTATTTTGAATTGAAAAAACCATATATATAGATTGGTAGGCGGATATTAAATATGAAACATACAATTTACTATTGAAACTTGTAAAGTTTGGCGAATATTATGATTAAAAAATACGTTTTATGTAAATATAGGCGATATTAGAGACTAAAAATGACCAAATAGCGAATTTCTTTTTGAAAAAAATCCCCCAAAAATAGCCAATTGGCGAAATTTTGCCCCTAAAATATTTCCTGGTGCCAGCCATGGTTTCTCATGTTTCTCTCGGTCTAGCTTACAAGTGTCGACTATCTTAGGGGAGACATAGCTTCAGCATGCATCGGGATCGATCAAAACTGAAATAGTTGTGTTTGAAACCTTACCTTCAATCTCAACCATAGTGGCTTGGTGATCTGCTTGTCGGCCATCAAGTGTGGCATAAATTCTTGGTGTTCTTTCCATGTCCCCTACCATTGGGTTTTCTTGTATGTTGTGCAAAACCCCATTTGTCTTGTTGGGACAATATCTAAAATAGTGGGGCCCTTAGAATTTCCAGCAAGTAATTGGTGGTGAGGCAAATCTTGCTCCCTTGTTAAAAGTCATTCTGTTGGCATGCGGTGTGGGCACATTTGGCCGTGCATGAGGTCGTTTGAAATTTATGTTGGGCAGGAAACTATTGTTTTGTTTCCAGTATGGTGGTGGCCTAAAACTTGGCCTTCGGTTGTCTAAAAAAGTTTAGAATCTATCCTTGTTTCTGTTTATGTTTTCATTTATTGGTTGTCCATGTTCATAACAAAGTCTAGGTTTGTGCAAAGTCACATCTAGAGTCTTAGGCATGTCATACTCAATTTTCTCTAAAAAATTGGGAGGAAGACATCCTAAGAATTGTTGTATCTTGACCTTATGTATGGTACACAATGTAAAAGATTCAGAAATTTGTTGATGAAGGCTTCCATAGTTAGGGAGCCCATTTTTAGTTCATGAAATTCTTTGATCTTTTTGTCAAAGAAGTGTTTCGACATGTACTTGTCTTGGAACAACTTGTTGAAAGTGCTCCATCTGATATCTTTTACTTCATGTTTCTTGGTATGTTTTAGGTCTCCCCACCTCTGGGATTCCTTTCTGTTCAAGTTGTAAATGGATAGCCATGCTTTCATCTCACTGTAGTAATTGTGCACTCGGAAATACTTATTCATTCCTAACAACCACTCTTTAGCTTTCTGCCCAATATTCATCTCTCCTTCATAAGTTGGGGCTTTAATTTTCTGGAACTCTCCTTGTAAATTGTCATAATTTTTCTCCTTTTCTTGCAATGGGAGGGTGAACCATCATCATTGGAAGAGCTCTTACAGTCATCTTCCATAAATTCGGGTATGTTTTCTTCATACTCCTCCTCTTTAGGACTGCTAGATCTTTTTGTATGATAGTTGTTTTCTTCGGATCTGTTTGCTGAGTGGTTGGACTGTCTATGGGGTTTTACCCCTGTTAAGATCTGAACTAGATCTTCATTGATTGCTTGTTGTTCTCATCTTTCATTCATGTTGTCATCTCTGAAACTCTATAATTCTGCTGTAAACTCTGTATTGACTTCATTAAGTTTGAATTCAGTTCTACCACGATTTCTTGTTCTCGTGGTGGGGAATTTAAGTTCCCATGTCTACTACTGTTCTCTTGTGCATTCATGCTATAGACCGTATTTAACACCCAAAATGTTTCATCAATTAGTAAGAACAAAATTCTGTTAGTTTATATATATAAAAGAAATTCATAAATACATTATTTTTTTTGAAATATATGTATCTACAGCGGATGTCTATACTAATGAGCCCAAAAGGTCTCTTAGTGTTGTAATTGGGCTCTGATACCACTTGTAATGTCCCTAAAACTGTAAAAATTAAAACTTTTTCTAAGTGGACATTATTGTCGTTTGGGATCTAATATTTATATTAAATTAACTTTAGTACTAGGAGAGAAATTAATGTTTATACTAAATCACCGTAGTACTAGAAAAATAACGTAATGCTGTAAAACTTAAGAATTTAAACTGGACTCTTATTGCTCCTAACCTATGATGGTTTTTATCCCGTAATAAAATTTATGTTTTCTTCTTCATGTACTCCGCACTTACGCTTTACGTTTCCATACTGTTGAGTTACTTTATAAATTACGCCATGCACTTAGATATTGATGTACACTTATGTTTCGACTTATTTTTGTAACAAGAGATTCTTCTGCTTGTTGTATATTTAATGAGTGTTTCTTGTCTCTTTTCCTAACAAAAACAATTTAAGGAGGTTATGAGAACTTTGGATCTTACTTAACTTAAATTGAGCTATGGCATGTTTTTAGCTTAATGTATGTAGGTGCACTAGGTGAGGTCATTCATCGAAATACAACAAACATTGATAACCAAGGGGGTTTAAGCTAAGGTTTTAACTTGGAAAATTTCTTCCCAAAAATACTTGCTACAAACCAATGTGTCAACTATAGGCACTCACTGAATAAATTCAAAACTTAGTGGAGTTAGTTGGGGCTTTTAATGTCATCCATGTGCAAAGCACAAGATGGAGTCGACGCTGGCCTTGGGTAATGTAAAACCTATCTCGTTCATTGTTTTGGGTTTCTTGTTCTGCGTTGTTTGTGTGGGGGGGTGGAGAGCCCAGGGCTCTCGGCCCTTGCTATGGATGAGGATATGTTGCACCTGTGCGTTGCACAGGGCCCTTGCAGCTGCAATACGGTAGAAGGTATGTCGTAATACTCCTCATCCTTGACATTGTAACTTAGCATTTCATTTTTCTCTTTATTGTGGCATGTTTTAACCACTGTTTTGTTGTGTGGCTTGACAGGAGGGTCTCGTTGGTGGCCGGAGAGTGGAGCTAGCAAGTACTGGATATATCATGTCGTGGGTGTTTGAGCTCCATGGTCTTGGTAAGACCCGTGCGCTCTGAACTTACGATTCCTATGGTAGAAAATGTGAAAAGAAGATACCTAGGGTGAAAGTGATGGCTTTGCATGGAGTTACAAGGCAGTTTACAGTGAGCTTCTTTTCTTGTAGTTGTAAGTACTCCTTTAAAACTACTCCAGCATTTTGGCTATCGAGTTGTACGCATACGGGAGATTTGGTTTGAATATGACGGGATTTGGTTTTGAATCTATTAAACGTTGTTTCCAGTTTGAGGATTTGTGGATGAACTTATTCTCTATGGTGATAAATCGTAGCTGTTTATAAGACTTGGAAAACTCTGTTATGAAATGGATGTGTAAATTTGGTTGTCGTGCGTTTTCTTCCTTTAAGTTAAAATGCTTGGTATAAGGTTTGGAAAATGTAACGTTCCTTCTTTTTAAATATTCTTTGATGTTGTACTTTTACTCTGTTTGGAAAAATGATGCTACTATAGGAATTCTAATTGTTTTAAATAAAATAGTCTAAGTCACGAGCATTGGAGATTGATTTGGTTTTAAAGGAAAGCGTTTATGGGTCTTTGACTATGGTCTGGCTAACGTAAATCGATTCTAAGTCTATGAGTTTGAGTTAGGGGATTCGATCCTAGTCCTATGAATTTCGAGTATGTGGATACCCTGTGTGAAAATAAAGAGTTAATGTATTTTTATTTTGTTTTGGTTTGGTTAGACTATTAAAGCCGTGGATTGTCCTCAGCATGATTTAGGTATAATTTCTTTCTAGATCTTAGCTTGGTTAATGGCATTTTACTTAGTAGGGTTTAACTTGCTTCTGATGAGAATTTTGGGTATTGCTTGGTGAACACAAGAGCGTGGCCCTTCTTCCTGTAGCTAAATATTGATATTATGTTCTATATTTTCCTTATTTTAATTATCTATGACATGGCTCTACCTATGCGTTTCGATGGTTTTAAATGTTGGACAGGAGCGTGGCTCCATCTTGTAGGTATTTTGTTATTTCTTAAATAGTTGAGTAAGCCTGTCATGGCTCTGTCTGTGCATTCTCTTCTTGTTTTTTCTTAAAAGGATAGTTGATGATAGCGTGGCCCTTCAGCCAACGTTGGGTGTGGTAAATAAAAATCAGAGTAATGATGGCGTGGAGCGATCCTCACTGGTTTTGTTCTTTTTTATTCTTAATAATATTAGTTGGAGTTTACTGTTGATATAAAACGTTTTTGCAAAGTAGAAAACGTAGCAGGATAAACCGAGGGTTCTAAATTATAGGATTGACTTTTAATTAATGGCTTGATACTTTTAAATCTAGTTTATTAAATGTTCCTTCGATAATGGTTGATGATTTTAAATTAATAAAAATCTAGTTCTCTTAAGAGTTTACATGCTGGGTTGAAGGAGTTTCAACAAAACTGTCAGTGTTAAGATTCTTGATTTTAATAAAGTGGTTGTACTGCGTGTAAGTTGGATATTAATAAATCCATGTCTTAGTTTTTAGGGTTGAGATCCTAAAGAGAATCGATCTTTGTATGAGATCATTCAGCTGTAGAATACCCTTAGACCAGCATGTGTGGGTACAGGGTTAACGTAATTATTTGTTATAGAAAGGTCTAATTACAATAAAATAATCCTACGCTGAGATCTAGCACAAGCTAGCATAGCTAGCTCTGCTAGATCGAAGTCTAAAAGAAATGAGGGGAAGTATAAAATTACTTTTTAAAGTAAACAGAAATAAATGGTTTACCCTAGGGAGCCAATGACTTAGCCCTTTCTCCCAAACACACAATGATAACCAGATAAGAAATTTACAGTTTATAAGGATTTGAAAAGTGATCATAAGATATTACCTGAACCCTTGTATCTTGGATCTCCTATTTAATGACCTGTATAGCTCAGGCACTAGTTAATGGAACAAATAATTCTAGCTGACCTGTAGGTTGATAACTAGATAACTTTGGAACTACCACGTTCCTCCCAACCATGACCCGAAACCGTTCCTGGTTCTAAACTGGATCCCCCCAAGTTGGCTCCAACATGCAAAGAGGTATAGAGAACCTAGGACATGTAGATGATTGAAATAAATCTTGGAATAGTGCTTTTCCAAGATTATGGGACAAATTCTCTCTTGATACCATACAGAATGATACTAAGATAGATGGATCCTCCCTTTGGAATTTGTCCTTGCTTTTGTAGATAATATTTTGGAATTGCAGTTAAGTTAGTAATAATATTTTTTATATTTAACTTAAGTTTGAATTTTTGTTTGAAAATATAATTAAAAGTTTATTTAATTATATTTCAATTTGATTTTTAGTTTTGAATTTTTTTTTTTTTTTCCAAGAAAAAAAAGCGTAATTTTATTCATCCGTAGAGATCAAAATTACATTCTGTAGATTCACCATAAAATAGTGAATTCTTCATGATCATATATTCCTTTGTTGGAACTGTTATGTCTTCTTTTAGATTACAAAAAAAAACATACTATGATGCTGTATAGATAAGGAGCTCATAAAGCTTCTTTCATAACTTACTTCTGTCAGTGTTTCTGAACCGTCAACATAAAAAACCAGTGTGTAAATTATATGCTTTTACAGAGTATCAAAATATAGTGACTGAAAGGTAAATAATGTGCTGTTAAATTTCATAGATCCTCTATAAATGGCCCATGATAGTAATTCTGTGTCTGGCCATTTAGAGTTTCTGTCACATGCCAAGTGCCATAGTCCCTTGATAGCCCCTCCTTGGATGCGGTGTCCGCTTCTTTGTTATTATCCCTGTAAACATGTCGGCAAGAAAAAATGTCAAACCGCAATAGGATCATCCTAATGGATGTGAGTATATTCACCAGCCGCAAATTTTTGCATTCTTGTATCTGTTGGATCCATTTTATAACATTCATTGAATCCCCGAAGCAATTCAATGTGTTGCAACCTTTCTCAAGAGCAAAGATTAATAACAGTTTCAAGCTCTGCATCTCGGAAAAGTTGTTAGAGCCCACCCCGAGTCCCATAGAAAGAGTGATAGAATGCGTATCTGAAAGATGGAGTACCGCGCCACCCCCACACAGATTGTGTTGTGAGGCCCCATCGAAAAATGCCCATGGCCGAGATCGATCAATATCCACCTCCAGGTTCCTACGTTGATCGACAGCCCTTATATGTTTAGGTAGTGACTTGCTGATACCAATAGATTGAGCTGCAGTTATCTATTGAAGGCATGGCTTTTCATTGAAGATAGCATTGTTCCGTGCAGTCCATATCCCCCAGATAACTAGCAAAGGTAGGCACTTATAAGTCTTAACAGTGTTCCTCCTCCACCATGTTTCCCATGCTTCCCCAATCGACTCTCCATCCCATTGACAAAGAAAACCCACCAAGACTGTGCACTCCTTCCAAACTGCAACAGTATAGGGGCATGTAAGGAACAGGTGTAAAGCAGTCTCAGTTTCCCTTTTGCAGAGCACACACCAGCTTGGCCCCTGAAAGGACCTCTTCAGCAGATTATCCCATGTAGGTGCTTTGTTCTCGAGTACACACCACATAAAGAGTTTCGATTTTGCAGGGCATTTTAACTTCCAGAGAGACTTCCACCACCAGACAACCTCCCTCTGTTCCATTTCTATACTTAATAAGGTATAACCTGCCTTGGGTGTATACTTTCCTTCCGGATCCGCCTCCCAGACCAGAGAATCCACCGCATCATTCAACAATACATTTGCCACTTCCAAATGACGGATATAAACCTCCAAGATAGCTGACTCCTGTTCCTGAAGCCCCAGAGTGTTTTCCCTATACCATCTCTGTCTCCAAGACTCCACAGGTCTCGGATCAGCCAACTGATTCAGTGTGTGAATCCCTAATCTTCCAAGTGCCGCAATAACATGACCAGGTAGAATATGTTCATGTATGCATCCCAACTATGGGTCCCTTCCTACCAACAGCTTTTCACCATTCCCCACATTCCAGGCTAACCTGGATTCAATCAGACCAAAAGATTTTACCACAGCCTTCCAAATCATCGATCCCCCCAAATGAGATTTTCTAGAAACCCTAATCCAGTCTTCAATGCTATATTCAGCCAAGTATTTCTGTTTGATAACCCTGGTCCATAGACTAGTAGTCGTCACCAGTCTCCATCCCCCCTTGGCTGCCAACGCCTTAGCAAACAAGAAAATAATCTTAATCCCCCAGCCCCCCATACCTTTTGGAACTGCAAGTCTCTTCCAATTTACCCAAGGAGTTACCTGTACATCCTTCTTGCCGCTCCACAGAAACCTAAAACAGATCCTCCTAATGCTTTCAAGAATTCCTTTAGGTATCCAGGCTAATGACATCCAGTATACAGGAATTGCTTCCAGTACGGCCTTGACCAGGACCAGTCTGCCTGCTCGTGAAAGCCACCTATGGCTCCAAACCATTAGTCTTTTCTCCACCTTCCCAACCAACCAAGCCCAATCCCTCTTCACATATAAATTAGCTTTTATCGAGAACCCAAGGTATTTCAGACCATCCTCAAGTCCCGCAGTGTTGAAAGGAAAAAACCTAGTGAGTTCTGCCTCCTCTTCCGGTCTCAGCAAATGAGTGGATAAGGTGGAATTCCCAACATTTATTTCCATACCAGTGGCCTTAGAAAACAATTCCAATATCTCATTTAGTACACGAGTATCCCCTCTTCTTCCAGAACAGAAGATTAAAACATCATCCACGAATAGCAAATGCGTAATATACAGATTTGTAGCCACCGAAATCCCCTGAAAATGCCCTTCGGCCTTAGCCCTGCTAATGGACCTACTGAGTCCTTCAGCAACCAACAGGAAGAGCAGCAGGGATAAAGGACATCCCTATCTAAGACCCCTTTCAGCATGGAAGAAATTCGAAGCCGCCCCATTGATAAGTACAGAGAAGGATACAGTAGTGATGCAGGACATAACCCATCTAATAAAAGCAATACCAAACCCCAGATGAGTAAAAAGTAGGCGAAGATACAACCAACTCACTTTATCATAGGCCTTGGAGAGATCAATTTTAAGAATGGCTCCCTTCAGATTCTTGGTCTTCAAACTATGCATCCCTTCCTGAGCCACTCCAACAGCCTCATGTATTTGTCGACCCTCCAAAAACCCAAACTGTTCTGCAGATATATGTTGTGAGAGGATACTTTTTAGCCTTCTGGCTATAACTTTGGAGATGATATTATATATACAATTGCACAGTGAGATAGGCCTGAATTCTTTTAGTGACATTGCATTATCAGACTTAGGAATGAGGGCGATAAAAGTAGAATTGAAACTTGCCGGTATTTTCCCTGATTCCCTGGAGTCTTCAACAACTGCCAAAAGGTCATTCCCCAGAATCTCAAAGAGATCCAGGAAGAAATCAATAGTCCACCTGTCAGGGCCAGGGCTCTTGTCTTTTTGAAAGCTTATGAGTACCTTCTTAAGCTCCTCCTCCGTTAATGCCTTCATCAGTTCCCTATTACCTTCATCATCAACAAAACTAGGAAACATCTCTGCCACTTTGATCACCTCAGCAATAGTAGCCTGATTTGGTGCCCGAAACAAATTTTTAAAATGTGTCACCCCACACCTGGCCTTATCATCGAAATTGATATGGGTGTGTCCTTCATCGTCCTTCAGACTCCATATGGTATTAGCTGCCTTTCTCCCTCTCGCATAAGCATGGAAAAATTTTGTATTATCATCCCCACATTCTAGCCAAATCGCTCTGCTCTTCAGCCGCCATGTCTCCTCCATATCACATAACAATTTGTTCCGTCGCCCTTCCAATCTGATAAGAGCCTCCTTGGATTCCTGAGAGATAAGTCCTCCCCCTTCACCCTCATAAATCCGCAAGAGCTCATCCTCCACTTGTTTCAATTCTGCATCTTCCCTACCTTTCTTAGCAATATCCCAGTCTTTGACCAATCTTTTCAACTTTTTAATATTATCTGCAAACTGAAAGGCAGCAGATCGATCATGATCCCTATCAAAGTATATCCAGTTAGTTAGAAAGAGATTCTTAAAGGTCTCATCTTGTATCCATAATTTATTGAATTTCATGGGGCTCGGAGGATTTGTAGGCCCTTTTTGTATCTCAAAAAAGATAGGGAAATGATCAGATATACCCCCATTACCAACCAACTGTCGAACCTGAAAAAATCTGTCCACCAACTGTTCAGCCACCAGAAAACGATCAATCCTTTTCGCCACCCTAGCATCCCCACTGCGGTTATTTCTCCAGGTCGGTTTCAACTTGAGTGGTTCTATGTCCAACAAACCCTTTACCATTAACTTCTGAACAAAGTAGCCAGCCAATGAATCCACATGAGCATGTGGTCCCCATACCTCATTCATCCCCAGTGAAAAGTTTAAATCCCCCCCAATGATCAATGTGTCACTACTCAATAGGGGATTTCCAAACAGTGAGTCCCAAAACTCAATGCGATGCAGGTAAGGTCCATAGATATTAATCACCTTAAAAATGTTCCCCAATTCAACCGACATAACATCAACACATAGAACAGAATCCATTCCCCATGAATTCACCAACTTAAAATTACTAAGCCTCCATCCCACAGCCAGCCCCCCAGAACGTCCCTTTACATCCAAAGTGAGAAAGGACCATCTAGGCAGCCAGCTCTCCAATTGATTCTTAATAACATCTCCTTCACCTAAGGTCTCTTGTAGCAAGATCACATCCAGGTGTTCAAGAGTAAGCACCCTTCTGAAGGCTGATTTCTTGGTGGGCCCAGCCAGACCCCGGCAATTGTAAGACATTATCTTCATAAACGCCCTTTCTTCAAGGCATTCCCTGCTCTAAGTGCCTTAACAATCGAAATTTGTTTCCCATCCATAAGATCAGCCCTTGCCCTAGTTTGTGCCTCATCTCCTGAAGAAAGATTTTTCCGACCCCCCATCTGATTCCGAAATGGAAGGCTGCATTCGGATACAAGGTGTCCATAAGCGTGACATCGTCGGCACCTAAACGACACATTTTCATAGTCCAGAATTTGAGTGATGGTCTCCGGACCCCATTCCATCTTAATTTCTTCTGCCAACCCCTCTCTGATATTGATGTTAACCAGAATGCGCGCAACCTTTTGACATAGAGTCTCCTCAAATGACATATCCGCCTCCAGGAAAGTCCCCAATATATCCCCAATCCGCTTGAAATGATGTATGTCCCAGAAGTGCAAAGGAAGGGCTAGCAAACGAACCCAAAGCGGAACTACATCCACCCTTTCACGGCTGGCATCGAACAAAGAGTGCCATGGCTTCAGCAGCATCGGTGTATGATTGAGATGCCAATTCTTATTCAAAACCCTCCGCAGCTCCTCCTCTTTAGAGAATTTGAAAGCGAACCACCCCCTATTCATCTCCACCACCACTGGCAACTAACCCACCAGATCCTTCCAATTTTCCCCAACCCAATCCGCCACCGACTTTCTAGAGAAATTAAGTCCCATAACCCTTCCAACGAGGGTAAAATGTGCCATCTGCAGAACATTACCCCATGCTATGTCTTCACCCTCCGCATAGTTCCTGACCACTTTTATCTTGATAACACTCTTCCTCCGCTTCTTCACAGTGCCTCCTCCACCCTTCTTCGTACCCTCAGCAACCTCACAGGTCTCCTTCCCCTGTCTCCCGTCCCATTCCGGAGAGCCAAAACCCCGTTGTTCCGCAACCTCGAGGGAAACCCTTCTGTCTTCCTCCGATGAGAACCCACTTGAACTATTGTCCAACCGACCCTGTCGAACCACACCCTCCGCCTCAATCCTGTCGAAACCCTCCTTCACCTCAGCCCCACCCGGCGCCGTTGCAGCAGAAAACCCTAGGGCCTTTGAGAAAAATAACCCCGCTTACCTCCAGCTCGTATCCCCAAGCAGATCAATCGGCTGTTGTTCTGCCACAGGGCCCTTCCCATTCCCAGGTGTAAGCTGCTCCAGCGAAGAGAAGAGAGCAGATGGAGAAAAATCATTTGAAAAGTTTAACGGCTCCATTCTCGCCGGCTGAAGCATCTCAGATCCCATCACCGGAAAATCCACCAGCTCGTCGAGTTCCCTCCCACATGGAATCCCCCATCCAACGTGACCATCCAACCTGTCACATACACTTCCTGTTAAAATTCAATATGCTAAGACAGAAAATAACAGCATTACATTCCATTTCACAATAATAGCATATATAGGATCACTGACGAAACAACAAGCATAACAAAAACACAAGAGACACAGATTTATCCTGGGAAACCCTCATGGGGTAGAAAACCCAACAAAGCTTTCCTCAATAAGATGATAAACCAAAATACAAGATGTGCTCCCTCCTTCTAATCCTCCTTAGCAAATATCCCAGACAAGTGCTCCTCTTTTCAAGTGTGTGAGTGTATCAAATGAGGAACACACCTCCTCTATTTATACACTACACTGATATATATTTTACACAGGTACATGTAGGCTCGTATTTAACCATTAGGTTAAATACCCTATTGTAACTGACTGGGCCGACCCCCACATGGTGGGTCTAATAACCCTAGTTACCACAACTTCTCGGAGGAATAAACATCTCTGGATTCATAGTATAATCACATCGGAGGTATGGAACATATCCGGAATAAATAATGTACAAATATAATATTCTTAGAAGTTACAATATTCAACACTCCCCCTTAACGAGAAGGATATTATAACAACATCTGCAGGAGCAAGGATTCATTGACTACATCATCTATATATCATCGGAAGCTTTCTTCAATTCATCATCATCAGTAACTCAACTAGTTACTGGAACATCAACATCATCAAAGTTGATATTACTTGATCATCAGCATCGTCATCATCATCATCATCACACGATCACACGATCATCAGCATCGTCATCACATAATCATCAGCATCGTCATCACACGATCATCAGCATCGTCATCACATGATCATCAGCATCGTCATCACACGATCAGCAGCATCGTCATCATATGATCAACATCATCATCACACGATCGGTAGCATCATCATCACACGATCAGCATCGTCATCATACGATCAACATCGTCATCACACGATCGGCAGCATCGTCATGACACGATCAGCATCGTCATCACACGATCGGCAGCATCGTCATGACACGATCATCATCGTCATCACACGATCAGCAGCATCGTCATCACACGATCAGCATCGTCATCACACGATCGGCAGCATCGTCATCACACGATCATATTACAGGATGATCAATCCTGCTCTCTTTAGGACATAGGTCCATGGATGATGCAATCCAGATCAAGTTCCAGGATGATCAATCCTTATCTCTTTAAGACAAGTCTCATGTCTAGGGACGATCCAATCCCAACCACAGTGCCAGTCCTTTTTCATACTGGATGTGACCTAGATCAGATCTAGGATTTACCGCCATAGAGCCAGTCCTTTTTCATACTGGATGTGTCACATCTACAGAGCCAACCCTGTTTCATGCTGGATGTATCACATCTACAGAGCCAGCCTTGTTTCATGCTGGATGTATCACATCTATAGAGCCAACCCTGTTTCATGATAGATGTATCATATCTACAGAGCCAGCCCTGTTTCATGCTGGATGTATCACATCTACAAAGCCAGCCCTGTTTCATGCTGGATGTATCACATCTACAGAGCCAGCCCTGTTTCATGCTGGATGTATCACATCTACAGAGCTAGCCCTGTTTCATGCTGGATGTATCACATCTACAGAGCCAGCCCTGTTTCATGCTATATGTATCATATCTACATAGCCAGCCCTGTTTCATGCTGGATGTATCATATCTACAGAGCCAGCCCTGTTTCATGCTGGATGTATCACATCTACAGAGCCAACCCTGTTTCATGCTGGATGTATCACATCTACAGAGCCAGCCCTATTTCATGCTGGATGTATCACATCTACAGAGCCAGCCCTGTTTCATGCTGGATGTATCACATCTACAGAGCCAGCCCTCTTTCATGCTGGATGTATCACATCTACAGAGCCAGCCCTCTTTCATGCTGGATGTATCACATCTACAGAGCCAGCCCTGTTTCATGCTGGATATATCACATCTACAGAGCCAGCCCTGTTTCATGCTGGATGTATCACATCTACAGAGCCAGCCCTGTTTCATGCTGGATGTATCATATCTACAGAGCCAGCCCTGTTTCATGCTGGATGTAACCTAGAACAATTCTAGGATTTGTCATGTACATTTTGAACCGAGGTTCAGGGACGATCCAGTCCTATCATGTACCTTTTGAACCGAAGCTCAAGGACGATCCAGTCCTATCATGTACCTTTTGAACTGAAGCTCAGGGACGATCCAGTCCTATTCAATTCTCGGAGACCTCATGTCTACGGTTCAATTCACAGGACCAAAGTCCGAGGACGATCCAATCCCCTAACCTGTTCATTCAGGATTTTGTTCTCGGAGACATCATGTCTACGGCTCTCTTTAGGACTGAAGTCCAGGGATGATCCAATCCCCTCAAGTCCACTATGGACTTCATTCTCGAAGACATACGTCTACGGCTCTCTTTAGGACTGAAGTCCGGGGATGATCCAATCCCCTCAAGTCCACCAAGGACTTCATTCTCGAAGACATATGTCTACGGCTCTTCTTTCGGACTGAAGTCCAGGGATGATCCAATCCCCTCACATGTTCACCAAGAACTTCATTCTCGAAGACATACGTCTACGGCTCTTCTTTCGGACTGAAGTCCAGGGATGATCCAGTCCCCTCAAGTCCACCAAGGACTTCATTCTCGAAGACATACGTCTACGGCTCTTCTTTCGGACTGAAGTCCAGGGATGATCCAATCCCCTCACATGTTCACCAAGAACTTCATTCTCGAAGACATACGTCTACGGCTCTTTTTTCAGACTGAAGTCCAGGGATGATCCAATCCCCTCAAGTCCACCAAGGACTTCATTCTCGAAGACATACGTCTACGACTCTCTTTAGGACTGAAGTCCAGGGATGATCCAATCCCCTCAAGTCCACCAAGGACTTCATTCTCGAAGACATATGTCTATGGCCCTTCTTTCGGACTGAAGTCTAGGGATGATCCAATCCCCTCACATGTTTACCAAGAACTTCATCAAAACATGTGTCAATCATGTATCCTCATCATCAAAACATGTATAACAAAACATGTATCCTCATCATCAAAACATGTATAACAAAACATGTATCCTCATTATCAAAACATGCATAACATCTATCATCAAAAGCATGTATACATCTATCATCAAAAGCATGTATACATCTATCATCAAAAGAAAAAATATAAGATTCCTAAATCTAAATAATTCTAAGTAACTAGGTGCAGTAAATAGGTAACCTCATCATTGATGAGACAGACTTGTTATCAGATACTATGCTACTCCCCTTTTCGAGGAGGGTCCTTCTGGAATATACCAAGCTTGTCTCGGAAGTATTCAAACTTTACTCGAGACAGAGGTTTAGTCAAGATATTAGCAATCTGATCCTCAGTGCTTATATACTCGAGCTTGATAGCTTCTCTCTGCACCATATCTCGTATATAGAAGTATCGGATCTCTATGTGTTTTTGACTTATCGTGGAATACAAGATTTTCTATCTTGATGCAGTTTTGAATGTCACACATAATCATAGTGGAATTCATTTCTAAGTCAAACACTCCATATAATAGCTTCTGAAGCCACACTGCTTCACAGCTGGCAGAGCAGACAGCTATATATATATTCTGCTTCAGCAGTACTGAGAGCCACACTAGATTGTTCCTTGCTGAACCATGAGATCATGGCAGATTCAAGACTATAACATCCACCTGATGTACTCTTTCTGTCTGAGGCACTTCCTGCCCAATCAGAATCTAAGTAACCATGTAAACGGAGTTCATGACCTCCAAGATAATATAGACCAAAATCTAATGTACCTTTCAGGTACCTCACTACATGCTTTGTAGTTATTAAGTGAACCTTTCTAGGTTCTACTAGATACTGACTTAGGGTATTTGCAGCAAAGCATATATGTGGCCTAGTATTTGTTAAATACATCAATGACCCAATGATTTGTCTATATAGGGTTAGGTACACTAAATACGATGAGTCATTAACTAACAACTTCAAGTTGGACTCCATGGGAGTGGCCATGGCTTTATACTCCAACATATCAAATCTTTTTTTAGAAACTTCACAGCATACTTACCTTGAATTAAAAGATTCCTTTTGGATCTTGCCATACTTCTAGACCTAAGAAGTAGTGCATTAATCCGAGATCTTTCATTTTCATTTCTGCAGCCATTTTCATGACCTGTTTCTCATTCCTTGTCAGAAAGAGATCATCGTCATACAATAATGGTATGATAGGTTCATCATCCACAACCTTAAGGTAAAGGTTAGGAACAGCTTTACTTCTGGTAAAGCCCAAGCTTTGTCATGAAGCTGTCAATTGTCTATTATTCACACTCAGCATTGAGTGATCTTCTGCATATCTATCTATGCCATCTCTCGTCAGATGGGTCTACTAATATGAGCCTCAAAATCATTCAAACTCTGTGGTGAGTTCCTTCTTGCATCCATGTCATATGTGTATAGAACCCATATTCAACCTTGTAGCAAAGGTTGAGATCCACATCACCCATGATGATCATTAAGCTCATAATTTGACTACCGATCCTGGGAACCCATACAGAACCTGATTACATTATTAAGAGAATGGTCTTATCTAGTCCCTTGGAGAAAAACATCTCATCATGATTCTCTTCCTACAAATAAAAATTAAGTACATGATTAGTAATACTTCATAATCATCAAATCTTATTGACATGATAACCTATTATGCATACAGATATCATTTACATAGTTATGCAACTATTTTGACCAATACTTTGGCACAACACTTTCCCATATCCTGTATGCATATAGTATCTATCTAGATGCCTTCCATCTTTACCAGAACATACTATCGAGAGTGTGCACAGCTCTCAGCATGTCAGCAAAGAGGTTTCATTCTAGACAAGCAACAATGGAATGTTTGTCCAACTTACCAATCATATGCATATTAGTAGTATACTGTTCAATGCTTTATGAATGTTTACACTCAGCATGATATATTCTAGGAATACAAATATGCATACAAGCAATATCATTTACTATTTCTAATAACAACTCAAATACTTATCTTTTATGTTTGTGTGGTTGCCTCTCGCTTGATCTTCTGTATGTCTTCTGAACTTCTATTCATTCTGTACCACTGTGCATGCTCAAGTGTACACTAGTGTCATCCTCATGATCTCATACACAAACATAAATTCATTAGTATATTCTCAATATTATCAAAACATTCTAATTCTAAAGAATCTTGAATATGTACAGTCATGATCATTAGTATTCAGGGTTTCAAGGAAGTCTTCTTTTACTCATGCATATTCTTGTTTGATCTATTTAGTTAAATCATCAACCAAGATAAGAGACATAATATGCATAAACCCTTGATTACTAACCAATCATACCAAGTATACTTACACAAGGTAAGATTCTAACATGACATAGGAAAACATACCTGGATTAGTATACCTGCTTAGTTATGTACAACATACCTAAACAATCTCTTCAATGATTTAGAGATCCTGAGCTAGAACCTGCATGTCTCGTAGGTTAAAAAATAATATAACAAAGTCATACATACCTCGTGAGTCTTTGTCTTCATGTTGTCATGGTCATGGAACTTGATTTGTCTTTTGTAATGTACCTGTGTCTAAACCTCCTTAATTCATACCTGTCGAGACTTTTTGTAGTCTTCTTATGTAAGGCCTTAGCCTCAACTCCCCTTGAAACTTGATCTGGAGCTTCATTAGGGTTTGCTAGAGAAACCCTAAAAATTCAATCTTTGACTTTCATACTTCTGAATGGATGGAAGAATGTGTCTTGCTGAGCTGATCAACTTAGCATTCTTCAATTTTGAAATCTCCAAAATTTGACCCCTCAAAATTGCCTTCGAAACTTCTGGATCTTCTGGACAGGAACCCGTACTAGGGTTTGATGAAGCCCACCCTTCTGTCCAATCAAAAGGTTCGATCCAAGGCTCTGAACTCTTATTTTTCTGAGGAGCTTCCAGCCGTGGTTACAGACTTAAAAAAAATTCCAACTTTCTCTGAAACCCTAAATTCCGGAAGCCATGAATAAAGGTGCTAAAAATAATTCTGTTTTGAAAGAAATATGCACCTGATTGCTTCTGCTATAACTCTGAAATTTTTGCTCCACAGGGTCTAAAAACTTTTTTTGCAGTAGCCTGACCTGTCATCTTTCCATCCTCATAGGTCTGACCTCAATTGGATTTTCTGAGAGAGAGTTATGCCAAGTGTCGCAACGTGACCTGTTTATGGGATAAAACAGGAGAGCGAACTTGTACGGCATTCCACGTGTCACTGGTTCACCTTCGGCCTCTGAAAAATTTTCCTGAGATAGTACAGTCTGTGTACTACCTGTCACTTTTTACGAAATTTTATTTGGAGCTTCCTAGCCCAAGTTATGACCTTTTTTCCAAGGTCACCTGATTTTTACTGAGATCTGGAAGAGGCAGAAACCCTAACTTGTACTGATCATAACTCATAAAGTACAACGAATCTGAGGGTTCCCTTTGGACACAAGGTACCTGGGAATGTTATATTCGACCTGTAAACTTTTCAGACCCTGAACCTTCGCATAAATGGATTTATAGCGAAAGTTCCACGATGACTGGTTTTTTCTATGTAAAACCCTAACCTTCAAATTGTCGTAAGTAAAGCAAGTGTCGTAAGTGCCATACCTTGTCTTCCTTCAGGTTAGCTCTGATACCATGTTAAAATTCAATATGCTAAGACAGAAAATAACAACATTACATTCCATTTCACAATAATAGCATATATAGGATCACTGAAGAAACAACAAGCATAACAAAAACACAAGAGACACAGATTTATCCTGGGAAACCCTCATGGGGTAGAAAACCCAGCAAAGCTTTCCTCAATAAGATGATAAACCAAAATACAAGATGTGCTCCCTCCTTCTAATCCTCCTTAGCAAATATCCCAGACAAGTGCTCCTCTTTTCAAGTGTGTGAGTGTATCAAATGAGGAACACACCTCCTCTATTTATACACTACACTGATATATATTTTACACAGGTACATGTAGGCTCGTATTTAACCATTAGGTTAAATAACCTATTGTAACTGACTGGGCCGACCCCCACATGGTGGGTCTAATAACCCTAGTTACCACAACTTCTCGGAGGAATAAACATCTCCGGATTCATAGTATAATCACATCGTAGGTATGGAACATCTCCGGAATAAATAATGTACAAATATAATATTCTTAGAAGTTACAATATTCAACACTTCCAACGGCTTCCTGTTCATCCATGGCTTCAAAAATGGTTCATCCAAACCGTCACAGTTCTCCAAACCCTAGATAGCCAAATGACCCACCTGCCAAAATTAATAAAAAACTATCAAACCCCCATCGATGGATAGAAGTCCATATTCCCATCAGCGTCCCATAGTCAATGCTGTACACGAGGATGACCGATCCCTGACAGGGATGGCCCTCCCAAAACCCTCGTAACCCTGCTCGCCGTCTGCATCCTGTCGCTCCAAACCCTCTTCGTAAGCCTCCAATCATAATCAAATGCCACCTTTTAGTTTTGAATTATAGTTTAAAAGTTTCTTTAATAAACTTCAGTTTTGTTTAGAACTCTTACTTTGTTCTTTTTGAACTAATTTGTAAACTTTATATTTTATTTAATTAATTTATATGCATTGGATTAGTTATAAGTAAAATCCGTTTAAGTGGATATATATATATATATATTACTTTATCTACCTATGTACTCTTTATTACTCTCATAAGTTTGTTATAACCATATCTATATATATAATATCTTTTATATACATATATATATTTTGCATACCACTTTAGTATATAAGTGAGACTCTTTATAAATAATCAATTTGATTTAACCAAGTAGTTATATAGGATTATAATTTTTCATGCTTATTAAAAGAATAGGGTCAACTCTTTTGACAATGCTATTGGTAGGTTTAGATGGTCTATTAGGTCTAGATCCCCTTTTGCAAATTGGATTACCTTGTTTTCTGTGGTAGCTTCCTCAATCCTTGATGAGATGAGTAATGAATCAATTAGTCAGAATAAAATAAGTATGATGACCGGTGCTATTCAGGGCCTTCCTCAACTCAAAACCTTTTTAAGTAAAGTAACCCCGGGTGCTATTCATAGCTTATGCTCAACAATCTTCAATAGGCGTTACACTAGTGCATTTCCAAAGCTCCTCGCTCAACACTACTGCTAGGATGTATTCGTAAGATACACCTAGAGATACAATGGCCAAAGATTTGATGCTCTAGAGCTTATGCTCAACATCAAGTTGGAGTGCTCTAGGGCTTATGCCCAACACTCTATGTACATCGGGGCTTACGCCCATCACATAATAAAATTTCTCTATGTACATAGGGTCTTACACCCAATACATAGGACATCCATGTGCTTCAGAGTCCACACTCAACACATCATAAAAGTCAGTCATGCATATCAGAACTTTGCACAGTATATAACAAAGATCATCTCAGTATATTAGGGTTTTGTACCCAATCTCATAATAGACATCAATCAAGAACATTGGGGCTTCCTGCCCAGTATATAGCCATAATATGCATCTGTTAGGGTCCATGCCCAAATATGTATATCTATAACTAAAGTAAGTCATGTGCATCAGGGGTTATTCCCAGCATATATAATAAAAGTAAAACATGTGCATTGGGGCTTACACCCAAGATATCAAAATAAATCATATGCATTGGGGCTTATGCCAAATAGATAACCTCAACATAATCAACAAAAATGGGATATTATAGCCTTGATCTTGAGAAGATGTTCCAAGCTGGCACCAAGGTATTGTGGACCTTTCGAAGTGTTAGCTAAGATAGGGACGGTAGCATATCAACTTGCACTTACCCCTGATATAAAAGTGCATGATGTATTTCATGTTTCATTATTAAAAAAATATATACATGATGCTACTCATTTAATTCACTGGAATGTGATTCAAGTAGAACCCGAGGGCGAGTTCCAAACCGAACCTTTCCTCATCCTAGACAAGAAGGAACGTATTCTACAGAATCAAGCCATCCTTCAAATAAAAGTGCAATGGAAGCACTTCATCCCTGAAGAGACAACTTGGGAAATGGAGGATAAAATGTGAGAGCCATATCACTCCATGTTCCATAATGACGAAGAGAGCTCGGAATACAGAATAAGGGGGGGAGAAATGTAATACCCCAAAATATTTTATTATTATTATTATTTAATATTGTGACAAATATTTTTATGTAAGAGCTATTAAAACGCAAAGTGACACTTTGCACAACCAACTATTTTTTTTATTATTAAATAAAAGAAAAGGCACTTGGAGAGTTCAGCTAAATGATGGGACACCACCATGGCACAATAGAACATGTTTAAGCAAGCTAGAGAGATATTTACCATTCAAATCCAATCTAAAACTCAACAACTAGACAAGATCCTAAATCATAGGGATTTATGGATTGATTGGAGATTTGATTGCGATGGCAAAAGTGTTGTGAGGGAAATACACCTATAGTTCAGGGGAGAAACTACCAACTTAAAGTGATGAAAGATAGACCTATAAATGTTCTGCAAGTACAACTAGTAAGCAAAGAGATTAGGGTTAGAAAGATGTGCACCTTATTCAGAAGGTTGATCTTATCCTTCCTCTTCATTGCTCTTCAATGATATTCAGTGTCGCAATGCCCACACCTGCAAAACAACTTCATACCTTTCTCAAATACATTTGACTACATATACAAGACTGATATTCATAACAGAAGAAGACATCAAACTATAAGAAAACTGTAATCAAATTTGAGACACACATAAATAGGTCATATTTGGAAAGGAAAGAATGTCTGATCTTTATTAATGAATGAAGCAAGTACATAAAGTTATACCTTCCTTCAAGCTTGGCACCTCACGAAGCCTATATTCAAGGTCTCCTGCTTATGTTCTCCAAGGATCCCAACCTCTAATTAGTTGTGCTAGGGTTTATCAGAAACTGAGGCACAAGAGAGGGGGATGAGGGTCTCCATTCCTCTAGCATAATATTGTTATGGGCTTGGTCCCCTCTCATGGCCCTTCTACCTTCCTTATATAGTCAATGAAGGAGAGTAAAAGTAGTTATAACCGATTAGAAGGTTCCCAAACTAACTCAAATTAACCAAAATTCAAGATTTTGATTGTTTCAGGAAAAAAAAATCTACTTTTCTACTGCAAACCAGCGTTTGTACTCTACTTTTATGAAGCAGAGTAGAGTATTTTAAGGAAAAAATGCTACTATTGCACAAAATACCAGCGTTTTTGTGATAAAATGGACAAAAACAGGGTTTTTTGATAATTTTCAGGAGGTGGTTTTGTCTAGAAAAGTGTTCCTAAGGGTTATAACCATCAAATGGGCTAAGAGTGAGGTAATTTCAACCATATTCAATGTCCCTAATGACCCTTCAATCCACAAGTGTCCTGTTGTGTGACTAAACTTGATCTCAAGAAGTTTCATCATGCGACCAAACGATACAAGTGTCGTCACGGACGCAGAAGTGTCATTTTAAGCTATAACAGATGCCTCCTAATGCATGAGGTCAGAGGGAGTGAGGGAAATGATGGCCAAAATACATTATAAATAATAAAGAGTTGAATCATGGAAGCAAAGGAACTTGAGAAACCAAGAATCATAGGCTCAAATGAAGTACCTGAAAGTAAAGGCAATGTCAAATAAACTCATCCTTGGGGTAACTGTACATGTTCAAATAGTGGAACATGGCCTCCAAGAGGATACAATAATGATCCAAATACTGATGCATATATCATGGCCACTAGAATACAAGCATGGATCCATGAGGGACATAAGTGTAAACATAGCCACATAAATACAAGGTGGATCTATGTCAAAACTGGAGAACATAGCCATAGAGAACAAGCTAGATATATGTCTCATCAAGAGCCAAAAAGAGTGTGGCTCAGTCTTGCGCAACTTGGGCAATAACATAAATAAGGTGATGCTATCGAGGATCCCAAGGTCTTCATCCAAAAACAACCCAAGGTACAAACCTATCAATGCGAATAAATTAGTTGATGTCGACGATGGGAGGTATCGTTTGATTACCGGTCATTGATGTATACCGTTAACAAATGCGAGGGTGTCCACCAATAATGAAAATGGAACCCAAGGTACCTAGTACATTCAAACAAGTGCGAATAAATGGTCTTTCCATCGAACACTTGACGAATCTATCGGACATGAGACATTGATGTATTCCCATCTATCCAATAGCGAGGGAAACTGCCACTAATGACTACAATCCCCAATGTACTAACTGAAACTCTAAACTTCATTCCCAGAGCACAATGAGTTGAAGTCGATGGGAAGAAATCCATTGGAAGGGAGGCCTTAAGGCATCCTCCATCATCCAACACAAGGGACAGTCAACAGGTATGAGCTAATTTGGAGTAGGACTGAACACATGATGAAACATACTGACACCAAGGAATGACTGACACATGAGGTCAAGGAAATTGTAGAATGGCCGACACAGGTTATATCCTTGAACAGTGAGCACGACAGAAGAGTGAATTAGGCAGCTTTTAACACAAAGAGACCACGATGCAAATCTTCATTGTAGGAGACATTAACAGCTTCTCCATATGATTGGAAGACTAACCAAATGAAGGAGTAAGAACTCTAAGGTCAGGTTTATCCTAAGGCCAACACTAGAACCCAATTTGTTTGATAGACTCAAAACAGGTGCTTTGTTCAAGGAGATAGTTGAATTACTGCCATCATATTGAAAGATATTTTAACATTCTTCCCTTCCCTTTCCTTTTTCATTTTTTAACGATCTTGACAAAGATCTAAAGCATGCTCGATGGTATTTTCATATTTAAGGAGTCTGAAAAACCTAGAAAAAAAATCCATACACCTATCCGTGGATTTTATATCGAGCCCGGATTGGTCTGTGCTCGGCAGTGTTTTCTTGCTTATAGAGTTGAAAAACTTAAACAGTCCTCTATCAACCATCTCATGGATTTCACATCAAGCCCGAGTAGGTGAATGCTCACTTGGTGTTTTCACATTTCGAGAGTCTAAAAACCCTAAAGATGACTCCAAAAGTCCTTTTTCATTAAGTTAGTCTCCTCCCCCGAAAAAGTGTAAAATAATGGAAGAATAACTCTTCTAGCACATACAAGAGTATACCTAGAGTATACCTTTTCCGTAAGTTATCCACCAAGGCTCGGAAAAGGGGTAGTTCTATACCTAAGTGGATGTCATTTCAGTTTTTTTAATGAGCCCTAAATGACAACTATGCTTGGCAAACTTTTCCTATTTAAGGAGTCTGAAAAGGGCTTAAAAGAACTCCATAGGGGTCTTTTCCGTAAAGGTTTAACAAGCCTGGAAAAGTAAACTCGTAACATCCTTACTGTTTTTAACGAGCTCAAAGGAGATACAGAAAAATGTTCGTAACTTCCTTGCTGTTTTTAACGAACTCGAAGGAAAGGTGAAAGAATGCTCGTAACCTACTTACTGTTTTTAACGAGCTCGAAGTAAAGGTAGAAGAATGCTCGTAGCCTCCTTACTGTTTTTACGAGATTGAAGGAAAGGTGAAATAAATGCTCGTAACCTACTTACTTTTTTTAATGAGCTCGAAGTAAAGGTAGAAGAATGCTTGTTATTGGAGGAGACAAGTATCAGGGAGATGCGAAACTAGCTCTAAGTGCATGGAACAAAGCTATGCCTAATGCAAGGAACACAAGCAAGATAAGGACACTCAGGGTGTGTCTCCTCCAGGTAAAATATGTCAAATTATGAAGGCAAAATGATACAGGGCTTAGCGAAAATGAGATCAAAGATGGAGGCTTATACAATGAGCTAAAAGCGTGGAAGCTGGCATCAGGCTCATTAGTGCAAGCGGGATCATAACAAATGCATATGCAACTTGAACACAAAGATGGGATCCTTATCAGGGATGGCCAGAAATATATGAAGAAGAAAGATATGAGGCTTCTTCTCAAAGTCATGGTAAATCTAAAAAAGCGCTGAAGCTTATGAGGAAAACTCAGCATGGGAACCAAAATGGCATAAGGGTGCTGACTAGGGTGACCCACGCTAGGTAGGCTCTGTTGTCGGATTGGTGCACAATGCATAAAGAGATGGCTAACACACCAATATCCAATAGGTTTGACCCTACGGAGAATTTGGATGGAAAAAGGTTCAAATGCAACATAACAGCGGGGAAGCCTAAACCTATATGCAAGGTTCTGAATATACTTGACATGGTCGCACAAGGTGTCGAAAAGGACCAGTAAGCAAGTATAAGTCCAGCTAAGAATCCTGTCTCCAAGAAACATTAGTACCAAAATCTTATCCAAAACATATGTAAAGAAAGACCCAATACAAGTCACTGTGGTAGAAATACTTTCAACTTCAGTATCATCAACAGCAGGCATAAACAAGGAAGAGTTTTCAAATGAAGACTCTATGGTACCCAAGCCCAAGGGCTTACAATCAACAAGATCGACTTTAGAATGAAGATCAAAGTCGAAGGACATGATGGAATCTACAGAAACAAATTCATCATCAAGGGAGTTGAAAATCCTAGAAGCAGAATCAAACTCAGCAGGAATGCCAATTTGCGGATCTATAGGAGAGTCCAACGACTCAACAGTAGGAATATTTGACTTTAAGGTCAAACCAGGGCTAGACATAACTGCGACTGGATCAACATCCAAATGAATGGGAGACTGTACTATGGACTCGAGGAAAACTTCATCGGAAGGAAGTATATCATCCCATATAGAACACATATCTAAACATTCAGATGGAGGTGTCACTTGGTCAAAAGATGGGACTAAGTATCGAGAAGGTAAGCATGAAATCAGAGACTCCTTCTCCGTAGCAGTGGAACTCAAGGAACAATATGCCACATAAATTCCATGTGACATAGTAGTGCCTAATGACGAGGGATCTGACTGGTCTACAGTTGGGTAATAAGGAGGATCAATGAATGCAATTTGGTCGATAGTGACGATGCTTTCGTTATGAGGAAAATACATCACATGAAAGAGCGTAGACACCAGAGCATGCATAGCATAAACGTAATCATGCCTGAGGATCATATCAAAGTCCACAGGGTCCTTAAAAACCATAAAATCAACTAGGGTTGTTTTTCCACCCAAAGTAACAGGTACTTGATGGAGGAATCTGATCGGTTCACTAGGTCTTCTATGGAAGGTCAATGGACAATTAACAGTTGGAATAACATTAGGGAAACCCAAATCTCTCCAAGCATAAGCAGATAAGATACTAACAAAAGCTCCTTCATCTACAATGCATCGATCAACCGTGTGGTTCCCGATATCAACCTTTATCTGGAAAGGTGTTAAGAAGGAAGATGATGTTTGGCTAGACTATTCCAATCAAAGGAAATGATCCTAGGGCTTGGTAGGGGTTCACATGACACAGATGAAGTGCCCCCTTTTTCAGGAACATCCAAACTAGTAATGCAGAAGAATTCCACAGTAGGTGCATCAATCTTTGCAGGACTAATGGGATCGGTTGAAGATTGCATCGATTCGATCACTTCACTCTCCGAAGGAAGAGTGGGGTTGACCAAAGATTGCATTGGTTCAACCACTTTATCAACCAAAGGTTGATCTGACTGTAGGGAATCTATAGACAACTTAGGAACAAAGATTCCTTCAGACATGGACCACACTCTACGTGCCTCTGGAATGGCAGGGCATCGGTGAGTAAGGTGATCTCCCTTACAAAGTTTACAAGGGAACTTTGGTTTCTGTCCTATAGGTTGTGACTCCTTTACAATGTCAGTACTCTCAGCATGACTAGCATTAGTTGATAGCTTGCCCCCAGCATGACTAGCAGTGGCTGGTTGCTCAGAAACATAAGACTTTTGAACTAAGGACCACCGTTTTTGCACTTCTGGAAGTACAGGGCACAAGTAAGTAAGATGGTCTCCCTCACAAAACTTGCAAGGGAACTTATACTTCTGTTTATTGGGGTTGTTGACAATGTCAACTCCCTCAGCATGAGTTGCAGTGGTTGATCTGGTGTCTCCCGTATGACTCACAGGAACTGGTGACTTGTCATTAATATGACTAGCAGTGATCAATGACGTGTCCCCAATATGACTGACAGTGGTTGAAGACAAACTTTCAGTGTGATTTTTAGTGACTAAAAGTTTTCTTCCAGCATGACCTCCAGAGGCTGGGTAGGTGACCCCTCCATGATTTGCAGAGGCAGGGTGCTTGCCCCAGCATGACTTACAGTGGTTGGGTTGCTGCCCCTTTGTTTTGGCATCCTCTTCCTATTCTTCTTCCGTATATTCCTTTTATAATGTTGGTTACTAGTATTGCTACTTTCGCCACATGAGGTAGAAGGAGAAGGAGAAGTTGTTACTGGAAAAGAAGGCCCAAGGTTTTGATGCTCTTGATTTGAGGTGCTTACAAAAGAAGCGTTAGGAGCATGCAAGGCATTCGGAGTGGAAAACAACCAAACCGACAGCCCAACAGTGAATCTAGGAAGATTCAGAGTAGCCATTAAGGGAGTACCAATGTTTCCAATGAATGGAACAGCACAAGGATCCCCTAGAACAGGGGTACCTTGATTGGTGCTTGCCGGAATGCTTGACATAGTTTCCTTCCCAAATGGGTAAGAAGTTTTCTAAGGAAAACTAAGACAAGTAGCACAAAGAGCACACCACTAAAAAAGGTCCTAAGTAAATCGAACCAGGCAAACAGATGCCTTCCGGAGAAGAGTCTGGGATGACGAGGGCCCAGAACAGATTAACGAAGGAAGAAGGACAGTTACCCAGGGTCCACAATACAATGACTAAGGGTGCAAGCGCTGGAATCACCCAACTTCCCTCCCAAAGACCTGCAAGGGATTTCCTCCCGCGTATGTCCTAGGTACAGCAGATAGAACCCTCTGTCGTCACCTGTGTATGATCCTATGGTCATATAGTAAGGATACCACCACACCGAAAACACCTGGGGGAATAGTTGCTGGTCGAATCAGAAGGCATGGGCAGGGTAACTGAGCCCGAAACTCAAAAGAGTCCCCAAATGCGATTTGATCTTGGTATATGCTCGAAACAGAAAGTAGGAGGTTTATTCCCAACAATCTGATCTCACAAGACCTACTGCATACATCCTAGGCAAGTTTTGAATGAAGTGGGTTTACCTGTGATAGTTGAACTATGATTTTTGCGTAATGTGTGATCTTGAGTGGTTTAAGGTGTTTTAAACCCAAGATCCTAACCAAGACTAGTTGGTGAATAGTGTAACCTAGAAAAGAAAATGTTACTAGTACATTTTATTAGGGTTCATTTTAAGGGTTACTTACTTACTCAAAAAGGTAGTGGGTGTGTGAGAATGGTTATAATAGAGATAGAATACTGAAATGAAATGTTTACCACTAAACAAATCTTTTCTTTTCAGTGCAAGTCCTAAAGATACGATCTAGAATGCATATGCAAATGCAATTTTTCGTCTTTTCGAATGCAAAAAGATAGAAATAAAGTCTAAATGTACAAAATTAAACTCAAAACCTGAGGATGCAACTACTCAAACAAATAAGTATGCAAAAGAAAATTTCTTCTTTTTGATGCAAAGCAATCTTAAATCCTTTAAGCCACTTGCAAGGTACTCTACTTAGAAAATAAATCAAATTTTTTTATGCTTTTCAAAGGTAAGAAAAACTGAAACTGAAAGTAACCTACTATCAAAGCAAAAGCAAAGAACTTTCAGGTTTCCTTATTGAAACAGTAAAAGCTACCAATACGACTTTTAGATTCTTATTGATGTAAGCATGCCAACCATTGGGAAAAACATACAAAAACTACTTTTAGACCCAAACAAAGAAAATGACCTACAAAGAAGTATGGTTTGGTCAAGTCAGGTATGCACATAAATAGTGCAGTCAAGGTCCTGAACAACAACAAAGACACTTGAGCTTTCACTACAAAAAGAAAACTAAAAGCATAAGGGAGGATAAGAAACCAATCTAAAGAGAAATTCACTCAAATAGATACAAACAAGGTCAAATAGACTCAATAGGTTTCAAATCCAGTGGAAATGGATCAATCACATTTAGTCAGACTCAAATCAAGGTATAGAACACCAAACTGGTCCACAACCCCCCAACCTGGGTCAACAAGCCCCAAAACTTTCCAAGCAATCCCAAATTGATCAAAGAACATCCAAATCATGAACATAGGATTAGTACAAGGATAGGAGACCACTTACACTGGTTTAACTCAAACCTAGGGTCATCAGGGACCCCAAAAAATGTAGCCACAGCCCCCCCAAATAGATCAAAACTCAAAAACTCAGCTCCAGGATGTGTAGTCTACTGTGCAGAGATAAACCAGCATTTTTTTGGATGTGTACTCTATTGTGCAGAGGTAAAGTAGCATTTTTCAGGGGAAGAAAGCTACTGTGTTAAGCAAAAGCAGTGTTTTTCAGGAGAAAAAAGCTACTGTGTTAAGGCAAACCAGTGTTTTTTTGGGAAAAGTTGAAAAAATAGGGCTAAAACCCCCCATACCTGAGCCAGTAAGGGTTTGGAAGGGTCTGTCAGAGCCAAGGAGGGTCAAATAGAGCTTAATAACCGATTCTAATCAAGAAATTGAAAAAAGACCTTCAAACAAAACTGAAGAAATGACCTTGGATAACCGTAAGCAGATAGGCTTTCCCCAGCAAAGTCGCCATTCTGTTGTGAGGGAAATACAACTATAGTTCAGGGGAGAAACTACCAACTTACAGTGATGAAAGATAGACCTATAAATGTTCTGCAAGTACAACTAGTAAGCAAAGAGATTAGGGTTAGAAAGATGTGCACCTTATTCAGAAGGTTGATCCTAGCCTTCCTCTTCCTTGCTCTTCAATGTTATTCAGTGTCGCAATTCCCACACCTACAAAACAACTTCATACCTTTCTCAAATACATTTGACTACATATACAAGACTAATATTCATAACAGAAGAAGACATCAAACTATAAGCAAACTATAATCAAATCTGAGACACACATAAATAGGTCATATTTGGAAAGGAAAGAATGTCTGATCTTTATTAATGAATGAAGCAAGTACATAAATTTATACCTTTCTTTAGGATTGGCACCTCACGAAACCTAGATTCAAGGTCTCTTGCTTCTGTTCTCCAAGGATCCCAACCTCTAATTAGTTGTGCTAGGGTTTATCAGAAACTGAGGCATAAGAGAGGGGGCTGAGGGTCTCCATTCCTCCAGCATAACATTGTTATGGGCTTGGTCCCCTCCCATGGCCCTTCTACCTTCCTTATATAGTCAATGAAGGAGAGGAAAAGTAGGTATAACCGATCAGGAGGTTCCTAAACTAACTCAAATTAACCAAAATTCGAGATTTTGATTGTTTCAGGAAAAAAATCTACTTTTCTATTGCAAACCAGCATTTGTACTCTACTTTTATGAAGCAGAGTATAGTATTTTAAGGAAAAAACACTACTATTGCACAGAATACCAGCGTTTTTGTGAAAAAATGGCCAAAAACGGGGTTTTCTGATGATTTTCAAGAGGTGGTTTGGTCTGGAAAAGTGTTCCTAAGGGTTATAATCGTCAAATGGGCCAAGAGTGAGGTAATTTCAACCATATCCAGTGTCCCTAATGACCCTTCAATCCACAAGTGTCCTATTGTGTGACTAAACTTGATCTCAAGAAGTGTCATCATGCGACCAAGCGATGCAAGTGTCGTCACGGACGGAGAAGTGTCATTTTAAGCTATAACAAAAAGATTGGGAAAAACTATATATAATAGTGCACTGAGATAGCATGGGACGTTGTGTTGTGCATAGAGGAATTGTGTTGAGTGTTCTCTCTTTTCATAAGTCCATCTTTGCTTGTTACAGACTCTAAAAGAGAGTGTCACATGGAAGTAATTACTTGTCGTTCTAGTGCATGATGGTGATCCAACTCGAGGGTGGAGTTGGGATAACTGTGGTGTTTCTCTCTCATATGGTTGGGAGAAGCCAACTATCAAACAAGCATTTCCATTATTCAAGTAAGTATATTATGATTATTTGGTTTTCTAATTCTAATTATGGTTGTTTGAGATATATTTCATTTTGCAAATGATAGAATCCTGGCGGTATTATTCGTAGTTGTAGTTGTTTTTTTGTTTTATTATTATCAAAGAGTGATGAGTATCATTTAATTTGAGTAATATGGGGATCGGTTCCATATTTAATTTCCTTTGAATGTCTTAATAATATATATTGTTCCTTTTCTAAATAATCGAAAATTAATCTTGCTTAAATGCACATATTTGATAACTTGACAGAGGATCAGATCCCTTATTACTTAGCTTATTCACAATATGGATGCTTGTTGGATTCTTTTTTTTTACTTTGCATCATGTCTGACCTAGAAATTTAAAAAAAAATCCTGCTACTCTATTTAAATACTAGATTCGATCTTGAAGGAATGTCTTCTCAAAATATGTATATCGAGTATCAGTATTGATCCTTGAAAATATCATTTCATTCATGGTTTGATCGATTATGATTTCCCAATTCCGTCAAACGATTTTCTCTGTGGATTCAATCTATGAAGATCGATTATTATCCTAATCCTTGTGATGATTTCTCTGTCAAGACGATTCCTCTGTAAAAGAGAAACTAGATTCAATATCGAAGGAATGTCTTCTCAAAAGCTTTATATCGAGTATCAGTCTTGATCTTTGTAAATATAACTTCATTCATGGTTTAATGTTTTCCCTTATGTAATAGTTAAGCACGGGGGATTCACTCAATAAATCGCTATCATACCACGTTCGTTCGTGGCATATGAAAAAATACCCCTAATTTCACTAAATATTGGAAAATACCTTCCAAAATCATTTTTTTAACCCCCTCCCAATATTCCTTCCCAATTTAAAAAAATCCCTATTTTCACTAGATATTGTATGTATCATTTTTTTCATTAATATTTTTTATACCCCTTTATATTTCTACCTAGTATATTGATATGATACTCCTCTTATGACCCCACATGCATTCTACAATGCACCTTGTTTCGTTCGATGTATATTGCAGATGCACATTAATTCACCCACAATGCAATTACTCAACCACATATCATTATGATTTGCAACATATAATGGTCTAATGAAGAGATAGGATATCACTTCTTGTATGTCACTAGAGCCAATTCACATAGTACAACATTTAGATTACATGTTGCAGTTCTCCAATCGTTGACTAAGCCTGTTGTGGGCTAGGTATCCAAGCCCCCAGGGCCTGTAAAAATCTCTAAAAGGATGACTAAACCTTCCAAGGCCTATAATAGGCACAAGTGGTTGGGTATTCAATCCCCCAAGGCCTATCGAGGGCCTATAATAGGCCTTGGAGGCTTAAAGCCTCCCAAGGCTATTGGTAACAACTAGCTGAGTGCTATTGGTAAAAATTGGTTGTCAATGACCACTGTCTCTTGACTATGATCGACTCACAACCCACTTCACCATGAAACTCCTGGCGTCAAGCATGCCTCAAGACATGATTTCCCTACGTACTGGTAAGCTCGATCCTTGTCTCAACCCGATTTCTCATCTGCTCATGATCCTGCCATCTCCATTTGGCGGATATTTGTCAGTCCGCCCATATAAAAAAGACCCCAAATTATTTTTGTATTGTTACATTAAATAAAAAAACCCTTTTCCCCTTAATATATAAGCAATATAATTTTTAGGTTTTCATGAATATTTAATACCGCAATATGAATGAACGTGATATTATATTGCCTTCTAGTGAAGCCCCCATGTAGTTAAGTGTAATGGTTGACATTGAATTTCGTATCATTCAAATTCCCGTTGAAACTTAACCCACCCTTGATGATCTACATGTTAAATTCTTTATCGAGATAGTGGTTATATGCATTGTTTACTATGGGTAAAGGAGCCATTCCAGTGTGGAAGTATGATTCCTATGGTAATTAAGGGAGATGTTTCCACACTTAACAACTCTTGGATTCTCAAAAAAAAATCCACCTAGAACATTCGCACCCCTACTCCCTGTTGAAAAATTTAGAATACGTGTCAATCTTCTCTGGTAAGATTTTATACCGGTGTGATCATGGCATCGACTAAAATATAAACCACAATGAGCATTTATCCTTGATCTGAGATCGACTCTCCTTCCACAATTTGAGATGGGTAATCACTCTTACGTGTGCTTGAACAATGAAGGAGAAGTTCCTTAACTCTTCTGTCAGTATGATAGGTTGATAGAGCATGTGTTATGTGAAGTATAATTATGTCGATAGATGTTTATTCTGAAGGGGATTTTGAAAAACACTGTACAACCATCATCATCCCTTCGGCTAATCGGATTTCTCCACGTATGCATTGGCCTCATTGGTTAGAATTCCATTGTTTATTTGTCCAGAGTGACAACTATCATGAGTGTAAAGAAACATCTGCTAATGTGTTCCTGAAGTCTCTATGTGTAAAACTTCTCGTTTTTCTTGCTGTACAGAGGGATGTCGCATTTTAGAGGCCTCTTTTGCCTACTGTGTGGAGGGTTTTCACATTTCAAGGGCCTGTAGAGACTAAATTCAAGCGGCAGGATGAAGGTTTCCATCAAAACCTTTATATCGAGGTGCAATTCTCATTTTTCCTGCTGTGCGAAGCTATTTCTCATTTTGGAGGCCTATTTTCCTTACTGTGCGGAGGGTTTTCACGTTTCATAGGTTTGTAGAGACGACATTCGAGCAGCAGGATGAAGGTTTCGGTCAAAACCTTGAACGATAACAACTTTAATATCGAGGTGTATCCCATGGCTTGAAGCTCTGTCGTTCATCTCAGTCCTAAAAGTATTGTTTATCTTGTTGTGCGGAAGGATTTTTCATTTTAGAGGGATTTTAGAGACCTGAATTTGAGCGTCAAGATGACAGGTTCCATCAAAATCTTCAAGGATAACCACTTCCATATCGAGGTTAAGCCCACAGATACTGTAAGTCATTTTTTCTGCCCCTTTATTGCACATCAGGGTTTCGAATTTATTATGTTTGATTGTTTGGGCTATGTCATTTGATTGTTTGGGTTATAGCTTCCAGACCATCTGAGCACTTGTGAGCATTGTCATATGCAGTTGGGCCTCATTTCATAAATGTGAGAGTGATCAGGAAACATCTGTTGATGGTGCCATGGAGGATAGATCCATGGGCTTATCTATCATAGATACTGGTGCAATAGTGATAGCAAAAGTTATCAGGGCTTAGCAAAAACCATCCAATTGCCAAGTCGGCTGTCCAATATCAATCCCAATACCAATCCTTCGCGGTGGAGGTTATAAAACCCTTAGAATTGATGGCGATAACACGTATAATAATAACCCACCCAGATTCCTTATATATGGAGATACAGTGAGACAAAACCATAATAAATATTATTTTGATGGTATAGTTACGGAGCACTTCGTAGATGCTGGTGCAGTAGTGATGGAAAAAGTTATCAGGGCTTAGTAGAATTTTTTTTTCTTTGATCTGGGCAGCAACTCTAGGGGTCAGTTCCTCATGATTTCAGAGGTATGCATTCAATTCTAGATATATTTACAGTGTCCTATTGATATTGTACCCAACCATTAAGTAGGTGCTAATTATTTCAGAGTTCTGTACTCGTCTTGATAAATTGAATTTCTAGAATGATTATCGCTCCCTGTTTGTGTCAGAAATTGTTACTAAGGCTAGGGTAACAAGCCAACACAATCTCAAAAATAAAATCAATCCAAACTAGGTTTTTAGGGTTTTGTTTTGTAGGTTTTGGTTAGAAACTTCAAGAGCATAAGGGAATACATTCAGCAGATAAGTAAAAACTAATTCATACACATATATCCATGAAGATGCATATATATCTCAGGAATCCAACAAAAGATTGCAATGAAGTTCATACAATAAAATACAAGCATCACTGGAAATTACACATAAAACCAGAAATGAATTTGTCAATCAAGAAACTATATAAGTTCAAAATGAAGCCAATACATATCAGAAGTGGGATAAGGAGTCATATATTCATAGTTTCATCAAAAAAGCATATGAGAGTTTGCAATACTTAGCAGTGAACAAGTCTGGAAGAATCAACAGCTTGCAGACCTCCTAAAGCTCTCCAAAAATTCGAACCCTTACAATGTCTTTCCTCCCTCTCTAAATAGTTTTTCTTCTCAAAAAACAGTTAGGGTATTTCCTACTAATTCTCCATCGAATGACTAGACTAGGTAAAGTAACAATTACATTTTTACAAAATTACATCTTTGCTAAAAATAGCAAATTCTTTAACAAAATGTCTTAAATGAACCTAACTGCCTTAGATTTCTTTTGATGCCTCCACAAGCAAAGATATGCCATCTGGACTTGAGGATCTTTTCTTCGTTCTTTTGTGCTTTTGCTCCAGCTCAGCTATCCTTTTCTGTAGGTGTTCATTTTCATGCTGCAAGGTTTCAACAGTCTTTTCTAATTCTGAGCAGTGCCTATCAGCAACCCTTTTTCTTCTGAGTGCTTCCTTTGCATCAATCACTAACTCCTGAAAATTGTCATGAGTATCTTGAAGATCTTCTCTTAATCTTCTATTTGCCATCATTAGACCATCATTAACTTCCTGCATATAATTCATTTGATGCTTATACTGTTTGACAGTCTTCTTCAAATTCTCCTTGTCAGAATTAACCAGTTTTTCTATTGCAGCATCTTGCTCCTCATTAGGTTTGCAAAACATGTCAAACTTCTTAAATATTGCTTCTTCTGTCAATAGCTTCTCAGCAGTATCTTCAATGGTGGGGCTTGGATCATCTGTGGCCTGTACTGACTTAATCTCTTCTGTCAACAATTTCCCAGGAATGTCTTCAATGATGGACTTGGAGCTTCCTTCACCTGCTACTTTTTCTGACCTAATTTCTTCCTTTTTACCTGGCTGCAATTCATCTTTCTTTGATTTCTCCTCCTCCATGGTGTTATGTGGAATTCTGCCCTACGGATAAGTCACAATTCCCTTAGGCTAAAGTAGACTTTAACTAACTCTAGGCTAAGAACAGACAAAACAAATGCAACCTTGAATTCCTAGATCTAACAAACATCTCAGAATTAAAATGCTGAACAGAATGGAAGGAGTTTTAACTGACCTTATGTCCAGACGCTTGTCTTTGATATTTGCTCCAAGCTCCAAGTCCTCACAAGTAAACCTGTTAACAATGGAACCAAAACACAAGCATGTACTATTCTCTAGCAGTCTGAAAACATGAGTTAGGATCTAAATCTATGAGAGATACAAATCATATCATTAAAACAAGATTAACACAAATGATTTGGGAAAACAAGACAAGTTATCTTTATTATCAACTTGAAGAGTACTTACAAAGGTTGCTTGATGTCCAAGCCAATCCTCCAGCTCCAAGTGCTTCCTCTAGCTATCTCTGCAGCAGTCTAAAGATCATAGGTTTGATGCCCCAAAAAATCCTCCCTTTGGCTCATGGAAAGCTTCTCTCTTATAGCACATGGGAAGGCTAACCAACAAGAGAGAAGTGTGGATCTATGGAGGGTTTAGTGGATCAGGCCAGCTAAACAAAGAAGGAGTTAGGATCGAACCGAAGATGGTAATCCCAACAAAATATCCTCGAAAATCGAAATCCCAAAATCCAAGGCAAAAAGGCTAAATTCAGACTACCGCGCCCCTATAACTGAGCATAACGCGGTAGTACCGCGCCCCAGAGAAGGAGCAACGCGCGGTAGTGCTAACTACCGCGCCCTTGTAGATGTGCAAGGAGCGGCAGTGCTCACAAACAGGGCTAAGTTGGGCTGGTAGATGGCAGAAAAAGGTTTTGCTTTCAGTATTCAGTCAATGGTTTTCACTCTGGATGTTCAGATGATCTTTAAGGGAAATTGTCGTTTAGGTCGCTAGTACAAGGATGCGACACTAATGCATAATGTGTAATATTGAGGTATAACACATGGGCTCTTCATCAGAGATAGTCACCTTATCAGCCTTCAATTTTGGATTTAAGAGCTTTTTCATATTTAACCTTAATTTGTTTTTCGACCTACTTTTAGGTCTCCAGAAAGTAGCTGCTTCTCCCATCATTTTTAATTTCTTCCCTTGGTACCGAATAGATGCTAACTCTACCACTTCCAGCTTTTTGACTTTCTTTTTAGGCTTTGTAATTTTGCCATCTATAACTTGATCATCTTTACTTTCAGCCTTAACTTCAATCTCAGGAATAAACTGCTCTTCTTGTAACATATATCCCTCATCATCCGAGAGGACTGTGATGGGGCTTCTTGGCTGATTATGGACTTCTTCTTTAGCTACAGGAATCACTTTGATATCAATTTTCTTCTCTTCTTGAAAATCTGCTATAGGTGATGACTTCTTTTCAAGAAATTCCTCTTCCTTTTTATCATCAAATAATGAGAACTTGACTTTATTGTGCTCTGGAAATTCCTGAGGCTGACTATCATTCTGTCCTTCATCTGCTACCTGCTTTGTTTTCTTTTTAGCGTTAACGCCATGTTTGTTTGCAGGTTTAACCGAATGCCCTAACTTTTGTATCATTACTTTTCCCTTGTCAGTTTGTCTTTTGGGTTGTTGGTCTTCTCCTTTAGGATGAACCCCTGACCAAAACAAAAAGAAGTCCCAAGTCTTTCCCTCATGCTGCAACACTGTAGTGATGATTAGCTTAATGAGACCATGATGAAAAAGTGATGGAGAAGTATGATCATCATGCTGTTTTATTTTGCTTGACATTTTCTGCAGGCTTTTAAAGAAAAAGAATGGCAAATTCATTTTAGAAACCCCTGCCATGTGCTGTAGGAACCTGAGATGATATTTGAACACTAATGAATACCTTCCTTCACAAGTCACATAACTCTGAAGAATCCTTATAGGTTCAATCCACTCCTTCCTGAAATTATGTATGAGAATACCTTTGTTCCAGTCAGGAATAACATTAGGCAATAAGTATCTTTGAGGATCAAACTCAAAAGGAGACTTCTTAAACCAGATCTCGCCCTCATTACTAATCTCAGTGGCTTCTGAAATTAATTCCACAGTCAATTTGAATCTCAAAGGATCCATTATAATCATCTCATTTTTAAGTCCTTTAGCAAAACTGCAGGACACTTGAGCATTAAAACCATCTATCCTTTTGAAAAATTTCAACCAGCCTGCCTGTTGGAACAGCTCTGCACAATCTGGAAGTTTCTGAATCCATGTCAAGTCTGTGGGTTCAGCCCTGTTAATCTTACCACTTTTGTTACCTTTTCCCATATCCTTGTTTTCAGGGAACAAGCACAGTCTAGTTTCAGGTTTCAAAAATGTTTTATAAGCTGTTTTCTGCACACTCCTGGACAGTCCTTTAAATCAATGTTTTCTGAGCAAGTAATTTTACAGGCTATAACAATTTTCAGTGATATTTAAACCACTTGCACAAATTAACAGACCCCTTCTCTGTAACACCTGTACCAACTAGCAAACTCCTTTCTGTGTAAAAACGACGCCCTATTCTGTATATTCTAATGTTTTAAAACATTAGGGCATGAGAGAAACATTCATACATATTCCTCCTAACGGGCTTCAGGTAACTATTTCTGTGGTGAATTCCTCATTTTACGGTCTATTATATCCTCCTCAGCAACCAATTTTTTCAGAAACTCATGCAGCGGCGAAAACCCAAATTTTCCAGCTATAAGGGTTATAACGTAATACCTGTCAATTACTCGTCCATTGTGGCTTAATGTCTTCAATTTGGGTTGTCAATGATGTTCTCCTTCGAGCACAGGTGTCCTCATATCGATTCTTTAGCCCCAGGTGAATGAATTCAAAAGCCCTAATCTTCGCTGGCGCCAGAACACACCTGTCTCCTTTCCTCAGCAACACAATCCACCGTTTAACAGTGAACTCTCCTTCACAAACACTGCCTCCTCTGCGATAATGCGTGTAACAAGAGAAAACTGACAGCTAAACCCAGAATTTGCTGGTTTCTGTGCCACTGAACCCGCATACCATGCAATGATGCCCTTGTTTTCTCTTCGTGATTAACAACCAACTAAAATCATGCTCAAAATGCTGCAAACACGTGTTAATACTCACACAATGTGATTAGACACTCGCACTCTGCATCATGATTGAAATCAGATCGAAAATTGACAAAAAATTCAGGCCACGATATTCCTGTAGCGCGCTCTGTGTTAAACTTTAGTGTAGCGCTACAAGAATATCTTTTAACCAAAATTTAGCGATTTTCCAACTTTTTGCTAATTTGTCGGAGATTCTGGAAGCTATTTGATTTAGGACATGAGTTCAACCACTCTCTAAAGTCATTAATGATTCTTCCTTTGAAAATATAACTCTCATTGACCCCCTTTTCAATATAAAAAGTCACCAAAATCAAATGACATCTGAAAGGACTGGGTTCAAACTTTATTCAATCACTCATAAGGTTCTTAAGAAGACAAAAACCAAAACTGAAAACCAAAAATTAACTAAGGTAGACTCAAAAAACAAACCAAAATTGGAGAGAAAAACTAAACATGCAGAAAAATTTACTGACTTAACATCTGGCTCCAGCTGCGGGATGAAGACCTCCCTATGAGGCTTCAAGAACCTGTAGACTAGTGCCTTCAGTCTTCCATTGGGCTATGGAGTCTTTATTCAATCTCACTCACACCGGTATATACAATGAAAAGTGACCATGATCCTCATTTAACTGTAGAAATGCTTGAGGAATCGCCCATTAACAGGGCTGAGCAATTCCTCTCCTTCCAAGGACTGCAATATGAAAGTATTATTTTCCAAAACTTTAGCTATTAGAAAAGGGCCAAACCATAAATTATCAAATTTTCCATGTTTCCCCTTCTGTTCCTTTCTTGCATCCCATCTTAAAACCATCTCACCTTCTGAAAAAATGTGATCTTTGATATTTCTGTCAAACCTGGTTTTCATTTTAGCTCTATACAGCTGGGCTTCTTTGTCTACCTTCTCCCTGTTCTGCTGTAACTCAATCATTTCAAAAATTCTCCTTTGCAAATCATCTGGTTCTTCTTGAGAATTTTGGAGGAACTTCATTACTGGGATTCCCAATTGTACTGGAAATACTGCTTCTGTTCCATAAACCAGTTGAAAGGGTGAAGTACCAATGGCTTGTTTTACAGTAATCCTATCTGCCCATAATGCATATTTCAACATTGAATCCCAGGATTTTTTATTTTGTTTGAGCAATTTCTTGATACACTGAATGATATTTTTGTTAGATGATTCAGCCTGACCATTTCCCTGAGGATAATAGGGAGTTGAGTGTTTTAATATAATACCATTTTTCTCACAAAAGGCCACCATTGCCTTGGATTTGAATGCTTTGGCATTATCAGTGATCAATCTTTGTGGACAACCAAACCTGCTAAGAATATTATTTTCAATGAAATCCATAATTACCTTATCTGTAGCATTCCTTGCGGGGATAGCTTCCACCCATTTTGTAAAGAAATCTGTGGCAGTCAAAATCCAATGATGCTGGCCTGAAGATGCTGGGTTTATTTCTCCAATAAAATCCAGACCCCACTGCTGAAAAGGGGCATTGACTACAATAGGCTTCAAAGGTAAAGACAGCAACTTCTGTTTACCTGCAAACTTTTGACAAGGTATGCAAGCTCTCACATGTTGATAAACATCTGAGAAAAGTGAAGGCCAATAGTAACCCGCTCTTAAAATTTTATAGGCTGTTGTTTTCCAGTATTTATGTCCTCCACAAGCTCCTTCATGAGATTCTGAAATCACTTCCTTTATTTCAGCTTGATCTAAACACCTTAATAAGATTCCTGCTGGATCTTTCCAAAACAATTGACCTTCTATCAGACAGTATTTAGTAGTTTTCAATTTCAGGGACTTGGCAGCTTTTCTGTCTAAATGTTCTGGACATTGCAAAAATAACAGAAAATGGACAATGTCAGCATACCAATCTGAAGATGAATAAGAATCCATGATTCTTTCTTTTTCCAGGATTACTTGATTTTCTTCAGGTGCTGATTCTTCTGTCATAGCATGTAATCCTAATGCCTGACAATTTGAGTCAGCCAGCAGTTTAGCCAATCCTTGTCCTTTGACCAGCTTAGTAGGTTTGATTTCCACTTCATATTCCATAATTTTGGCAATCCACCTTCCCCTCTTTCCTTCACTATCAGGCTGTGTCAAAACATCCTTCACTGCAGCATTTGGAACAAAGGAAACAACCTTGGAGTGTAAAATATAAATTCTGAAAAATTTTAAAGCCTTTACCAGAGCATAGGCCTGTTTCTCCAAGATACTGTATTTCAGCTCTGAATCTCTAAGTGTTTTGCTGAAAAAGGCAATTGGTTGTTCCAATCCCTCCTCATTCTTCTGAAGTAGGACAGCAGCAATGGTGTCTTCTGAAGCAAAAGAAAATGTAAGAAATTCTTTGTCAAAATTTGGACTCACCAGAACAGGTGCTTCAGTCAGAGCCACTTTAATCTTCTCAAAAGCTGCCTTTGCTTCAACAGTCCACCTGACTTCTTGGTCCTTTTTTAACATGGCTGTAATTTGCTTAATGGTTTCAGCAAAATTAGGAATAAACCATCGCAGAAAATTAATTTTGCCAATAAATGATTGCACATCCTTTTTACTCCTGGGCAAGCTAATCTTCAGTATTGCTTTGACTCTCTCAGGGTCAATTCTGATACCATCAGCTGATACCAAGTGGCCAAGCAACTTACCTTCTTGCACAGCAAAATGTGATTTTTTAAGGTTTAAAGACAAGCCAAATTTCCTGCATTTTATGAAGGTTTGTTCTAAATGCTTCAAATGTTCATCATCAGACTTTGAGAAGACAGTGATATCATCCAGATAGATAACTACAAACTTATCTTTTTCACCCACGAATGCAATGTCCATAGCTCTCTGAAAGGTTGCTCCAGCATTCATCAAACCAAAAGGCATTTTGTCATACATAAATGTCCCCCAGGGGGTTGTAAAAGATGTCTTTTCTTTGTCATCAGGATGCATGGCAATTTGATTGTATCCTCAGAAACCATCTAGCATAGAAATCCTTTGAGCTCCAACCACCTGCTGCAAAACCTGTTCAATCTTGGGGAGAGGATAATTGTCTTTTAATGATGATCGATTCAAATTTCTGAAGTCAACACATAATCGAATCTCTCCATTCTTCTTTCTAACAGGAACCAAATTGGCCACCCAAGAAGAATACCTAAGAGGCACTATTATTTTTGCATCCAACAACTTCTTTAATTCTTTTTCAATTACAGGGAATAAGGCTGGATTGATTCTTCTTAATTTCTGCCTGAAAGGTTTGACATTAGGTTTCAAAGGAACTTTGTGCTGGATAACTGCTGTATCATAGGTTTTTAGTTCCTTGTACGACCAAGCAAATGCATCTATATATTTTCTCAACAGCCTGATATATCTACTTCTTTGCTCAGCTGTTAGCTTTTTAGACAGTTTTACCATTCTGGGATGTTCTGCTGAACCAATATTATAATCCTCTACATTGTCTTCTGAAGATTGAATTACTGGTCTGGAAGGTGTATCATCTTTAGTGAATATTCTTTCTAAAGGTACTAGACCTTTTGGAATGAAATTGCTCTTCAATTCAATAATCTTATGCCCAGCTATCTCTTCTGCAGCAAATTCATCTAACTGTTCATCCCTTTCATCTATTTCTTGATCAATTTGATTGTTTGAAAATTCATCTACAAGCTCAAGAAATTTTTTTATTTCAATGTCATCTTCAAAAACCCTCCAATGTTTCACATTATCTGGAACACATGGCCTATATCTCACCTCTATTGGATACCTTAATTGAGTGATTTTTGGAATTCTGAAGTGTGTGGCAGCCAGGGCTAAAGAATCTGCAGTTTCATTATGATTTCTGGGAATATGAGTGATATTAAATGCTATAAAATAGTTCTCAAGCATATCCCATACCTCATTTCGATATACTTTCAACAAACCCTGCTTTACTTGATATTTGTTCTTCACTTGTTGAACAACTAGTTCGGAGTCGCCAAATGCAGAAATCTGCTGAATTCCCAAATCTTTAGCAGCTTTTAATCCCAGTAGCAGGGCTTCATACTCAGCGGTGTTGTTGGTGGTAGCAAATTCTAACTTATACATAAGTTTCACCATTTCACCCCCGAGAGAAATCAATAAAATTCCAGCTCCAGCACCTTCTTTGCATGAAGACCCATCAAAATACAACTGCCACAATACATCCTGCTCTTCTTGACTGTGTTTTACAGGCTGATCTTTTTGTACTTGTAACAGACCAGCAGAATTCTCTTCCTCACTAAACTGTAGTATGCATGAACCAAGGTCTTTATCCACAGAATACATTGGGTGATTTGTAGGATTTTTATCATCTGTGACTATGTAAGCCAACTGTAACTCTCTATAAAGTCTCCTGTTTTCTCCACCAAAAACAGGAATGGTAGCATAAGAGAGGTCCATCTGTAATGTCCCCCCAACTTTCTTAGCCCATGACCTAGACAGAAGTAAGCCAAATTTTGGTGTGATGTCAGCTACCACAACATCCATTATTACACTTTTCATGGGTAACTGAGTAAGATTGACAACCATGTCTTTTATCACTCCTAGACATTTCACAGCTCGGGAGTCAAAGGCATATAGATCATGGTAAGGCTTAGTGACATTAAGGCCCAGGGCTTCCATCACAGATTTTGGCATCAAATTATGGGATGCTCCTGAATCTAGCAAACAATTATGAATCATCTGCTCATGCACAGTCAAAGTTATATAGAAAGGAGGAGAAGCACCAGCTTCGTTTTCAGTCTTTTCAGCCAAAGCTGATCCAATAAAGATTCTAGGGTTTTCCTCCTGCAGATTTACTGTATCTGAAACTGGCTGATTATTGGGCATATTCATTACCTTCAAAACTGTATTCTTGTATGATGGATTTTTTATGAGCTCAGAAAATGGTACAGGAATTTTAAGTTTTCCTAACTCATTTTCCAAACTAAAATTTTGACCTGACCTATTTACCTCTTCAATTTCTGTATTCTTCTTAGGTTTTTCTGCAGGTTGCTTCTTTTCTGGTACAGGATCAGCAGTTGGTTTATCAGGAATAACTGGAGCAGGAACATCAGCTTTCTTCTTAGGAGCTTGAACTACTTGTTTCGGTCCAGTTCTGAGATTAATGATTTTCTTAATTCCATTCTGATTAGTGGCAGCATTTACAGCAGTTTTTTCAAACTCCAATTCATCTTCAACCTCATATAAATCAACATCATAATATTCAGAATTTAGAAAATCTTCTTCAGTAACAAAGCCTATAAACATTTTATCTCCAATGTGGTTCATGTCCTGATCAGTCTCAGTTTCTTCAAAGAGCAGCTGCTGATCAATTTCTTCTTCATCAAACAAATTATTTTGAAAAGGTGGGGGCACTTTTTTATCTTCATTTTCTCTCCTTTCTTGCTGGATGTCATTATTTCTTCGCTCCCTTGGCATGAATCTAGGTGCAAATTGTCTTCTAAATTGATTTTGGTTATTTGGATTCCTCTGAGCTTCTGGAGCAGGTTTAGCAGAATTCTTTTCAAGCTCAAGTTTATTCAACTTTGCAGTAAGGACCTTAACCATTTTGGCCATCTCACCTATCTTGGCCTCAGCAGATTGAGAAGCAGAGCCTGCTGTGACAGCTTCTTTCTTTCCCTTTCTTTCATACAGCTGCTAAGATGTTTCATTCTTAAGTCTATTTGAAGCTAACAAATTAGACTCTACCTCTAGGGCTGCATCTTGCATGTTTAGCAGGGTGATAGGTCTTCTCTCTCTGAGTAATAAAGAAAATTCATGATCAAAAGCATTGGCATAGGTCAACTTGGCTGATGTTTCAGTGGGTTTAATTTCTGCTGGAATTCTACTGTACATCTTATTAAACCTCTTGGAAAAATCTGCAACAGTCTCATCTTTCTTTCTTCTGAGAGCTCCAAATTCAGTTATATAGTATGTGTGATCTTTCGTATCTCCCCATTGTCTCATGAAAAGCTCATGGAGTTCTTCAATAATAGTAATGGAGTTAGCAGGCAAGTCTCTAAACCATTTTCTTACATCTCCATCTAGACTCTGAACAAATACCCTCATCCACACATCTTTAATTTCAATATTCTGATTGTCAGCATAACTCATGAAAGCCTCCCAATGTTCCTCAGCAGTGATTTCTCCTTGTCCATTGAATCTAGGCATATATTTCTGGTAATCACCTCCAGGCAATGCATGTAGAGGCTGAGGTAAAACTAATGGTGCATACCTAGCTGCTACCATTCTATCCATCATATCCATAGGTGGATTTTGGGCTGCCATTGTGAACTGAGGTTTAGACTGAGATTTTGAGGAGGAACATATTTGACTAAAACTTTTTTGAAAAGGATTTCTTCCTACCTTCAACTGAAAGATTGGTATTTTATCAGGGGAAGAGGTTTTAGCTTTCAAAAAACTTTGAGGATTGGTGAAAACCTGAAAAGTGTTCTCAGAAAGGATAGGTTTTATACAGGGTGAAATTTCAGCTGGGTCTAATGATTCACCCAACTGGTGAGAGTCACAGGAAGCTGGCAAAGATCGAGATTTTCTGAGTTTGTTTGCTGTTTTCAAAATCTGCTCAGGGTCTGTCACACCCAGTTTTAAAGGAGAAACAGGCTTATTCCTGGTCCCAATCCCTTTAGAAGCCAGTGTGACTTCTTTTTGGTGAAAATAGCCTTCACAAACTGCTGGTTCAAGTCCACCTCTTAAACCAGAAAAATGATGAGTATCCCAGGGAAGATATGCTTCAGCTTCATCCCCGGCAACGGCGCCAAAGATGTTTGTGTCAGAAATTGTTACTAAGGCTAGGGTAACAAGCCAACACAATCTCAAAAATAAAATCAATCCAAACTAGGTTTTTAGGGTTTTGTTTTGTAGGTTTTGGTTAGAAACTTCAAGAGCATAAGGGAATACATTCAGCAGATAAGTAAAAACTAATTCATACACATATATCCATGAAGATGCATATATATCTCAGGAATCCAACAAAAGATTGCAATGAAGTTCATACAATAAAAGACAAGCATCACTGGAAATTACACATAAAACCAGAAATGAATTTGTCAATCAAGAAACTATATAAGTTCAAAATGAAGCCAATACATATCAGAAGTGGGATAAGGAGTCATATATTCATAGTTTCATCAAAAATGCATATGAGAGTTTGCAATACTTAGCAGTGAACAAGTCTGGAAGAATCAACAGCTTGCAGACCTCCTAAAGCTCTCCAAAAATTCGAACCCTTACAATGTCTTTCCTCCCTCTCTAAATAGTTTTTCTTCTCAAAAAACAGTTAGGATATTTCCTACTAATTCTCCATCGAATGACTAGACTAGGTAAAGTAACAATTACATTTTTACAAAATTACATCTTTGCTAAAAATAGCAAATTCTTTAACAAAATGTCTTAAATGAACCTAACTGCCTTAGATTTCTTTCGATGCCTCCACAAGCAAAGATATGCCATCTGGACTTGAGGATCTTTTCTTCGTTCTTTTGTGCTTTTGCTCCAGCTCAGCTATCCTTTTCTGTAGGTGTTCATTTTCATGCTGCAAGGTTTCAACAGTCTTTTCTAATTCTGAGCAGTGCCTATCAGCAACCCTTTTTCTTCTGAGTGCTTCCTTTGCATCAATCACTAACTCCTGAAAATTGTCATGAGTATCTTGAAGATCTTCTCTTAATCTTCTATTTGCCATCATTAGACCATCATTAAATTCCTGCATATAATTCATTTGATGCTTATACTGTTTGACAGTCTTCTTCAAATTCTCCTTGTCAAAATTAACCAGTTTTTCTATTGCAGCATCTTGCTCCTCATTAGGTTTGCAAAACATGTCAAACTTCTTAAATATTGCTTCTTCTGTCAATAGCTTCTCAGCAGTATCTTCAATGGTGGGGCTTGGATCATCTGTGGCCTGTACTGACTTAATCTCTTCTGTCAACAATTTCCCAGGAATGTCTTCAATGATGGACTTGGAGCTTCCTTCACCTGCTACTTTTTCTGACCTAATTTCTTCCTTTTTACCTGGCTGCAATTCATCTTTCTTTGATTTCTCCTCCTCCATGGGCTCTTCATCAGAGATAGTCACCTTATCAGCCTTCAATTTTGGATTTAAGAGCTTTTTCATATTTAACCTTAATTTGTTTTTCGACCTACTTTTAGGTCTCCAGAAAGTAGCTGCTTCTCCCATCATTTTTAATTTCTTCCCTTGGTACCGAATAGATGCTAACTCTACCACTTCCAGCTTTTTGACTTTCTTTTTAGGCTTTGTAATTTTGCCATCTATAACTTGATCATCTTTAATTTCAGCCTTAACTTCAATCTCAGGAATAAACTGCTCTTCTTGTAACATATATCCCTCATCATCCGAGAGGACTGTGATGGGGCTTCTTGGCTGATTATGGACTTCTTCTTTAGCTACAGGAATCACTTTGATATCAATTTTCTTCTCTTCTTGAAAATCTGCTATAGGTGATGACTTCTTTTCAAGAAATTCCTCTTCCTTTTTATCATCAAATAATGAGAACTTGACTTTATTGTGCTCTAGAAATTCCTGAGGCTGACTGTCATTCTGTCCTTCATCTGCTACCTGCTTTGTTTTCTTTTTAGCTTTAACGCCATGTTTGTTTGCAGGTTTAACCGAATGCCCTAACTTTTGTATCATTACTTTTCCCTTGTCAGTTTGTCTTTTGGGTTGTTGGTCTTCTCCTTTAGGATGAACCCCTGACCAAAACAAAAATAAGTCCCAAGTCTTTCCCTCATGCTGCAACACTGTAGTGATGATTAGCTTAATGAGACCATGATGAAAAAGTGATGGAGAAGTATGATCATCATGCTGTTTTATTTTGCTTGACATTTTCTGCAGGCTTTTAAAGAAAAAGAATGGCAAATTCATTTTAGAAACCCCTGCCATGTGCTGTAGGAACCTGAGATGATATTTGAACACTAATGAATACCTTCCTTCACAAGTCACATAACTCTGAAGAATCCTTATAGGTTCAATCCACTCCTTCCTGAAATTATGTATGAGAATACCTTTGTTCCAGTCAGGAATAACATTAGGCAATAAGTATCTTTGAGGATCAAACTCAAAAGGAGACTTCTTAAACCAGAGCTCGCCCTCATTACTAATATCAGTGGCTTCTGAAATTAATTCCACAGTCAATTTGAATCTCAAAGGATCCATTATAATCATCTCATTTTTAAGTCCTTTAGCAAAACTGCAGGACACTTGAGCATTAAAACCATCTATCCTTTTGAAAAATTTCAACCAGCCTGCCTGTTGGAACAGCTCTACACAATCTGGAAGTTTTTGAATCCATGTCAAGTCTGTGGGTTCAGCCCTGTTAATCTTACCACTTTTGTTACCTTTTCCCATATCCTTGTTTTCAGGGAACAAGCACAGTCTAGTTTCAGGTTTCAAAAATGTTTTATAAGCTGTTTTCTGCACACTCCTGGACAGTCCTTTAAATCAATGTTTTCTGAGCAAGTAATTTTACAGGCTATAACAATTTTCAGTGATATTTAAACCACTTGCACAAATTAACAGACCCCTTCTGTGTAACACCTGTACCAACTAGCAAACTCCTTTCTGTGTAAAAACGACGCCCTATTCTGTATATTCTAATGTTTTAAAACATTAGGGCATGAGAGAAACATTCATACATATTCCTCCTAACGGGCTTCAGGTAACTATTTCTGTGGTGAATTCCTCATTTTACGGTCTATTATATCCTCCTCAACAACCAATTTTTTCAGAAACTCATGCAACGGCGAAAACCCAAATTTTCCAGCTATAAGGGTTATAACGTAATACCTGTCAATTACTCGTCCATTGTGGCTTAATGTCTTCAATTTGGGTTGTCAATGATGTTCTCCTTCGAGCACAGGTGTCCTCATATCGATTCTTTAGCCCCAGGTGAATGAATTCAAAAGCCCTAATCTTCGCTGGCGCCAGAACACACCTGTCTCCTTTCCTCAGCAACACAATCCACCGTTTAACAGTGAACTCTCCTTCACAAACACTGCCTCCTCTGCGATAATGCGTGTAACAAGAGAAAACTGACAGCTAAACCCGGAATTTGCTGGTTTCTGTGCCACTGAACCCGCATACCATGCAATGATGCCCTTGTTTTCTCTTCGTGATTAACAACCAACTAAAATCATGCTCAAAATGCTGCAAACACGTGTTAATACTCACACAATGTTATTAGACACTCGCACTCTGCATCATGATTGAAATCAGATCGAAAATTGACAAAAAATTCAGGCCACGATATTCCTGTAGCGCGCTCTGTGTTAAACTTTAGTGTAGCGCTACAAGAATATCTTTTAACCAAAATTTAGCGATTTTCCAACTTTTTGCTAATTTGTCGGAGATTCTGGCAGCTATTTGATTTAGGACATGAGTTCAACCACTCTCTAAAGTCATTAATGATTCTTCCTTTGAAAATATAACTCTCATTGACCCCCTTTTCAATATAAAAAGTCACCAAAATCAAATGACATCTGAAAGGACTGGGTTCAAACTTTATTCAATCACTCATAAGGTTCTTAAGAAGACAAAAACCAAAACTGAAAACCAAAAATTAACTAAGGTAGACTCAAAAAACAAACCAAAATTGGAGAGAAAAACTAAAAATGCAGAAAAATTTACTGACTTAACACTCCCCATTATGTTACATTAATTATGTATTTAATTCTTGATACAATTGTTCTGTTTGGAATCTTAGTAATGCTCGAAAAGGGATCACGGTAATAACAAGCTAATCGATGTTAAAATAGCCATATTACAGGTTTTGGATTGTATCTCTCTTTTTATGATAGGTTAGCCTTAGCTTTTGAATTGAGGATGGTAAGAAAAAATGAATATGAGTAAATACTCATTAAAACAACTACTAAATATTGTGCTTGAACAAGACAAACAAAAAATGCTTGAATGTATGGCTTTGTATGCATTTTCACTGTATGCTTATCACAGTATATTACTGATTGCTCATTCTATCAATGTCTACTTGAAAAAAGGGGAAATATCTCTTTTTTTTAACAGTCTTCTTTATCATGTTGGAGTGGAAGCAAGTCGAAATTAGCAGCACTGAAAACCCTTGAAGGAGAAGCACAGTTATGAAAGACAATACTACAACTAATTTCAAGGGTGTTGCAGGTCCTGTGCAGTTGGACTTATTCATATTTTTTCCTCGAAGACTTATTCCTATCAATTTCATTAAAAATTCAGTTACATATGATCATTTTCGAGCATGACCATTTTCCAACATTTATTTTCAATGCTAAACACAATCGTACATGGTAATAGCTTCCAAACTCATTGAAAAAAACATTTCAAACTGTTTCAAAAATTTTGCGAGGCTTAAAGAATCCTGCAGTTGGAATTGGAATATTCAAACAATTAATCAGTGTGTTAATTAAGGACTAAATATCCTTAATTTATTTAAGTGAAAAAAATTCAAAACCCTTCTACGCAAGTTGTAATGGAAAACGTGGATAAATTGGGTGCTTGGGATTTCTTTGACAATGCTACTCGAGGTTGAACCCCAAGTTAGTGGGGTAGGTGGTGTCTTATACTTAAGGACATACATTGTTTAAAGTTTAAGGTTGGATTATGAGGAGGAACAAATAGTTTTGTAGAACTGATGGATTTGAAGTTAGTACTCATGCTTATGGTTGAAAACGTTGTCCAAATATTGTAAATTTTTAAGAATTTTATGGTAATTATCAATTGGATGAGGGATTCAGTACTATACATTTTTTTGTTAAGATTTTTTTTTTTTTTTTTTTTTTTTTTTTTTTTTTTTAATCAAATTTATGTTGAACATGTGTGGGGGAATGAGTTGGATAATGGGATCTCCATGGATGCTTTGTCATTATGCATTGGTCATTGACAGCTTTGTGAAATTGACAATGGACAATGCTTGAACTATGTTTACCTTTTTTATTTTTCTCATACGGTGTTCTTTTGTGACTCTTTGAAATTTTTATAGACATCTACTAAGATATTTTATTGTATATATGTTGGATATTTTGTATAATTTTGTGCTCTCATATGAGTTTAGACATTTGTTGAATTGCTTTAAGAAAGAATTTACATTGGTTCATGAGATATGTATGGAGATGTAGATGATTTAATGAGGCATGAAATCTTATGATATTTGGGATTGTGTTTATGTCTATTTTGTTGGGAGGTATAATTCCATTGGGATTGATTGATTTTTCTAAATCTAGGGATCCTAATGAAGGCTTCTAAAACATTCTCTTAAGCACACAAGGAATATAATTTTGTTATATTTTTAGTTTCTGGAAGTGGTTAATAAGGAATAACAAATCTATTTTTTTACAAAATTAACAGCAAATCTCAAAAGTAGAAGCAACATCACGAAAAGAATAATAAACACGGTTGAAAAATGCATGTGAAATAATATTAAGATAGAGTAAGAACTTCGGTGGCGACCACCATCCAAATAAGAGTGGAAATTTGCGAAATAACAGACCCCCATCACATAAAAGGTCATAACTAGAAAAAACTTTTGAAATAGTTCTCTAAACAATGGATGCTTAGTATGCTTTAAAGGGAACCATTAAAACCAAGTTCAAATTCAAAATACCTCTTTCCCTTTTGGATTTTGAGCTGGAAAAGCTCAGGGATCAAAAGTGTCTTGGTGCATACATGACCCAACATAACGTCATATAATCCAAAAGGCATCCCAATCCCCACCCTTGAAGAAAAATTATAGGATGGCTATAGTGAAGATGAATGCTGAGCAGGGGCCCATTACAAAGACCATCTACGCATGTGAATAAATGAGCCAACCATATTGACTGATTAACTGATTTTGGCACATAGGCCAACAAAAAATATCAAGGATTACACTTGGAGAAACAAACCTCATATAAGAACCTAATAGAGACTTTTCAAGCAAATTTCAAAAGCAAATTGTAAACATTGAATTTACCCAAGACTAGATCCACATGGTTGATCCATGGCCATGCTTTATGCAGAATCAGATATCAACATTTAAATTAAAAAAACTAAAATTGAACTTACCAAGTAGCACAGCTACATAAATTTGACACATGGTATGAGACAGAAAGGAAAAGATTCAAGGTAGTACAAATACATGATTGGTATCTTCCCAACCCTATACAAATACCCAATATATAGAGCAAAGCTAAAAACAAATTAAACTAACAAGATAATTTACATTCGAAGTCATCTAAGAGAAGATTCTTACAAGCTTATTTCAAATGCATAATCTCACAAAAATCAAGACTAATTCAAAAGGAAACCACTAAAATCACCAAATCAATCAATTAGGAGACCATAACATTCCCCTACAGACAATTGTATCCATACAATATGGACAATTGTAAATAGACTTGTGACTAGCTATTTTGTATGCACCAACTATGAACTCTTGCTAAAGTGACTAATATAGTAATATTCAGGAGGATAAAGGATTTCATGCCCACATGCCAAGGACCGTAACCTGTTGTGGACAAAGAAATTGAACATTCATCCTTGTTGTCTGTTAGGATATTCCTATACTCCATCCTAGTCCCACCAGTATTTTGATCATTTACATTTTTAGTCATGCATGCACCTTTAGGGTTTGCATGCATTCTAGGGTTTGCATGCATTTTGCATGCATCCCAGTCATCAGTCTAGCACTTAGCCCTTAGTTAACCAGCCCCCAAGAGCTTCTCACTATTCAGTTTTAGCCCTCCAGTTGCTTAATGCGCCCTTCTTCCTTGATTTTAGGGAGCAACTCGCCCTTCTTCACCTACCAGTCCAGTTATCACTCAGTTACAGTCAGTTACAGTCAGTTACAGTCAGTTACACTTAGTTACATTGAGTTACACTCATTTACACCTACCAGAGTTAGTTTGATTGATGGTTGACAGTTACTTGAGCATTGATGACTCCACTGATGATGATGAAGACTTCCAGTTGCACTCCGATGATCATGAGGACACCTAGTTGTGCTTCGATGACACTCTATTGATCTTATGATCACTCTGAGAGGCTAATTCGAATTGCCACCTTAGGCATTCAAATCCTCTCTACCATTGTACTATTTATTTGTCCATACTGTGATTAATTAATTAGTGTGTGTGAAGTATTATTGCTTCTATCCGAGTTCTACTGTACCATATTATTCTGTTGCTCATTATACTGTATTGATCACTCTTCATCTATTTTCCTGCTTAATCATAATTACTCTTGTGAGGTATACATCATCTCTTAGATCTGCTGTGAGGATTTTCACATGGTATCAGAGCATGTTGAGAGTATTGTTTATCTCCATTCTTGAGAGTTTTTTGCAGGTTATTACCAAGATTTTGAGTGCAACAGTTTTTGTATTTTTGCAGCAGTAGCAGTTGCAGTTATTCTATATTGTTTTTGCAGGTCCTCTACAGCTTCTATGTATTCATTAGGAATTACTCCTCTTGATCCACTCAACTATGATGAATGGAAACCAAGAACGATAGCAGACTTGAAGATCCATGATCTTTTTTATTGTTATTTTGAAAGAGAGTTCGAATCCCCTGAAGAGAAGATTGACTGGTTAAATAAAAGTGACATGCACTTTCAAGCAATAATGTTTTCTTTGTTTGCACGCCAGAGATTCCAATTCAAATACCGTAATGGTGTTGAAACTCCAAAGGAGTTATGGACTCCAAAAGAGATATGGGCTCACCTGGATGGAAAATTTGGCAGAGAGAATGAAGGACTTGGTCCCAACCCATTCGAAAGAAATCAAAGTGATGCATCCACTCCTCTTGATGGTCTCTCAGATCATGCACCAATATCATCTCATATTGAAGTTGATGACAAAGAACTTGCAGATTCTACACTCATGCTCAAACGTTTTTCTCTTTCTGTGCCAGCTCACACTCTAGATATTGCAGAAGGTCCTAAATCCTCTCTTGCACCAGAGTCTGTTGGTTTGCATCATGATCACATGATTATTTCGGAGGTCAAAATAGCTTTTGAAGGTAATGCATTCATTCCTCTCCAACTAACTCCTCTTTTATACTACTATATGATCATAATTCCATGCTTTCAGAAGGTCATTGAAGAATATGGCCATTGCCATTCGCTTGGGATAATTTCTCATGCATCTACTGGTTTTGATCTCACCTCTCATGGTTCAAAGGAGATCTCAAGAGAGCATGATTCAAGTCTTGGATCTAATTTGGATTCTAAGCAATTACTGCTTGGGATAATTTCTCATGCATATGATAGTTTTGATCTCACCCCTGCTGGTTCAAAGGAGATCTCAAGAAACTATTTTTTAAGTCTTAAATCTGATTTTGATTTCAAGCAAACATGTAATAGTTATTTTTGGCATAATCTCACCCATGGTGGTTCGAAGGAGAAGACAAAAGACTATATGCACTTTCACAGATTTGATCCTACCTCAGCTGATTCGAATCACAGGTTCAAGGATCATTCTCATACTGTCGGATTTGTTCTCATCACATTCGATCTGAAGAGCAAGTACAAGCACATGCCTTTTGAGCATGATCCACTTATTCCCAAGAAGAAGATACCTCCAGACATATGACCAAGCATCACACATGCTTGAGTTTGGAGCATTTATTTTTATGTGTGCCTTATAGTTTATTTTTTGAGGAGGGGGTATGTTTCCCATGGAATTTTCCCACTTCCTTGGTTTATTGATTGTTATTATTCATTGTATTGGGTGACCTTTGGTCTTAGTTACCAGGGCCCAGGATGGATTAAGGGGGGGTGTTAGGATAATCCTATACTCCATCCTAGTCCCACCAGTATTTTGATCATTTACATTTTCAGTCATGCATGCACCTTTAGGGTTTGCATGCATTCTAGGGTTTGCATGCATCCCAGTCATCAGTCCAGCACCTAGCCTCAGTTAGCCAGCCCCCAGGAGCTTCTCACTATTCAGTTTTAGCCCTCCAGTTTCTTAATGCGCCCTTATTCCTTGATTTTAGGGAGCAACTCGCCCTTCTTCACCTACCAGTCCACTTATCACTCAGTTACACCTACCAGAGTTAGTTTGACTGATGGTTGATAGTTACTTGAGCATTGATGACTCCACTGATGATGTTGAAGACTTCCAGTTGTGCTCCGATGATCATGAGGACACCTAGTTGTGCTCCGATGACACTCTATTGATCTTATGACTCTGAGAGGCTAATTAGAATTTCCACCTTAGGCATTCAAATCCTCTCTACCATTGTACTATTTATTTGTCCATACTGTGATAAATTAATTAGTGTGTGTGAAGTATTATTACTTCTATCCGAGTTCTAATGCACCATATTATTCTGTTTCTCATTATACTATATTGATCACTCTTCTTCTATTTTCCTGCTTAATCATAATTACTCTTGTGAGGTATACATCATCTCTTAGATCTGCTGTGAGGATTTTCACATTGTCCTGGTCAGCCTAACCTAAAACACCAATTCAGTTTTTTGAGTAGTAATCCAGGAAAATTAAGAAATTTAATTCAGAGCTTTTTCAATTTAGCAGCGAAGCACAAAAAATATAGTTGGAACATTAAAAAGAAATTTAATTCAAAGCTTTTTCAATTTAGCAGCGAAGCACAAAAAATATAGTTGGAACATTAAAAAAAATCAAGCAATTTTGCATCATGTTGGGAAACTGAATGAAAACCCAGCTTCTAACTATGACTGCTTTTATATGCATATATCGAAACAATGAAATGGAAAATTTGCAACTCCGAGAGGAGCTGATTTTTACATAATCTATTGTTTATCCTACCTGAATCCCTACCTCTTACACAACCACAAGGAACTGCAATACCAAATAATTCAACCATTCAAATATGTGTCCACATGAAGAAAGCAAAGTGGTAATGTCCTACATAGAAAGAATCACACCCTTGCTGATTCTTAGCATGCGATACACTAGTAAAAAAGCACAATAAGGTTATGTTGCTTATATTGAAGAAAAGAGGAAACAAGTTCCCAAATCTGAGATTATGCACACATATAACTCCACAAAACAACAAACAATGTGGACGTAGGCCATTCAGTTCAACATATTAATTCCCAGGATAGGGATAAATAACGAAAAGAGATCTCCTCGAGGAAAACATCAATGCCAATGTTGATTTTTAGTGATGAATATGAAAAACAAGATTGAATTTCTGAATATGGCTACAAAAACAAAATAAAATATAGGAAAGTTGGGAGAAAACCCCCCAGAAGAAGTGGAAGCCTTGTTTGCCATTTGCATCCAATAGCATAAGCATATAAATCAGAGCAGGATGAAAATATTAACGCAATCCATGATTGTGATTTGCATCCAATAGCAAAAGCATATAAAACATTACAAGGATGAAATACACAAATTTGTTGTCCAAAATATTCATAAAGAAAAGACAATGTTGCTACATAAACGAAAGTTGAATTTAAGATCATTCCATAAAAGAACTATAATGTTACTTGGGAAAAGGTTCCAAACCAGGTAAGTACATGATAAACAAACATATTTCATAATACCTTAAACCTTTTACATGACAAACAAAATTTTTCATTGTATCACAGTGAGAGTGTCAAATTTAATTTCATTTGCCACATTAAAAACTCCTACTAGTTTATAACTTGTGTATATACTTTTTGTTGAAATATCAGAGTTTGAAATTTATAACTTGTGTATATACTTGTTGAAATATCAGAATATGAATTGTAATTTTCAAGGAGACACATGTATTTTATCATTTTTTAAATTATATTAAATTAAACACATGTAAATTATTTTAGGAAACACAGGTTAATTATATTATTACATATATTAAAAGAAATGTTATTAAATTAAATTATTATTAAAATATTTAAATTATAATTATATATATTAAATAAATTTTATTCTAATTAGAGTATTTAAGAAAATACTTAGGGAAAAAAAATCTAAAATACATAGCTTTTAGTTATATTAATTTAATAATGAGTATTTTAATAAGAGATATGAAAGAAAATAAATTATTGTTGAAAGATTTATTTATTTTTGAAAGGAACTTAAGTTTAATTTTTATTGATTTTATAAACACGATTTTAAATTTATTTGTATGAGCAAAATAACATGTTAAAGTATTTGAATCTAATTATAATTACAAAATTAGTGGAATGTGTGCGTGAGAGAGAGACGATAAAGATCATTGAATATGAATGTCAATGCAACCTAATGACTAAAAGAATATAATTGGTGCACCATAGTTGAAAATGATTAGTAAGACTTTTTAGAAGATGTTGTCAATTAGTTGTAAATTGTAAATGGCATTATATAGAAGATGTGGTGAATTACATCATCCAAATAGAATGAATATAATGATTATTGGCTATTAGTGTCACTACAACATAATGACTAACATAATATATTTAGTTACATTTTTAAGATGTTATCAGTTAGTTGCAAATAGTAAGTGATATTTTTTATAAGAAAATAAGGAAAATAATCACGATGTGATATTTAATGAAAAAAAATAGAACCTTAAAATAGGTGTCATGAAGAGTTTCCTCCACACCATCAAAATGCTCATTTTTCATTTATTAAAACATCATGTAAAATACAAAAAAAATAACAAATATTGAAATGAAAACTTAAAAAATATTATAATGTCAATGAAATTTTGAAGAAAACATTTATCTATAAAATTAATCAAATCCTAAAATATTGAATAAACTGCATTTTCACAAAGAATAATATGTCAATGCATTTGTGAACATGATAAACTAAACGTTAGTGAAATTTCATTTGAAAAAAAAAAGAAATACATTTATGGAAGAAATACAATTTAAAAAATTTGCTAATATTTATTAAATTTATGTTAAAAAGATTAAACTTGTAATTAAAATCTTGCTTAGTAATTATTTATAATTAAAAATAATAATAATTCTATTTTAAAATTCCTATTGTAAACATTTTATGATATTAATCCTTTTTTATTATGAAATTACAAACCTAAACCCATATTTAAAAAATACATGTTAAAAAGAAACATGTAAATATATTTTTAAAAATCATAATATTTTTACTCAAATACATTAAAAATGCTATAGGAATTTCTTTTATATTGATTTTTTTTTATAAATTATTTTACATATAACAACTTAGTGAGTGAAAATAGAAAAAAAAAATTCATATTTCAATCAAACGTTAGTTTTTTATTGGTACCAAAAGTCCCATCTCAATCTAATTAAAGTACAATTTACTCCAATTTAATTGGTTTCTAGTTGGGTTTTACCAAAAAGATCTACATGTGCAATGCTATTGTATGAGCGGTAAAGCCACTTGTGCTTATGCAGAAAAGTTGTTCTTTAATTGGTGTAGCTTCCGCCAAATTTCCAAAATTTCATCAATCTCTTATGCAAAGACGGACTATGGGCATCACAACCTAAAGTATTTCAATTCAATTTATGTAACAAATTGACTCTTTCGGTTCTCCAAATTTAATAGCTTCATGGTTGTTACAAAAGAGCAATACTCACAAGATGAGTGGCGGATTTTTTTAACAATGATTATTGCAATGCATTATCACTTGATTTTATCTTCTCATGGAATAATGAAAGGTAGAGGCAATGCAATGATGGGTTTGACATTAACCATTTTCATACAAATTCCCATATCTTCCACCTTAGTGGTTGGGGTAGGATCGTTTTTTATAGCTCCATGTAATGATACCTCTAGATCTCGAGATGGAGTCACCCGATGGTGGTTCATCTTTTCCCTTGGTATGTTTACTATCTAATTACTATATAATGTGAGATTATTGCTTGGGCATGATGTTTCCATGTGTACATGCTCAAAATAAAACATGTAGGGCAATGATGTATGTACTCATTGACCAAAAATATATGCATGATACTCTTCCATATACACAAATTTAGATTTTTGTTGGCATCACTATGTTTTTGCATATTTGATTGAGGTTTTTTATTCTAGCACATGATAAACTTAGGGGGAAAAATTAATCCATTGATTAATTTTAAGAATTTTTTCCTAAAATACCAAATTCAATTTTAGTTTTCCAACAACAACTTATCGACATATCATTGCACTTTTTTGGGGGCAATTGCTAGTTATAGTTGCACCGAGTGAAACGAGGTGCTCTACAGCCCAGTATGGGGGATATGTTCTAATGTGTGTGTACCGTTACATGTAGCGTTACATCTAATAAAACCTAAAAAGTAAATTTTTAATTAAAAAATAATTAAAAAAATTCATGTCGGCTAAAACATTATGAAAAGTAATTAAAAAATAGATGTTCGTTTATAAAATAAAAACTTAAAACTTAAACCCGGATCTATAAATCAAGAGAGATCAAATTTCTTGAGTTTAAATTTTAAAAAAGAAATACACCTCAAGAAATTGGATCCCTCTTGGTGCTTGATAAATACGGGTTTCAGATGGATCTATGCTGGTTTTAGCTTAGAGTCTTTCCACCTTGTGTAATTGTCCGTTCAAGTCATAAATTTTTATGTTTAAGTGAATGGAGAGTTTTGTGTAAATATATATATATATTTTTTATATATATATTTGAAAGAATGCGTACACTGAGATGAATTTTGGTGTACCTACATATTGCTGCAAGAATAATTATCGGTGTTCTTTTTAGTAAGCGAGCATATTGAAGTAATGTGGTGGACTTGTTTTACTATGTCTAATTCTTATAAACAAATGTATAATCAATTATTAATTATATACATATTGGTATGAGGCTCTTAAGGAATTATTACTGCCGAGACTTTAATGCTCTTAATATTAGAGAATATTGTATGGAAAAAGGGTTTTCAAGTTATGTGAATAAGATTAAGTAAGATTTGAGGATTTTATATTCAAAGAAACCATTTCATGTTTGAATATTCTTATGGTTATTTAAAAGCAATGAGTTTGTAAGGGGAATAACGTAAGCCATGTGCTTAACTAATCATATAAATATTATGAAATACTATGTTCAAATTTATATAGGAGTAACGTTATGCATCAAGAATGGTTATAATTACTATTATGATGTCTATAGCGAATTCCTTTGAATATAAGTGAAGTCATCAAGATATAAAAAGTAGAGATGACATTGTGTTATATTTTATTTAGAAAAATATATTAAATGTAGAACAACTATGGTGCTAAGAGGGTTCTCTTAAGGTTATATGATTTGTCATTTTAAGATTCCTCCTTAAAAATTATAATGAGTTAATATTATGACTTTTAATATAAGTTTACATAAAGATTAAATTGGTTGCAAATCTTTGTACTCATTCGATTCCTAGAGGAAGTGAGTTAGGAATGAATACAAACTTTATTAATGTAATGCTTAATTATGGTCAAATATTAAATATATCTAGATGTAAAGATTAAGAACAATGATTTTTAATAAGAAATTAATATATAACAAGAATCTTATTATGTATAAAATAAATATAACACATAATAAGAATTGTTATAAGGTGTCACTATCTTTTAAGGAAACCAAACTCCCTTGGTTGTTTAAGTGTAATTAACATATATTCCTCAACTAAAATGACTAAGTTTTATATATATAGAGGATAATATTAATATATTTGGGGAGTTATATCTTGTTATATTGATGTTAAATAGTGAATCATATATTTTTTATTTTAAACTATTTTATGAAGGAAAATTCAAGTGAGCAACTTATACATAAGTTATTCGTGAATTAGAATGAACTTGATTTTTATTGACATAATAAGAAATGTGGCTAACATATTTGGATTGTTGAATTGAGTTATATATAGAGAGAGCAACTTATACATAAGTTACTCGTGAATTAGAATGAACTTGATTTTTATTGGCATAATAAGAAATGTGGCTAACATATTTGGATTGTTTAATAGAGTTATATATATATATATATATATATATATAAATTATTGTGACAACTTGGGGTTTGTGACATTGTCGCATTACGAGATTCATTATAATAAACTTTCATCCTTGTGACATTGATCTTTGTCATGTTCCTCAAGGGTTTAGTTATGTTGACTTGGTACATTCCTTAATGTTTTTGTTGCATTGTGGCATTCATCAAGGTTTATATTGGATTGTGACATTCATATAGTTGTATGATTATGAATACGACTTAAGTTGGATTGTGACATTCTTTTATGGTTACGTTCCTTAGTGTATTTTTTCATTCGTTAGTGGATTTTGGATTGTGACATTCACTATGGCTACTTCTCTCAATGGTTATGCATAACTAAATAATGATGCATAACTAAACAACATTTTATTTCAACACTACATATGATGCATAACCAAATAACATTTTATTTCAATATAACTAAATAACATTTTATTTCAACACATATGATGCATAACTAAATAACATTTTATTTCAACCCATAAAGGGTTATAATGCGTTAATTTTCATTATTTATAGTAGGCCATCATTCATGGTCCACATTTGACAATGATCCCAATCTTTGTAGAATTAATTATTTTGTTGCTTGTTAATTTAAAAGTAAATTAAATACTCAAACATTATGATAAACTAAAAATCAACAAATACATAATACTATTCATATTATATATAGAAACTAATTGATTACATATTCTCTCTAAATAAAAAACATTGGGGATTAATTTGTGAAAGGAAACAAATAAAATGTACATTATTAATGTAATTTTACTTCTGTAAATGTAATACTAAATTAGACTCTTATAAGTATAATATGTATATGTGTTTTTTTATATAATATGTATATGTGTTTTTTTTATATAAAATGTATTTCAAACACCTAAAAAATTGTAATTTTAATTATATAATGAAATAAAAATTGTAATATTTTATTTAAAAAAAAAATTAAATTAAATATAATGAAATGATAATCTAAAATTAAATTATAATGATACATAATTATAATTTAAAATTAAAATTAAATATAATACATAATAATACGAAAGCATCAATTAAATTCTACGCTCTTATTTTACCACGATATTTATAATTATTAGAGATGAGTTTTATTTTCATTATTAATGATTTTAAGGGTTAAACACAAAATTAAATCCTAATTATTGTAGTACATTATGAATTCTACATGGTCATGAAATTTGATATTTTTTGTTTAAGGGTATACTCCTTGTGATAAAAGGACACAAGTGTCACATTCCCAAAATATAAAAAAAATTTAGTATTAAAATTTTGTAATGAAAACTACCTTCTTTAGTAATTATTTATTTTTCTTTTAAAATAATTAATACTTTACTTACATAGAATATAGAATTATATAACTAACAAAGTTTATTTGTCATTTCCTCCATGCATAAGTATGATGCAACATTATAAAATTTCTAATGGAGAAAAACGTTTAAATATAAACTTTTTTTTCTTGTTGATATACAACCTCATTTTGATTACATTATAAATATCAAAAATATATATATATATATATATATATATATATAATTATAATTATAATTATAATTATAATTATAATTATAATCATAATCACTATTTTACAACATAACAACATTTCTAACCCAACCCAGAATTTAAATGCATTCATCTTTTCGTCATTTTGCTAATCTATTTGATAAGTAGATAATTAACTAACCATAAAGCACACCATGTATGCATTAGATTGTGATGTCTTATAAATAAGGACATCCTCATAGCATCCTATATAATAAGACCATTCTTTTCTATTTCCTTTTCCATATAACAACATCAATATATATATCATTTTAATGAATTTCTAAGAAGTCCTAAGGCATACATCCACACCTCTTTATAAATATAGAACATACATCCACATCTTTATAAATATAGAACATACATATGAATTCATGTTTTTTGTGCATCATATAATCGCATAGATTTTACCCTAAAGACATTTATACTACATTTAGTATCTCTACTTCGTAACAATATATATATTTTGAGTCAATCGTGAGTTTATACCAAAGGTGCGGATTCGCTCATTCTTGGACTCGAATCTTACTATTGGTTATTCGAACATACAAAAAGGGGGCTTTCCCTATATAAAATAAAAATGAAATCCATAAAAAAAGAAAAGTAGGTATTACTCCTAACCGACAGTCAACCCTTCGCTGCTCGCGAGCATCATCGAATCTTGGAGAGAGATCCAGTAGTAAAAGAAATAAGATGGGCGTAGGAATGGCGAAATCTACTGTCCTTACCGGATGGAAAATGAAATCAAGATTACTGGCAGTAAGGACCAGTCCAAGTAAAATTTGTATAACATAAATCTCAGTTTCTTTAAAATTTCGGAACTCGACTCTAACCTAAAGTCACAGTTTGGAAACAGTTTTACCACCGATCACGTTGAGGGTTTTATCCGGGATATACCATACATCAGTACACACTACTGTATGGGATCTTGACAAGTGAACTGTAGGTGGTCATGATAACAGAGGTCGCCGAGTTCAATGAATCGACGGAGTTTATAATATTTCAAGACCGCTGTAGAAAAAAAATGGTTCGATCGTTTTGGCATTTGCAGGTGATCTACTCGAGTTTCCATCCTTCGCGAATCGCAAGGAGGAATAACAATGCGCAATCGACACTAAAGGAAACAGTCAGAACTCTGTGTTGATGTATATATATATAATTCGAAACTGATTCCCATTCGAAACTTAAATACAAAGTTTTTTTTTCAGATTTCTCATTTTCTGGCACGGAAGGGGACAAACGTAGGTTCCTATTCACATGGGAATACACAGAGCTTTGCGATTTTTACACAGAGATTTGCTTACAGAATTGAAGTTTCATTCTCGATCGAGTATTACACAGGGTTTATTGCGAGATATACAGAGTTTAACATTTTATGCTAAATCGATTATTACAATGTGCTACCGCGAAATATACCGGGTTTAACGTTTCATTCCAAATCGATTATTACACAGGGTTACTGCGAAATTTAAAGAGTTTAACATTTCATTCTAAATCGATTTTTACACAGGGTTACTGCGGAATACACAGAGTTTAACATTTCATTATAAATCGTTTATTGCACAGGGTTACTGCGAAATACACAGAGTTTAACATTTGATTCTAAATCGTTTATTACACAGGGTTACTGCGAGATATACAGAGTTTAAAATTCCGTTCTCAATCGATTATTAAACGGAGTACTGCGAGATTTACAGAGTTTTAAATTCAATACAGAGTGTATATAAAAAAAAATACCCAAACTATGTAGATGCTCCAAGATCTGTAGTTGGTCGTAGTTTTTAAACGAAATTATACAAATATTTCATTTGCAAGATCCAGAGAAATTTTTCCAGTAGATTTGACATTTTGAGATAGTTATACATGAACCGGACTTCGAAAATAGGGAGTATACACTCAGTTTGAATCTATCATTAACAACAAGGGAAAATACCAGGCAAAAAAATCATAAGTCATGAGTTTAACCCATGCCACCATGGATAAATAAAACATTAGTTATACTGTACATTTTACCATTACAATGACAAAAAGGAAACCACTCACTTACACTTACTTGGAATAAGGTGAATGGCTACTTGGAGAGTAGGCTCCTCCCAACAATAGGAGAAAACAACTCGATGTTTTCTTAGCTCCATTTCTGAGCTGGATCACTACCATGCACCAGAACACAAGCAATTTACTTCTTGACAGCACTCTCTTCAAGAGTCCTTAACAAACAGACAAAGTTATGAAAAAAGGAGAGAACCCTCAACTAGTTCCTCTGTACAATTTACTTCCTCCCACCACTTTCGTACTTACAGTGTTGGTGTTGGTTGTTGCTTCATAGAAATACCTGGAACCACCTGCAATAAAAAATTATAAGAAAGGAAACTCATCCCAAATCGTTTGTTCCATATTAACCCCCAACTATTACAAATGGAAATCTCGATGTCTGCATCATATTAACCCTATAACACTAGCAGATGGAAATCTCAAAAACCCTTGACAGTTGGTGATCTCAAAAACCCTCAACAACTTGCGACTTTGTACTAATTTGTCTGTTGCTTGCAACCTTAATGAAATATCGAGTAGGAAGTTATTTATTTGTTATTATTCAGGCTTTGCAGTTAGCGCACGGTACCGAATAGAAGCATTCGCACCCGTTTCCATAAGACGTCTGTTTATGATGTTATCATAAAGTTTAGGAATTTTTGTTCACAACAGTGGTGGTTCAAGAAATTGTGGTGCTGGAAAATACCTGTAAAAATCAAATGCTTCTGATGGCTTGCACTCAAGGGGAAGCTTAAAACCTGGGATACATTGACTAGAATGGATTGGTTTGGCCCTAATAGATGCCCACTCTGTAAGGAAGATGCAGAATCAACATATCATCTCCTTGTTGTATGCAAATTCACTCGAGAAATATGGTCAAGGGTTTGTACTGCTTTAGATATCGTTTCCTTGTGGGGTTATGAGTATTTTGATTTAAATTTCTTTCAGTGGTTTAGAACTAGCAAGGAACACCCTCTGTTGCCAGTCTTTATCTCTTGGGTAATCTGGTACATCAAAAATAAAGTGGTCTTTGAGGAGCTGATTCCTTTAGCTCAGTATGTGACAGACCAAATTCTATCTATCTATAAGTCCATTTTCAAAGCGAAAAAGCCACAGGTGATCAAACTTATTGGTACTTTTGATTCACATTACAACTGCCCTGTAATTTTCTTTGACGGTGCTGCTGAAAATGGCATTCCTGCTGGTGGTGGTGCAATTTTCCTAAATGAGCCTCATTACTTTTCATTGAGATTAAACTGAGGGAATGGGACAAATATGAAATCAGAACTCTTGGCATTGTGGGTTGTCTTGAAAGTGGCCTATATGTTTGGAATTGATGATTTGAAGATTTTTGGGGATTCTTGGGTTACCATCAAATTGGTGCAGGGTGCTTATACTCTCAAAGTTTTATCACTTGAGCACTCATGTCTAAGGGTCAAAGAAGCTATTAAACTCTTCAAGAATATCACTTTCGAGCACATATACAGAGAGCATAGTTCACTGGCTCATAAACAACTTTCGAAGCTGACTTTATGTGGAACTTTTGGCATTCTTATTTGGGAAGAAATTCTAAATGTGCAGGTTTTGGATCATGGATCTTTTTATATTTTTGAGTAATTGTAATCTCTGTAGATGTTTCTGCACTACTCCTTTATTTTAAAGATCTTTTTGTCTTTTTGGATTTGGCTGACCCCCTATGTACTGATAGAATGACTCTCTGTCCTACTATGTGTCATAGGATGACACAAATTTTCATGTACCTTTTGATTCAGATGAATAACATTGGTATGACATTTTTGTGTTAACCGCCTAACAAAATTATTTTGTTGTTTGGTTAACCGCCGAGCAAAACGACACTTGTGCATTAGCACCCATTTCCATGAGACATGTTGCTTAAGATCCTAATTAAACTATTCATTATAGTTAACTAAAAACAACTTCCTTAGAATCAATCATGAGGGCACAAGTGTCCTATCACACCTTAAATCCAGTAAAAGTATTCTTTCTCTTCCACTTTTAAAATTTAAAATATAAACATTTATTGAAATAATTATTATTTATATTTTAAATTATTTATTTTATTAATAATAATTATTTTTCAAAATATATATTTAATTTCTATTTCTATTTTAAAACTATCTAGATTTTATTAAAACTTGTAAGTAGATTACCGCGCACCCTAAGTTAGTTTTACGGATTTGATAATTACTCTTTTTGTATATATCTATCATTTTCTTAATCACCATTTAAAAAAGATTGAAGTTCAACGACCTTCGTTATTTTTTTAAAACGCCAACATAAAATAATCCCAACACTGATTAGAAACAAAGCGGAGATGTACTTCAAGTGCTTTATTTTGTTGCTGAATCATGGACCAACCATACAACATCAACACAATCATCTCCTAATCATCTTTATTGCAAGACACAGTAATAATATGAGTATGGAAATTTAGATAGATCTACGCATTTAGCGTGGACACTCATTCTATTATCGAGATGAGAAGAAGCTTTGATATAAAAGAAACGAATTTGGCAGTCTATATAGTAGGAGTAGACTATCTATTAGGTTTAGGGCTACTAGGTTTAAGGTTAGGTTAAAAGATAAAAATAAGATAAGGTACAAATAATAAGAAAGGTAATGATAAATTGGTTGAAGTTAATTATTTTAAAATAAATCACGGAAGTTTAAGGTTAACTTTTAAAATATAATAATTAATTAGTTAAAAGAATTGAGGGGAAGGGTGACCAAAATTTTTAATTTAATAATTAATAGAGATAATTAGACAAAATAAAGGTAAGGAAAATAATTATTATAATTATTAAGATTGATGGAAAAATTGGGAATGTCAATTAATTAAACATTGAAATAATTAAAATTATAATTAATATTGAGAAAAAAAATTATAAATTACTAGATTTAAATTAGAAAAGACCAAAGTTAAGAATTTGTTATGAAAATTAATAGAAATTAGAGAATATGGGAAGAGTAGTTTAAAAAAGATTAAAATAATTGAATTAATAATTAATAATTAGAAAAAACCGAGGAGTGGTAAAGATTGGGGTAGGAATAAAAAGATATTTGAAAAACTTAATAAAAGTATTGAATTCAAGTTTAAATAATATAAATAATTTAATTAAATATTTTTATTATAATGTATTTTCTAGAAAGGAGGAGGTATATTGAGATAAAATATTTGTTAATCGAGAAATTTATGAAATTTAACAAATTAATTTAAGAAGTAATAAACTAATGGCGAGGGAATAATTATAAATAAATTTAAGATTGAATAGATTTAAAAAGATAATATTTAAAGTACTCATTTTTATACAAAGAGTTAGACTTGATAAGTAACACTAAGGATTGAATGAGGGAGAAACATCAAGAGATGAAACAATAAAATGGGGGTAGTTCAAAGGTAAATTCGCATAAATAAAAACACAAAGCAATAATAGCGAATCATTTTTTTATATTTTGTTCTCTCTTCAATATGATTTAAAATTAAGTATGAAAGTGGTGTTTATAAAGTGAATAATCAGAAATTGAAAGTGTGAATGTTTAATTTAATAAGTGCAAAAGCCAATTCAAAAAGTGCAAAATTTGATTTAAAGGTTTAAAAACATTCTTTCTAAAGTGCAAAAACTAGTTAAGGAAGTGTCAATATAGGGCTCCATACCTACCTCATTTTGGCACTTTTAGGGCTTTAGAAAGTCATGATTTTGCACTATAGACACTTTGATTTTAGACTTTGGAAATGTAGTTTTTTTGTTTCTCTTCAATGAGGCCTAGACTAGAATAAATTGATATTTAACGGAATGGATGTTATTTAGTATCATTTTTGAAAGGATCTTTTAGATTTTATTTTTCAAATACTTCTTATACTTACATAAAATTATTTATAATAGAGAATACATAATATAATAGGAGGGATATACACTAGAAGAGTATGTATAAAGTATGAATAGGCATCTAGATCAAAACCCGTGCCATATTTAATGAATGGAAATCCTTTAGATAATAGTTACATATATGCACCTCTTTTCTGTATAGTTGAAAAAATACATACAATAAACTAACCTCATTTTCAGAAACATATTTGCACCATAGTTTTCAAAGAATAAACAATGTTGAAATCCTCAAAACAATGTCAGACCACATTGTGAGAGGAGTGTAGCAATTTGCTCTAGAATCACCCAACAAAACTATTCTCCAATGCAAGATTCCTTGCAAAACGGTTGTTTGCTTAGACTGAATGAACTCTCAATAAGATCTCGAAAAATACCATTTCGATAAGAGGTGTTTTATTGTTTCCAACTTGAGGTAGGAAGGGGAAATTTCATCTTAGAGATGAATTTTTAGCATTCTAGGAAAGCCTTGGTAAATCACTATGCATGTAAAGAGTTGAAGTTTATGTCTCACCCAAATTGACCACACACAATGAAATCTCTTGATCCACCATCTCTCAACATCAATAAACACCCAATGTGAATTAAGAATATGCTTAAGCTCATGCTACAAATGAAGAAGAAAGTACAAGCTTTGAGAATTATATTGAACCAAGAGGTACCTAGAGCTCCACATCCAATTATGCCAAAAAGGGATACACATGTCTATATTCATTTTGAAAAGGTCCTCCAATGGAATAGTGAAATAAGATTGATAATATCCTTAATAATGAGTTTTTCCATGGTGAGGTTATGGGCCTCCCAATGGTACCTTAGGATGTTTTACCTAGAGTTATTTTTTCTTTTTTAAAAATGTCTATATTTAATTTTTATTGAAAATCACTGTGTTTTTTTATTTTTATTTTATAGAAATTCCTTAAGAAAATATAATCAATAATCTCTCTTCATTTTAATGTTTTAAAATTTAAAATTTTGTTTTATTCAAAAAAATGTGTGTAATTAAAAAAATCTAAATATGTATTTTTATAATTTTGTAAATAGATAAAATTTAATGTTTTAATTTTTTAGTAAGGAATCACTTGTTTTTTTTTTAATTTTTATATATGTATTCAGAAATATTTAAGAGAAAGATTCATAAATCACCATAGGTCTAATGAGTTAAAGGATTAGGAAGGTCACTATTGTTACAACAAATATTTTGAAATTGAGCTTTAATGTGCGTGTACATAGAACATTTTATTAGATAATGATTTCATATTCAACCTTATTTGTGTCACAAAGATAACAAATAATTTCATCCCATGGCTTTTTAGAATTGTCTAGCACCTTGTTTCACTATGGAGCTCGTTAGGTTTTGTTTTTATTTTAGCAATGTCTTTCTTCTTTAGGCTAGTTAAAACAAAGAGATACTTTTGATATTGTAGATTATGGTTGATCACCTCCTTATAATATCTTAATTTTCTATTATCCTCTAAGTCTTTAACCCGCCCTATCTTCTCTATAATAATGCTTTTGACTAAAGTATGAATGTTAGTAAGCCCAGCTTGTGTGCCATGTTTATTCGGTTCATGTACAGTATATACTTAGTAATAGCCATTCGCTCCATCAATTAGGAGAGGTTTCCTTTATGAGTGAAGGATATGATAGAGTATATTGACTTTATTTTTTAGATTATATATTACAAAGTGCTTTTGGATTTTATACTTCTCCATAATGCTCTAAAGATGTTGCAACCCCAAACTTCACAACTATACAAGATAATAAGAATGACTTTCTAAAAATGCATTTCTAGATATTTTTATGAAATCACTTTCTCCAAATTGTTTTTTTTTCACACACAAAAATAAAAACTTTTTATTCCATAGAATCAAATTTGTTACATATCACACTATTAGTCACTTCTATCAAATAGCAGAAATAAATATCTTCTCCCTATAAACTTGCTTCATCAAGAAAAAAAAACTATCTTCCATAATTTATATGACTACAAAATCATAACTTACACATCTTTTCCAAAAACCAAACCAAAACCATAAGCCCCTACACAAGGCAAGGCTAACTATCCAAACTCAAAACAAAAATAGCTATTCAATGTATCTTCAAAAGAAATGAAAATAACCAAACTTTCTAATATCATCATCACAAAGGTTTTCACATAATTGATTCCACCCTCCATTATCCAAGTTGTCATACAAATTAAAATAAATAATATTGTGAAATTTGATTATTTATAATATAAAGTGCATATATGTTTTTAAAATTTTAGATAAATATAAATGAATTAAAAAAAAAAATTAATTATAAAAAAATTATAATTACTCTCTTTAGAATTTCAACGACCTTCCATATTTTCCCACAACGACAAACATATAGAATACAAAACAAGGCCAACGTTGATGAGAAACAAAGCAACAACAATACAACAGCAACAACACCGAAACGTCATTGATGTTCACCAACTCATGTTTATTGCAAGACAAAGCAATCCGTGTCCACTGTCCAGTAGACATCATGAGACGCTACTCAATATTCCATCCCAAACTCCGCCTGCCCTGGGCTTCCATTCACAACAAGCTGCGCCATCTGCTTCGCAACTATGATTTGGATTTCTTTCTCTTGATTACTACTGCCCAGGGGAGGATTCAGCATATGAGAAAGCCGTCTCTCAGCAGCAGGGTCAGACCCCATGATCGGCTCCACTGGAAAGTTCTCGCAGTTGCAGACCTCAACCATGAAGCCATCGGGGTCATGGATGAATAGCTGATCCACGTAGATCCCTCCGTCCTCCGCGATTCGTTTCACATATTTCATCTTCATCTCTTGCAGATTTCTCTCGACGCCCTTCACATCTTCGCACTGCAATTGCAAACAAGTGGAAAAGCTCAGCATGATAATTAATTACATCTAAAGTCAACCACATTGTGGTGGCAAATATGCCTGCAACTGCAACCATATATGAATATGACGATGGGATACAATAAAATAACAGTAATATAGCTGCAACTGCAACTCTATATGAATATGACGATGGGATACAATAGAATAAAAGTAATATACCTGAAAGGAGATGTGATTATCTCTTGGATTTATTTCACTTTTCTTCGGTAGATTCTTCAGGTTCGGAGATTGCAGCAAATGGATGCCTATTCCGTAATTAAACAGCCTGCATCATTAACCGGAGACACAGAGTACAATCAATTAAATACCTATCACAAATAACTTGCTCAACAAATAGGATTGAATTGCAGTCGAGAATAAATTATAGTTACCAGGCTCCATTAAAGCCAAACGATCCAGGTCTCTTGACACGAACAAAACTGAGGACGTTTTCATAAAATTTGATGGAATCCTCGATCGATCTGCAGACGAGAGAAATATGGTTCAGAGACTTCAGCGAGGGGGCTCCGTCTCGGCCTGATCCTTCGTTCTTAATAGAGGTCACCATTTTATCTCATTTTTATTATCAGAAACAAAAAAGGATTTCTAAAGGCCTGATCAAAGAAGGGGATATAGTTTAGAGATTAATGATCTCCCAAATCCCGATCTCTGCTTTAACGCTCTACCGTTATGGGATAAGAAGATGAGCAAAGAACTAAAGGAATATTATCAATGTGTTTATCTTTGGCAAGCCACAAAAATCAGATATCTCCAACAAGATAGCTCAACCCTAACCTTAATGAAAACAGAGATGGCTCAACCCTAACCCTAATGAAAACAAAAGACAGAGAAACGACGAACGCAAGCTCCAGTACACCCAATGGATCTTGAAATGGCGTGACGGCGAGTTGCGTTGATAAGGTGTTGTCCGAGAACACTGAATAAACAGGTGAAAATATGAATACAATTCAATGGATCGTATCATATCATGCTCAATTCGCAATAGGCGGATGAAGCGCCCAGGTGACTGAAAATGAAATCATGGTATTTCCACGTCGACCCACGTGAATGATGTGTAAATCCAACGCAACAGCTCGCAGGATCCTGACGTGCGATCGGAATGATGAGGGATGCAAATAAATTAATCAATCAATAGTCGCATCAGTGAGACCGTACGGCAATTTACTCACAGTTTCCATGTGAGTGAGCGATCATCTTGATCCCACAATTCCCTCCAAATTTTCTCCAATAACTATTTAATATGACATGTGCAATGTCAAATATTATGCAACTGTATATCGACGAATTCATTATTAATTTTTGGCTATTTAAAAAACACGTCCCTAAATAAACTTCCAGTAAAATTGAATATTAAATGAATAATATTGCATAAACGTCCATAAAACGCTTTAGATGCCTTCTTATCCCAAAAACAAAATTGATTCAAAAGATTCCGATCTCCACCATGCCACTAAATACAATGTGAAACGTATGCATAGATTAGAATAATTGCAATTTATGATGTTATAATGGACTCCATGTTCTCGTGAAGAAAATTCAAAGAAAACATGGAGTTGATAATTTATGATGTTTATAATGGAATCCATGTTCGCACCTATGTATTTGGCTTCTGTATTGTTCTGGGATAAGATCCCTGTTTTTTTGTTGGACTAAGATATCATAGTTGATCCATGCTTCATCTTGAACTAAGCAATCAAATGTTCCTCTCTAGTGAGAAATAAATCATCAACATATAGAACCAATATCAATGGTTGGTTCTTCACTACTTTGAAGTATAAATTTGCATCAACTTCACTCTTACAAAAACCTAGTTTCTGAAGGTAGCTATCAAGTTTGGAGTACCAAGCCCTCAAGGCTTTCTTAAGTCCCTATAGAGCTTTCTTTAGCTTGCAAACATGGGACTCCTTCCCATGCACCAAAAATCCTTCTGGCTACTGAATATAAACCTCTTCCTCAACCTCACCATTGAGAAAGGCTATCGTCACATCCATACGGTGAAGTTTCCATCCTAGAACAGATGCAAGTGCAATCATTGCTTGGATTGTGGTGTACCTTTCCATAAGGGAAAAAGTCTCATCATAATCGATGTCTTCTTTTTGAGAGAAACCTATGGTAACAAATTTGGATTTATACTTCTCAATGCTACTATCCCCAACATGCTTTATTGGCATGTCCTCAATTTTGGCTAATTCAATGACCATGGGTAAAAGGGGACAAAATAATGCCTAGGTAAATAATTTTACTTCATCATGTATGCATAGGATTAAATTTAGCCTTAGAAGTCAACTAAAGCAATTATTTTTATTAATTTTAATTAATTAAATTCCTAAATAATTGAGAAAGTGGAAGAGGGTGCCATCATGAGGATAAGGCTTCCGAAATGGCACTGGAGACAAGAAAATAGCAAAAGAGGAAAACCATAGAAGGTGTAAGAAGATGCCAAAAGCAGAAAAATGGAAACAACCAGAAAAAGCTAAGGAAAGTGCAGTTTCCAAAAAGGAGCTCAGTTTACAAAGCATGAAACATTTACAAAGCACGAAACAACTTGAGACAAAGGGGGGCATGTTAGGAACCTATGCCAACCCTTCTCTTTACTATGTTAGTATATTGTTGTTGGACGCATATGCTTTGTAAGTCGTCCCATAGTATTTGTTGATCCGTAGTTTATATTAGCCCATAGTATTGGACGCATATGCTTTGTAAGTCGTCCCGTAGTATTATATGTCCCATGGTTTTGACTCATAGTATTGGGCATAGACTTAGTATATAAGTGTGTGTTGAGGTCATTGAAGGCACCGTGAAGTTAATTGTATTGAGCTTGCTCAAAGGAGGTTGCCCCCTCGAAGTGGCCCGTGATCAATATAAAAGTGATTCTGTTATATTATTTCTGATATCTCCTGTATTTGCATTAATTAATTATTGCAGGTTCATCACATCTGGTATCATAGCGCTTTCTTGGGCTCGCTGGGTGAAATTTCTGCCAATTTTTTTTTTTTCGCATCTATTGTAGGTTCGGATTTGGGAATAATCCATATCCGCTTAACTGTGGGAAGTACCTGGGAATAATCCCTAAAACTCATTGTGAGGAGTACCAAAGGAACCCTGAAGTAGCTGGCCCATTGAGAGGACCTGCAAGCGAAAAGGGCAACGAACCCTACCTGATTGACTAGTTTCCACCCGTGAGGTAAACCAAGAGCTTTCGTTTGTGGCAAAGCGGTTATCAGTTTTACCTGAGCCGTGGAGTGAGGGGTACTGCCCCAATACGCAAGCCGTCAGATAGCATTGGTGTCCGAGTGAAACCCCTGAATTGTTAGGAAGCCACACATACCTGGGGTCCATATCTATTTTCAGTTGAACTATTGCCGATCACTTCCGCTCCAGATCCATCCGTTTCAGATCTATTCTGAAAATCGTTCTAGATCTAGTCGTCGTTTCAGATGCAATCGTTTTTTATCCCTTCCGCGCCGTTGTAGATCCATCTGTTGCAGATCCCTTCCGTGCCGCTGTTGCCGATCCATTTCTGGAAAAAAAAAAAAAAAAAAAAAAAAAAGGTATAAAATTTAGTTTTTTCTCCATATCTCCCTTGTTTTCACTCTGTTTCCCTTTAAGTTTTTGGGGAACCCCTGTCATTCCATTCTGCATATTTCATTCCTGAGGACCCTATCCCCAATTCCCCTTCCCAAAGCTCGAAATCCCACATTTGTCTATTTTTAGGGTTTGCCATAACTTCCTCAGATTTCACCCAATCACCTTCAAATTTTACCACCGAATTCCTTTCTGAATTCTGCTTCTTTGTCCCTTTCTGCCAAATTTTCTCATTCTATCACCTCGCTTCTGAAATCTCCTTTTTTGCTTTCTTGTCCTTTCGACAGTGTCCAAAATCTAGTCAAATCCCAATTACCCATCACATTGTTTCCCCAATCCAAATTTCCCTTTACTAAATCAACTTCTGTTTGTGTTTTTCTACCCATTCCACCCAAAAAAAACCTAGTTATGGTTATCACCCGTGCAGGAGCAAACACCATGGAGGAAGCACTTGCAGCCATCCAAACCAAACTCCAAGATCTTGATGAAAATTTCTCAGTCTCCATCTTCAGCATTGAGCCATGAATAATAACCGACAGCCAGAATCTTTTGTAGCCACCGGGTTCTCTTCTTCCACCAATTTTCGTGGGCCAAAGCTTGATTTTTCTCGCTTTAATGGTACTGATCTGGCTGGATGGATATACCGAGCAGAACAATATTTCAGTCTGCATAATACTTTTGATGTCCAGAAAGTTCCACTTGCATCCTTTCATTTGGAACAAGAAGCCCTTCAATGGTACCATTGGTACATCAAAGCTCATCCCGAGCCAAAATGGACAGATTTTTGCCAACTCATTTTGCCACGATTTGGTCCTAGTGCTTTTGATGATTTCACAGGAGCACTCACTAAACTTCACCAAATTGGCACAGTGAGAGAGTATCAGACAGAATTTGAGAAATTGGCCAATCACACAGAAGGATTGTCTGATGAATTCTACAAGAGTTGTTTTATTAGTGGTCTCAAGGATGAAATTTGCTCAGAGATCAAAATGTTTTGTCCCAACACAATGATGGAAGTCCTAGGGTTGGCTAAGTTGGCCGAGGACAAGATCGCAGCTCAACAACGCTCCAAACCCACCTTTGTTCCCTTCAGAAATATGGGTTCCCAACAACCTCCCATCACGCCTTCTCCTCAACCAACTCCTATCAAGCATTTGTCTGAAATAGAAATGTAGGCACACCGAGAAAAAGGGCTTTGCTATAATTGTGATGAGAAATTCACTCGAGGACATAGATGTGTTCAACAAAAGCTCTATCTCTTGGATGTCGATTCTCCGTCTGCCTTAGAACTTGGTAAAGAAGCTACAGATACAATAGATGATCAGGTCGACATTCAACACCCGCTGGTTGACACCCCATCTTAGGATGACCCACCCGAGATCTCTCTCCATGCTGTAACTGGCGTCACCACCCCATAAACAATGTGGGTCAGGGGATACTTCAAGAAGCTCCCTCTTACCATACTCATTGATTCTGGGGTCAGGCTGATTGTTTTGTCCATCCTTGCTCCAACTTTGAAGTCATGGTTGCCAATGGGGGCACCTTACCTTGCAAGGGGAAGTGTCACAATGTGCGTATCTCTATGGAAGATTATAACCTACGCTCTGACATGTTTTCCTTTTCCTTAGGTGGATGTGATGTGGTTTTGGGCGTTCAATGGTTATGCACACTTGGCCCCATCTTATGTGATTTTGCTGAACTTTGGATGCAGTTTAAAGTCAACGGGGCACAACACAAATGTATGGGCTTACAACCAGGGTCTCTCTGCATCATCAGTTCACATCGCCTGGAAAAAATTCTTAAGAAGAATTCACATGGTGTCATCGCTCAGCTCAATTCCATTCAGATGCATCCATCAATAGTCTCCACTACTTCCTTGGATAGATATGTAGGTATCTTTGCTGAACCAATGCGCTTGCTGCCTTCAAGAGACCTTTCCAGTAAGAATTTAGCCACATCTACCTCTCAGCAGGAAATGATGGCTATTTTGCATGCAGTACAGAAGTGGCAGCCATTCCTATTAGGGAATTATTTATGCATCAAGACTGATCTCCCGAGTCTGGAAAATTTTCTGGAACAATGGGTCTCCTCCCCAACACACCTGAAATGGGTTATCCCTATGTGATCACTTACAAGAAGGGTAAGGACAATATGGTGGAAGATGCTCCTTCTTGCACAATTGATGACCCAGTTTCTCTTACAGCTCTTTCTCTGCTTGTTCCAAATTGGTTGCAATATGTTCAACAGGGCTCTCTCTTCTATGAACTCCATGCTTCTTGATCAACATGGCACTCTGGGTTCTGCAAAATGTATGATTGGAAACAATGTAACTTCTTTTGGCAGGGACTAAAAATGACAATTCAACAGATGGTGGCTGACGATGATACTTTCCAAGTCAACAAGGGTGAAATGACACTCCTTTCAGGATTGCTCAAACCCTTGCCCATCCCTACACAGCTTTGGCCAACTATTTCTATGGATTTCCTAGCAATGCTTTGGTGGTACAATACCACATCTCAAAGGACACCATATGAAGCAGTCTATGGAAAAACACCGCCAGTTCTTCTTCCATACACCCGTAGCAGCTCCCCAGTTCAGGAAATTGAGTCGGTTCTTCGAACCCGCGATCATATTCTTCTCATTCTGCAGGACAATCTTCACATGGCCAGAATTCGCCTGAAACAACAAGCCGATCAGCACTATTCTGAGTGCATTTTCCACGCAGCTGACAGGGTTCTTCTTCATCTACAGCCTTCCAAGCAATCCTCCTTGACACTCCAAAGGCGTCAGTGACCTGAAATGAAACCCGAGGATGCTACTGGGGAACCACTCCTTCAGATTCTGCAACAATTTCTCCAACCAAAGCTTTGAGGACAAAGCTTTTTCTAAGGGAGAGGGGATGTTAGGAACCTATGTCAACCCTTCTCTTTACTATGTTAGTATATTGTTGTTGGACGCATATGCTTTGTAAGTCGTCCCATAGTATTTGTTGATCCGTAGTTTATATTAGCCCATAGTATTGGACGCATATGCTTTGTAAGTCGTCCTGTAGTATTATATGTCCCATGGTTTTGACTCATAGTATTGGGAATAGAATTAGTATATAAGTGTGTGTTGAGGTCATTGAAGGCACCATGAAGTTAATTGTATTGAGCTCGCTCAAAGGAGGTTGCCCCCTCGAAGTGGCCCGTGATCAATATAAAAGTGATTATGTTCTATTATTTCTGATATCTCGTGTATTTGCATTAATTAATTATTGCAGGTTCATCACAGGGCACAGTTTCTAAAGGTGAGAAAAGTTGTAAGGAAAAAGAAAGCAAGTCTATCCACTCATGGAAGGTTCATTTGGAAGGGATCTCACAGGTCACCAAGCATGTCAACTTGATCAGCAGGTCACCATGACTTCTATAAAAGAAGCCAAGCAACTCCTATTCAGAACTTTTTTCAATTTGAATTTATGGGTGAGCAGTTTATGTTTCTCAAGGCAAGGTGGTGTGCCCTAGCCAACCAATGGAAGATGGGCCTCATTATTTCTATTCTACTTCTCTTTCTCTAATACTCTCTCATCCTTTGTAGCCATGGAGAGTTGATTTGTAGTTCCATTCACTCCAATGCTAAGAAGAATTCAAGCCTCTAGTCAGAAGCACAAAAGAGTACAATTTGAGGAGAAATTGTAAAGGGTTTTTGCCAAGACACAGTGATATTGTTGAGGATGCACCCTTGAGGAGGTTTGTTGTTGTTTTGTTTCCCATAAGCAACTGCAAAATACTTCTTCTTCCACTTCCATTCCATATCCATAACTCACTCCCTTCTTACCATATCATTACGTAGGAGTTTGGTTCCATTATTTGTAAGAAATCAATACTATGGTGATCTCCTTGTCAATTTGAGATCATATGTTATGTAGCACTATGAGGATCTAATATTATTTTTTTTCTTCCATTAAAATTAGTATTTCAGTTCTTTAATTAAGTAAATATATGTATTGGGAATCCCAGAGGTTGATTTACTCAACTGCTTTAAAGACTAGCTAGAAATTGCACTATTACTTGAATTAGTATTTGTTTTTTATTAATAATAGTCCTCAGAAAGATTAATTCTAATACATATACATATGAAGGGTACTTTGACTTCTGATCAGTCCTTAAACACTCATAAAATATAGAATCTAAACTCTTTTAGGTTGTTGAAAGACTCTATTCTCAAATTCTTGACTAGTTTTTCCATCTTTGTCATCAACTGAGTTGTATGAGTCCAAATTACATTCTGTCAGTTGTTGTTGTTCATGAACAAACCCTATAACACATTCCAATCTTAAAACACTGAATTTGGGAGGTTTGTACCATGTTTTGGAATTCAACCATTAAAACTTGCTCAACAGTCCAAGTCACAGCAATTTCCTCCCAATTCTTAATCCAATGTTTAATTGTTGATTATTGATTCCCAAAGACCTCCATGAACACAAATATTAGTTTAATAATCATTCCCAAAACCCTGATATAGCTTGTATATGCGGGTGCACCCATAAGCATTACAGTACACTTCATCGGTGTCGAAGTTCAAAACATAAATGGTCATCGTACTTTGTACAAAGGATCCTAAAACTTTTTCTTTTGTCTACCTTGATGCTGCACACTCTCCGATATAAAAACTATAACCTAAAGTATTTTCTATCACCCTTGAGTCGGGAGTTATTATCCAGATTTATCTCCCTACAGACTATAACAATTGATAAAATTTACTAGTTAAAATTTTGTTAAAAATAGAAGTTCTGAGTTGAGATTTTGGCCTATTCTTGGATGGTATCTTATAGTGGTATCATAGCACTTTCCTCCACCACAGTGGAAATAAAGAAGATCCTTGATTGAAGAATATTTCAGATCTAATTGTTCAAAAGTTGCAGTATGAGGTTCCTGCCCATTATTGAAGAATTTGATTTTGAGCCATATGAAGAAGAGGAGATGTCCTCTATGGGAGACTATTGTTTGAAAATGTTTGAATATGATTACCTTGCTAATCATATGTTTGAAGAGGACATAGGATCTGATCGACCTGTGTCTAAATGGGATAATGAAAAAAAGTTATGTGGAAAGAATATGAAGGGATCATTCCAGTATCTCATGGAATACTATGCTTTAAAGGAAGAGATCCGAGATATCTTATCTTTTCGAGATTACTATTAACTTGAGGTGTCACATCCCCTCCCACGGACCCAATTTGAGGAAGAGAACATGATGCCAATCTTTGGGGATTTCACATAAACTCAGCCCAATTCATTAGATTTACAGCTATAAAACAGATGTATGCAGATGCAAATCAAGAAAATATGCATAGCGGAATAAAAACATCATCCACACACATTTCATATGCATTCAACATATTAGAAACAACCATCAAATTATAACATTTCAGAAGTAAACATATAGACATAAAAACACTTATCTTTATGGTGAAATCGTCCCAAGCAACTAGCTATGTCACTGCAACGTTCCAACCAACCATAGGTCTCTGAGTGCTGAAATAATACAAGCTAGGAAGAGACAACCTGTATTCTTTCAACACTCAAAGACCACCCCCGAGCTGGGAAGAGACCTATGGTTGGGTGGAACGTTGCAGTGACATAGCTAGTTGTTTGGGACAATTGCACAATGAAAATGAGTATATTCTTATGTGTATTTAATTCTGCAATGTTTTAATTTGATGATTATTTTGATATGCTGGATGAGCATGAAATGTGTGTGGATGATGTTTTATTTCCGCTATGCATGTTGTTGAATTGCATCTACACACATTTGTTCTAATTCGTATGAATATAATGAATGGGGCTAAGTTTTTGTAAAAGTCGAGGAATTGGTATCATGTTCCCTTCCTTGAATTGGGCTACGGGAGGGGATGTTACATGAGGTAGATAGGATGATAAAAGACAAGAGGGTGGATTCCCTTACTATTGATAAGATGTTCCAAGAAGTAGAACATATGTTGCAAAAATGTGAAGCATCACCATCACAATGCTTTGCACCTAATGAGCCAATGATAAAAGGGGCATCCATCAAATGATCATGATGGAACTAGCACTATGAAATATTACAAAGAGAAAGAAGAACCATGTGCAACACAAGACCAAGCAAAAAGTGTAGAAGGGGTGAACAGTGTGGGAAGAGTTTCTTACTTGATGAGAAATTTTGGATCCTTTTTAGGAAGAGCCTCCAAGAATCTTGATCCTAAGACAAATCAGCCACCAAAGGAGAAGATAAGCAATCCCACAAGAGAAGAGCCATGTGGTTCCTGGTGAGTGTATGAAGCATAAGGAAGCAAAACTTACAGATGTGAGTTTTCAGGGGGACTTAAAGGAGGAAAATCATGCCTATGCAAAATTGCCACTTGGAGAGGATGAAATGGAGCCACAAACGGGAAGTGAAAATTCTGATTTTTGCAAGGGTCACTCTTCATGGAAACCCCTAGAAGGACCCTCCACCTCATGCCATGAAGAAAATTCTGAATTGTTGCATCCCTCAAAAGAACAATGTAGCAAAGAAAATAGAGCAACATTCCGAGAAATTGTGGGCAATAAGGAAGGTGAATTCACCTTCAATTTCTTCGTGGGTAATTTCAAGATAATTTCAGAAGAGATTGGGAATGTTGATGGTTGTCAGGAATCTTTTGGATCTAATCCAAAGGATAAACATAACTCATATTTAGAGTCACCTCTTTAGGTTCATAAGGAACCAGAAAAAAAACACACATCAGTGAGGTGTGAATCAGAAAATCTGGTAGAAGGACAAGCCAACATAAGTCTACAAAATGAGGAGGAAATTTGGGCACAAAGGTATGAATGCCACTCTTATTTTTGTATTCCTTTGATGGAGACCCATATGACAACCACTTATAGTGAGAAAGTTGGCATGGTTGAGTACTTCAGTAGGGAGGCTCAAATTTTTGGTGTAAACTATGAAGACAGTAATGGAGATGAATCATTGGAGGAGCTTCAGTCACTGCAAGGTGATATCAGTGGGGAAGGAAGATGTGTAGAAGAGGTTGTTGCAAGATATAGTTCACATGAAGATGAATATATTGCAGTTGGGAAAGATGAACAAGGGTCAACTTCTCATTCACCACCTAAGCTTCATCATGAATTTGATCAAAAGAAGGAAGAAGAAGATGTTTTTCCTCAAGAACCACCTTTTGTTACAAGGTTTTTGAAGATGAGTGAAGTGAACATCCATGAGGCCTTGAACATTCTGCATGACACTACTGCATGGGTGTCAAAATTCTGTTGGAGAGCTACAGCAATGGAGGAGCCATCATCTAATGAAGACTTAAAGACCATTCTGAAAGCAATGACAGACATCAAAGGTAATTTTTTGCATTTGCTTTCTGATAGAGATCATTTACTGGAGCTTGTGGAGATGTATCATAGTGTTTCCTTAGAACATGAAGAAGTGGTTAACAAGTTTACTCACATGTTGAAGAACACCCAGGATTCTTTGAAGAGTGCTCTTGGTGCACTACAAGAATATATGCATCAAATTATAAAGCAACTTGATGAGGAGTTGCAGGGATCACCTTTCACTTCTTACATTGTAGACAGTCATTCTCATATGGATGATTTTTTTCATGGTGTAAAGGAGGACCTTCATGTGATGATGGCACATGAAGTACATTTTGATTTTCATGTGCTTAGGTAGTTTTAATTTAAGCAATATGAAGGCCAAGCACTTGTTCTTTTGCAAAGAGATTATGAGTTGCCTCTAGGAGATTGTTACACAATTTTGGAGGAGGCACATGATCTCACTACAGTTGAGCCAACCTCAATTCTGATGGATGAATTTTACAGAGAGTTGGTTCACTATTCTACATCCCACACACATATGGAAGCCAAAACACATAGGGATGAAGATTGGGTAAAGGGATTATTTCTTTTGGTGCCCCATGAGGAGCAAGAGGCTCTCACATATCCCATTGATGACTTAATGGTCAAGCCACATGGTTTGACAAGTGCACCTTTTACTTCCCAGTTTTACAAGCAGCAACAGAGGCATCTCTCGGATGGCCCCATCATGCATATGAATGCATGGAAGTTCCACCTAGGCCAACTTGGTGGAACAAGTTGCAGAATGATGAGCCCTTGCACTAGAACAAGTCTATCACATGAGCTATCTTGTTGGGTGGTAGATTCTATTCTAGATGAGGTGGCTGATCACATTCCATATGGTCTAGAAAATAAAATTTCTTATTCAACCATTGATTGGATGGGTAGAGGCATCAATAAAATGAAGACCTTGGGAGGTAAAAGTTTTTTCTTGTTTCTGCAATAATTATTTTGTTATAAATGACATTGTTATGAATTATGAGTAGCGACAAAGATACATTTTGTAGCCATTAGATATCTCCAGTACACATGAACAAGATATGCTTTCTGATTTTCATTATCTCAAGAAGTTCCATGCTTGGTGGAGAAGTTTCACAGCTATTCAGTTTTGCATTGAAAGTTATCCACTTCCCAACATGGTGGATGGATCCCGGCATACCTTGGAGTGACAAGTTGTCACAACTAACAGTGATGATGGATGGTATTCATCAAGGACCATGTGATCCAGGAATTCATTGGAATGATGGACTATCTAAAGTGTCAAGGATACTATTAGAGTACAGTGACGGTTCTCACAACAACATGGTATTCCACAGATTTGCATGGGATCTTGGCACTCTTCTCAGTTTTTTTAACTGGGAGAAACTTACATTTTGTTGTAGCAAATGGGAGATGATTATGATCAGAGTAGTGCAGCAAAATCATGATGGAACTCTTGGGATATTTTGCTCGAGGACAAGGAAATTTTTGTTGCGAGGATTGTCATGTCCCCAATTTTGGCTAATTCAGTGACCATGGGTAAAAGGGGACAAAATAACCCCTAGGTAAATAATTTTACTTCATCTGGTATGCATAGGATTAAATTTAGCATAAGTCAAGTGAAGGAATTATTTTTATTAATTTTAATTAATTAAATTCCTAAATAATGGAGCAAGTGGGCCAAGAGGGTGCCCTCATGAGGATAAGGTTTCCAAAATGGAAATGGAGACAAGAAAATAGAAAACAAGGAAAAGCAGAGGAGGTGTAAGAAGATGCCAAAACTAGAAAAATGGAAACAACCAGAAAAATCCAAGCAGGGCGCAGTTTCCAAAAAGGAGCCCAGTTTACAAAGCATGAAACTTTTACAAAGGAGGAAACACCTTGAGACAAAAGGGGGCACAATTTATAAATGTAAGAAAGCTCTAAGGAAAAAGAAAGCAAGTTTATCCACTCATGGAAGGTTCATTTTGAAGGGCTCTCACAGGTCAGCAAGCATGTCAACTTGATCAACAAGTCACCATGAATTCTATAAAAGAATCCAAAAAAATCCTATTCAAAACTTTTGTCAATTTCAATTTATGTGTGAGCATTTTATGCTTCTCAAGGCAAGGTGGTGCACCCTAGCCAACCAATGGGAGATGTGCCCCATTATTTCTATTCTACTTCTCTTTCTCTGATACTCTCTCATCCTTTGAATCCATGGAGATTTGATTTGCAGGTCCATTCACTCCAATTCTAAGAAGAATTCAAGCCTCCGGTAAGAAGCACAAAAGAGTACAATTTGAGGAGAAATTGTAAAGGGTTTTTTCCAAGAAATAATGATATTGCTGAGGATGCACCCTTGAGGAGAGTTGTTTCCGTGTTGCTTCCCATAAGAAGCTGCAAAATAATTCTTCTCCCACATCCATTCTAGATCCATAACTCACTCCCTTCTTACCATATCATTCTGAAGGAGTTTGGTTTCATTATTTGTAAGAAATCATTACTATGATGATCTCCTTGTCAATTTGAGATCATATGTTATGTAAAACTGTGAGGATCTAATATTAAAATTTTTCTGCTATTAAAATTAGTATTTCAGTTTTGTATTTAAGTAAATATATGTATTGGGAAGCCTAGAGGCTGATTTAGTCAACCGCTTTAAAGAATAGCTAGAAATTGCACTATTACTTGAACTAGTCTCTTCTTTTTATTAATAAAAGTCCTCAGAAAGATTAATTCTAATAAAAATATATATGAAGGGTCCTCTTATTTCTTATCAGTCCTTAAACACTCATAAAATATAGAATCTAAACTCTTTTAGGTTGTTCAAAGACTCTATTCGAGAACCTCTCTCTCCTTGCTCAAATTATTGACTAGTTTTTCCATTTTTGTCATAAACTAAGATGTATGAGTCCAAATTACAACATGTCCATTGATTCTGTTCATGAATAGACCCTAGAACACATTCCAAACTTAAACCACTAAATTTGGGAGGGTCGTACCATGTTTATCAATCATTGATCCCCAGAGAACTACATGAACACAAATATCAATTTAATAATCATTCCCAACACCCTGATCTATTTTGTATATGTGGATGCACCCATAAGCATTGCGGTAGACTTTGGTGGTGTCGATGTTCGAAACATAAATGGTCACCGTAATTTATACAAAGTATCCTAAACCTTTTTCTTCTTTCTACCTTGCTACTGCACACTCTACCATATAAAAAACATATCCTAAATTCTTTCCTATCACCCTTGAGTCAGGAGTTATTATCCAAAGTTATCACCCTGCAGACTATAATAATTGATAAAATTTACTAGTTAAAATTCTGTTAAAAATGGGAGTTTTGAGTTGATATTATGGCCTATTCTTGGCTGGTATCTTACATTTATCTTGTAAATCCATCTATAAGTTACAATGGACTTCCCATCAGGTTTGGGAACAACCTCCCAAACATAATTATTCATTATAGAGTTGTAATCTTCTTTCATTTCATCTTTTCAAACTTGTTGCTTTGTAGCTTCTTCATATGAGTATGGTTCTGAGTCACTGATGTGACTCATCAGTGCAACATACCCTGAATATCTATTAGGTTGATTTCTCTCTCTGGATGATCCTATTGGTGCCCCATGTTTCTTTTCATTTTGTAATATATCTTAGCACCAAGCATATCTTCTTTTATCAAGATTTTCATTAGGTGACCTCTCAATAAATTCTAATGTTTTTTCAAGAGCTAGTGAATGTAAGGCATCTTCTAGTTTCTCCCTCTCAAACTCTCAAGGGGTAGAATCAGAATCCGGATCTTCAATCTCTAAATCACATTGAATCTCTTTCAATATTTTGAAAGCAGCTTCCTCATGGAGGGTAACATCTTGGCTGACTTCAATGTGTCTCTCACTAGGAACATATATTCATAATGCTTTGGACGACTCTCTATAATCCACAAAGGTGCATTTATTTCCAGAACAATCCATCTTTGTTCCCTTTTTATTTTACTACATGAATGTATTGTTAATATTTGGTTGAGCTTTGATATTTAATTCTTTTAGATGCGGAAAATTGAAGCAATGAGACAATTCAATCAAATGAAATTCATACAACCATAACACAATATATACCCTGGGGAAAATCCTCAAAACCATGAGAACAAAAACCCCAGTAATTCTTGTAAGTATAATATAATGGATAGTAGAGAATGCTTTCTTTTACAACATAGCATATTGATTTTGGAAGATAATATATCACCAAACACTCTTGATGAAGATACATAAGCAATAGAGAAGAGAGATCAATCAGAGAAGCGCCTTCCCTTCAATAATAATATCCTACACGCAAAGAGAAGTGTCTTTCCTTCAAAGGAGAAGAGAAATCGTTTCAAACTGGATTCATCAATCCCATATAACATATTTATACATTCTTCTCTTCTATTTTTATCTTCTAACTTCAGGATGAACTCGCCCTCAAATTGGATGTATCAATATTGCATGTAGAAGTGCTCCCTCCTTCTCATGCAATGTTTTATATCACTTAACTGTCTCTTAGGATGAACTCGTCTCTTAAATGAAAGGTTTCCCACTTAGTTAGGTAGATAACTTAAGTTTCTTCATGCAAGTGTCGCAACTCAAGTGTCATCTTTTAGTTTAACATAAGTCTTGTCATGCAATAACACTTAGTTAACTGAAATCATGTTGATTGATTTACTTGAAGTGACCACTATCATTTATTTAGTTAACTGAGGCATATATTTAATTGATGGTTGAACTGAAGCATTTATTGAGGAACACATCGATACTTAACTCAAGCTTTAACCATTTGAGTTCTCTTTAATTAGTTGAAGTGCTTGCATGGGAAATTTTGAATTCTCTTGATCTCTATGATTTATCTTTTATTCATTTATCTCTTACTGCATGGCCAATATGCGCTAAATTTAATTATCCATCACATTACATTATATTAGGAATAATTATCGGATGATGTGGTCATATTATATTATTCTGTACCAAATGATCATATGCTAAATTTATTCACTTTAGAGGTCATCAATCTCTAAAGGAAACTTAATAGCAACCGGTGATCATGGTTCATAATGCATCACATAACATTAAATGCTTTTAACAATTAAAGCATGACCTATTTATGGAAGGTCCACCTCTATACAGGAGGTCCATCCCATGGATACCTTTATAGAGAAGGTTCACATGAGAATCATGACTTGACACACAAGTCTAGGGACTTGTCCAACAAGACTTTACAACATCATTACTTTGTTCAATTACCTCTATATGGGAGGAATGACCTTTACAAAGAAGGAAATATAAGTGTTCACCTCCATACAAGAGGATCAATATTGGTTGCACAATATTCGTTTAGAGAATGTCTCTTGATGTTGTACATTTAAAACTCCCTCTTAGAGAGGGAGGCATTCTCTACCATACCAAGTTTGTCTCAGAAGTAGATAAACTTTGTCACTGATAGAGGCTTTGTTAACACATCTGCAATCTTCTCATTAGTAGCAATGTACTGAAGCTTCACTGTACCCTTTTGGACAATTTCTCAAATGAAGTGATGCTTCATTTCAATGTGCTTGACTTGTCATGAAACACTGGGTTTTCAGAAAGCTTCATGCAACTCTGATTGTCACACCTAATAACTGTAGGCTCAATATTTTCACTGAACAACCCTACAAGTAGATTTTTGAGCCACACTACTTCTCGACGAGAAACTCTAGTAGCTATGTATTCTGCTTCTATAGTGATTTGGGATATGGAACCCTGCTTCCTACTAGACCAAGATATCACTAGACTATAACACTATCTAGATGTACTCTTACAGTCCACAATGCTTCCTCCCCAGTCTTAGTTTGTATAACCAAGTAACATGACTCATCCACTGGAGCCATATCTGAGTCCATATGAAATTGTACCTTGAAGTTACCTAAGTACATGCTTAGAAACTATCCATTGTATGTGTCTCAGATCAGACATAAATTGAATCAGAGTTCTCACAACATAACATACATCGAGGCTCGAATATATCAAATACATTAGCAAGCCTATAAGCTGTGTATACAAAGTGGGATCTACAAGATCTGATCTAGAGCCTAACTCATGAAGTTTCCTCAAATTGGAAACCATCGGTGTAGTCATAGATTTGCAATATATCATGCCAAACCTACGCAATATATCCATAGTGTACTTCCCTCGAGATAGAAAATTTTCATCTTTTGTTTTCCATATCTCAAGGCCAAGAAAGTAGTGCATAAGACCTAATTATTTCATCTCGAACTCTGAGGCGAGCTCCCTCTTCCACCAAGAAATCAGATGTTCCTCTCCAGTGAGAAAAAAATCATCAACATATAGAACCAATATCAATGGATGGTTCTTGACTACTTTGAAGTACAAATTTGGATCAACTTCACTCTTACAGAAACCCAGTTTCTAAAGGCCCACTAGTACATGTGACCGTTTTTGCCACGCAACTTCATTGCTATTGCAACACATTTTCGTCTCTATAGCAACGAACATGACTCCCATTTTTTGTTGCACTAATTTCATCTCTACAGCAACACTTCAAAACATCTGTCGCTATAGCCATGGGATATGGAGGACACGTGTTGGTTTCAAATGTACTTTCATAAGACTCAAATCTGTCGCTCTAGCGACGCATTCCTATCGCTCTAGCGAAGAACATACTTTTTCTTTTCCCGTGATATTGCTAAGGTGGGTATCGCTATAGCCACGAACAAGTGTCGCTATAGCCATGAAAAGACAATTTCTTATTTCTACTTGGTCTGTGGTATTGCTAAGGTGTGTGTCGCTATATCCACGAATGTGTGTCTCTATAGCAACAAATAAGTGTCGCTATAGCCACGAACATACAGTTGCGTGTTTCGTTGTGTTGCTAAGTAAGGGTCTCTCTAGTGACACACAACCTAACAATGCGGTGTCGCTATAGCGACAGATGGCCTAAAAAATGGCGACAAATTTGCTAAACTAGCGATGGAGATGCTCCATTTCTAGTATAGCAAATTCGTCGGCATTTGCTAGGCCATGAGTCGCTATAGAGACGACCATCTCTATTTAAAAAATAATAATAAATGAAAATTCCAAGTGAGGTATGTAGTATTTTTCTATTTCATTTCTTTGTCAAATTCCATGCTAGATCTATTCTATTGGGGATGAATATATCAAGGTTTCATTTCCTTACCCTGAGTTTAGTATATTATTTACTTTGTAATACTTAGGTTTGTTTCTTTAGAATTAGCCTTTGCTTAATCCTTGCAAGGTTTCATATTCCTTAGTTTGATGCTCATTGAAGCAATATTTATGATATGTGGGACTTCAACAACCAAGACAAGAGGAAACTACCAAAGAGTGGCTTAGATCCCATGTCCCGAGCAAGATAGGAAATGGTCTCATATCCACTCATTACCCCAAGCCCACCCTTTACATTTATTTTTCCATTACAAATTGTGGCTAGGTTCTCTTTATTCCCATTCCTACTACATGAAGTGAGCCTAGTTGACCAATAGGGAATCTCCCCCTGGTTAGGATTCCATTTACCCTGGCCTAAAGTGCAGAGGAGATTTTGTGAGGTAATAGGGGCCAACCTCCTAGTTCCACAAGGCTAGTGCTCTATCTTTGGGACTTTAATATAAAGGTGCTAGTTTGTGTGGTAGCATTGTGCATCCCCGTTAGTCATTACAAATTGTGCATGCATCTTCTGCATCCTCTACTTTTGGAATCATATCATCTATAGTTCGCATATCAATGAATACGACTTATTATTTATTCTTGTAGTTGTATATTTCTTATTCCTTCTCACCCCACGAAACTCATATTTCTTGTCAGCACTCCCAATAGACATTTGTACTTGAAAATGGTGACCATTTGTTGTTTCCAGGTGTTTAAATTATGGCCATCAAATTTCTAATTGGCTTCTAAATGAAATTAGAAAGTTGATCATATTTTCCATTAAATGGAAATTTGTCGAGCACCAAAATCAAAATCAATATTTATGCCTCTGAAATGTTGGGATTGTTGGGATCATCAATTGGTGATAGAAAATTTTGGGAATAGAAGGCCATCTTAGGATCAAGATCCTGTGAAGGGGAGATCCAGGCTACATGTATGTATTGTTGATAATATCTTCATTAACAATCCTATTGATCTCCTGCTTGAGCGGGTGGAGGTGGTTAGGACTCAAGAGCATTGAGAGAGTAGCTAAAGGGAGGCTCTCAATAGAAATTCCATTGTATTGAAGTAGTGAGGAGGCATCAAAGACCCAAACTCATCTCTATCCTGGGAGGGAAGAAGCAACCTCCATCAAAAAGCAAAGTCAAGTAGGGGTATCTCTCTCACCCAATTGTAATACACACACAACTACACATTTTCTAGATATAGTCATGTAGGAGATTGATTTGGAGGACTGAGGCACAAAAAACTCTAAATAAGTGATCCAAACCACAGGTTAGGGTTTTCAAACAGCTGCACATACACCCTATAATTTCACTGAGCAATTTTAGTGCTATCACATAGCTGATATTTATCTGAAACAAGATGCTTCAATCTGCATCTCACTACAACTGTAATACATAGGAAGTTTGAACAACAAAGATCATTGTTGTAGTAACAATTCTATATTACAGACAATGTGAGTGTGCTCCCCAAGGAAAACGAGCTGTAAGCAAGTGGATACTGGCAGCTAGGGCACATTGCTGCATATGGCTTGACAATATTCCCATTCGACTGGGCTCTTACAAGCTTTGGTTTGTTGCAAAATTCACCATATATGCATGTAGAACATAGATCTTTACTGGGAGTTGACCATAGAGATATGCAATCTAAATTGTGCAAGGGCACAAGAGAAGAACTTGTACAACTGTTAAGCAAATTGCAACATAGTAGATCTAGTAATGGTGAGTATGGATAGATTGCATACTAGGACTGTTGTTTCCACCAAGAAAAACTGCTCACAGTTTGCTAAGTCACGCTCAATGATCTTCAAATAGGTGGTCCATTTATTTTTCTAGGCATCATATCACATCAATATATTCACAGGGCACCATAGTTAATCATGACAAGCAACAAGAAAACAGATCACAAAAGCTCAATGCCGAAATCACAGGCCAAAGTTTTACACCTTCCATTGCCATAGCTCTTTTATATCATGTGAGAATTATATGGTATTGAACTATTTCATCATAAAAGATAATTTCACCATACTTTGGCTATAACCCAAGCATATATAAGTTAGCAACACACCAGCACAAGAACTCAAAGATTCTAGTGGAAAACCCTAGTGGGAAAAACCACTCTACAATGAGAAGCTCAGTGTATATCCCAAGCTTGCATGAGTGTACAAATGAGGCTAAGGCCTTGAGGATATATTTGTTAGTGTCTTAGTTAGTTACCCCTAAACCCTCAACTGTGGGACCAAAAGTCCATCCAATTAACCACCAATGTGGTCCAAAACCTTGATAAGCCAGGTTTACATACTTCAACAAACAAAACACTTGTAACTTTGATTGTACTAGGTTTGAAAGAGAGAAGTTATACAAAAGTCTATAGGGGATCGTGAAAATTGTCAAGAATTGAGTAATATACAAGTATATACATAATGTCAAGGGACTAAACTTAACATCTCCAGCCAAAATTTAAAAACTACAAAGTTGAAAAATATGAAAGGATGTTGTTTGGCACCTTATTCTCTAACATAACCATTATCTCTCTTAGGGCGATCAAAATACAGAGAAATAAACATTGAAAAACTATGCATTTAGCAATGCATTGAACTCTCTTCGGGGGATAACACTACATAAAAATAGTCATTCAAAAAATCTATGCATTCATCAGACATGCTATATAAAAAAGTAAACACTGAAATGGTAACCAACTACATCATGCATCACATATGCAATACATTGAATTTACTAGATTGCAAGCTAGTGCATCCAAAAAGCTAGATGGAAATAAGTAGTCACTGCATGGTTGCACGATCTGGATTAAGTTATATCCTTTCTGTACCAACTTCACCTGGATCATGAAAGTAAATTGCAGTCAAAGCCTATTACAAGAAAGTGTGAGGCATGGATATAAGCTTTACTCTAAACGATTTAGATATATCCAAATTACTCACATGTTAACATTGCAACTACAGATTTTAGAAAAAAATCTATAAAAATGCACTTCGACTAAATTGGAAATTTGCATGGTTAGCATTGTAGTTGCATAATTTAGAAAAAAATCCATAAAATGCCATCTAAAAGAATGCTTGTTATCCCACGACATTCACAACACTTTGATAGCACACATGTTGATCCAACTTATCAATACAATGTTACAACACCACTAATCAATACACAATTAACAACATTTTGATTTCCAATACTATGGCAGTTTGTCGCGCGCACTTCAAATTTAATATGGACTCTTTAACTACTGGTACACACTATATAATGCATAGGACATACATGAACAGACGACAAAAACCACATAAGGGAATAAAAAACTTTCCCATCCGTCCTACTCCAATGGGTATAGATGATTTTTTTTTTTGAATTCAATGAGCATTACACATCTAGGTACAAAGCAAAGCATTTACTAAAACTTGTCACAAAATAGAAATTGTTGAATATATAATAACTATAGCACATTTACAACTTACTGCGGGGGTTTCTAACTAATTGCACTACCTATTTGACCCTTTTCAAACTGATTACTTTCAAAACCATTTATAGGTATCACCGTAAAACTAGATACCTCTTTAAAACATGGAAACACACCAGAGGATCCAAGTGTCAAAACAATAAACTTGGAACCCTCATCTAGCAATATGCTAATGGTCGATTTGAAAATTTCATGGATTGCTTCAACATTCATTTTCTTTCCATCCTTCTCCAGGATTTGAATGGGTTAAAATAAACCTAACAAATAGATTGCATCTTACATAACAATAATTTCAAACTCATTAGGTGAAACCAAAGTGACCTACGCAACAATTCAAGAAATGAGGTGGGGCATACTAATTATTTCCTCCAAGATGCAAATCTGCTCCAATAATAGAGAGTGTAAAAAAACTCAATAAAACAGTATTTGCAATACACAAAATGACTCATTGTGTACATATTTTATAGTACATCTAACTCTAATTGATTTGGAAACTCATACAAGCTCAAACCAAAATGGGGTCTTTGATTCTTTGGCCACTACAAATCAAGATAAATCTGATGCATAAGAGAACTGTTTCCCATTTGGATGTAAGTACAAATGCATAAAAATATGTAGCCTTACAATTTCAAGCTGCCTCAAGGGCTAGAGGATGTAAATTTGCATCAATCATCAATAGAGGTGCAGAGCTAAAATAGTTGATAATCTGGTTTATCCATTTTGTTGTCAATGATTCTTCCTGTTATCTCAAATGGTCATGAAAAAAATTAATTATGAATTTACTAAGACTATTCCCTCCCTAGCATTATCCTAGACCGCTTAAGAGAGAATGTCTACCAAATTGAATAATATACATGGTCAGTTGTAACTTACAACTAACTTATAATTGCCTGCACATCTGCAACTGTGGATACTATTTCTCATGCATTGTCAAATATGTTTGCTACAACAGGGTCTCTACATTGTTACACCTACGTATTTCTGAAACTCCAATACAAAATAACATGTTTGGACTCCTACTTGTAAATGTCAAAAGTGGTTGCATACTTGAAAATGACCACAGTAGCAAATTTTTTTTCATAGTGTGAATCTTGGAACTTTGACAAGTAACAAGTTTACTAATTGTAATAAGTTGATGTCATTTTGTCTTGAAGTACACAGACTAGCAGTATTGAAGATACAACAAAGATTACCAATGTATACTTTAACTTGCACAAAGTTGTACTAATGGATGGATCCTTTATGCACAAATTGCAATTTTTGCTCCGTCCAGTAGTGAAAACTGCACCATTTAATTCTACATGTGGATTCTGGCAATAAAAATCACAAACATTTCAGCAATTTAAGCATGTTGGCAAATTCACAAAAAGCACACAACTTCACATGACCATCACATACAAGTTAATTTTATTGCCTACTGCATATTTTATTTGTAAAATAATATATCATCCCCCAAGCAGTGTAGCACAAAAATACAAGTGTAGAAGGCTACCAAAATAGCTTCTAGGAACAAAGCCAATCTTGAAATGCAAGGAAGCATTTCAGGACAATTGTAATTGCAAAGTACAAAAACCTAGCAAGAAGTGAGCACTAATAGTCATTGAAAGATAAATATTAATCGGCCTTTTTAAAAGAATGAAACCTTTCTATGGAAAACTCCAACATAGAACCTTCCACCGCACCTTTATACAAAATAAAACCGCTCTAGTCAACTTATAGTCTTATTGATAGATCTTTAACAGGTTCTCAGTGATCCACTCAATTCTTCTGGGTTAAACCTAGTGTTGATGCTACTCCACAAGTCTTTCTAGCCATTTGTGTAGGTACTGTAAAATCCACCCATAAAATATCATGGATACAACAAAACATGTACTTATCCTTGAATCTTGCCACATCTTGCCCTATGTATGCACTTTATTGGCAGGCAAATTCATGTATTCCTAATTCTAACCAGTCTTGATATCCGTAGATCCTTTGGGATTCCTCAACTGAAGCGCAGAGCTTCCAATTCATGGGCTGTTGTTCAGGACACCTTCTATTCAACCAAGGATGTATTCGAGAGACACCATGTGGTATTTACCATTGGAACATCTATTGCTTCTGTAGGAACTGCATGGGAAGGTATGCTTTCCTTTTATATATATTTCTTCCTCATAATCTCATGTATATCGGATGTAAATAGAAGAATTGCCCTTCCGCTTTCCTCAAACATTCCCGGCTAGCAGTTGAGATAAAGCTGAGTAAGTCAAATGAAAAATCAGTCGTCTTGTTAAGATAAATTTTTTCAATTGTGATTTAGATTAATCCGTAGTTATACCTCTATTGAGTTTTACCCGGACATTTACATTACAAATATCGAACATCTCTTTTGTCACATAAACCAAGGCGAAAATAAGTCACAAATCGAATGGTTTTCGTTTGATTGGTTGAATTAGCAATATATGCACATTTTAAACTGGAAACAATGTGTGAAGAGTGATTTATAGAATTTCAAAGGAGCCTTACAAAAAGCTAATGCCGGTAATCAGACCCTAAATTGATTTTGATTTCAAACTGCCAAAGCTCAAGACTGAAACAAATTCCATGCTTATGCGGCAACCAGGTTGTCACCATGTGTGAGGGGTTTGCACTGGTAATTTATGAACTATTTATCATCATAGTCTAGTTGCTTACAATTCTCTAGTAGCAGTCAGGTGAACCAAGGCACTTTCCAAATCGCCCTCCCTGAAAGTATAAAATATAGCTGCTCAAAGGTGGGGATGGGGTGAATAGTAAAAAATTAAGCTGTACAGATACAGATATGGATACAGTGTATGGAATGGATACAACAAACTCTTAGAATATCAAGGTATTATACAATGATTTCTCTCTCTCAGACATATGCACAAAAATTACTAGACATAAATGTTTTAGAATACCATTCATAAATTTCAAATTTGGAACTAAAGTCCAAAAGATAGTTATCATTAAGGAAGGAACAAACCCTTTATTTTAAACTTGATTTAGCATTTTTTTCTCTGTTTTAGTGGTTTTAGTGACCAAATTACCATTGAAACAACTGATTGGGGTTTCAAAAGTCTGAAACTCTAAAACACCATTGAAATCTAAAATGTTTCAGCTGTGTTTCAGAGGCATTTTGTACAAGGACCCATTTCTGAAATGTATTTCTAGCACCTAGGGGTGGTGTTTCTGGTAACATAGGTAAAAACCCATCAGTCTACCTTTACATATATTAAAGAGTGGATGGGCCCCACCTTTATAGGCTCAAACCCAAAAGTTGAAGTTCATCCAACTTCAAACAATGTAAATTTCATCAACACAAAAAGGAAGCTAAACCTACACCCATTTCCATAATATCAATCATATTCACTACAGTTTGCTCCTTTGGAGAGTGGATGGGCCCCACCCTTATAGGCTCAAATACAAAAGTTGAAGTTCATCCAACTTCAAACAATGTAAATTTGATCAACACAAAAAGGAAGCTAAACCTACACCCATGTCTATATTATCAATCTTATTCACTACAGTTTGCTCCTTTGGGTATCTTCCTTGGAGTCCATTTTGAGGGCAGTCCTTCCACATGGTAGATCATGATGATATGATTTGTATGTAAATACTAAAAATGGGTTGCTCAATCAATCATTAAAAAAATTGAGTATTCTAGTTAGTAGATGATCAAACATTGTCCAATTGGTAGTGTCTAATTAGAGGAGGCCAAACAAACGGAGCTCAGTTTTGCTTATATACTCCACTAAAGGTTGTAAAGAGTCATTCAGTTTGTTGTATTAGCACTTTTTTGTCATCGTAAGGTGTTATGTGGGTTGTCAGGAAAGTGGTCAGGCCTCAACACAGAGGTGAGTGTATTTTCTGCTTTGAACAATTAGTATATGTTTCTTGTAAAACTTAATATGATTGTTGGAACTTCCCCTTTCACTGCTTGCATAAGGATACAAGTATTGATTTGTGCTTATATAGAAAATTTGACCTAATGAACTATGTTGTATGGTTCGTTTAAGTTTCTTAAGGTTTCTTGGTTTTAGGTTTGACATCAACACCCATGTTTTATGAAGTATCGATAGTTTTTTATGCATTTGCTAAGGAATAGCACGGGTGTTGATCAACTGAAGTTTGTTCTAATGTGGTTCCCTTTTTGAAGCTAGTTTTGGTGGTCCAGATAAGAAGCAAGATCACTAGGTTTCTCTCTCTAAGTTTCTCATAGAAAACATGGTCATATTTCTTTCCATAAGTACATGCACGAAGTTTTGACATTAAAAGATCAATAAAAACTTTTAACTTTGTTACTTGTATATGTTATTGCTGAAGAAAACCCAAGATCAGTACACCTGTCCAATTTTGTAATGCTAGGAGTGTTTTTTTTTAAATCTAAAGCGATTTGCCTTTTGTTTTTGTAGACAAAATATCATCCTTATTGTGACTAGGAATATTTTTAACACTAGTGGGCGGTTTTTGGACTTTAGTACCACTGTACTAGTATCAAATTCAACTATTGTGAGATCAAGTTATTCTGACAAATGACCTACTGATAGAAGAAAATGAAGACATTGCTATGTATTTTTCCCTTGTATAATCTAGGGTACAATCTGCCCAACTCAAGCAATCTACTCACTGAATGGTGGAGTAATCTGCCAAAAGAAGGACATTATAATAGAATTGCTTTACATTTAAAACTTCCACATAAGAAGTTGTAAGTTTTGAGACATATTCAAATGAGACTTAGTTGCCCATTTAGATACAACTTGGAAGCATTAAGAAACTAACTACTTATCTTAGATTTTACTTGGGTTGCTTATCACTGCCGAAAATGTTATGTAGGCACACTTACTGTTTGTTCCGAATATTTTCAAGTTTTGCACTTTCCTCACTCTATATTTGATTCAAGAAGTAATTAAGTTTTGACTAAATTTAACTGGTTTGTGGCTGTTCTCAAAGTATCTTGCATGTATGGCACACTTATTTGTTCCAATTATATTCAAGTTTTGCACTTTCCTCACTCTATATTCGAATTAAGAAGTAATCAAGTTTTGACTAAATTTAACTGGTTTGTGGCCTTTCTCGAAGTATCTTGCACATACTAAAGGTTCCATACTTCAACTATTATCGCTGGAACCATAAATGCAAGTCACCCTTGTTGATTATCTGTTTTCTTCGAGATAATAACCCTTCCTATGCATCCACATGAACACTAACAATAGGTAAAACTAAGATCTGTATGCCTTTCACTGCAACCTCGTGACAATATGGGGACAGGAGTAAGGTCGCAAACAGATCCTGGTGAACAGAAAACCAATATAATTGTATGATTCAGAGCAAATACTACTTGCATGACAAATCTTTCCCGGTAGGACAACTTTTCCCAACTACATCATTGGTATTTCTTTCAAAATTGATGGTCAGTGTTTGTCACGTTATGAAAGGTTTTTTATGGTGGTAAAAGCCATTCCAAGACACCATTTATTTGGAATCTCCAACTTTTTAAGATCATGTGACAATAGCATAGGATAGGAGTATTATCAAGTACTGTCAATTTTGTAAAATATCCTAGACAATGACCATAAACTATAAGCAACAAAATGCATCTTTCAAGCCATTATCAACAAGCATAGTTTTGGGTGATAGTCGAAAAAAGAGTTGATAAGTCCTTGATTTTGAGAATACCACTTGACATATAAAGAAGAAAGCATGTCACTCTAGCAATTACTAGGGACTTATGATCTCGGTCATCTAGGGAGCTAATGACAGGAATATCAGAAAAAAAGATCCCTCCAAGTGCATGAAAACATCTAAGTTCTTATCACATAGTCCAATGAGCTTGTGTAATTTGATTAAATGTCATTGACCTTTCATTTTCACAAAATGCGAAATTTACTGGTGGAATGAAGAGGAGGGCTTTTATAATATTTTTAATGCCAAATAATGTGGTATGTTTTGAATGACTTACATGGATCCATCGTCCGGGTGGGCAGTGATCAACAACGCAGACTTCTTCCATCTTTTTTCATCTGTTAACAACAATAAAGATTACAACATGCTTTAAATTCCCTTCTGTTTCCATTGCAAACACTATAAAAACTCACTGTTTCCTGAACATAGTCGATGCTACAGGCCACACTAAGAAGTCTAAGTACCTTCTCTCAATGAACATTTGGAAAAAGCATACCATCACCCACATTAGAAGATCAATAAAAACTTTTAACTTTGTTACCTATATATGCTATTGCTGAACAAAACCCAAGATCAGTACACCTGTCCAATTTTGTAATTCTAGGAGTGTTTTGTTTAATCTGAAGCAATTTGCCTTTTGTTTTTGTAAACAAAATCCCATCCTTATTGTGATTGGGAATATTTTTAACACTAGTGGGTGTTTTACTGCAGTGGGCAGTTTTTGGACTTTAGTACCCGTGTACTAGTATCAAATTCAACTATTGTGAGATCAAGTTATTCTGACAAATGACCTACTGATAGAAGAAGGCGAAGACATTGCCATGTATTTTTCCCTTGTATAATCTGGGATACAATCTGTTCAGCTCAAGCAATCTACTCACTGAATGGTGGAGTAATCTACCACAAGAAGGACATTATAATAGAATTGCTTTACATTTAAAACTTCCACATAAGAAGCTGTAAGTTTTGAGACATGTTCAAATGAGACTTAGTTTCCCATTTAGAGACAGCTTGGCAGCATTAAGAAACTAATTACTTATCTTAGATTTTACTTGGGGTGCTTATCACTGCCAAAAATGTTAGGTAGGCACACTTATTGTTTGTTCTGAATATTTTCAAGTTTTGCACTTTCCTCACTCTATATTTGATTCAAGAAGTAATTAAGTTTTGACTAAATTTAACTGGTTTGTGGCCATTCTCAAAGTATCTTGTACGTATGTCACACTTATTTGTTCCAATTATATTCAAGTTTTGCACTTTCCTCACTCTATATTCGATTTAAGAAGTAATCAAATTTTGACTAAATTTAACTAGTTTGTGGCCTTTGTCGAAGTATCTTGCACGTACTAAAGGTTCCATACTTCAGCTATTATCGTTGGAAATCCATAAATGCAAGTCACCCTTGTTGATTATTTGTTTTCTTCGAGATAATAACCCTGCCTATCCATCAACAGAAACACTAACAATTGGTAAAACTAAGATCTGTATGCCTTTCAATGCAACCTTGTGACAATCTGGGGACAAGAGTAAGGTCGCAAACAGATCTTGGTGAACAGAAAACCAATATAATTGTAAAATTCAGAGTAAATATAACTTGGATGACAAATCTTTCCCAGTAGGACAACTTTTCCCAACTACATCATTGGTATTTCGTTCAAAATTGATGGTCGGTGTTTGTCACTTTATGAAAGGTTTTTTTGTTGAATATTGTAACTTTTAAGAATATTATATTTGTATATTATTTATTCCGGAGATGTTCCATACCTCCGATGTGATTATACTATGAATCCGGAGATGTTTATTCCTCCGAATTGGTTGTGGTAACTAGAGTTATTAGACCCACCATGTGGGGGTCGTCCCAGTCAGTTATAATAGGGTATTTAACCTAATGGTTAAATACGAGCCTACATGTACTTGTGTAAAATACATGTCAGTGTAGTGTATAAATAGAGGAGGTATGTTCCTCATTTGACACACTCACTCACTTGAGAGAGGCGCACTTGTGGAGGAGAGGTATGCTATGGTGGAGAAGGAGATCATGTATTTGGTTTGCATCTTTGTATATTGCTGGTCATGTATATTGAGGAAGCTTTACTGGGTTTTCTACCCCATGAGGGTTTCCCAGGATAAATTTGTGTCTCTTGTGTTTATGTTGTGCTTGTTGTTTCTTCAGTGATCCTGTATCTGCTATTATTGTAAAATGGAATGTAATGCTGCTATTTTCTGTCTTATCATATTAAATTTTAACATGGTATCAGAGCTAAACTGAAGGAAGGCAAGGTATGGCACTTACGACACTTGCTTTACTTACGACAATTTGAAGATTAGGGTTTTATATAGCAAAAACCAGTCATCGTGGAACTTTCGCTATAAATCCATTTTGGAGAAGGTTCAGGATCTGAAACCTTTACAGTTCGTAGATAACATCTCCAGGTATCTTGTGTCCAAAGGGCACCCTCAGATTCGTTGTACTTTGTAAGTTATGATCAGTACAAGTTAGGGTTTATGCCTCTTCCAGATCTCAGTCAAAATCAGGTGACCTAGGAAAAAAGGTCATAACTTGGGCTAGGAATCTCCAAATGAAATTTCGTAAAAAGTGACAGGTAGTACACAGACTGTACTATCTTTGAAAACGTTTTCAGAGGCCGAAGATGAACCAGTGACACGTGGAATGCCGTACAAGTTCGCTCTCCTTTTTTATCCCATAAACAGGTCACGTTGCGACACTTGGCATAACTCTTTCTCAGAGAGTCCAATTGAGGTCAGACCTATCAGGATGGAAAGATAATAGGGTGATATATCTCAGAAAATGTTTTCAGAGGCCGAAGTTCAAACAGTGACACGTGGCACGCCGTACAAGTTCGCTCTCCTGTATTATCCCAAAATAGGTCACGTTGCGACATTTGGCATAACTCTCTCTTAGAAAATCCAATTGAGGTCAGACCTGTCAGGATGGAAAGATGACAGGTCAGGCTACTGTAGAAAAAAATTTCAGACCCTATGGATCAAAAATTTCAGAGTTATAGCAGAAACAATCAGGTACATATTTCTGTCAAAACAGAATTATTTTTGGAGCACCTTTATTCATGGCTTCCGGAATTTAGGGTTTTGGAGAAAATTAGAATTTTTGGAATCGGAATCCACGGCTTAATGCTACTCAAGAAAATAAAAATTTAGAGACCAAGATCGAATTTTTTGGTTGGGTAGAAGACCGGGCTTGATCAAACCCTAGCTCGGGATTTTGATCAGAAAGATGAAAAATTAGGGCTTCAGCAAAAGTTGGAATTTTTTAAGTCTGTAACCACGGATGGAAGCTCCTCAGAAAAATAAGAGTTTAGAGCCTTGGATCAAACCTTTTGATTGAGTAGAAGAGTGGGCTTCATCAAACCCTAGTTCGGGATCCTGTCCAGAAGATCCAGAAGTTTCAAAGGCAATTTTGAGGGGTCAAATTTTGGAATTGAAGTATGCTAGTTTGATTAGCTCAGCAAGACACATCTCTCCATTCATTCGGAAGTGTGAAAGTCAAAGATTGAATTTTTAGGGTTTCTCTAGCAAACCCTAATCAAGCTCTAGATCAAGTTTCAGGGGGAGTTGAGGCTAAGGCCTTACATAAGAAGACTACAAGAAGTCTTGACAGCTATGACTTAAGGAGGTTCAGGTATGTCTTGAAATCTTATTCTTGATTAAGTTCATGATGTGTTTGTCTTCATATTATTTATTAATGTTAGAATTGTCTTATCACCCTAGTAACAGTATGAATGCATGAAGACATTCATTGATTAGGGCTATATGATTGTACTAATGCATTATGGTGTTGTGTGAGGTTGATGTTGTCTGCTAACAAGATACATGTACATCACAAAAGACAATTCAAGTTCCATGACCATGACAACATGAAGACAAAGAATCATGAGGTATGTATGACTTTTTTATATTATGTTTAACCTATGAGACATGCAGGTTCTATCTCAGTATCTCTAAATCATTGAAGAGATTGTTTAGGTATGTTGTACATAACTAAGCAGGTATACTAATCCAGGTATGTTTTCCTATGTCATGTTAGAATCTTACCTTGTGTTAGGATCCCTTATGTAAGTATACTTGGTATTATTGGTTAGTAATCAAGGGTTTATGCATATTATGTCTCTTACCTTGGTTGATGATTTAACTAACTAAATCAAACAAGAATATGCATGAGTAAAAGAAGACTTCCTTCAAACCCTGAATACTAATGATCATGACTGTACATATTCAAGATTATTTAGAATTAGAATGTTTTGATAATATTGAGAATATACTAATGAATGTATGTTTGTGTATGAGATCATGAGGATGACACTAGTGTACACTTGAGCATGCACAGTGGTACAGAATGAATAGAAGTTCAGGAGATATACAGAAGATCAAGCGGGAGGCAACCACACAAACATAAAAGATTAGTATTTGAGTTGTTATTAGAAATAGTAAATGATATTGCTTGTATGCATATTTGTATTCCTAGAATATATCATGCTGAGTGTAAACATTCATAAAGCATTGAACAATATACTACTAATATGCATATGATTGGACAAACATTCCATTGTTGCTTGTCTAGAATGAAACCTCTTTGCTGACATGTTGAGAGCTGTGCACACTCTCGATAGTATGTTCTGGTAAAGATGGAAGGCATCTAGATAGCTATTGTATGCATACAGGATATGGGAAAGTGTTGTGCCAAAGTATTGGTCAAAATAGTTGCATAACTATGTAAATGATATCTGTATGCATAATAGGTTATCATGTCAATAAGATTTGATGATTATGAAGTATTACTAATCATGTACTTAATTTTGATTTGTAGGGAGAGAATCATGATGAGATGTTTTGCTCCAAGGGACTAGATAAGACCATTCTCTTAATGATGTAATTAAAGAAGAAGTGTGAATCAGGTTCTGTATGGGTACCCAGGATCGGTAGTCAATTGATGAGCTTAATGATCATCATGGGTGATGTGGATCTCAACCTTTGCTACAAGGTTGAATATGGCTTCTGTACACATATGACATGGATACAAGAAGGAACTCACCACAGAGTTCGAATGATTTTGAGGCTTATATTAGTAGACCCATCTGACGAGAGATGGCACAGATAGATATGCAGAAGATCACTCAATGCAGAGTATGAATAATGGACAATTGACAGCTTCATGACAAAGCTCGGGCTTTACCAGAAGTGAAGTTGTTCCTAACCTTTACCTTAAGGTTGTGGATGATGAACCTATCATACCATTATTGTATGACGATGATCTCTTTCTGACAAGGAATGAGAAACAGGTCATGAAAATGGCTGCAGAAATGAAAATGAAATATCTCGGATTAATGCACTACTTCTTAGGTCTAGAAGTATGGCAAGATCCAAAAGGAATATTTTAAATCAAGGTAAGTATGCTGTGAAGTTTCTAAAAATATTTGATATGTTGGAGTATAAAGCCATGGCCACTCCCATGGACTCCAACTTGAAGTTATTAGTTAATGAGTCATCGTATTTAGTGGACCTAACCCTATATAGACAAATCATTGGGTCATTGATGTATTTAACAAATACTAGGCCAGATATATGCTTTGCTGTAAATACCCTAAGTCAGTATCTAGTAGAACCTAGAAAGGTTCACTTAATAGCTACAAAGCATGTAGTGAGGTACCTAAAAGGTACATTAGATTTTTCGTCTATATTATCTTGGAGGTCATGAACTCCGTTTACATGGTTACTCAGATTTTGATTGGGCAGGAAGTGTCTCAGATAGAAAGAGTACATCAGGTGGATGTTATAGTCTTGAATCTGCCATGATCTCATGGTTCAGCAAGAAACAATCTAGTGTGGCTCTCAGTACTGCTGAAGCAGAATATATGGCTGTCTGCTCTGCTAGCTGTGAAGCAGTATGGCTTTAGAAGCTTTTATATGGAGTGTTTGACTTAGAAATGGATCCCACTGTGATTATGTGTGACAATCAAAGCTACATTAAGATGATTGAAAATCCTATGTTCCACGATAAGTCAAAACACATAGAGATCCGATACTTCTATATACGAGATATGGTGCAAAGAGGAGTTATCAAGCTCGAATATATAAGCACTGAGGATCAGATTGCTGATATCTTGACTAAACCTCTGTCTCGAGTGAAGTTTGAATACTTTCGAGACAAGCTTGGTATAGTTCAAAAGAACTCTCCTCGAAAGGGGGAGTAGCATAGTATCTAATAACAAGTCTTCCTCATCAATGATGAGGTTACCTATTCACTACACTTAGTTACCTAGAATTATTTAGATTTAGGACTCTTATATTTTTACTTTTGATGATAGATGTATTAGTGATATACATGTTTTGATGATGATATACATGTTTTGATGATTAGGTTACATGATGCCTTGATGTATTGATACGTGTTTGTACTTGTATGGATGAAGATACTTGTACCCATAGTGATGTGGGGATTGGATCATCCCTGGACTTGAGTCCTAAAGAGAGCCGTAGACGTATGTCTTAGAGAATGAAGTCCTTGGTGGACTTGAGGGGATTGGATCATCCCTGGACTTCAGTCCTAAAGAGAGCCGTAGATGTATGTGTTCGATAATGAAGTTCTTGGTGGACTTGAGGGGATTGGATCATCCCTGGACTTCAGTCCTAAAGAGAGCCGTAGACGTATGTCTTCGAGAATGAAGTCCTTGGTGGACTTGAGGGGATTGGATCATCCCTGGACTTCAGTCCTAAAGAGAGCCGTAGACGTATGTCTTCGAGAATGGAGTCCTTGGTGGACTTGAGGGGATTGGATCATCCCTGGACTTCAGTCCTAAAGAGAGCCATAGACGTATGTCTTCGAGAATGAAGTCCTTGGTGGACTTGAGGGGATTGGATCATCCCTGGACTTCAGTCCTAAAGAGAGCCGTAGACGTATGTCTTCGAGAATGAAGTCCTTGGTGGACTTGAGGGGATTGGATCATCCCTGGACTTCAGTCCTAAAGAGAGCCGCAGACGTATGTCTTCGAGAATGAAGCCCTTGGTGGACTTGAGGGGATTGGATCATCCCTGGACTTCAGTCCTAAAGAGAGCCGTAGACGTATGTCTTTGAGAATGAAGTCCTTGGTGGACTTGAGGGGATTGGATCATCCCTAGACTTCAGTCCTAAAGAGAGCCATAGATGTATGTCTTCGAGAATGAATTCCTTAGTGGACTTGAGGGGATTGGATCATCCCTGGACTTCAGTCCTAAAGAGAGTCGTAGACGTATGTCTTCGAGAATGAAGTCCTTGGTGGACTTGAGGGGATTGGATCATCCCTGGACTTCAGTCCTAAAGAGAGCCGTAGACGTATGTCTTCGAGAATGAAGTCCTTGGTGGACTTGAGGGGATTGGATCATCCCTGGACTTCAGTCCTAAGGAGAGCCGTAGACGTATGTCTCCGAGAACAAAATCCTGAATGAACAGGTAAGGGGATTGGATCGTCCTCAGACTTTAGTCCTTTGAATTGAGCCGTAGACATGATGTCTCCGAGAACAAAATACTGAATGAACAGGTAAGGGGATTGGATCGTCCTCAGACTATTAGTCGTTTGAATTGAGCCGTAGACATGATGTCTCCGAGAACTAAATCCTGAATGAACAGGTAAGGAGATTGGATCATCCTCGGACTATGGTCCTTTGAATTGAGCCGTAGACATGAGGTCTCTGAGAATTGAATGATAGGACTGGATCATCCCTGGACTTCGGTTCAAAAGGTACATGATAGGACTGGATCATCCCTGGACTTCGGTTCAAAAGGTACATGATAGGACTGGATCGTCCCTAGACCTCGGTTCAAAATGTACGTGACAAATCCTAGAATTGTTCTAGGTTACATCCAGCATGAAATAGGGTTGGCTCTGTAGATGTGATACATCCAGCATGAAACAGGGCCGGCTCTGTAGATGTGATACATCTAGCATGAAACAGGGCTGGCTCTGTAGATGTGATACATCTAGCATGAAACAGGGCTGGCTCTGTATATATGATACATCCAGCATGAAACATGGCTGGCTCTGTAGATGTGATACATCCAGAATGAAACAGGGCTGGCTCTGTATATATGATACATCCAGCATGAAACAGGGTTGGCTCTGTAGATGTGATACATCCAGCATGAAACAAGGCTGGCTCTGTAGATGTGATACATCCAGCATGAAACAGGGCTGGCTCTGTAGATGTGACACATCCAGTATGAAAGAGGACTGGCTCTGTGGTGGTAAATCCTAGATCTGATCTAGGTCACATCCAGTATGGAAAAGGACTGGCACTATGGTTGGGATTAGATCGTCCCTAGACATGAGACTTGTCTTAAAGAGATAAGGATTGATCATCCTGGAACTTGATCTAGATTGTATCATCCATGGACCCATGTCCTAAAGAGAGCAGGATTGATCATCCTGTAATACGATCGTGTGATGACGATGCTGATGATCGATGCTGATGATCGTGTGATGATGATGCTGATCGTGTGATGTCGATGCTGATGATCATGTGATGACGATTTTGATCGTGTGATGGCGATGCTGATGATCGTATGATGACGATGCTGATGATCGTGTGATGACAATGCTGATGATCGTGTGATGACGATGTTGATGATGACGATGCTGATGATCGAGTGATGTCGATGTTCCAGTAACTAGTTGAGTTACTGATGATGATGAACTGAAGAAAGCTTCCGATGATTTATAGATGTATCGTGTATGATGTATGACTCATTGCTCCTGCAGATGTTGTTATAATATCCTTCTCGTTAAGGGGGAGTGTTGAATATTGTAACTTCTAAGAATATTATATTTATATATTATTTATTCTGGAGATGTTCCATACCTCCGATGTGATTATACTATGAATCCGGAGATGTTTATTCCTCTGAATTGGTTGTGGTAACTAGGGTTATTAGACCCACCATGTGGGGGTCGGCCCAGTCAGTTATAATAGGGTATTTAACCTAATGGTTAAATACGAACCTACATGTACTTGTGTAAAATACATGTCAGTGTAGTGTATAAATAGAGGAGGTATGTTCCTCATTTGACACACTCACTCACTTGAGAGAGGCGCACTTGTGGAGGAGAGGTATGCTATGGTGGAGAAGGAGATCATGTATTTGGTTTGCATCTTTGTATATTGCTGGTCATCTATATTGAGGAAGCTTTACTGGGTTTTATACCCCATGAGGGTTTCCCAGGATAAATTTGTGTCTCTTGTGTTTATGTTGTGCTTGTTGTTTCTTCAGTGATTCTGTATATGCTATTATTGTGAAATGGAATGTAATGCTACTATTTTCTGTCTTATCATATTAAATTTTAACATTTTTATGGTGGTAAAATCCATTCCAAGACACCATTTATTTGGCATCTCCAACTTTTTAAGAGCATGTGGCAATAGCATAGGATAGGAGTACTATCAAGTACTGTCAGTTTTGTAAAAGATCCTAGACAATGACCAGAAACTATAAGCAGCAAAATGCATCTTTCAGGCCATTATCAGCAAGCATAGTTTTGGGTGATAGTCGGAAAAAGAGTTGATAAGTCCCTACTTTTGAGAATACCACTTGACATATAAATAAGAAAGCATGTCACTCTAGCAATTACTGAGGACTTATGATCTTGGTCATCTAGGGAGCTAATGACACAAATATCAGAAAAAAGATCCCTCCAAGTGCATGAAAACATCTAAGCTGTTATCACACAGTCCAACGAGCCTATGTAATTTGATTAAATGTCATTGACCTTTAATTTTAACAAAATGCGGAATTTACTAGTGGAATGAAGCTGAGGGATTTTATAATATTTTTAATGCCAAATAATGTGGTATGTTTTGAATGACTTACATGGATTCATCGTCCGGGTGGGCAATGATCAGCAACACAAACTTCTTCTGTCTTTTTTCATATGTTAACAACAATAAAGATTACGGCATGCTTTAAATTCCCTTCCGTTTCCATTGCAAACACTATAAAAAATCACCATTTCCTGAACATAGTCAATGATATAGGCCACACTAAGAAGTCTAAGCACCTTCTCTCAATGAACATTTGGAAAAAGCATACCATCACCCACATTAGAAGATCAAATTTTTTTTTTAACTTTGTTACTTGTATATCGATATCTACTAATTTCACATTGTGGGCATTTGTTTTCTGATTCATACTGCCCATAATATATAATATGATCATTAGGACATGCATTAATAGATTGATACTCCACTTCAATTTCTTTCATAATCAAGAATACCTCTCGACTTGTGCATGGTAAATTGTTTGATGGTGGTAATAGAAAATCACCCAACAATCTGCAACATTGACAAAAAGTGAAATGTAAACAATATATGACATAAATATTTCATATCCCTAATTTACAAACTGAATAACAATAAAAAAATAGGAAAATAATCAACTTTACATACCTTAGGAGCTGTGTGAAACAAGTGTTTGATAAACCATTCAAAACCTTCAAGTTCACCAACAACAATATAGCAGATAGAATATTGGTTGTTGAGCCTTCATAAAGAGGTTCTTGAGACTTCTCGAGAAGAGGAACATCATGAAAATCATGGAGGTTTTCCTCATCCAATGGAGCAAATGTGTCTTGCAGCAATCTATTTATCTCATCTTCACCATTAGTATCAATAATGTCATCTTCATCCATAGGATCATTAAGAACTCGATCTTCAATAGCATGATCTCCATGCTCATCATCTTGTAAAGTAGTATTTCTACTATTATGCCGCAAATGGCTCTTTAGCGGTCGACATCTTGGGGGCATTGTCTTTATATTTACAAACAATGCAATAACATTAGTGTATAATATACAACACATATATTTAAAATGATAAAAAAAATGTGAATACATTATCAATACCATTACAAGAAGTACAATATGTAATGAATAACGTCTTACCAACGGATGATATTCATACCCCCCTTCAGCATGCCCCTTCTCCTTACAATGTTTTTCAGTTGATGTTCTTAAAATTGTTCTAGTTTGCAAACCTCTGCAATCATTGCAAGGGCAATAACACTTTACATCACCCTTCTCCTCCAATGTTGCCTTAGCCTCAGCATATCTCCTATTGTTTTCTTCCCAGGTGTATTTATTTGACATTCTGATAAGCTACAACAACAAAAAAAAACTCATTAATCAATATATAACGTACGTCTAAATTGAATCTTCATATACCCCAAGATATTCAAATTTAAAAAACAAGACCATGAATTGAATCACAAGCAATTTTAAAAAACAAGACCATGAATTGGAGAATGATGGTGTCTAAGTTTAAAATTATGTATTTTTCCTCTGATTTTAAATACAATTTGTTACATATATTGCAAAAGATTAAAAAAATCGAGATTCCCATCAAATGGTATATAGATCAATTTTACAAATTTTATGCATGGTTAGGAAAAATGAGGAGAATCCTGGTTCAATTTATATATATCATGTGAATGGGGTGAAATATATGATTCTAAATGAAATTTGTATAATGAAGGTCCATTAAGTGTCTAATGGCCAATGACAATAAATTTCCTATAATAGTATCTCACCATGTTGGGGAAGCAAGAAAATATTATTGACATGCAAACTATGATTATGTCTATACATTCCTAGAAAGAGGACATATCTCGACAATATGCTCAATATGTTTTCACCGAGATTGTAGAAAGCATGGGTTTTTTTCTCCCAATATTGTCAATAGTTTATCCACATGGATACCTCCAAGCAAAAATATCTAAATAAAAAGTGTTTTTATATATTAATTCTAAAGATAGGATTCTGAACACTATTTAAGAAAAAAAACAAAGTATTTTTCTTGGATTTCAATGTCCAAGCTTTCTTCAATCACATGTCAAGAAGAATCTTGGTGTAAAGGAATTTTTATCCCATGGTTGAATTTTATTTTGGAAAAGTAGTGGTTGATCCCAATTTCCATTCTCTCAATGAGGAATTAGGTCTTGTAAGTCCAAGATTTAACAACAAATCAATAGGCCCAAGACATCAAAACTTAGGATGGTGTATCAAAGACTCATTATCCAAATAAATTCCTTCTTGAAAGAGACATGGTGAAAGAATCACAAGATTTCAACCATTTCCTTACCTACATGAAGAATCAAATTATACCACCATAATAAATGAGTATTAATAGAGAAGTAATTTCCAAGACATGGTTCTTTTGATGTTAGGAAGGGCTTGAGAACTTATTTTGGCTTCTAAACACTCTGTGCAAAAAAAGTTCCTTGATTTTTTACCAGCTTGTAGGGGGTTACTAATATAATATCAAGAGCAAATCCTTATTGTACATTTTTTCCCAATGACCCTCCTTGAACCCTAGTTCTAATGGTACCTAACACCCTAAATTGTTTTTGGGTATAACATAACTACTACCTAGACTAATGAAATCATGTATTTTGATTAGATTAAACCCATAAAAATATGTGAATACCCTTTTCTAGGTGTGCATAGGCTTGCTTTGTTGGGACCCAACATGAAGAATCATAAACATGGTTGACTACTAGAACTTTGGTTTCAATTTTATCTTTGATTTCTAATACCATGAGTTTAGTGATCCACTTATATATGTTCTTATAAACCCTATACACCATTACTTCCCATTTTTCCATAAGAGAGGTTTGGAAGGCAAAATGGAAACCTAAGAATTCAAATATTTTGTTAGGTATTTTATATGGATATTTTACACCATTGATGTAAAGAAGATGAATACTAGGTACTCATAGTTACAATTAATGGAACATGTGAGAATGTACTCCTAGCTAGAATTAATGGAACATGAGAAGCCAACTAGATCCAAATTACTGTTATGCATGCAACTTTTACATACATGGCTACACTTTTCCTTGAAGAAAAGCATAAGCCTCATGGTTATTTTAAAGAGGGGCCATGGATAAATACTAAAGTTATAAACAATAACCAAAACCACATCTCAAAATCCTTAAATTAGGGATTAAATTAAACATGTGAAAGCAAAAATGCATGAGGAAATATCATGCATGGACAACATTTGTGTGACATGCATGCATTCATAGCATTAACCTTGCCACCCACATGGCTTATAAATGGAGGATACATGGATAAATAGGTAGAAAAAGAGAAAAATGAGATCTGCATTGAAGCCCTAGTTGGAACATAAAGGGTGCAACAAAAAAAAAGAGTAGTGCATTGCAGTTAAACTAACCTGGAAAACGAATGAGATCAAAAATTCGATGTGTCAACCCAGTACCGGACTCTTGAAATCGTAGAACGAAAAACCAATAGAAAGATCACTAAAACTGTAACAAATGATTCTGAAAATATGACTTAAGAACATGTATTTATAGATCAATGAGGGTCGCGGTTCCGGCGAAAATGCACAACGGTCAAATTTTAAAAAAAACAAAAAGTCAATGACTGTTACAAAAGAAAAACAAAAACAAATTTTTTTCAGCATTTCATTGCTATAGCGATGACGTTTCGTGGCTATAGCAACGAACGTAATTTTTGTTGCTATAGAGATGAACTTTCATGGCTATAGGAACGAAAATTCCGTCCATTGCTATAGCCACGAACGTCGGGGGGATTTTCAAAATTTTACAAAAATTTAAACTGTTTTTCCACGAAAAAATCACTTTTAACTATTTCGTGGCAAACTTTCGTGGGACTTTTGAGCCATATGTAGTAGTGGCAGATATCAATTTCGGAGTGCAAAGACCTGGGGGCTTGCTTAATACCATATAGATATTTCTTTAGCTTGCAAAGATTGGGATCATGGCCATGCACCACAAATCCTTTAGCTTGTTGAATATAAACCTCTTCCTCAACCTCACAATTGAGGAAGGTTGTCTTCACATCCATTTGGTCAATTTTCCATCCTAGATATTCCTACATCACTACATAGCTCATTAAATGCATGTGAATCAAATTCACCTCCATTATCAAACCTTAATGCATGGATGTGCTTTTCTTTCTTATTTTCAACTAGGGCTTTAAACTCTTTAGATTTTCTAAAAGTTTCAGTTTTAGCCTTCTTGAAATAAATCCATGACTTCCTAGAAAAATCATCTATGAACAATACATAATATAAGAAGCCACTCGGGGAGAGGGATGACATGGGACAACATACATCAAAATGTATTAAATATAAAATCCCTTTAGATATAGTAGTACTTCTAGAAAAAAAATTATTAACATTCTTCCCAAGTGAACAACCCTGACATACGCTATCATGCTCAAAATCAAATATGTCCATACCTTTTACCATCTTTTGAAGTCATGGTAGCGCTTTGTAGTGTAGGTGTCCAAGCCTTCGGTGCCATAGATCGCATGGAATAATAGTGTGGTGAATGATAGCTTGAATGTACTTCCTGGGTACCGTGTAGAGTACTCCCTATTGAACTCCAATCACAACAGGAAATTCTAGGCTTTTTTTCTTCGTCCATAAAAGTGCTTTGTTATCGATGAAGATAACTCAGAATCATTTGTATTCAAGAACTGGAACTAAAAGGAGGATATTCTTCAAGCTTGGAACATATAGAATATCTTCCACATGTAGAATATCACCAGTACTCAGTTGGAATGAGGTGGGTCCAACTCCTTGGATCGAATATGTTGAGTTGTCACCCAACTCTACCATGCATGTGAATTGTTTCTCCTTTAGATCAATGATGGCACTCTTGCAACCAGTCATATGTTTGGATGCACCGTTAGTAGTGCTTTGCATTCCAATAGGTAAAAATGGGAGATCTACCGGCTTGAGGAAGCCAAGGTAGAGAGCATGCATGAGAATATCTCTTGTGGCTCTGTGTGTGGGGGAAGTGTGGTAAACCGAAGTAAAAACAAATAAAATTTAAACTAAACTATGGGAACAAGAAACATGGGAGTAAATAATACTAATAAATATGTGCGGTAACTAGCAATAAAATGGGAAACTACTAATTTACTGGAAATTACTTAAGTAAAAATGCACACATTTGGAACCCATTCGTTCTATACACATTCATGAGATATATGAAAGAATCTATTTTATTATTTATAATCAATGGAGTTACATGAATAGAGTTAACTCTTTGGGCATGCGGGCCCTTGTGGCCGAGAAGCTAGCAGTCCTCCATTGATGGTTTCATCCTCTGAGTGGACACCGCATTCAACCAGATGCAGTATATCAACCTGAATGGTAGCAAGGAGCCAAAGCTGCTCAACCAACCAAGGGTATTTGCAGAGTGGGATATGGATGGAGGAGGTCTGTGTGAATGGAACAGTGGCAGATAGGGAATGGTAAATGGTACCAAGAATCAGAGAGGTTTGAATCATGGTTTTTTTAAATGGGGGGAAATATCACATATATAATGTGGTTTATGGTTTTTAAACCCTAAAACCACTTGTGGTTTTCCCTTTTTGAATCTTACTTCTAGTAAATTTTGAATTGAGTCGAGAGTTTGTATTTGTCGGGGAAATGCCCCTATTTTGGTGGACACCTCATTTTTAGAGGAGATTCCCTATTTTTGTGGAGGTTGTCCAAAGGGGGTATAGAACTTAGGATAAATGGGTTTATTGTTTGGGAATACGGTTCCATAACATGTCATTTGGTGTGCAGTCACTTTTTTTGTGTTAACAGATTGCCCCCTGATTTGTGAGGTTAGGAGATAATCGTATGACCGATAGACATCATAGGACCTTGTTTTTATCATGGGAGAGTGTGGCGTTCTTGTGGAGGACATAATTTTATTGCAGAGGAGGACTACTCTCACTTCACAGAATATCAAGGGACATAATCTGCAAATGAAATACTCATAATGGATGAGGTACATATAATCTCAAATATACATGGACGAGGCAGGCATACCCATGCTCGTATCAATGTCTCAAGATACATAAATAATATTGAGGCCCAAATGGGACCTGAATAATACATGGATAATTGTTGAGTACATTGTAATGGTCTAGAGGGGACACAAATCTAGGACATAGACATTTTCCAACCAAGATTGATATGAAGAACTCAGACTGGAAACAATGGCATCCATCTTGAATGTGGTATCACAACAACTAATGCTCTGTTGGATCTTAAGGGGTCCATCAAGTAGAGGGACTCAACGATTGAGAGTTGAAATCTCAAAGGTACATGGAGTACATATGAATTGGATACTATTGGAAGCATGTGGCTGAAGGGCTTCCTGACACTACCTCCAATGCATCCCGTATATCCATTGGATCATACAACTCAGTGGTTCCAAATAGAATCACCAATGTGCTAGAGTCAGGGGACATCCAGGATTTTCGACCAATAACTAAAGGGACCAATACCCTATACGAATCTCAATAGTGCGATGAGAGAGTTGGAGTCAAGCACGTGAGAAAAAATCAACCGAAGAGGCACTAAGGAATCCTCTCGGATGATCCGTAGGAACTCACCATTGATGGGGGTGAGGCCAAGATATAGGGACCTCTAGGTCTATCCTCTAGAATAGATATGCTGGCATTGACAGAGGGAGACATGCAACTACCAAGGCAATGATGTTTCCTTGATAGGAGCGCGAGGTATATGGACAAAGTGCAATAGTACTAGACTTGGTACTTGGACATTGTGGAGGGATATGAGGGCCATGGAGTGATGGGATTCAAAATCCCTTTGTTCAGAGTATGACGGCAGGGCTGACCTCATAGCATGTGAAACTGATCTTAGGGGGAGAGGCCATATATTAGGGGATCAGGAGCTATGACTACAATGGGGGAGACTCTGGTGGGGGGGGGGTTGATTAGTGACATCAGGAGACTCCAGGGATGACATCAAGAGACTCCAAGGAGACAAAGGTGACTGTACTTAGAAATTCTTCCATAACATGGGGTAGTACGTGATCTATCATGGCACTGAGAGGAACCGTTTGGACCTTGTTCATGGTTTAAGGAGCTCCAAGAAGGGATAGAAGTGCACTCAATATGGTCCCATCATGTGTATTTTGACAATCCTAGTACGGTAAGTGCTTGTGGGTGCTTTCAATTTTAAGGAGTCTGAAAGCGATAAAAAGACTCTGAAGTAGTGAGAAGATATCGTCATGTGCATTTATACGAGCCCAGGACGATAAGTGCTCGTGGTCGCTTTCAATTTTAGAGAGTCTGGAAGAAATAAGAAGACTCTAGGGGTTTATTTTTTGTGTGTTAGTCCCCAAATCCTGAAAAAGCATAAAAGTATGCCCTAGAGAACTCTTCTAATCGGAGAGACTAGATTATTCTTTTTTCATAATTAGTCCATCTAGTCCGGAAAATGGTTAAACTTATGCTGGATAGACGACCTTTCATATACCTTAACGAGCATGAAAGGAAGCAACATTGCTGGTGATATTTTCATTCTTTAAGGAGTCAGAAAAAGAGATTAATACAAAATCCATGATGGGAGCTCGAGGAATGACCAATGAGCGACGATATGAGGAGTTGCATGAGGATTCAATTCGATATGTCAAACTATAGGGACTCCCAATCCTAAAAGGGAATATAAAGACATGGGTGGTAAATGCGAGGGGTTCTAAAAATGATCACCCATGTGGAGGGAGGCTCTACTACCGAGCAGGGGTGAATGCAAGGGTGGATGGGTGGGATCCACCTACTCGGGTAGGGAGGGTCCTATAGGTGCAAGGGATAATACCAAGGAAATGCATACACTTTGCAGAGGGAAAGGATGTCCTATATGCTAAACAAGGTTTCATACATGTGGAAGCAGTCAGTACAATAAGGGGGCATGCAACCGTAACCTGCATCTGTACACAAAACAAGGATAATCGAGCATAAATGTGCATATGGAAATCAAACCAAATATACAAGTGATGTGTGACCTTGGAAATGGTTGAGATCACACATGTGCAAAAGTGAGTAGGGTTAATAGCATTCCCCCATGCTATGGGAATGGGGTTTGTGATTGTGGATCAAATATGTGTTGGTTTGAGTGATGGGCTCATTGAAATACTGAGATAGTTGTGACGGGGCAGGTTCAAATGGATTGAGCATTCCCCCTATCCTAGGGTCAACATAGTGTATTATGCCCCATATCCTAGAAGTGTTAATGTTGTGTGGATGCTTTCTTAGAGAGGGATCAATAGGGCATCGACCAATTGCTGGTAGGGGAGTGTACCATGAGTCTATTGGCCATGGTGGCATGCTAAATTTATGAGATGATGAGGGGGGATTCCCATTTTGGGGTGGATGCCCCAAGTATCTCCGATGAGAATGACGATGATGATGAGTAGGAATTTCTTTGTGCCTAGCCCCATGTTGTGGACATGTGATTTCTTCGTCGATTCGAAAAAATAGGTTTGAGGGATCAGTTGAAGTTGAAGACGTGACTTTGGTGTCGATGGTTGAAATAGTATAAATGATGTTTCCCTCGATTGGCGAGGATTCCGTGGGGTGTATCTCCTCAATAACAATAATCAAGGACTCTAAGGATGGTTTTCGAAACTCATGGAGCATCAACCGGTACTCTGGTAAGTCGAGGAAGTGGTGGGAATAATGGCCATAGATGACACAAACTACGCAGGATTGATTGGTGCACAATGAGTTGTTGCATGCTTGTGGGGGAGTTGAGAATTGAAAAACCAGAATGTTCTCGTTATCATCCAATGACTCCATGTGGGCACAAAGTTTGGGCAATTGTGGACAGTTATGGGTGTCATGACCCAAGGTATCACATAAAGCACATTTAATAAGTATGTGTGCTTGAGGAGGGGGGTTCATGGCTTTGTTCAGAGTTGTCGGGGTGTCATTTTCTAGGGATTTTCCCCAAGATATTTTGGAAGACTGGGGAGCAGGGTTGTTGGAAGTTATTGCTGACACACCAAGGGGTGGGTGATTGGTGGTGTTTATTGGTTGGACCAATTGAATAATGACTCCGAGGGTTGGTATGGGAATAGATGCAGGTAGGTACTAGATAGGAAACCCTAATGTCAATCCCAAAAGATTCAGCATCGCCATCACCGGTATGATTACGACTCCTGATGGGGGAAACAAGAAATGGATTGTGTGTATTGCGGTGGCTCCCACGTGACTAGGTACTGACAGTGGTTGAGGTTGAGGTGGCCACTCAGGTTGTGACGGAGGTACTAGTTGAGCTACAGGGTTTTGTTGACCTGATGAAATAGTGCAAAAATCTAATATCTCGATGGCCGGTGGGGGTGGGGGTAAGGTGAAAAAGTTGGAAGTCATCGAGGCCTTAGTCTAAAGACCCGATCCTATGGTTGAAATCAAATGGGTAGACATGCCAAGTATAGGTTTGTCGACCATGGGGACGACATTTTTAGGTGTAGCAGGGGCATTGGGATCATAGTAATTACGTTGGATGAGTTTGTTGATCCGTCCCTCATGGGGGAACATCATGAGATGGAAAATGGATGAGGCGACAACCTTCATTGCGTACATGTAGCTGCGTCCTAAAAGAAGGTTGTAGTCGAGCTTATCATTTACGACTTCGATGTCAATCAAGATGATTTTTCTAGCTAGTTGGATGGGGACATTGGAAAGCAGGAATTGGATTTGGGATGCGTGGCCATCATAAGCTCTAAGGGATGTCGTTGATGCTTGCAAAGGAGGGGATCCTAGTTTTTTCCATATGAACATGGACACGACACATATGGAGGTTCCCTCATCGACTATGCATCGGTGTAACAATTGGTTCTGGATCGAAACTGAGATTTGAAATGCAATGGACGAAGGCATGTGGGGTTCTGACTGATCTAAGTCGAATGCCATCAATTATGATTCTAAAGGGTTGATCACACCTAACACACATAAAAATGATTTTCATTGTCCTTAGATATTTTTTAGAACTCCCAAGGCTAGCATGGCATCAAGGGACTAGGCCAAATCATCCACAATGTTATCATTAGGGATGACACAGGGGTTGGGGTTATTAGTAATGTGGAACAGGGGGAATTTGGGGGCATTGGGGGATCCTTCGTTCAGTGGCGAGGGAAGGCATAATGACTGTCAACAAGGGTTGACGTGGTCACCTTATCTGCAGGTATGGATTCCATAGCTGAGCCATATTGGATACGACAAGTCTGGATATTGACATCATCTAATGACATCATTAGGAGGTGGTGAACTCTTGACTCAGATAATTGGCTTGAGGATGCGCCATGGGTGGCGGGTGGTTGTGTGGTGAGGAGAAATTGCGTGGGTAGGGGGTTTTGCAATGTCATAGGTTGCATCATGACAACCCATTGCATGGGTCAAGGGTTTTGCAACACCATAGGAGATCATGTCGTTTGGGGTGGTTGGGGTTGTGCCTAAGGGGCATAGTAGTGTTGTAGTGGTTAGCCTCATCCAAAATATGGTGGGATGCAACTAAGTGGGGACAATGATGAGTTTAGTGACCATAAACATTACCAATGGAACAAGGATGATTGGTTTAGAAGTGTGTTTTCTTACCCTATTGGGGGGGTTGATTAGGCTCTTGATTCATGGAATTGGTGCCATTATTAACTGGGGGTTTAGGAGGAGTTCCACCTCTCCCCTAGTGTTCATTGTTTTTTTAGATTCCATCTGTGTCTTCTGTCTTGTTGGCCTTGCTGGTTATTAGGGGTGGGTTGATTTGGTTGTTGGTTTTGCTAAGCATAAACTTGTCGTTGAGATGCAGGGGGAGCCTGAGGTTGGGAGGGTGCAGGGAATGCTTGCAGTGGATAATAGGTAGGTGGAGCATGGGGTTGGGGGGGAGTGGGAGCGGGAAACGGATGGTAGTAATCCTGTGGGGCCACAAGAGGGGGATACGCTTTCTATTTATGACCATAACTAGGTGCCACATATGTGGGACCATGTGTTATATTATTGTGGGTCAGTGGAACATATGAATTTGTTGCTTCAAAATGAGTTGTTGTACGTGAAAATTTGAGGCCACAACTCATATCGGGTTGCGCGAGTGTTGGAGGCATCTGCACAGGGGGGCGATCATTGGACACAATGTGGCCGATGATGCCATATATAGCATGGGATACCCCCTATGCATCCTTTCGAGAAGTATCATTGCACGAGGCATCGGGTAATATGGTGTAGAGGTAGCCGGACCGGGCATAGATAAGGTTGAATTACTATGCTTTGAGGATAGAATATTATTTGGTTTGGGGTTGCTTAGATGCCACCTCCTTAATGATGGATGCTATGAGAGACTTCAAGAAGCAATATAAAAATATGTGTTCATCTAATTTAATCTTACACAAATTGCGGCGTTTCTACCATTCATGGATATGGTCCATGATATGGATCACCCTATTTTGTCTGCAAGATAGGAGAGTCTCAACACCAACATCGCAATGAACTGGTAGCTGGAAAAACTGCAGGAAAGTTGAAGCGAGGGACGTAAAGGTGGAACGAGTCCCATGGGGCTGGTCAATGTACCACTTGGATACAGTTCCAGTGAAGGTTCATTGTAATAATTGTAGTCAAATGGAGTCATCCACTATGGAGTTAGAGGAACACCAAAAGTGGAAGGACATGATATGGTTCTAGGGGTCTTCACCACCCTTCCCCTCGAACTTGGATATGTCCAAAGGGATCTTGGTAAGCATGGGAGGCCACATGGGATCATGTTTGATTCAGTTTTTGGTCAATCCTTCCAGGTTAGCGAGGTTGATACTGGCCATGAATGGAAAACTTGCTGGAGGATGTGACATAGATGGGCTAACCTATGTGCTATAGATGGAGACTATCGTGGGGGAACCTCTGCTGAATGCAAGTACATGTGCGTTAGTCATAATGGGAATAGAGGAACTACCTATATGGGGCCCAAGGGGAGGGATATGAAAGGAAGGGGTGGCTCCCCTAAGGGTAGTGCTAATAACCAGAGGGGTTGTGGTTGTCAGTACTAGACCACTACCTGTGGGTATGGATGTAATGGTTGCGTGGACAGTGGTTCCAAGGGTAGGCATTGTGGCAGTAGGGATAGAGGGGCCCATACATCCCATTCCTGGGATAGACACTGAAGTGGTGATAGGGTCAATAGCATGTCCACCTACAATGATTCCTCCGAAAAACTGGTTGGGGTTCATGCTGGCCATGGGCGTCGATGGTGGTGTAAGTACGTGTGGCTCTGACTTAGAATTAGATGTGAAATAAGGGGCACCGAGATGAATATCTGGCAATGAAAATGTGCATATAAAGGGAGCGTGACGAGTGGGGTCTAATGGAACGTGTTGTGGGGACTGCCTCCGCATTCTATTGGAGTATCTCAGGGGATCAATGATGACTGATGTCATGAGTGCAAAGGAGGTTAAATAAAACACTCAAAAATACAACTATTGCAGTGTGTGTAGAAGGAGAGCTCTCAACAAAGTGGAACTTAGGCCAACAACAAACTCTAAAACTCTACTGCAACTGCATGCCACAATAGGTGAGTAGCAAGGAATGGCTAGAATGCCAACAAGAAGCACTACCTAAAAATGAAAAAGACCCACTAACCTTATGGGTATCGGAGCATGCAAACACCTAACTAAAACATATGGAATTTCATTCAAATTGTATCCCCTGTGTGGTGATGAAATCCGTAGTCAGAGAATACAAAATGGAGAACAAAATGGGTAAGGAATATCCCTCTACCGAGAGGGATCCCTGTAACATACCCTTTTTGCTGGAAAACATTTTGTGTTAGAAAACATTATGATAAATTTTATTGTAAAGTTTTATGTTGGACAAGTGTCCAAGGATGACTGTAATTTGCACAATATATTAGTATTAAATAAATAAAATAGGAGACAAACACCTAAGAGGACTATTGAAAGAGTGGTTACTGATCCACTAGGTGGAATGGAATCTGGGGTAGAAGGCAATGGACAAGTGGCAGCATCATGATGCAACTAACTAGCTGTTGGTATGGGACAACTCCCTTGAAATGTGGTCATAGTGCCCTGAAAGATGGGACTGGAGCTTGAGGCTCATTTATTCCAAACTGACCACTAAAGACCTAGGCAGTTTATATAATAGCCATCAAATTTTGAATTGAGGTTCATCACTTTTCCTAATGAGGAAATTTACCTTGGGGTTTTGTTGTGTTTGCACCCAAGAGATTTGATGAGGGGATATGCTATGTTGTTGATCATGTTGTGAGTCTGCCAAACTCTTATTGATGTTCAGGAGGTTGATGATGAGTGGAGAAGGCATGTTATTTCAGGAGGTTGATGCTGAGTGCTGAAGGCATTTTGAGTGCCTTGCTTCTACACAGATTCCATCTACTTAGTGGTTCAGTAATCAGGCTCGGGGGTTCACAAGAAGCTAGCAGCTGAGCTGCTTCTTCTGGAATAGGTTGGGAGGAATAGGCCTCCTTGGGTGTTTGTCGACCCTATCTTCATCTACAGGTTCTATTTGTTTTTATGTTATTAAGTAGTTAAATCTATTTATTGCAAGTATTTAATTTTAAATTACAAAATGTGTTCTGGTTTAGATACCCTTACTTTTAGTGTCTGAAACAAATTAAAATTATGGATAGAAATGATGAATGAAATAAATAATCTCTGCATTTTCCCCCATGCTATAGGAACTGCATCGTACTCTAGTACAGAGACAAATTAGGATACACAGTTATGATAGGCAAATTTCCAAGATGATGAAAAGAACAACTCTGCATAAATTGTTAATTTTCCTACTGTTAGAAATTAATATTGATTACTGTATTTTGTTATAGTATTGTTTTTTACTTAATCAAATAGAAGTTTATTGTCTTAAATATTACTACTATGATTTATATTTATTATTGAAATCATTGTTGATACATAAATTAAAGAAGATTGCATAATTTTATCATACATAACTAATATGTCATTTTCCAGTTTTAAATCACGGTTTTTAGTTTCCATATTTTCTTCTCAAAGTTTACTATAGTCCACTATTATTTTCACCACTGTACAAATAGGATAGATAAGCAAACAAAAGTCTCATATTACAAACCTAAGGTTTGCACATTTCACTTTCAAAGCCATACATTAAAACTATTGAATTTACCATCGAACAATAGCAACAAAGATATTAAAAGATATGTTTTATTTAATCAGTTCTCAACTTAATATTCATTCACATGTTTCTATTTACATAAAACAAAAGTACACAGCTACATTCTTTTCTACAGAATCAAGCTAGTTAAACAAACTCACTATCGTTTAAAAGTTCCATTATTTTATTAATAGTAGAATGCCTCTAAACAATAGAAGCAAAACAAGTCTGAACTTGCCGAAGGCTTGACGACGAGTAACCCATAACCATACAGAGACAAGCCCTAATCATCGACAAGCTTTTAGATTGAAAATACAACATCATTTACAAATTGATGAGCTTTATACAGGCCGAAACCATATCATAGATTACAAACATCTAACCATTGTTTATTGACAGCAGTAGTCTTCCCATTATTCACTTATATCACACGATTTCCTTTTTCCATTGTTTACATTTCATAACTTCATAGACCATAAAAGAAAATGATAGCAGCAGGTGTATTAAAACTTAGTTACATACATTTTCATATTACATCAAATTCAAGCACAGAGGTCTGTTGAAACACAAGTTCATTTCCACATTTTAATCGACAAGTCACAGGTTTTTTTCACAGACCAAGCCCCAAAACAACGAGAAAAACAATTACTGCAATATAGACTTGTAAATATTCTTTTATTTAAAAAATTCAATAGAGATTGAAACCCTCGTTGACAGAGGTACATTGCCCAGTTCAAAATCAGAACCAAAAACACTGTACAGTAACCTACAAAACTATTACATCAACTCTGCAAGATGAGAGGCATCCTAACACATGCGTAATACAAAACAACATGGGTTTTGAACCACGATTTCCAGGACAAAGTTGTTACAACTTCAAATGATGGCCAAAATCTGCCAGGAGAACCTACGGAGGGTTATTCCACCGGGGCTTACCAAATTGTAGCGTGCCATCCTTTTCCAACAAACCCCATCATTGTAAAATCCACCACGAAGGCAGTGCTTGCCACACGAACTGCAAGAAGTTATAACGAATTCAAATAGAATACCATATAACCCAAACTGCAATATTAAAACAACAGTGTTACGATTCGACTTACCTTCACTTTGATAGATGGATGGAATGCTTCATGCTTCCAATTCCTCCAACCAACGCAACAAGGTAGCATACAACTGAACCTTTATAAAACTCGGAGTTTAAATCTCACCAAAAGCCTAACCTGTCACACAATGGAAGCCATAGGGCTTCATTTCCTTACACCCTTTGAACCTGGGTAACTTATACAGTAAGTTTCACCATAAAAATTACAGAGTTTGTAGTTACAGAGCCATCAACAAACCACCCAGGGTCAAGCCCTGCTAACCAGCGGTCTGTTGACCTCTTCCCCAAACCAAAGACTCCAAATGAATGCATTAAGGAAAACAACAAACAAAAATACGAGACTTCCCTAGGGTTTACATCTCAATGATCGAGACAGTTAGATCAATGATCAAGATTTGGCCAGCCAAGGCACGATAGTACCAAGGTAGAGAATACGATCAATCACCATTAATAACATCAATAAATAACCAGCATAGTTGGAGTTCCATATCACCAAGGCAGATCATACAGCTCGGCGAAATTCTCACCATTCATACAACTATATCACGTGGATCCAGATACACATTGGAGCCATCGAGACAAACCACTACCATCACACAAGGTTTGCATTTAATGCTGGATCTTATGTATCGACTGCCAGAGTATGCCTACAATGGTATTTAATTCATGTCAGCATCGAAGTTATGGCTTATAGCACGGTCTCGGATAGTATCACCATTGTCATACAACCCTGTTGTATAGTTTCAAACCATAGGGTATTATCATATTACGGTATTACAATCATGTATAAAGTTTCAAACTATGTTAAAATTCACATAAAAAATGTATATTGCGAATCCAACCATATGTTGTATTCATATAACCACGATATAAAATCAACTCCAAACTTTATTGCATCATATAATGCCTTGTTTCATACATTTTTAATGTTAAGTCCCCATTTGATTAGAGCGCGCATATTTTAAAGCCAAATTTTAAGTTATCATTTGCATAGTATGCACATAGTGTAATTTAAATGCTAAGTCTCACAAACATAGTTGCACACAATAGAATAAATCACTAAGTTTCAAATTTTCATATGGCTAAGCATTGAAACCCTAGCAATTATTCCATAGAAGTGTTATGACAATTTAATATGTGTCACTATTACATAAAAAACTATTACCTTGTCCATGCAGTGATGTAATCGAATAGTATGACAGGAGCATATATGATTTAAGTACATGAAATATGTCATGTAGGCTTTTGAAGGCTATCGTTATTACGAGCCATAGAATTATATTAATGCTATTATTACTATACAATTGCATTTTTGAGTTGAACAAATGATGGTTTAGAATTTTAAAGGTCCCATTACAATCTAACCTAGCATTAAACACAGAAGTCGCCTATTGATCAACCCTGACGTATTGATAACTTTATCACATGCTTGTCACAACATTTAGATTGTAGAATCTCACATGACAATCATATCAATTATTTCCCTAATGAATGACGACATTGATTATAGCAGAAGTATAGTGCAAAATATCTCTAGTTACACTTACAAGTGTTAGGATAAAAATGGTATAGATTGTTAAAGATAAACTAGAATTACATACCATCGACATCTTCATGCACGGCAGTATATACATCTATCTTAAAAACAGAGACGACTAGCTGAAGCTTATAACTTCTCGTGAAATACTGGAATTCCTCTATTGCCTTACCTACAGATCTGCGAAAGAAAAGAATCCAATTCTTTAGCTATCAAAGCTAAGTAAACCCAAGGGCACCCTATAGGAACCCCTTCATAAATATGCAAACAAGTCATCAGTATTATTACTAGAATTATAAAACATGAAAAGATAGATATTGTTATTTCGCATTTAATTTATAAATCTGTTGTCTTTTATGTTTAGAAATAATAATGTGAATCTTCTATTAGATAAATATTTAAACATCTTTCATTCTGCAATTAGCATTCTCTCTATGATTTTGCTATATCAAAAATTTTAAATTTTTAGCAATTTTTGGGATGTTACAATCCCGAGTAAAAGAGCTCTAGAATAATAAAAACTAGGTTACCCCATTCATGACACATTCAGAAAGGCAATTCGTCATTTCAACCCTATGGTCACTACACTCCTAGTATAGAGGCCTACTAATGCAGTGAGGACTACGAGCAGGTGTCCTTCAGAACTAAGTGGAGAGCGACATTCCACCTAGACTTCCGGAACCAGTCTCATGATTTTCCCTCCTAAGGGAGAATCCTTTCCAACAAATCAACTTTTAACCATGTCAACAAGTACTAGGGGATTTTTGGTTCCCTAAGATACAACTAAGCATGAGTCCACACTCAATGGTGATTGGATCTCAAACTCCTAATTAGAGTCACCAACTCATGTGTAACTCAGCTAGACTGAACTGAGTAACTGAGTGGAATCCTAAAATATAGGTAGCTACCTCCAAGTGTCCTAAAATCATGCATGCAGTGTGCATTAGGTGGCTAATGGGTCCTCTATGACATCTTCACACCACTAGGGGGAAAATAACATCACTAAGTGCTAGCAAATGGTAAATAATGCATGTAGGACAAGGATGGAGTATTAAAATATCCTAAAACCCCTCCTTAATCCAAACATGTGCATCATGGGCCCTGGTTACTAAGAACAAAGGTCACCCATACAATCAAATAAATGATGAAAATAAAATAATTGTCCATGAAATAAGGTAATGGGGAAAACCTCATGGGAAACCCCCTCTAAAAAATAGGATAGCAGTAGGGAACTAAAAGAACATTCACACTAAGAAAAGAGGGAAAAAAATTTCTTGAATGAAATACTTTGTAAAAATTTAGGCAATCTGCTCCTATGTAGGATAGAATTGCAGATGTTGGATCTAGATCTGCTACTCTGATGTACCTCCCACCGTGTCGAGGCTGTATTTTCCAAAACAAGTCTTTCAAGAACCCTTCTTTCTACTGGAGTGAATGTCTCATTGTAGTCCAAATCATGAACCTTTGAGTACCCTTTTTCAACCAACCGAGATTTTTACTTGGTTATAGATCCCCCATGGAAAGTCTCTTCCAGGGATTGTAGATCAAATCCCACCATCATGTAGCACCTATCTGAGAGATGTGGATCTGTATAACATAGTGCAAGGTTTGCATGATACTGATATCTGGTGGTTCTATGGTCAGATGGATCCCCAACTATGTTCCCAACAGCTACAAGGACTTTGGGAGCCCATATTGGCCCTATCCATGGATTGGGAGCAGGTGTTGGATCTGGATCAGCTTGAAATTTATTATCAACATCAAGATCTTGATCCTCATCTTTATTATAAGAGATATCACTCTGATATTCATCAAATTCCACTGGAGTAGGAAGAAAGTATGGAAAAAGTGAGAGAATTCATATTCCTTTGAGGCATGGTTTGCAAACCCTTTCACTATAATATTCCCAGAAGAGATCTCCGCAATCTCAACTGTGTCAAGACCAAAGACCACTTTCTTCGGTGAACCTGTTTGAGTCATCTGATAAAAATACAACAAATTTTTTGACAAAGAAGGAACAAATAGAACATTTTGAACTTTCCATTCTCTAATTGTATTATGCCCTTCCCTTCAACTGATATTTGGGAATCATTTCCCATGTGAATGATAGGACCATCAATGATATCTAAAGAATAGAAACACTCTCGGGATAAAACCATGTGGATGGAGGCTCCAAAATCTACGAGGAAGGCTTGTGATTGCGAGAATCCATCCTTCAGTGCATGGCATCTCTCATGACCATCAGACTCACTTCCATAATCAGTCTCTCTTGCACCTTCTGGGAGGGAAGTGGTTTGTTGTTAAAGAATTTTGGTCATATGATCTATCTTCTTCTTCATGCAAGATCTCTCTGGGTGGTTTCCTTTCTTGCAATAGGAACACTTGGATTTCTCAAATCCCTTTTTCTTATCCTTCTTGGAGCTGGAGGCTCCTTCTGATTGATTAGACTTTTGATTCTGCTTGGTCTCAAATTGCTTCTTTTCCTTACCCTTGTTCTTCCCTTTTCATTTGTACTTTTTGACTCCCCAACCATAAGAGCCTGAGTTTTGGAGGCTTGCAAAGCACCCACCTAAATCATTTTGTCTTATTATTGGATTAGAGATTCAGTGAATGCATTTAGATATGGAATTTTCCAACCAAGGATTGACAATATACATGAATGGAAGGTAGAAACAAATATGGAGAACTAAGGACCTAGATTTCTTAGAATGGATAGCACCAACAGCTCATCCTTCTTCTCAATGCCACACTGCTTGCATTGCATGACCAAGGATTTGAATTTGGAAAAGTATTGTTGGATGGTCTCAAAACTACTCAAAGGTTGAAGAGAAATCCACTCATTCTCCATAATATGTCCCCTTAGCTCATCTTTTTTTCCGAAGAGGGTCTCCAACTTCAACCAAACCTCTTCTGGAGTCTTCAATCCATTGAGGTGGTAGAGTAGATCTCTAGAAATATCAATACACATGAAACCAAATGCTTCATCCAATCTATTCCAATACTTTTCCTTCTCAACTGTCTTTTCAGTTGCAAGTATCACTGTAACTCTATTTTTAAATTAATATACCTCTGTTCTAGTTTTTATGAGAGCTCAGTAGCATGCGTGGTGATTGATTGATTAAGGCGCAACCTCTAATTGCTGAGAAGGGCTCCTCAAAAACCAATGGTCTTACGTCTGTGTATATAATTTTTCTTTGTCTTCTACAGATAAGTTGTGTTATTTGTTTAATTTATGTATTCATTTTGTATATGATATCTTTGTCTTGTAATCTATATGTTGTTTTGCCACTTATGTAAATGATACCTCTGTTTTATGAAATGTATATCTTATTTGATGTACATGTTAATGATATTTTCATAATGTAATTAGTGACCGGTCATGCTTAGTTTGCTTAGACACGCTTAGTTGGTCATGTTTAGTTTTCTTAACTTGATTAGTTTCTTAGTTTGTTTTTAGTTTTGGATTTACAAACATTTAGAGTTTAGTTAGCTTCACATTCTAAGTTCATTTGTAATTAGAATTAGTTCTGTTAGTTTCTTTCCTGTAGCTGTAGGTTAGTTTTATTTATTTCAATTTTGTTTTCTTATGCCATAGAAATAGTTCATTCCTTAGACAATGATTTAGAATAGGTTACTTCTTGTTATCTTAGCTCGTAAACACTCTATTCATCGCTTCCTTGCACTGTAGGTTCATATGCACCAGTCAATTGACGTTAAGATCAACCAAAATGCTTCTTTCCTTAGTTTAAATCGTTTTCCTCCATTTGGACTGTCATTCAGATAGCCATCCGGATCGTCATACGGACCTTAATACTTCCTGCATTGTTTTTATGCTTATTTAGAATCCAGTTTCTTAGGTCTTTGAACTGTGATATTTCTTGCTTTTAATTAGCCTCCTTAGATGTAATTGAGATCTTTTCTTACAACACTTAGAGTTTTAATTAAGTTTGTCATCATCCTTAGTTTTTATTCTATCTTTCCTTAACCTTGCTCTAGTTGCTTTACAAGTTATGTTTATCTTATGTCTGATTCACTAATGCTTTACTGTTATAGAATTTATCAGTTTCATTCTTAGTGTAGTTTATCACATGTCATTAAGATTAATATCAGATTAGGTTTTATAATTTCATTCTCCAAATTCTTCGTTAAGCATAGGATTAGTTTTTCCATTCACACCGATAATGAAGATGTTCATAGAATAGGATTTGGTTCAGAAGTAAAACATCTTTATCAAGTTTTCTACTTGTTTCTAAATAAATATCTTTATCAAGTTTTCTACTTGCTTCCAAATCAAATTCAGTTTAAGTAAATATTTTTATTAAGTTTTCTACTTGCTTCTAGATTTCATCAGTTCCAAGTCATATGCTTATGGATAGAAGATAGGTCATCATGTTTAGAGTTAATTGTAGTTGGACAATCTTTAGTTTGCATTTATTTGTAGAGGTTAAACTAGATTTGTTTCCATTTTGTTTCCTTGTCACGTTTGAAAGTAACTTCGATACATTCGCTCCTATTCCCATTACATTTGATGCACTTCCTCAGAATCGCCAAGGAGAATGGAATTAGGTAGTTTAGTGTAGTTTTGAAATATTAATTGAATGCATAAATAGTTGCTGAATTCACTTAGTCATTTGTAGTTTTGCCTTAAGTTATTTGTTTTATAATTAGTTGTTAGTTGAATTATCTCATAGATAGGTTTCAGAATTCATTTACAGTTGTTTCTAAATTCGTAGATTAGATTTTTTAGTCAGTAATTTCCAACTTCATCAAATTAGCTCTGTTTTTTATTTAGCCTTGCTTCTAGAATAACATTGTTGTTTTTATCATTTCATTTATTGTACATAGAGTAGAGTAGTATAGCTTGATATTATTCTAATCTGTTGGTTTAGTTAGGTTTAATCTGTTCCTTTGTTGTATTTTTGAATTTTGACTCGGTTTTTCATTTTGAAAGATATTTCGATCTTTTATTTATTAAACATTTTCTAAGGTCTGCCGAGCCAAAAACTTAGGTCCCATTCTACCTCAGCTTATACTGTGGCACAAATCTAATATTACCAACCCTGGTCGTTAATTAAATATTTTGGTGATTCTTTATGACATTAAGACAATAATTACACCTCAACAACGAATACAATGTGGTACTACTATTGTTGCTACACTAAAAAACTTTCAATAACCTACAAAAAACTCTCAATTTTTGAGATAGACTACTATTGAGCATAGCTTTAGGGCAATAGGCACATTTTTTCCGGATCCTTCACACCTGGATAGACCTCAAAGGATTTATTGTGGAAATCCAGAGGCTTCTGGTGCACTACTGAAAGCAGTAGCTCAACTAATACCATGTGAAATTCTACATCACAGCAGATCATGGAGCTGAGTATACCTGACTGATAAGAATGAGCAGAGAAATTGAGTTACAGTAAAAATTGCAGTAAAAAAGAGCAGACAATTAATCATGCATGAGAACTCAGATAGGAACAGAATAATGTCGCATGATCCAAGAATCAGTATAATGAAAAATGATGTTACAATGGAGATAATTCTAATTACCTAGGATAATTCGAGTCTCATTCTATCTAGCATAGTAATTATCACCTCTATCAATGATCCAGAGCTCCCAAACTCAGTTAAAATCACGCAAATCTCAATGAACTGATGATATAGTCAGTTAACTAACCAAGGAGGGTACATTTATGAGTTTGAAATGAAAATCAATCAGAAAAGGGTGCATGAGGCCACAATCAATGGTGATTGGAGCTAAAACTCCCAATCAAAGTCACCAACTTATGTGTAACTTAGTTAGACTGAACTGAGTCACTAACTAGGCTTTGAAAATATAGGTAACTTCCTATGAGTGTCCTAAAATCATGCATGCAGGGCGCATTAGGTGGTTAATGGGTCTTGGATGAAATCTACATACCACTAGGGGGAAATACTATCACCAAGTGCTAGAAAATGGTAAATAATGCAAGTAGGACAAGGCCTGAGTATTAAAATATCCTAACAGAAAGAGCCCTAGAAGAATGGAAACTAGGATACCCCATTCATGATACATTTAGAAAGGAAATTTGTTGTTTCATCCCTTTGGTCACTACACCCCTAGTATGGAGGCCTGGCAATGCAGCGCGGACTACGAGTAGGTGTCCTTTAGAACTAAGTGTAGAGCGACATTCCACCTATCCTTTCGGAACCGGTCTCACAAATTTCCCTCCTAAGGGAGAGGCCTTTCCAAAAACTCGACTTTTAACCATGCCAACAAGTACTACGGGATTTTTGGTTCCCTAAGAGACAACTGCTAAGTTTCAGGTATAAAATTGCAAAGGGGGGTTATTTTGATTCCTACCCCAATCCCCTACCTAGCTATAAGATTATTTTTGGTCCCCAAGTGGGCTAAGATGTTTTTTTTTATTAAAAAAAAATTGATCTCACTTTGGTCTTTAGGGTGTGAGTGGGTGCACGAGTGGCATGTATAACTATGCTATATGAGAAAAAAATAAATAGTAATGATAACTTGAAAGAAACTTAACTGAAATTATTTTATTTCAAACTGGAAGATACTGCTAGGAATCAATAAGAGCAACTGATCATGCTAAAATCAACAAGAATAAATAGTGAAAAAATGTGTTGCAATCAGTTGAATATGCAACTAAACAGTTAAGAAAAATCATGAAAGGGGACAAACAGAGGGCTTGGAGGGTTAAAATTCAGTCTTAGAGCACTTTTGTCTAAGGGATAAAAGAATTCTTGGGCGCACACTATGCAGACACAGGAGCACACCCAAAACAAAGTGCAATATTTTTGGAGCACACCTTTCAGGGAGAAAGGAGCGCACTTAACTAGGAAACAGGGGCGCCCTAGGGCGCACTTAACTGGAAGAAAGATGCCACTACAAGACTGGTTTTCGAAAAAACTGAAAAATAACTCAAAGAGAAGGTTGAGAAAGAGGTCTAAGGGTTAGATTACGCCAGTTTTACAGGTCATAAATAATCTAGGGGGATAACAATACTCAGAAACACTCAACCCAAGAGATCTAGCAAGCAAAAAATCTATAGTAAAACATACTCAAACAAAGATAAAAAATCAATTGGGGATTTGTACGGATCGACCCAGTATGGTCGCCAATTCTGTTGGTAGTGATTTTGCACTCCAACAGGTGAAAATGGGAGATCTACCAGCTTGAGGAATCCAAGGTAGAGAGCACACATGATATATATCTTGTGGCTCTAAGTGTGGGGGAAGTGTGGTAAACTAAAGTAAAAACAAATAAAATTTAAACTAAACTATTGGAACAAGGAACATGAGTGGATATAATACTAAGAAATATGTGCAGTAACTAGCAATAAAATGGGAAACTACTAATTTAATGGAAATTACTGCAGTAAAAATGCACACATTTGGAACCCATTCATTCTTCACACATTCACGAGATATATGAAAGAATATATTTTATTATTTATAATAAATGCAGTTACATGAGCAAAGTTACCTTTTTTGGCATATGGGCTCTTGCAGCAGAGAAGTTAGCAGTCCTTCGTTGATGGTTTCTTCCTTCGAGTGGCCACTGAACTCAACTAGATGCAGTATAACAAACCTAATGTTAGTAGGGAGCCAAAGGTTCTCAACCATCCAAGGGGATTTGCAAAGTGGGATATGGATAGTGGAGGCATGTACTAATGCATCAAAGACGGATAGGGAATGGTAAATGGTACCAAGAACCAGAGAGGGTCGAATCATATTTTCTTTAAATGGGGGGAAAATATCACATATATAATGTGGTTTAGGGTTTTGAAACCCTAAAACTACTTGTGGTTTTCCCTTTTTGAATCTTACTGCCGGTAAATTTTGAATCGAGGTGGGAGTTTGTATTTTTCAGGACAACCCCCTACTTTGGTGGATGTGAAATTATATTCACCTCAATATCTAATCAAGAATTAAACTCTCTCACAATAAATCTCACACAACTAGTCAAGAACATAGAAATTTACTCACAATAAATGCACATAATATTACTCTCATGAATAATAATACATCAGACAACCTTAGGAAAGTAAATGGCTATCAATATATAAATTTACATCATATATTTGAATGCATAAGGATGCCATTCGAATCCTCACAAAAGAAGACGTACTAAATTGATGCAAAACCCCCCTAGGTGGCAAGTGTGTTCTCCAAGTCACACCAAAGGCTCACAAATTTATTATTTAGTGATAAAATAGTGATGTGTGATGAAAAAAATGATAAATCCAAAAAATGGAAGGAAGAAACATCAAGGAGTGAAAGTGGTCCAAAAAACACTTTCCCTAGCTTTTCACCTTTCACCCAAAAGCAGTAAAAAGAAGTAATGCGCCTTTCTCACCATAATCTTATCCAGAATCACCAGAAATTCACCCAAGTGAATTAGGAATCTTGTGGTCCACACCAAGAAGGATTGTGGTCCCCCCAAAGATGCCTTGTGGTCCACACAATGACTCATATGCCAACTATCTAGTCTAATACTTAGGAATTAATCATAAAATGATTAATTAATGCTACCAGGGTATTAAATGACATAGAAGTGGGTTTTAAATATTCCAAAACCCCCCATAAGTCTGACTTTATGTGCTAAAAATCAGAAATAAAAACTAGGGCCTAGTAACAAGACATGTTCACCCTGTACAATACTGCCTGGTCCAAAAAACAAGGAAAGAAGGAAAACCTCATGGGAAAAACCTTCCCTAAAAAAATGGACATCATCAAAATTGAAAGATTGTTCATCAATCCTTCACTCCACCACATGTTCAACCATCCCAAGCAATGATATTAGATAGCTTAAATTCGTCTTAGTAAAAGCTTTGGTAAAGGCATCTGTAGTTTGCTCACCTATTGGGAAATACTGCAAATCAATGATCTGGTCATGCACTAAAATCTTGATGTAGTGCATGTGGATCTCAATATGCTTGGTCCTTTGTCTCTGTACCGGATCACTTGAGACCCTTATAACACAATGATTGTCAAAAAATATGACAGTAGGAGTACTAAAGGCACTCTCAAACTCTGAAAGAATACCATGCAACCACACACATTGAGTAGCAACATTCACTACTCCTCTGTACTCGGCCTCTGTTGAAGATGGTGCAATTGCACTATGTTTCTTGCTAGATAAGAAAATGGGACCACCTCCAAGCATGAATATAATCTAGATGTGTATTTTCTATCAAGGCTATCACTAGCCGAATCTGAGTCAGTAAAGCCAAGAAAATCTAGGCTAGAATCTGTAGCATAGTAAATCCCATTAGTCTTGGTTCCTTTGACATAATGCAAGATTCTTTTTCCATCCTTCCAGTGGATCTCATGTGGCTGATCCATGTATCTTGATGCCACACTCATAGCATATGAAAGATAAGGTCGATTATGAGTCAAGTATAACAAGCTTCCTATACAAGGTGTTGTCAACCAAAGGTGTAGATTCTGCTTCTTCAAGTCTAACTCCTGAAAGGAAAGGAGTCTTTGAATGCTTGCAATCAACCATCTTGAACTTATTTATCAGGTCATATGCATATTTGAACTGAGATACCTTAGTTCCATTCTCTGTTTGAGAAATCTCAAGCCCCAAAAACTGCTAAAGAATTCCCAAGTCACTCATGGAAAAAGCTTGATGCAAAGCAGTCTTTAATGAAGCTATTTGATCAATAGAGATACTTTTGATTAGTAGATCGTCAACATATAGCACTATAATCATGATTGAACCATCAATCATATTCATGTAAACACAAGGATCATATTTTCATCTCACATAAGATTGGGACAAGAGAAATTTCTCCATTTTGGCATACCAAGCTCTGGGGGCTTGATTAAGCCCATATAAGGGCTTCGTCAACTTGCACACATATTTAGGATCAGATGTATAGCCTTTTGGATGCTACAGATAAATATCATCCTCAATATCTGCATGGATGAATGCACTCTTGACATCCATGTGGTGCACTTCCCAGCGATTGGATGCAGAAATTGCTAGAACTAGTCTTATCGAATCCTTCTGTGCAACTGGTGCAAAATTCTCATTGTAGTCAAGGACTTGCACTTGGGAGAATACCTTTTCCACCATCCTAGCCTTATATTTCACTTTTTTACCATCACCTGCACACTTGGTTTTGTAGATCCACTTACACCTTACCAATTTTCTACCTCGGGGGAGCTTGACTAGCTCCCATGTCTCATTCTTTTCCAGTGAATGAAACTCCTCATCCATAGTAGCCTGCCATCTTGGGTCATGTGAGGCTTCCTAATATGTCTGAGGATCAAAATCCACCATCATATAACATCTCTTAGATAGGTAGGGGTCCTTCACATTGAGAGCAGTCTCAAATTGTGATCTAGTCCTCCTTGTGTCCTGAGGATTTCCCACTAGTTCACCTGCTTCTTGTAAAGTATTAGAATCCCATTTAGGCCTTGTTGGTGAATTTTGTTCTACAATAACATGTTCCTCATCATAATTCAGGTGGTGGTGAAGATGGTTCTCCAATTTCAGCATTCTGAGAGGGCTCTTCTTCGAATTGAACACTCCTTTCAATGAAGGATTTTTTAGTGGTAATGTTCATCAACTTATAGCCTTTGGAGTCCTCTAAATAGACAACAAAAATACAAGGTTTTCTTTGGGGCTGCATAGCCCTCCTCTTCTCCAATGGAATTCTAGCCCAAGCCTTGGAGCCAAAAATCCTGAAATGAGAAATATCAGGTTTGTGCCCAGTCCAAGCTTCAAAAGGAGTGATTCCTTTGAGTTATTTGTGTGGCACTCTGTTCAGAATATATGTGGCACAATTGATTGCCTCATCCTAAAGCCTTGGAGACAAATACTTTTCCTCAAGCATACATGTGGCCATCTCCTTAAGAGATCTATTCTTCCTCCACGAGGGCTTCACTAGAAGGCAATATAATATCACGTTCATTCATATTGCGATATTAAATATTCATGAAAACCTAAAAATTATATTGCTTATATATTAAGGGGAAAAGGTTTTTTTATTATTTAATGTAACAATACAAAAATACTTTGGGGTCTTTTTTATATGGGTGGGCTAACAAATATCTGCCAAATGGAGATGGAGGGATCACGGTCGGATGAGAAATTAGGTTGATGCAAGGATTGGGATTACCAGTATGCATGAAAATCGCTTCTTGAAGCATGCTTGAGGCCAGGGGTTTCGTGGTGAAGTGGGTTTTCAGTTGATCATAGTCGAGAGACAGTGGTCATTGACATCCAATTGTTACCAATAACACTCAGCCAGTTGTTACCAATAGCCTTGGGAGGCTCTAAGCCTCTAGGGCCTGTTATAGGCCCTCGATAGGCCTTGGGAGATTGAATACCCAACCACTTGTGCCTATTACAGGCCTTGGGAGGTTTAGTCATCCACCTAGATCTTATTATAGGCCCCAGGGGCTTGGATACCTATCCCACAATAGGCTTAGTCAATGATTGGGGAACTGCAACATGCAATCTAAATGTTGTACTATGTGCATTGGCTCTAGTGACATACAAGAATTGATCTCCTATATCTTCATTAGACCATTAGTTGTTGCAAATCATACTGATATGTGGTTGAGTAATTGCATTGTGGATGAAGTAATGTGCATCCACAATATACATCGAAAGAAGCAAGGTGCATTGTAGAATGCATGTGGGGTCATAAGAGGGGTATCATATCAATATACTAGGTAGAAATATAAAGGGGTATAAAAAATGTTAATAAAAAAATTGATACATACAATATCTAGTGAAAATTGGGGGTTTTTTAAATTAGGAAGGCATATTGGGAGGGGGTTAAAAAAAAAAAATTGGAAGGTATTTTCCAATATTTAGTGAAATTAGGGGTATTGTTTCATATGCGAGGAACGAACGTGCTATGATAGCGGTTTATTGAGTGAAGCTCCCGTGTCTTCTTCTCAGCAACACCATTCTGCTGAGTTGTATAAGGAACTGTGTGTTGCATCAAAATGCCTGAAGAGGCTCAAAATTGCTTAAATTGAGATTTGATGTACTCACCACCATTTTCAGATATTATAATCTTGATATTTCTATCAGACTAGTTCTCAATTGAGGCCTTGAAAAGCTTGAACAAACCAAAAGCTTCAGACTTTAACTTGATTAAATAGAACCAACAATACCTGGAAAAGTCATCTATGAAAGTAAGGATGTATTTGGCATGGTTCAAGGACTCATGGGGGAATGAACCTGATATGTCACTATGAATAAGATCCAAGGGTGCAGAGGTTTGCTCAGTTTTGGATCTCCCACACTTATGCTCAAGGTGTTTTCCTAGGATGCAACTTTGATAGACACCTTTGGAAAATCTGATATTGGGCAGCCCTATGACCATTTATTTCTCATGAAGTTGGGAAAGATATTTATAGTTTAAGTGGCCAAATATTTCATGCCACAATTTGCTTGACTCATTGGCATGGGTTAAAAGAGAAGAAGGTGAGGGGAATGGCACAAAATGAAAAAACTTGTAGATTCTAGAGTTATGGTCAGCAGTGCCTAATGCAACAATTCAGCCTATAGACATTTCACATATCTCAACATCATTAGGTGTAAAGGTCACCTTATTTGGGTGAACCTATGTGGGTCATCTGGTATACCGACAAAAGGTTAGAAGAAAATCCATCAACATACAATACATTATTGAATGAGCCAAAATCAATATCTATGCTTCCTTTACCTTTGCTTGAAGTTTCAGAATTCTCACCCAACACAATATTTGGACCACGGGAAGAGTCAAGTGAAGTAAAGAACTCACTTGTGGACACCATGTGCCTGCAGCTCTAGAATCAATAATGAGTGAGGTAGGATTGGATGTTCTTCCCATCAGTGCATGTACTCTCTCCTTATCTTCATAATTTTGTCCTCCATCCTTCCTCCTTGCGCTCTCAGGAAGAGGAATGTTGGATTTCTCCAGTAGTGGAGCCATTTGATCAATGGTTTTCTTCATGCAGAAGCTTTCATGATAAAATACCCTGCTGCAATAGGTACACTTTTCCTTCTCATTCTTCTTATTTGGATTCTTCTTTGAGTGATAGGAGTCTTTAGGAACTTTATGCTTGTCTTTCCTCTAATGAGTGGGCTTCTTGAAATTGCCCTTCTTCTTCCATTTTGAACCATTCGAATATCCAACATTCAGATAGTGGTCTTTTGATGTATTTTTTATGGCTCCCATCAAGACCAATTTGTCTTGCTCTTGTGTAAGAGACTCCGTGAACTATGAGAGAGTAGGACTCTTCCAGTTTTGAACTACTTTTCTGGTTGAGTGGAAGGTCAAAACAAAGACTGAGTAATCTGGGCCAAGCTTGGAGAGAATAGCCAAGATTAGTTGCTCATATTTTTTATCAATACAACATTACTTTAACTATAGAACAAGTGATTTGAATTTGGAGAATAAATATTGGAGGTTATCGAAATTCTGTGGATTCAATGAAACTAGTTCATTATCTAGTTGGTGGCCTCTTAATTCATTTGTCTTTCCAAACAATTCTTGAAGCTTTAGCCAAACTTCATTGGGAGAGGTAAGACCATCGAGATGGAATAGAAAAAACCTAGATTTAGTGAGACACAGTAATCCATAGGCTTCATCTCTTCGATTATGCCACTTTGATTTCTCAATTGCTAATGTTGGCTCAACTTCAGTTTCCATAGTCACCCTGTAGAGGCCTCTGCTCCTCAACATGATCTTCATCTACGCTTTCTGGTCAAAATAATTGAATGGAGTGAGGATGATCAGATGTGACTGATCCATGGAAGCTCTGAAATAACTTTTGGAGTGATTTGGGTGCGTTCCTGGATGCTTAGTTGTGCCCTCTGGATGATAGAATGCGCCCTGTGGATGAATTACTGTGCTCTGCTTGAGACTGGTTGGATACTACAAGACAATAGAAGGAGAAATGAATAGCTTTATATCTTTGATACCATGTTAAATTCATTTCACACCAATATTTGATCAAGAATTAAACTCTCTCACAATAATTCTCACACAACTAGTCAAGAACATAGAAATTTACTCACAATAAATGCACATAACATTACTCTCATGAATAATAATACATCATACAACCTTAGGCAAGAAAATGGATGTCAATATATAACTTTACATCACATATTTTAATGCATAAGGATGCCATTCGAATCCTCACAAAACCAGACTTGCTAAATTGATGCAAAACCCCTCTAGGTGGAAAGTGTGTTCTCCAAGTCACACCAAAGGCTCACGAATTGCTGATTTATTAATCAGATAGTGATGTGTGATAAAAAAAATGCTAAATCCCAAAAATGGAAGGAAGAAACATCAAGGAGTGGAACTGGTCCAAAAAACACTTTCCCTAGTTAACTAGCTTTTCACCTTTCACCCAAAAGCAGTAACAAGCAGTAATGCACCTTTCTCACCATAATCTTATCGAGAATCACCAAAAATGTGCCCAAGTGACTTAGGAAGCTTTTGGTCCAGACCAGGAAGGATTGTGGTCCCCCCAAAGATGCCTTGTGGTCCACATAATGACTCATATGCCAACTATCTAGTCTAATACTTAGAAATTAATCATAAAATGATTAATTAAGGCTACCAAGCTATTAAATGACATAGAAGTTGGTTTTAAATATTCCAACAATGGACACCTCCTTTTAAGGGGAGATTCCCTATTTTGGTGGAGGTTGTCCAAAGGGGGTTAGAACATAGGACAAATGGGTTTTTATGCACAAATGGGTTTTATATTTGGGAATAAGGGTCCATAACATGTAATTTTGTGTGCGTTCACTTTTTTTGTGTTAACATTCACCAGTGTAAATCAACTATGTGTCTGCACTTGTGGTGAAAGATCTCGAAAGGGATGAGACAAGTTAATACTCCTTTCTTGTCTCCTTTTCTTTGGATGCATTCTTTTGAGTGATTTCATCTTCTATGGTGGTAGAAGAATGAAACTTGCATTCCCACTTTTCTTTGCACTCTCTTAAGAAATGGCCTTTCTTGTTGCAATTGAAGCATCTATCTTTTTACTTGTCAAATCCTTCATTGAACTTCTTTTTCTTTGGATGAGAGAACTTTTGGAAGAAGGGTTTCTTTCCTTTCTTCATTCTTACCATGAGGTAAAGGTTTTCTTATTTGATGCACACTGACTTTCTCTAGATTCACCCCTACTCTTGGAGAAAGGTCATGCCACAACCTTTTGAAGTTAGGTTGTACGTCTTGGCCATTACCGCAACCAAGAATGTCTCTCATGAGGATGGGAGACCATCAATAGAAGTTTGGAGAAGCTCATCTTCATCTACCACTACTCCAATACTATCAAGCTGATCTCTTACCTGAGAGATATTGGTGAAGAAGAAGGCCATTGTCTCAACCCTCTCCATCTTTAAGTTTCGAATCTTATTCTTCAATGCCCTCTTTTGAATCGGGGCCTTCTTCTCATATAGATTATTCAATGTATCATAATATTCTTTCACGGTATTTCGCAGTGTGTCCAAGGGAATCAATTTATCTTTTCCTGAATCATAGATGACCCGTTTGGACTTAGATTGATTCTTCTTGAAGTTGACGCAACCTACATTAGATGTATGCTCCTCCACCATAGTGGATACATAGCCATCCAAGTCACGTCCCTCTAGGTTGTTGAGAATCCTAGCCTTCCAAGTGTTGAAGTTTGAGGTGCCCTCAAGGCGATCTTCTGGTTGTATAGAGATTGATTCCATAGTCTTCAAATATTGTGCTCAACTTATTAGGATCTACGTAGGCTCTAGCTAGCATGCAAAACTGAGCTCCTTCACACCCTGAGCTATGATACCATGTTAATATTTGGTTGATCTTTGATCTTTAATTCTTTTAGATGTGGAAACTTGAAGTAATGAGACAATTCAATCACATGAAATTCATACAACCATGACACAAGATATACCCTAGGGAAAATCCTCAAAACTATGAGAACAAAAACCCCAACAATTCTTCTCAGATTAATATAATGGATAATAGAGAACACTTTATTTTACAACATAGCATATTTATTTCGTAAGATAAGAGATCACCAAACACTCTTGATGAAGATATAGAATCAATAGAGAAGAGCGATCAATCAGAGAATCGCATTTCCTTCAATAATAATATCCAACACACAAAGAGAATTGCCTTTCCTTCAAAGGACAAGAGAATTCTCTTCACACCGGATTCATCAATACCGTATAACATATTTATACATTATTGTCTTCTATTTTTATCTTATAACTTTAGGATGTGACTCACCCTCAAAGTGGATGTATCAATCTTGCATGCAGAAGTGTTCCCCACTTCTCATGCAGTGCTTTATCTCACTTAACTGTCTCTTACGATGAACTCACCTCTTAACTAAAAGGTTTCCCACTTATTTAGGTGTCTAACTTAAGTGTCATAATGATTGTCATGTGAAGGAAACCTTACAACATGAGAATAAAAAATACTTTAAAACATCATTACTTTGATCAATTACCTTTATACCTGAGGAATGAACTTTACATGGAAGTAAATCAAAGTGTTCACCTCTATACGGGAGGATAAATCTTGGTTGCACAATATTGGTTTGGAGAATGTCTCCTAATGCTATACATTTAACATGTATACTGGACTCCCAAATATCCTCAAGTGTCAGATGTATGGATTCTCACTAGTAAACACTTCTTTTGGTGTATTCTCATCTAGAATGGCATGTGAGATTCTATTCTAGTTGTACATAGTTGTACTAGTGGCTTCTTCCCATAATGAGGTAGACATATCTTGATCATACATCATGGATTTTGTAGCCTCACATATGGTTCTATTCTTCCTTTAGGTAACCCCATTTTTTTAGGGTTGTATGGTATTGTTAACTGTCTAAATATTCTTGCAACACTACTTAGCTCATTAAATGCATGTGAATCAAATTCACATCCATTATCAGAACTTAATTCACGGATGTGTTGTTCTTTCTGATTTTAAACTAAGGGATTTAATCACTTTAAATTTGATAAGAGTTTCATTTTTACCTTCATGAAATAAATCCATGACTTCCTAGAAAAATCATCTATGAACAATACATAATATAAGAAGCCACTCAGGGAGGGGGATGACATGGGGCCACATACAACAGAATGTATTAAATCTAAAACCCTTTAGATCTAGTCGTACTACTGGAAAAAAATTTCTTAACACTATTCCCAAGTGCACAACCATGACATACACTATCATGATCAAAATCAAATACAGGCATACCTTTTAAAATATTTTGAAGTCCTGGTATTGCTTTGTAGTGTAGGTGTCCAAGCCTTTGGTGTCATATCTTGCACAGAATGATAGTGTGGTGAATCATAGCTTGGATGTACTTCGTGGGTACCTTGTAGAGTCCTCCCTCTAAAAATCCAATCACAACAACAGATTCTATGATTTTGTTCTTCGGCTGTAAAAGTGATTTGTTATCCTTGAATATAACTTAGAAGCCTTTGTCTTCAAGAACCAAAACTAAAAGGAGGTTCTTCTTCAATCCTGGAACGTATAGAATGTCCTCCACATGTAAAATATCACTGGTGCTCGATCGAATATGTTGAGTTTTCCCCCAACTCTGCCATGCATTTGAAATTTTTCTCCGTTAGGTCAGTGATGGCACTCTTGTAACCATTCATATGTTTGGATGCACCATTTTCAATCAACAATGTGTCTACACTTGTGATTATGGATCCTGAAATCAGGATGAGACAAGGTAATACTCCTTTTTTATCTCATTTTCCTTGGATTGTAGTCTCTTGCGTGGTTTCATCTTCTATGTCGGTAGAAGCTGTGAAATTATAAGTCACATTAGATCAAAGAGAAGAGAATTCCTCACAAAGAAAGAATGAGCAGAAAAGTTGAATATGAGTGAAAACTACAGTAAAAAAGAGCAGAAGAATAATTATGCATCAGAACTTAGATAGGAGCAGAATAATGTCACATGATCCAATAATCATTATAATGAACAATGATGATACAATGGAGAGAATTTGAATCACACAGTAGAATTCAAACCTCATTTGGTATAGCGTAGGGATTATCACCAATGGAGTGATCTGGAAGACTCAAACTCAATTGAACTGAACCTAAACTCAGCTAACTGAAGTCACAATCAGTTAACTGACTAAGGAGGGCACAATAGTGAGTTTTCCATGCATGTCAATCATAAATGGGTGCATGAGGCCACAATCAGTGGCATCCAGATGTTAATTTTTGAGCATTAATTCAACATACTCTAGGATCTTTACTGAGAGAATAACATGTACAACATATCAAGTATAACAATGCATATCAATCACACCAAGCAATCACATGAGACAATAGACACACAAAATTTCACTGGGGAAAACCATAAAGGTGAAAAACCCCACAACTTCCTCCGAGATAGAAAGAACAATGATTCAACCCAAGTACACAGAGATAGTCCTCCTAGCAGTTGAAACTCCTCCTCCACTAGTGCGCCACTTTCTGAGTAGTGTAGAAGTGAATAATGAGATGATCAAATAGAGTGCCTCCCGCACTCTATTTATACATGACTTGACTTGCCTAATAAACTAGCATGGCCGGCTTGTCTAACTGAGTCTAATAACCCATGGTAATGTTAATCAGGGCCAACCCCACACTTGGTGGTTTAATAACCCATCACATGCAAGTTGCGACACTTGCGACACTTGTCAATACAAATTATGACACTTTCGTATAGAGTAATAATAACATCTCTATAGGAGTACAATATACATAGGTGAAATACATTCCGAAGTTACATATACATCAACACTCGCTCTTAACTAGGAAGGTATTTCTCGACACAGATTTGCTAGAACAAGTCTTCTTCTCTAGATCATTGTCATCAAATCATCGTCATTGAATTAACATCATCATCACTACTGCTGCTATCTCAATCAATCTCTGATCTACTCGTCATAGGAAGTTCTACAGAGCCAATCCTTTTTCATACTGGATGTAGGCCTTCCACCTACACGTCTTCATCATCTACAAAGCCAACCCTTTTTCATGTTGGATGTATCACAGAGCCAACCCTTTTTCATGCTGGATGTGACCTAGAACAAATCTAGGATTTCCACCACAGAGCCAATCCTTTTTCATACTAGATGGGACCTAGAACAAATCTAGGATTTCCGCCATAGAGCCAGTCCTTTTTCATACTAGATGGGACCTAGAACAAATCTAGAATTTCCACCACAGAGTTAGTCCTTTTTCATACTGGATGGGACCTAGAACAAATCTAGGATTTCTGCCACAGAGCCAGTACTTTTTCATACTGGATGGGACCTAGAACAAATCTAGGATTTCTGCCATAGAGCCAGTCCTTTTTCATACTGGATGGGACCTAGAACAAATCTAGGATTTCTGCCATACTATGGAATCCTCGGGACTTATTACGTGCAACACAAAACCTAGCCAGAGCATCCCATGACTCATTATAGGAACACAACCCAACCTATTGGATCTCCCAAGGAAATATTACATGTCCTCCAAGAGCAATGCCTTGAAAGAGCATCCCGAGACTTATTACGGGCACACAGCCCAACCTATAGGACCTTCCAGGTCAACTTACATGCTCATTTGCACAACCTGTCCACATCCACAGAGCATCAGCCTGATACTCATCATACATCATCCTGATGTACATCATCACATGATCATCCTGATCATCATCATAGCATCATCTTGATGCATATCATCTGGAGCAACATCTTGAAGCTCGTCATCCATGATCATCCTAATCACACAATGTATCCACCTAATACATATCATTTGGAGAAATATCCTGAAGCTCATCATCTATGATCATCTTGATCATACAATGTATCCACCTGATACATATAAAAATACATGATCCACCTGATCATAACAAGCATCCAACATGATGCATACAGAGCAGTAACTGGAGCATCGTCTTGATGCTCATCATCCAGTGCTTACATCCATAGCCATGGGAAGGATCCTCCTCTCACCATGCTAGGAATGGCTCCTGCAAATGTGTCCATCACTTCTTCCTCGAAGTGTCATCAATCTGAATAACACCAAGCCTCTCTCTGAAGTACTCAAACTCACTCTGGCTAGTGGTTTCATCAACACATATGCAACCTGCTCATCCGTTGCCACATACAGGAGCTTCACTGCTCCTCTCTGCACCATATCCTTGATATAGTGATATTTTATCTCAATGTGCTTCGACCTGTCATGGAACACTGGGTTCTCAAATAGCTTCACACAACTCTGGTTGTCACAATAGTTACCATTAGCATCCAACAAAAGATCAAATAACTCATCCAGTAGCTTCCTCAGCCATACTACCTCACAACTAGCTGAACAAGCTGCAACATACTCTGCTTCGGCTGTACTCAGTGCTACGCAACACTGCTTCCTGCTAAACCAAGAGATCACACCTGATCCCATACTAAAGCAGCACCCAGAAGTGCTCTTCCTATTTGTAGCACTACCTACCCAATCTGAATCAACATAACCCTACAGGTTAAACTTTTGATTCGCATCATGCTTGAGCCCATAATCAATTGTATCCTTCAAGTACCTCAGAATATGCTTTACAGCAACTAGGTGAACACCTCTGGGATCTGTCAGAAACTGGCTCAATGTGTTCACCGCAAAGCAAATATCTGGTCTCATGTTCATCAGGTACATCAAGGACCCAATCATCTAACAATACACAGTGACATCAACCGGATCAGATGAAGCATCACATAGAAGCTTCAGGTTCGATGCAATAGGTGTGCCCATGGCCTTGCAGTCCATCATCCCGAACCTCTTCAGGATTTCTACTGCATACTTCCCTTGTCCAAGGAAGATTCCATCTGCACTCTGCCACACCTCCATACATAGAAAGTAGTGCATCATCCCTGAGTCCTTCATCTTGAACTTGGTGTCAAGCTTCCTATTCATGTCGAAAATCGGTCTATCCTCACTCGTAACAAACAGGTCATCCACATACAAGAGTAGAATCATAGGATTGCCTTCCTTATCCTTGTAGTAAAGGTTGGAATCCGCTTTACTCTTGGTAAAGCCCAAACTGGATAGAAAACTGTCCATCCTACCATACCAAGTCCGAGGAGCTTGCTTCAAGCCATACAAGACTTTCTTCAACCTGCACACATATGACTCTTTGTCATGTGTTTCAAAACCAAGTGGCTGCTCCACATACACTTCCTCTTCGACTACACCATTCAAGAAAGCTATCTTGACATCCATCTGGTGTATTTTCCATTTCATCACTGCGGCTAGAGCAAGTATTGTTCTGATGGAAGTGTATCTGGCCACAGGAGCAAAGGTCTCTTCATAGTCAATTCCCTCTTTCTGAGAGAAGCCACGAGCTACAAACCTTGCCTTGTATTTCTCTATGCTACCATCTATAGCATGCTTGATCCTATAGATCCACTTGAAAGTCACAACAGACTTCCCTTCTTGTCTTGGGACCATATCCCAAACACCATTCTTCATGATCGATTAGTATTCCTCAACCATGGCATCCTTCCATTCTTTCTTTTCCGCTGCCTCTTCATAACTGGAAGGTTCTTTGTTCATAATGTCACAGAGAAAGGCATATGTGTGACCTTATCCTTTTCATGGGGGCTTCACTCAATAAACCTCTATCATAGCACGTTCGTTCATGGCATATGAAACAATACCACTAATTTCACTAAATATTGGAAAATACCTTCCAATTTTTTTTTTTTAACCCCCTCCGAATATGCCTTCCCAATTTTAAAAAACCATTATGTTCACTAGATATTATATGTATCAATTTTTTCATTAACATTTTTTATACCCCTTTATATTTCTATCAAGTATATTGATATGATACCCCTCTTATGACCCCACATGCATTCTACAATGCACCTTGCTTCTTTCGATGTATATTGTGGATGCACATTACTTCACCCACAATGCAATTACTCAACCACATATCATTATGATTTGTAACATCTAATGGTCTAATGAAGAGATAGGATATCACTTCTTGTATGTCACTAGAGCCAATGCACATAGTATAACATTTAGATTGCATGTTACAGTTCCCCAATCGCTGACTAAGCCTGTTATGGGCTAGGTATCCAAGCCCCCGGGGCCTGTAACAAGCTCTAGGAGGCTGACTAAACCTCCCAAGGCCTGTAATAGGCACGAGTGGTTGGGTATTCAAGCCCCCAAGGCTTATCGAGGGCCTATAACAGGTCCTGGAGGCTTATATCCTCCCAAGGCTATTGGTAACAATTAGCTGAGTGCTATTGGTAACAATTGGTTGTCAATGACCATTGTCTCTCGACTATGATTGACTGGAAATCCACTTCACCAAGAAACCCCCTGGCCTCAAGCATGCCTCAAGACGCGATTTCCCTGCGTACTGGTAAGCCTGAGCCTTGCCTCAACCCGATTTCTCATCCGACCGTGATCCCGCCATCTCCATTTGGAGGATATTTGTCAGCCCGCCCATATAAAAAAGACCCCAAAGTATTTTTGTATTGTTACATTAAATAAAAAAAACCCTTTGCCCCTTAATATATAAGCAATATATTTTTTAGGTTTTCATGAATATTTGATACCGCAATATGAATGAACGTGGTATTATATTGCCTTCTAGTGAAGCCCCCGTGGTCCTTTTCCTTTCTTTGTGTTCCTCTTCTGGAATACCATATATTTATGCATCTTGGATGAGCTCTCTAGCCCATGCAGGTTTCCTCTTGTGAGAGTTCTTCTCACAGGGTGGATCTATAGGTTCTTGTGGATATTCAATCTCACGGGTTGCTTATGGAATTGCTTCATTCATAGTGGTATCTTGAAATCTGATTTCCTTTGGTTCTTCATGATATTCAACAAGTGTCTTCCTTGATTTGATATAAGCTGAGTCCTCATCAAATGTTACATCCATGCTGATATCAATCTTCTTGAAACCTGAAAAGTATATTCTGTAAGCCTTTGAGCTTTCACTATACCCCATAAAGATGCCCTTCTTTCCTGAAGGATCTAGCTTAGTTCTATTTTCCTTTGAAACATGAGTATATACTGGACAACCAAATATTCTGAGATGGATGACTTCAGGTTTCTTACCAGAAAAGGCCTCTTCTGGTGTCTTGTTGTCCAATATCTTGTGAGGTGTTCTATTCTACACATATACATCTATCCTAGCTGCTTCTGCCCATAGATGCATAGGAAGAACTTGGTCATGAAGCATTGCCCGTGCTTCTTCCACGATAGTTCTATTCTTCCTTTCTGCAACTCCATTTTGCTGTGGATTGTAAGGAGCAGTCAACTCCCTCTTAATACTTGAATCACTACATAGATTCTTGAAATCACCTGAAGTGAATTCTCCGCCATTATCGGATCTGAAGGTCTTGATCTTCTTCACATCTTCTTATCAGTTTGATTTTCCATCAATGCTTTGAATTCCTTGAATTTATCAAATACTTCATCTTTGTTCTTTAAGAAGTAAGCCCAAGTATTCCTAGAGAAATCATCAGTGAAAGAGACATAGTATACATACCCACTCAAAGAACTTGATGACATTGAACTGCATACATCAGAGTGGATAATTTCCAAGATTCCTTTTTCTTTACTTTCACTACTTGGAAATGCCTTCTTAATGTTCTTTCCTTTTGCACATCCTTTGAAAATACCTTCATGCTTTGTCTTAACTTTAGGAAGACCCTCTACTACTTTACTTGCAACTGGTAGTGCTTTGTAGTGCACATGTGCAAGCCTTCTATGCCAAAGTTCACTTGGCTCCATGGATTCATGTACCATGGCATGTTCAGGTTGTCCCTTCAATTTGTACAATCCTCCCTCTTGCTCTCCAATCACTAGTTCATCATCTATAGTTTTACCCTTTGGCCACATTAGGAGTTGACCATGTACAAATGCAACCCTTATTCCTTTTGCATCTAATGTAGATATGGGAGTAGGTTCTTTTTTAGGCCAGGTACATATAGAACATCTTTCATCTTTAAGGACTTCCCAGAGTCTAGGTTGTAGGAAGCTTCACCACTTCCCTTGATAGGATATTGATAGTCATCCCCAAGTTTCACTTTATGGGGTGACTCATGTTCAAATAGATTTACAAAAGATTCTTTAAACCGAGTCATGTGTTTGGAATCCCCACTATCAATAAGCCAATCATTACATCCATGAGAGATAGTACATGTGAGATCAGAGATTATAACATATTCATCTTCACTTGATGAAGCATCACTTTCTGCCCTAGCCTTCTTCTTGGGGGGTTCATCATCTTCAGCAGCATGAGCATGGTACCTCCTTTTGTTTCCTTTCGTCTTCTTGTTGAAGTTGTTGTTTTCCTTTTTGTTCTTGGGACAATTTACAGCAATATGTACCTTCTCATTACATGTAAAACATATTCTCTTCTCTTTATGCTGATGGTGGTGAGAAGATTTCTTGAAATGAGATGGCTCTCTCTTGGGATTTCCTTTCTTGGTGTGTGCTGTGAGAGCTTGATATCCATTCCCCATCTTTTCTTCTCGGGACACCATCATTGCTTCTTCTTGTGAGCATTCCTCCCATAGTCTACTGAAGGATATCAATTTTCTTCTTGCACAGATTCCTTGGATAAAGGAATCTCATGAGCTAGGTAGGCCATTCAAAGTGGTCATAACAATTTCACCGTTCTCCACCACTTCATCCACAGCTTCAAGTTGTTCCTTGATCTGAGAGACCTTAGAGAAATAGGATTGAATGGTCTCTTCATTTTGAAGCTTTACCCCTTTCAATTGATTCCGGAGAGTCATCTTTCGATTTATGTTCTTTCCTTCAAATAGCTTGGTCATGGAATTAAACATCTTTTTGGGTGTCTTTAGAGATGACATATGTGGTATGAGATGGTCTTTGATAGAATCAACAATGATCCTCTTTGCCTTGGCCAAGTTCTTCTTATGCAATACCTTAGCCTCTTCTTCCTCTAGGACAGGGACCTCATAACTTATCAAAGTATCCAATTCATTTTCTTCCAGGATTAACCCAATCCTATAATTCCATGCTTGGAAGTTATCATCCCCTTCAAGCTTATCCTCAATCTTAGTGTGGTGAGACATCTTAAAGAGTACTTCCAATGGAAATAGAAAATATTTAGGTCTTACCACTTGATTTGTAGAAATCTGGATCTGGTGTTGGATTAGGGTTTGTCAGAGAAACCCTGAAAATTTAAAATGTGAATTTAAAACTTCTGAAAGGATATAAATATGCACCTTGATGAGCTGATCAGCTTGGTATATTCTGAATTTGAAATTTGCAAAGTTTCACCCTTCAGAAATGCCTTTTAGTCTTCCTGGATTCACTAGGGAGGACCCTAAATTAGGGTTTGAATTTCGTGGAGCTTCACCCAACCAAAAAGTTTGATCCAAAGCTCTAAACTTTGATTTTTCCAAGGAGCTTCCAGCTATGTCCTTACATTTCAGAAATTCCTATTTTTGTGGAAACCCTAATTTTTAGGGCCAAAAATGAAAGTGCCCAGAATTGAATTCTAATTAGACAGAAAGATGCTCCTTGTTGAGGAGAGTCAAAATACCCTACTTCCTTTGACAATCCATGGAGAGAAACCCAATAAACATGAAACCCTAGTTTCGGCAACTGCACATTGTCTTCTTGTCAAGTTAGCTCTGATACCATGTTAATTTTTTAGAATTAATTGAACATACTCTAAGATCTTTACTGAGAGAATAACATGTACAACATATCAAGTATAACAATGCATATCAATCACACCAAGCAATCACATGAGACAATAGACACACAGCGTTTCACTGGGGAAAACCATAAAGGTGAAAAACCCCACAACTTCCTTAGAGATAGAAAGAGCAATGATTCAACCCAAGTACACAGATATAGTCCTCCTACCAGCTGAACCTCCTCCTCCACTAGTGCGCCACTTTCCGAGTAGTGTAGAAGTGAATAATGAGATGATCAAATAGAGTGCCTCCCGCACTCTATTTATACATGACCTGACCTGCCTAATAAACTAGCAAGGCCGACTTGTCTAACTCAGTCCAATAATCCATGGTAATGCTAATCAGGGCCAACCCCACACTTGGTGGTCTAATAACCCATCACATGCAAGTTGTGACACTTGTCAATACAAATGACGACACTTCCGTATATAGGAATAATAACATCTCTATAGGAGTACAATATACATAGGTGAAATACATTCTAAAGTTACATATACATCAACACTAGAGATCCAAACCGACACAAGAGTCAGCTAACTTAGGTGGACTACACTATAACACTCAGTTGGTTCCTATAAAATAGGGAACTGAATGAAGTGGTCCTAAAATGATTCATGCAGGGCTCAAAAGGTGGTATATGGATCCTGGATGACATATGCACACCACTAGGGGGGAAATGACATCATCAACAACTATTAAAAATCAATAATGCTAGGTAGAACAAGGATGGAGTATTAAAATATCCTAACACCCCCCCTTAATCCATACTTTTACATCTTGGGCCCTGGTTACTAAGACCAAAGGTCACCCATACAATCAAATAAATGATAAAAAATAAGGAACTATCCATGAACCAAGGAAATGGGAAAAAACCTCAGGGAAAAATTACCCCCCCTCAAAAGAACAACAGTAGGGAACTCAAAGAACCTTCATACCAAGCAGAGAAGGAAAAAAATTTCCTTAGTGAAAGCCTTTGCAAAAATAATGGCATGCTGCTCCTATTTAGGATAGAAATGTATGTGCTAGATATGCACCTGGATCTAGATCTAGATCTCAATCTGGATCTAGATGTGGATTTGCTCCTCTCATGTACCTCCCATTGTGTATAAGTTTTATTTTCAAAAACAAGTATTTCAAGAACCCTTCTTGCTACTGGAGCGAATGGATCATTGTGGTCCAAATCATGAACCTTTGAGTACCTTTTATCAGAGAACCAATATTTTTGCTTGGTTGTAGATCCACCATGGAAAGTCTCTCCAAGAGATTGTGGATCAAACCCCACCATCATGTAGCACCTCTCTGAGAGAAGTGGATCTACATGACATAATGCAAGTTTTGCATGATACTAAAATCTGGTGGTTCTATGGTCAGATGGATCCCCAACTGTGTTCCCAGTAGCTACAAGGACTTTGTCATCCCATATTGGCCTTGGCCATGGATTGGGAGCATGTGTTGGACCTGGATCTGAATTTGAATCTCCTTGAACTTTATTCTCAACATCAAAATATTGATCCTCATCTTCTTTAGAATAGATATCACTCTGATATTCATCAGATTCCAATGGGGTAGGCAGAGAGTATGGAAAAAAATGGGAGAATTCATATCTTGGATGCATGGTTTGCAAACCCTTTTGCTATAATCTTCCGAGTAGAGATATTTGTAATCTCAACTGTGTCAGGGCCAAAGACCACTTTATTTAGTGAACCTGTGTGAGTCATCTGATATACATACAACAAATTTGCTGACAAAGAAGGCACAAATAGAACATTTTTGAATTTCCCATGCTCCATATGTATTGTTCCCTCCCCTTCAACAGAGATCGGAGAGTTGTCTCCCATGTGAATAATCAGACCATCTTTGAGATCTATAATTTCCTTGGGAAATTTCAACCAAGATATTAACTTAACTTCAATTTTTTTTTTTATAAATTTTACTAGTGAATTTTTTATCAATTTCTACAAACAGTGCAGGAGGTAAGTGAGGGGTACTGCGGTAAGGAATGAGGATGGTGGGATGAATATTTCATTCTAGAAAATGTATGAGGTTGGTGCAAAAACCAATCAAAAGGTTTAGAGTGGGGAGGTCCTATGCCCCATGTACCAGTACCTTTCACTTTTCGACAATAGAGCTAGTCTATTGACTACTTCGAGGCTTCCTGGGTAGCTGACATATGCATACTAGACAAGTAGGGGTTCTAGGAGTTAAAGAAAGAGTTTATATCATTGAAATGAATGTTTTTTATGTTCAGGGAATATATTTTAGCAGACTTGGGAGATTTTGGGAAGAATTGGGGTTTTTGGGCTCTCCCGGGATTGCTAAGCTATTCTTTTTCTAATCTTTCCAAACAGAGTTGAAATGATTCCAAATTCTTATTTTTAGGACTGATATGGATACTATACTGAGTTAATTACCTTCTCCAACTTACATAATGTAAAAAAAGTGCTTAGATTGGAAATGGCAGTGAACGTGGTAAAACTAGTCTAGAATTGACATCAATCTAGCTAGTCTTGCATTTTAACTTCACAAACTGCTTTAAGAAACCACAAACTATATTATGATATTAATTTAGAATTTTATATAACATGTTACACACATAAAAATTGAAATATGACTTTCATAACAGTTCTTCTTTCAATAAATGCTTGCTTCTTAAATGATAATGCCTCACAGGCTAATCTTCAGTTACAATAAGTAAGAGAATAGAGAAGAGAAGGAAGTAGTTACTATGGATCTATTCTGAAAATGAATATCAGTCCATCTACAGATTAGATGTCTGATCTTGCTGCACTCTGAGTGGATGATCTTCAAATGGGCGCCATCATCAACTAGCTCTCTTCTTCAGTGGAATCACCTCCAAATCTAGCTGTGGGAGTAGTAGAAGTAGAAGAAGAGTGGAGAATGGTTCTGATATTTGATCTATAAAATTTAGCAGCCAATAATCTCTGCAAATATCATCTTCTGGATTTCATTGGATTTCGTGGGCACACCTCTCCATAACTATCTATATCCACTAGTGTTCCTTCACCGAATCTAGCTGCAAATCTTCTCCAATGGTAGCCTCTTCTTCAATCTGACATTAAATCTCCATGGCTGAACTGTACTGAATGTTACTGGCTGTAATATTGCTTGATGGACCTGCATAATGCTCATAGGACACTCACAAGGCCTTGGGGCACATCACCCAAGAGGAATAGTTGAGGCACAACACTCAACATATGCATAGCTCAGAGCTCTCATTCACAAATTACAAAATGATCAAAAGCTCTTTCATGGAGTTAGAAACCTTCTTAAATAGAGGATATGACTTCTTGCTCAAGTTAGATGCATGTGTGGATGAAGGAAGTGTTCGGGTACACAGGGTACTACCAAAGGACCGAACACCAAGAGCAACCACTTCACATAAACAGATCACAGATCAACACACCGATGTTTTGACGTGGTTTAAACCCTCTTGAGGGAAACACTCCATGGCCCCGGCCAAATAGCTTCTACGGGACAATTTATTATGCAAAGAAAGAAAGTTACAAATGAGCTTCTCATAATCGATCAACTAAACAATGACCTTCCATGCTCTTTAAATAGAGATCATGGACCAATCGGGTGTTAAGCCACGGATCAAGGTTAGGTTTGATCTAAGAGAAGTTGAGCCGTCGTATCACTCTATGTCGGAAACATATCGTGACCATCGGATTAAGTATTTACAAATGCATACTAATGCATACTAAAGAAACACACTATCCCTAACGGATATATTACACAAGTTGATCTTAACTAACTCCTAAGTGTCTAAATATCCTAACATCCCTCCTTAAGAACAACTTGGGATAGGATTGAAGGATTTACAAAAGTGACACTATTAGGAGAAGGAAGGAGGCATTAGAGCCTATCCCCCCTTAATGACAAGTTCCTGAACTCCTAACATAGATCGAAGTTTAGAAAACTTCGCTTCTGTAAGAGACTTGGTGAAGATGTCTGCAACTTGATCATCTGTAGGGCAAAAGAGCACTTCAAGAAAACGATTATGAACAAGATTTCTGATGAAGTGCATATGTAGCTCAATGTGTTTGCTGCGTTGATGTAGAACTGGATCTTTGGCAAGCTTGATGGCACTTTGATTGTCGCACCAAAGTGGAGTAGGCTGCTACTGCTCGAATCCAAACTCTGAAAGGATCTGTCGAAGCCATAAAGATTCTTGACTGGCATTGACGGCTGCTTGATATTCTGTCTCTGCTGAAGAAAGAGCAAGAGCTTGTTGTTTCTTACAAGCCCAAGTAATAGGTCCAGATCCCAGACTGAAAACATAACCTGCAGTAGACTTTCGATCATCAGGATCGCCGGCCCAATCTGAATCAGTGAAACCAACCAACAAAGGTTTCCCCCCTGTACTGTAATGAATCCCAAACTGAATTGTACCTCGAATATATCGAAGTATTCTTTTAGCTTCTTTCCAGTGACTTTCATGAGGTGTCTACATATAACGGGCAACTCAACCAACGGCAAAGGAAAGGTCAGGACAGGAATGAGTCAATATAAAAGACTACCAACAAGCTGACGATACAAGGTGGCATCTACTTCAGGTGAAGTACAAGTGGCAGAAAGTTTGACTCCAGACTGGAAGGGAGAAGGGGCTGGTGTACAATCTTCCATGTGAAAGCGACAAAGAAGGTCACAAGCATACTTAGACTGAGAAAGAAAGATTCCTTCTTTGGTTTGCAGAACTTGGAGACCAAGAAAATAATGCAAATGTCCTAAGTCTGACATTTCAAAGGTTTGTTTAAGACTGGATTTCACATGGGTTATAAGCTTAGGGTCACTACTAGTAAGAATAAGGTCATCAACATATAGAACAAGTATGATGAGATGGTTTCCTACTTTCTTGGTATAGACATTGGGGTCAGAATGGCATCTAGAAAAACCAGTGTCAAGGAGAAAGTTATCCATTTTGGCATACCAAGCTCTAGGATCTTGCTTAAGGCCATATAAGGATTTCTTAAGGCGGCAGACAAGGCTAGAGTTATTCTGAACATAGCCAGGAGGTTGTTCCATGTAAATTTCCTCCTGTAAATCACCATGTAAGAAGGCAGACTTGACATCCATTTGATGGACTTCCCAATTGTGTAAGGCTGCAAGGGACAGAACAAGGCGGATGGAGTTCATTTTGGTGACGGGAGCAAAGGTTTCATTGTAGTCAATCCCTTCAACTTGGGAAAAACCTTTGGCAACTAACCTTGCCTTAAGTCTTTCAACACTTCCATCTGATGCATACTTAGTTCTGTAGACCCATTTACATCTGACAAGTTTTCTTCCTTTTGGAAGAGGTACAAGATCCCAAGTATCATTCGCCATTAAGGAACGATATTCTTCATCCATGGCTGCATCCCAATATGGATTCCCTGAAGCTTCTGCAAAAGTTTCTGGATCATGATTCTCGAAAACTTGAGCCAAAAGAGAAGAGGCTCGCTGAAACTGGGAACGTGTTCGACGTTGATCTCTAGGATCACCGGCAAGATCACCAGCTGCTTCACATGTTGAACAGACCCATTGAGGAAGCACTTGTGCTGGTGCAACTGGAGGAACATGAGCAGGTGGAGGTGGATTTTCATCCTCACTGTCATCATCAGAAACTGGAGTTGGAAACCTGTCAAGGAAGTTGGAAGAAGAAGAAGAAGGCACAAACGCCGAATTAGGCTTGCAGGCCAAAGATGGCACACTCGCCCAGTTAGGCTCACAGGCCAAGATATTTTCATCAAATTTAACATCTCTTCTAATGATTATAGCATGAGAATGTGGTTGAAGAAGCCTATAACCTTTTACATCTTCAGAATATCCAACAAATATGCACTTTTCACTTTTAGGCTGCAATGCTTTCCGTTTTTCATCCAGAATGTGAGCCCATGCTTCACTACCAAACACACGAAAGTGACTTACATCAGGTTTAATTTTACTCCATGCTTCTTCTGGTGTTATACCTTGCAATGCTTTTGTGGGGGTGCGATTAACTATGTAATTTGCACAATTTATGGCTTCAGCCCAAAATTGAAGACTTAGTCCCTTAGATTGGATCATACAATAAGCCATTTCTTTTAAAGTGCGGTTCTTCCGCTTAGCTACACCATTTTGTTGTGGTGTATATGGAGCTGTGTGCTGTTGTTGGATTCCTTGTTCAGTGCAGAAAGTAGTGAACTGTTTGTTAACATATTCTCCTCCATTGTCAGATCTTAACTTAATAATGTGATGACCAGATTGTTTTTCAACAAGGGCCTTGTAGGCCAAGAACATGTTAAATACTTCGCTCTTAAGTTTTAGGAAATAAACCCAAGTGCGTCTGGTGTAATCATCAATGAAAGTTAAGAAATATTTGAAACCAGAAAAGGAAGCAGATGGAAGAGGACCACACAAGTCACTATGCACAAGCTCCAAGGGAACTGAGGTGTGCCAAGAGGCACGTTTGTCAAAACTGTCCCGATGATGTTTTCCGAGTACACAACCGAAGCAAACACCATCCCTGCAAGATATCATCGAAAGACCTGTCACCATATTTTCTTTACATAGTTGTTGCAATGAGCGATAATTTAAGTGACCAAATCGCTCATGCCAAAGTTTGCTCAAGTTATCACTATGAACAACAAAAACTGAAGGGAAAGGTGATGACCCAAAGTTGTTAAACTTATACAACCTGGTAATATCATCAACAATTCCGGTAGCTAGGACCTGTTGAGGATCTTTAAAATCCTTGATTACAACTTGGTGAGGTGTAAAGGTCACAGTTTTACCTTCACCAGAATGAGTGATCTGATAGACTGATAACAAATTGCAGGAAATTCTTGGAACACATAGTACATCACTAAAATTACCATTATCTACTGGAACTGTTCCAGCTCCTACAACACTTAGAGATCTATCATCACCAACAAATATTTGTTTGGTGTTACATTCATGCATAGTAGAAAAGATGGCTTGATCCTTAGCCATATGATAAGATGCTCTAGAATCAATGAGCCATTCATTTGAAGTAGAAGAAGAAGATGCATTATAAGAACAACCAGAAGCACAAAGTGCATGTCCATGAGAGGTAGATTCTGAAGGCGAATCTAGACTGATGTGGTGCTTCTTCATTGCTGCTTCCAAGGCTGCCATCTTCTTGAAACACTTAGATTCATCATGATTATCTTTCCCACAATAGTTGCAATGACGCTCAGTCTTCTTGCCTTTTGGCTTGGATCCTTTGTCATTTTTTAAAGAAGGAGCTTACTGAGAGGGTTTTGGACCCTTGTTTGACTTATTATTGCAAAAATTTTGTTTCTTGGGAGGCTTGGACTTTTCTTTCTGTTGGGACAATAAGGCTTTCCCAGATGTATCTGCATTGTTGATTATTCCAAGATGAATGAGTTTATCTTGTTCCCTAATCAAGGAATCACAAAAGGATTCAAGACTAGGCTCTTGATAGCTAGCTGCATTCAATGATGCTTTCATGGGGTAAAATGTAGATACAAAAACAGAATATGCAGGTCCAAGTTTGGAAAGAATATGATAAATGCACTGTTTGTCTTCCCTCTCAATCTTACATTCTGCACATAAGAGTTTAAGAGTTTTGTACTTAGATAAATAATCTTGAATGCATGAAAAGTCACTTGGATTTAAAGAAATCAACTCATTTTCGAGTTGGTGGCCTCGAATTTCATTGTGTTTACCAAACACAGTTTCGAACTTGTCCCAAGCAGTATTAGGTTCATTAATTCCAGATATGTGGAATCGCAAATCAGTAGAGATTGACATCCCAATCAATCCACGAGCTTCATCACATCTATTTTCCCATTTTATTTTCTTATCATCATGAGTGGGTTCTTTTTCTTTCCCTGTTGTAATTCTGAAAAGTCCCCTACTTCGTAGAACATCCTCCATATGAGATTTCCATGAGAAATAGTTGGAACTGTTAAGTAGAATATCACAAGAGGTGGCCATATTTGTAAATTAATGGCTGTAAAAATAGAAAACAATAGTCTGGATGTGAAGATCTCGAACAAATAGGCGGTTTAAAAAAAAACGGCACTGAAAACGGACTCTGTATGATGAAGTTATGCTTGAACAAAGAAACTGTTGAAGATGTCCCCAATAGTGACGTGGCAGCTAGAGAATGTCCAACAAAAAAAGAACCCCCCTCTTCCCAAGATAAACCTTTTGACAATCACTTTACAAGAAAGTTGCTTTAAGTGAACCACTTTTGTAAAATAAGTGATTTCACTTTTACAATGATATTACTTTTAAATGGTGCAAAAACTTAAGTGACTCACTTGTATTTTTATTTTTTATTATTTAAGTGAGATGCACTTTTACAATAAAGTAACTTGAAAATAGAAATTGCATGCACTTTTCTTTTTAAAAGTAACTTCCTAAGACTTGAATTCAAGACCTATTAAGGAATAAAGCAACTTTGAACCAAGTGAGCTAGATTAAAAGGTATGTAAAATATGGGAATGAGGAAGGGGGCTTCTTTTTTTTTTTTTTTTTTACTCTTCTTGCTCGGTTTGCGTGCTTGCCCTTTTTCCTGCAAAACAGAGCATAAATCGAAACAAAAAAACTTTTCCACACTTGTGGAGTTACATCTTGTTAGCTTTCCCGAAAAGTCTACATTTTCTCTCTGTTTCTGATTTGCCGAGATCGCGCAAAGTGCACGGCAAAGAGCATACGCAGCCGAAAAAACCCTTTCCCTTTCTGTTTCTGATTTGCCGAGATCGCTCAAGGTGCACGGCAAAGAGCATACGCAGACGGGAAAGCAACAATCCGAACCAAAAAAAATCTAACAGTAAAAAAAAAATGAAATATGAGATTTTTTCTTTTCAAAAAACGAAAATAAAAAAATGCGTCACTGTAACATTATACCTTTAGATCTGATGAAATACGCGTTTCTGGAGCAATCGGGAACCGTTTTCAATCAAACGAAAACTATTTTCCAATGGAAACGATGCTCCGGACGCAATGGAACACCTCCCACAGCCCAGAAATGCACAGAAATACTAGAACTAGAAACCCTTTCGAGTTTCGGCAACAACAGTTCAAGATCTAGATCATAACCGGAAGCGGCACTTCATAAAAGCTCTGATACCATGTTCAGGTACACAGGGTACTACCAAAGGACCGAACACCAAGAGCAACCACTTCACATAAACAGATCACAGATCAACACACCGATGTTTTGACGTGGTTTAAACCCTCTTGAGGGAAACACTCCACGGCCCCGGCCAAATAGCTTCTATGGGACAATTTATTATGCAAAGAAAGAAAGTTACAAATGAGCTTCTCATAATCGATCAACTAAACAATGACCCTCCATGCTCTTTAAATAGAGATCATGGACCAATCGGGTGTTAAGCCACGGATCAAGGTTAGGTTTGATCTAAGAGAAGTTGAGCCGTCGGATCACTCTATGTCGGAAACATATCGTGACTGTCGGATTAAGTATTTACAAATGCATACTAATGCATACTAAAGAAACACATTATCCCTAATGGATATATTACACAAGTTGATCTTAACTAACTCCTAAGTTTCTAAATATCCTAACAGGAAGGTGCCTTCCTTGCTAGGAATGGAAAATTCTTACTTGAAAACTTGCCTTCTTTTGTCTTCCTTCACTCTAATTAGCAACTGCGCATTAGGTAGCTTTTCTGGGTGTGTTGCCATTTCTTTCTTACTGCTTTTCTTGTTTTCTTCCACTTTATTCACTTTCTTCTTTTCTGCTTTTGTTTGATTTTTCCAGCTTTTGTCAATTTCCTCCTTTGTTCACCTTGCCAACTTGTCTCCATTAGATTCCTTACTTTTCTAAGATTGATCACTTAAGCAAGTTTGTCCTACTTGACCAATTCAAATTTCCTATCCAATTCATCAACCACTTGGCACATTTATTAGTAATAAACATTTAACTGACAAAAATGCAACTTAGAAATAATTGAGCTAAGCAATTAATTAATTATCCAATAATTAATTAACTACTATGGTGTAATTGCCTCAAAACTTCCCCAATTAATTATGAACTTAGACCCCTAGGGATAGGAGGATCCAAGTGGTGACCAAGGTCACTAGGGAGTAAATATGACAGTCCTCCCTTACCAAGAGTGCTTGTCCTCAAGCAGTTTCAAACCAAGATGCTGCAGAATCTTTTCATCTTCCCAGGTGGCATCTTCACTAGGAAGCCCTTTCCATTCTACTAGGTATTCTTTAATAATTCTACTTATCAGCTTCCTTTCTCTAAGTTGCAAAATGTCTTCAGGTTCCAAGACCAGATGACCTTCATCATCAAGGGGGGGTAGGATATATGAAACCTTAACTTGTTGGCCCACTGCTTTCTTCAAACATGACACATGGAAGACATTGTGTATTTTACTCTCTGCTGGCAGATCCAACTCATAGGCTACTTCACCCACTTTCCTTATTATTTTGTAGGGCCCATAAAACCTTGGCAATAATTTTTCAGCCCCCTTTGTCTTCATATTGGTTTTCCTGTATGGTTGCAATCTCGGATAAACCAAGTCTCCTTATTGGAAAGTTCGATATGTTCGATTCTTATCTGCATTGATTTTCTGCTGATTTTGTGCAACCTGCAAATTTTCTTTCAGTGCTTTAAGGATATCCTAGCTTTCTTGCAGCCAATCCTTTTCCTTTTGTGCTTTACAGTTTCCAAAAACCATATCTACAAAAGTGGCAGACTCATACCCATACAAGGCTTTGAATGGGGTCATTCCAATGGACATGTGGAATGTGGTGTTATAGCAGAACTCCCCCAAATGTAACCAGTTGACCCATGCTTTTTGCTTCCTTATACCATAGTTCCTGAGATAACCTTCTAGCCATTGGTTAACTCTTTTAGTTTTCCCATCTATCTGGGGGTGATAGCTGGTACTAAGGTTTAAATTGGTATTTACTAATTCAGATAAAGATTGCCAAAAGCACTGGTAAACTTGCTATCCATGTCACTGACTATGATTTTTGGCAGCCCATGCAGTCTAAATACTTCCCTAAAAAATAGTGCAACAACTTGATTAGCAGAAATAGTAGATGTGACAGCAAAAAAGTGAGCAAATTTGGCTAACCTATCAACTACTACAAAAATAATGTCTTTACCCTGGGATTTGGGCAAACCTGTAATGAAGTCCATTGATATGCTTTCCCATTTCTGTCCAAGAATTGGTAAAGGTTGAAGGAGACCAGTAGGATGAGTGTGCTCAACCTTATTCTATTGTCATGCAGTACATTCACTCACATTCCTTAGAACATCCTCCTTGAGGCCCTTCCAAGTGAACCTTTCTCTTAACTTCCGGTAAGTTTTCCAAATTCCGAGATGGCCGCCTGCTGGTGCAAATTGGGCAGCCATCAAAATCTGCTCCTTCAACTTGGATTCAGGAGTTAGAAAAATTATGTTCATATAATAAATAACATCATTGATAATTTGGTAAGCATCATCTTGATTTATTTTATCTAGCAGTTCACAAGCAAACTGATTTTCTACATATTCCTTAACTAGTTGGGCCTTCCAATCAGTAGGCACTTGCAGCAAAGAAAAGGAAGGTTTCTAAGAGAGGGAATCAACAACTATATTCAACTTACCCTTCTTATATTCAATATCAAAATCATAAGACTGAATTTTTCTTACCGATTTCTGCTACCTGTCATTCAACTCCTTTTGGGTTAAGAAATGCCTCAAGCGATTGTGATCAATATTAACCATGAATTTTCCTCCCACCAAGTATTGCCTGAATTTAGCCAATGCAAGCATGATGGATAACATCTCTTTATCATAGATAGAATACATCTTTTCATGGGGCTGCAACTTCCTACTCTCGTAAGCAATAGGGTGTCTATTCTACATTAAAACTGCTCCAATGCCTTCACCTGAGGCATCACACTCCAATATAAAAGGTTGGATGAAATATGGAAGTGCAAGGATGGGTAAGTTGCTCATAGCTTCCTTCATTCTATTAAAATCCTTTTCAGCCTCCTCATTCTAGCAGAAATCTCCCTTCTTGGTAGGGTCATTCAAGAGAGAAGTGAGTTTGGAAAATCCCTTCACAAATTTCCTATAGCATGTGCATAAGCTGATGAATCCTCTTAGAGTAGTTATATTCTTTGGGTTGGGCTAATCTAGGATGGCTTGGATCTTCTCCATGTGTACCTTGAATCCTTCTTTCCCAATGATGTGGCCAAGATAGAGTAGCTCCTTCATACCAAACTCACACTTCGACAGTTTGGCATAAAAGGATTGTTCTGCAAGTAGAGTTAGTACATTGTCCAAGTGTTGCAAACGTTCTTCCCATGTCCTATTATAAATCAGAATGTCATCAAAAAATACAAGTATAAACTTACGAAGTTGTTTGCTGAAGATTCTGTTCATGCAAGACTGGAAAGTTGCTGGTGCATTTGTCAAGCCAAAAGGCATGACCAGAAATTCAAAAAGCCCAAAATGGCACCGGAAGGCAGTTTTTTGCACATCTTCACTCTTCATTCTGATTTGGTGGTAACCAGAATGAAGATCAATCTTGGAAAAATATTTGGCTCCATGCAGCTCATCCATCAGCTCATTAATCATTGGAATAGGATATCTGTTCTTGATGGTTTTCTTATTTAAAGCTCTGTAATCAATGCACATTTTCATTGTTCCATCTTTCTTTTTGACCAAAACCACCGATGAAGCAAAGGGACTTGAGCTTGGTCTTATGAACCCCATATCAAGAAACGCTTTGATGGTATTCTCTATTTCATACTTAAATCTCTTGGGATGTTTGTAGAGATGGATTTTTATGAGAAAAGTACTAGGTTCCAGCTCTATCCAATGTTCAGTACCCCTATCCAAAGGCCTTCCATGTGGCAGATCTTCAAACACCTTTTTGTGTTTATGGAGCAGTTTTTGGATATCTTCAGGATGTTGTGACACATCAATGGTAGTTCCTTTGGTAGAGATAAAATATTCAGCATCCCACTCTATGTCTCCATGCCTCAAAACAGATCTCATACTATGTACAGAAATCACTTGTTTTGGGTAGGTGTTAACACCTCTCAAAACCACTTGCTTACCTTTAGTATCTTTAAAGCACATTTAGGGAATCCTATAATTTACCACATGCTCGCCAAGTGAGAACAACCATTGTACCCCTAACACAACATTAGTATTAGCAACATCAACAATGTAAAAACTATCAGTTAAGGTATGGTCTCCAATAGTTACGTGCAACTTGGGAATCCATCTGTTGCACTACATAGTGTTGTTCTTCCCAGGAATAATAAGTGTGAAACCACAAAATTTTTCAGATTGGAGTTTTATTCTCTCCATCATGGTTGCATCAATGAAATTATGTGTGGCCCCTCCACCGACCAGCACTAAAACTTTCTGCCCTTGCACCACTCCCTTGAACCTCATAGTGTGGTAGTGGGGAACTCCACTCAAAACTGCAAATTTTGCTTATGTTTATGTCGGTTCTTCTTCTTCTACTGTATTATACCACTCTTCTACTGGTTCTTCCACTTGTACTTCTGCACTCATTTCCTCCTCATCACTTTCAAAAAATACTTCTATGTAGTGAGCTTTACATTTTGCACATTTGTGCCCCGGAACCCATGGTTCTTGGAAGGAAAAACACATATTTTTCCTTCTTAAATCATCCCAATCTCGGAATGAGTATTCTTTCTTGTTTGGGGCTGTTTCTAAATGGTCGCTTGGAATTCTGAAATTTTGCAGGTGGATTAAACTTAGGGGGGTATCTAGTTCTTGGGATTGCATCTTCCAGATCCCTTGTTCTGCTCAAAGCTTCTTGTAAGGTAGTTGGTCGGTAGGCTTTAACCAACCCTTTCAAAGGTTCTGTCAATCCTTCTGTGAACAAGAGGATTAACCTAGATTCTATATATCAGTTACCATCACTGCCAACTTTTGAAATTCTGATATATATGCTTCTGGAGTGCTGGTTTGTTTCAAATGTGCCAACTCACGGAAAGACAGCTCAGGATCCCTCCTATCAAATATTTCCACCAACCTCCTAGTGAAATATTGATAACACTCAACTAAATCATTTCCCAAGGTTCTCATGCCATGGAACCACCAATCACTGGCCTCTCCATCCAAATGCAAAACTGCCATCTTGATGGCATCCTTTTCTGCCATGGAACGTAGCTGAAAATATATGTCTAGTTTTTTCACCCAGGAACTAACATTGCATTTTGTAGTCCCATCAAAGTAAGGTATTTGGACCTTACCTGCAGCATTCCTCAACTCAAAATTGTTTGTTGGCTTCCTATTATATCCCGTTGGCTGATTTTTTAGGTAAATCTCAGAAAAATATTTGAAAGTGAGATCTCTTCTGCACTCATCACTCAAGGTTAGATATACTGCATGCCTTTCCTCACAGGTAGCTACAGGTGCCCTGGGTACTTCTTTATTTTCCTCAAAGTGGGAAGGCATGGTATGTTGAGGATGATCTTTCAAATCCAATTTAAAGTCTTTAGGCCTATTAAATGGTCCAGTCTTTGAAAAAATGGTTTCTGCAAATGTTTTCTTTTCACCATGGTGGGGACCACTAGCACTCCCTTCTGCCTCTTTGTGTGCAAACTATCTACTAAGGGGTTCTTTAGTTTCTTGTACATTTTATGCAAAAGTATGAGTTAGATTGTCTATTCCTCTAACAGTATTAATAAGCAGTTGTCTAAACTCATCATTAGCTTCCTGTTCAGACATATCTCTATTCCTTTGTATTTCTCCTTCTGTAGAATCTACCTCTTCTTCCCTAGTGTCTTTGGGGTTATTTCCTTTAGTGCTAGGGTTTTTTCTTGAGCTCATCACCACAAAAAGAGAAGTTTTAGAATACCATGCTATTATACAACTGTAATATCCTTGGGAAATTTCAACCAAGATATTAACTTAACTTCATTTTTTTTAATAAATTTTACTAGTGAAATTTCTGTCAATTTCTACGAACAGTGCAGGAGGTAAGTGAGGGGTACTGTGGTAAGGAATGAGGATGGTGGGATGAATATTTCATTCTAGAAAATTTATGAGGTTGGTGTAGCATCTAGTCAAAAGGTTTAGAGCGGGGAGGTCCTATGCACCATGTACCAGTACCTTTCACTTTTCGACAATAGAGCTAGTCTATTGCCTACTTTGAGGCTTCCTGGGTAGCTGGCATATGCATACTAGACAGGTAGGGGTTCTGGGAGTTAAAGATAGAGTTTATATCAGTCAAATGAATGCTGGTTATGTCCAGGAAGATATTTTAGCAGACTTGGGAGATTTTGGGAAGAATTGGGTTTTTTGGGCTCTCCCAGGATTATTGAGCTATTCTTTTTCTAATCTTTCCAAACATAGTCGAAATGCTTCCAAATTCTGATTTTTAGGACTGATATGGATACTAGACAGATTTAAGGACCTTCTCCAACTGACAGAATGTAAAAAGAGTTCTTAGATGGAAATGGCAGTGAAAGTTGTAAAACTAGTCTAGAATTGACATCAATCTAGCTAATCTTGCATTTTAACTTCACAAACTACTTTAAGAAACCACAAACTCTATTCCAATATTAATTTACACTCTGATATAACATGTTTCACACATAAAACTCGAAATATGACTTTAAGAACATTTCTTCTTTCTCTTATTGCTTGCTTCTTAAATGACAATGCCTCACAGGCTAATCGTCGGTTACAATCAATGAGAGAATAGAGAAGAGAAGGAATTAGTTACTGTGGCTCTATTATGGAAGTGAATATCAGTCCATCCATAGATTAGATGGCTGATCTTGCTTCACTCTGAGTGGTGGATCTTCAAATGGGCGCCATCATCAACTAGCTCTCTTCTTCAGTGGAATCACCTCCAAATCTAGCTATGGGAGCAGTAGAAGTAGAAGAAGAGTGGAGAATGGTTCTGATATTTGATCTCTGGAATTTAGAAGCCACTAATATCTGCAAAAATCATCTTCTGGAGTTCACTGGAGGTCCTGGGCACACCTCTCCATAACTATCTTCATCCACTAGTGTTCCTTCACCGAATCTAGCTGCAAATCTTCTCCAATGGTAGCCTCTTCTTCAATCTGACATTAAATCTCCATGGCTGAACTGTATTGAATGTTATTGGCTGTAATATTGCTTACTAGACCTTCATAACACTCATAGGAAACTCACAAGGCCTTGGGGAACATCACCCAAGAGGAATAGTTGAGGCACAACACTTAACATATGAGTAGCTCAGAGCTCTCATTCACAAATTACAAAATGATCAAAAGCTCTTTCATGCAGTTAGAAACCTTCTTAAATAGAGGAGATGACTTCTTCCTCAGGTTAGCCACACATGTGGATGAAGGAAGGCACCTTCCTTGCTAGGAATTGAAACTTCTTACTTGAAAACTTTCCTTCGTTTGTCTTCCTTCACTCTGCTTAGCAACTATGCCTTAGGTAGCTTTTCTGGGTGTGTTGCCATTTCTTTCTTACTACTTTTCTTGTTTTCTTCCACTTTATTCACTTTCATCTTTTCTGCTTTTGCCTGATTTTGCCAGCTTTTGTTAGTTTCCTTCTTTGTTCACCTTGCCAACTTGTCTCCATTAGATTCCTTAGCTTTTCTGAGATTTATCACTTAAAGCAAGTTTGGCCTACTTGACCAATTCAAATTTCCTATCCAAGTCATGAACCACTTGGCACATTTATTAGTATTAAACATTTAAATGAAAAAAATACAACTCAGAAATAATTTAGCTAAGCAATTAATTAAATATCCAGTAATTAATTATCTACTATAGTGTATTTGCCTCAAAACTTCCCCAATTAATTAATCTCTCAATTAATTATGAACTTAGACCCCTAGGGATAGGAGGATCCAAGTGGTGACCAAGGTCACTAGGGAGGGGATATGACAAGATCTAGAGAAGAAAATGATTCTTTGGAGGAAACCATATGATTGGAGGCTCCTGAATCTATGAGGAGGGCTTGTGATTTTTAAAATCCAGCCTTCAGTGCATGTAATCTCTCATGACCATCAGACTCAGTTCCAGAATAATCTCTATTTCACCTTCTTGGAGGGAAATGTTGTGTTGTTCAAGAAGCTTGGTCATCTGATCTATCTTCTTATGCATGCAAAGTCTCTCTGGGTGGTTTCTTTTCTTGCAATAAGAACACTTCAATTTCTCAAATCCCTTTTTTTTCTCCTTATTGGAGCTGGAGGATCCTTTTGATGGACTTGACTTGGCATTCTGCTTGGGTTCATATGGCCTCTTATCCTTTCCCTTGTTCTTCCCCTTCCCATTCACACTTTATTGCTTCTCCAACCATAAGAGCTTGATCTTTGGAGGCCTTAAAGGAACCTATCTAGATCAACTTATCGTGTTCTTGGATGAGAGATTCAGTGAAAACATCTAAGGAGGGAATATTCCAACCAGGGATTGACATTCACCCAGAATGGAAGGTAGACACAAAGATTGAGAACTCAGGACCTATCTTGCTCAGAATGGATAGCACCAGCTGCTCATCCTTCTTCTCAATGCGACATTGCTTGCATTTCATAACCAACGATTTGAATTTTGAAAAGAGTTGCTAAATGGTCTCAAAACTTTTGGGTTGAAGAGAAATCAACTCATTCTCCAGAATATGGCCTCTTATCTCATCTATTTTTCTGAAGAGGGTCTCTAAATTCAATCATAACTCTCTTGGATTCTTCAATCCATCGAGGTGGAAGAGTATATCTCTAGAAATATGAATACACATGAAACCAAATGCTTCATCCAATCTATTCAAATACTTGGTTTTCACCACAACCGATTGTGGTTCAGGATCCTTCCCCACTGTCACCCTATACAATGATTTTTTGCGCAATACCATCTACATATCAGCACTCCAATCAAGGTAATTGAAGGGTTTCAGGATCCTAGGAGAGAGAGGAGAGTTCGAATTGTCCATTACAATTGCTGGAGTGAATATATGGTGAAAATTGTTGCTTCTATAGCAAAACTGCTGGAACTGGAAAAAACTATTGCAACACTAAAAAAATTTGAATAACCTGCAAAAAACTCTCAATAATGGAGGTAGAATACTACTCGACACTGCTTTAGGAAAGTAGGAACTTTTATCCGGATCTTTCAAACCTGGCTATATCTCATTGGATTTCTCCAATGAATTCAATGTGATGGCACTAGGATTTGCTGTGGAAATCTAGAGGCTTCTGGTGTTGTTAGTCCCAGAGACGTTCTAAGGATTCCTTTAGAATTGTTCCTGGGAATCAATAAGATATTCTATATTCTTTTACTTGATCAAAATCACATTCACCATAAAATGATACAAATATCCAATCTTGAAAAATATGGGCAGTATTTCAATGTGCTAGAAACCAAAACTGAGTGTTGATATAAAATGTAATGGCATAAAACAAAGGTACTGCAAAGAGAGTAAACATTTGTTCTATGTTAAAGAATAACGTACTGAGCCTAGGGGAGGAATTCAGTAGTTTGAACAAAATAATTACATAAGTGCAACTGAATAATATGAGGATATTAATTCCAGATAACTTAACATGAAAAATTCATGTGCTAACCATCTTAGAAGCAACAATTCAAGCTTACAACACTCAAATTAAACTCAAAAACAGATTCATAAATAATGAATAATATGAAAGAGATGAAATAACAAGAGAAAATACTAACTGTACACATCAAATTTTTGAATCCATAAAACTTCAAGATCAGGCAAATGATAATCTTCTTTATGTATTGATCGGACTGCCAAATAGTAGAAGTAATACTTCTTACAAAAAGAGACGACCCTTGGCCATTACCGATTCTACTATATATATCCTTTTCAAGCATTTAACACCTATTTCAAGAAATATAGAAAAATTCTATTACAAGGACTTCTATGACATTGAATTTTTTTGTAAACATTTTATTTATTTCATTTAATCTGTAAAAATTATGCATTAAAGAAATATTCCATTAAAATTGGAAAAACTAATCCTAGAAAGAATGTTTTTATTGATCACAAATTTTATTTACTCCAAGTGTTTTTAATATATAATCATAAAAAATGAAATGTTGTATCATTTATAACTAGTTCGGTATGCCATAAATTAGGAAGAGTATATGAAAATCTGTAATTTGTTGAATCGTGAGAAAAAATATTCATGAAGATACAAAATGTAGGATTAATGAAGTTAAGTTGTACACATAATTGCATGTTTTATTACAAGAAGATCTCTATCTATATTTGAAGTGAACAAAGTATCATATTAAATATTTTTATTGTTAAATAACATATTATAATATAGCATGATTGGAAGGAAATCACAATATTAAATTAAAATAAAATAAATTGAAAGAAATGTATTGATGTCGAACCAAATAATAACTATAAATTCATCAAAATTGGGATAGTTGTTAGGTACAACATTATACATACACAATGAAAGTGTGAAGAAATCGAATTAAGAAATCATGGCCGAGAATTACTTTCACCAAAAGGCAAAGAAAATGATAAGATTTTTAAATGTCGAAGAAATAGATGTTGAAACATATTTTTCAAATCTTTTAGTTGAACTTTATATATGACCCCATGCTCTTTTGAATTTATTTATGGCACATATCGAATGAGTCTAAATAGTCCACTTAATACTCATTATCAATTAATTATATGGTTTTACATTGTATTTTATTCCAAAAATTACATACCACATTTATACATTCATTTAATGCATATAAGAAGATAAAAGATAGAACATATCTCGTGCTTTGTTGGCCTGTAAGAGATTATTTCAGTTAATCATAATTGAGTTAGTAATACAAACTTACAAAAAAATGAATTGAGAAATCAAATTTCTTATAGTTCAATGTCACTCACTTATGACCAATCACGTACTACCCTTAATACCACTTAGCACTCATTAGCAATAAATTTTGTGTTTTTAAACAATTGCAACTTTAATTATATGGGGCTTTATTTCAAAAATTACATACTGCATTGATAAACTCCTCTTATTAATGAATATACGCAAATAAAAGTCAATAATTTATTTCATGCCTTGTTGGCTTATATGAGATTATTGCAATTATAAACTATTAACTTAAGAATACACATTTACAAAACTTTGTGCGTGCCTTGTTGGATTTTATGAGATGATTTTAATTACAAATATTTGATTTAAGTACACAAATTTAAAAAATATTTTGAATGGGGAAATCAAGTGGTGTATGATGCAAAAAAATGTCAAACTAAAGGCAATCATAAATAATATTAATAATTGTATTTAAATATTATTGTTAATTCTCATCTATCTATAAAAGTTTTAAAAACATACAAATTAATTCATCAAAAAATGTGTCCAACTTGTATTGAAATATTGCAATGTACGCGTTAACAAATTTCTAAAAATTAATATCTTCACCTACTATAAAGAACTCAATGTTCTATTGAACATTCGAATGTAGTTGTGTTTCTCTTTGATACGATGAAGTGTCTTAAAAAGGGGGAATAGAATTTGGACAAGCTAAGTATCAGGTTCATGTCCTATATAAGCCTTTGTTAAGATACAATTTGACCGGTATCCGGGGAATTGAGAAGTAAGCTTTGATGTATCTATTAGCAATATATTTGATTCTTCGTACATATTTCCATATTTGGACCACACATCACTTAACATTTTCTCATAAAATTGTATCACACTACATCATTTGAATTTTGTTTGCAAGTGAAAATGAGACCTGTCCCATATGAATTCAAAGTCACTTGTATCGGTATTTGATTTTTCAACTACTTGTTGAATGTTTTTACATTGTATTTTATTCCAAAAAATACATATCACATTTATACATTCATTTAACGCATACAAGAAGATAAAAGATAGAGCGTATCTCATGCTTTGTTGGCTATTATGAGATTATTTCAATTAATTGTAATTGAGTTAATAATACAAACTTACAAAAAAATGAAATGAGAAATCAAATTTCTTATAGTTCAATGTCACTCACTTATGACCAATCTCGTACTACCCTTAATACCACTTAGCACTCATTAGCAATTAATTTTGTGTTTTAAAACAATTGCAACTTCAATTATATGGGGTTTTATTTCAAAAATTACATATTGCATTGATAAACTCCTCATATTAATGAATATAGGCTAATAACAGTCAATAATTTATTTCATGTCTTGTTGGCTTATATGAGATTATTGCAATTATAAACTATTAACTTAAGAATACACATTTACATTAAGTTATAGATTGGGAAATCAAATGCCTATACCTTTCAAAATCATTCATCTATGACTCATCATGCTTTAATCTAAATTCTAGTACACTTAGCACTCATTATCATTGAAGTAATATTTTTTGTAAGAAATGTGCTTTTATATAGATGGAGGTTTAATTCAAAATTTGCGTGTCACTTGTATTAATGCATATAGATCAATAAAACTAAAGAGAAATTCATTCCTTGTTGGCTTTTGTGAGATGATTTAAATTACAAATAATTGATTTAAGAGTATGTAATTTAAAAAATATTTTGAATAGAGAAATCAAGTGTTGTAATGCACTTGTATTAATACATATAGATAAATAAAACTAAAGAGAGTTTCTTGCATGCCTTGTTGGCTTTTATGAGATGATTTAAATTACAAATAGTTGATTTAAGAGCACAAATTTAGAAAATATTTTGAATGGGGAAATCAAGTGTTGTATGATGCAAAAACTTGTCAATCTAAAAGCAATCATAAATAATACTAATAATTGTATTTATATATCATTGTCAATTATCATCTATCTATAAAAGTTATAAAATCATACAAATTAATTCACCAAAAAATGTGTCCAACTTGTATTGAAATATTGCAATGTAATCGTCAACAAATTTCCATAAAATAATATCTTCACTTAATACAAAGAACTCAATGTTCTATTGAACATTCAAATGTAGTTGCATTTCTGTTTGATACGATGAAGTGTCTTTAAAAAGGGGAATAGAACTTGCACAAGCCAAGTATCGTGTTCATGTCCTATATAAGCCTTTATTAAGATACAGTTTGACCGATATCCGAGGAATTGAGAAGTAGGCTTTGATGTATCTATTAGCAATACATTTGATTCTGTGTACTTATTTCCATATTGGGACCACACGTCGCTTAGCCTTTTCTCATAAAACTGTATCATACTACATGATTTGGATTTTGTTTGCAAGTGACAATAGGACCTATCCCATATGAATTCAAAGTCACTTGTATCAATATTTGATTTTTCAAGTACTTGTTGAATGTACTTGTTAGTAACATTTGATGTCCATATCGCAACATCATAATGTTTTAGGCAGTATTTTAATACTTCTAATTAAAAGGCCTACAAAAGTAGGATCTATCACCAAGCTCCCAATCTAGTTTTCTTTGAATTTGACAACTCGTTTCATCTTTGGAATACGACGAGAAGAATACTCCTTCCATTTCAAAGATCAACAAGATCTTCCGACTGATATTAACTCCCATCTGCATTGCTGCCACATATATAACATTAACATATTTTCACTTCAAAACTTCATTGCTTAATGGCATCAAAACATATCCAATTTATTTCCACTCCCAAACAAACAACTTAATGAAAAAAATAAAAGTAATTTCCGTGGAATAGTTTTTTTATACAAACACATTCAACTACTACTCAAATCACTAATTTTTAAGAATTGTAATGAGATAAAGTACAATTTAAAAATATAATTACAATAGTCGAATTCATTTGAACTAATTATATGTTAATATCTACATACTACCTAAATTTACAGTTTTTAAGTTTAAATCAAGCAAACTATTTATATGTTCATTTTTACATACAACATCATATGATATTTTAATTTTCAAGAAATTATAAGAAAAATTCATATAAGCACATTGCAATGAAATTCAAATCACAATTTAAAAATATAGTTACAATGGTCCAATTCAAACCAATTATATGTTAATTTATACACACCACCTAGATTTACAATTTTTTAAATTTCAATTAAACAAGCTAATTATAGGTAATTTTTACATACAACTTGATATGATTTTCCATTTTTTTAATTTCTAAGAAATAAGAAAATTTCATATGATAACATTGAACTAACATTCAAATCACTGATTTGTAAGAGTTATAATGATCAAATAAAACGCAATTGATAAATAAACTGCAATTGTTCAAACATAGTAATTGTACGTTAATTTATACATACAACCTAATACAATTATTTAATTAATATGGAATACTACATTTGTATGCAAACACATAAGACTATTATTCAAATCACTAACTTTTTATAACTCAATATCTCAATATAAATAAACAAAATAACAATATGTTAATTTATAATAATGACACAACAACAATCCTTATATGAGTATTATGAAATAATATTGACATTAAATTGATAATAAAATAAAACACAGTAATAACACATCACATGTAGAATTAAGTCATCAAATGTACAATGACCAAGAATTTATATTATAAACTTCAAGATTTTGTTTATAGAGGAAATGAATAACAGTCATCTTAATGTACTATTAAAAGTCATTGAAGATTCTTCAAAATATCTCGAACATCGGGTGCCTTGTAGAATTTATTCAATAAGCTCCACAGATCAGCGATCAACCATTTATCCTCATTCTTTCCATCAAACGAAGGGTCAATAATCACATTTTCTTTGGGATTTTCTTTCTTTGTCTCCATTGAACAATCCACTAGAATAGTGTTAGTAGCATCATATTGAGAATACATTCTCCACACTTTTTTCAAATGTTTTTTGTATATAACTTGTGTTGAATTATCAATGTCATTTTTTCCCTTTTGTTGTTTGCAATCTGAAACAGTCCATGTAAACAAAAATTTAGCTTGTAATGTTTCTGAAACCAGCTTTTTCATAACTCTTGTTGTGTTTTGTTTCAAAGATGTCGTCCAAATTGCAATGTCAAGAGATTCTTTTCTGGAACACATTTCAAGAAATGTTTTTGCATGTGGACGAAACCAAAATGATTTTTTCTCTATCGTGTAATTTGTGGCCCTTCCCATTTTCTCGATAAATTCTTTTTGTGATGCATCACCATCAACGCTCTGATAGAAAATGTTATTCAATTCAAAAATAACTAATTTCTTTTGACTTATAATAGCTGCAAAACAATAATGGATATCATAGTTAATTCATTTTATTCATGCTACATAAATTATTAATAAAAAAAATTGTTGAAGAAATACACTCACTTTGAGTATTTTTTGTACTAGTTATTGATAAGCCACACTTCTCTTGTATTGTCTTCATAGAACCTAGAGCCAAAATAACAAACCTTCAATCAAATACCAATAATACTTCTTTAAATCAATTTATTTTTAATAAGATATATTTTATGTTTAATTGAAAATAAGAGACATGTGAAGTACCTGATATGATATCATGTTCTTGACTATGGCTTTCTGTCACATTCCCTTGATCACTGTCTTTTTTCTCCTCATTTGCCACTGTAATAAACATATGAAATGTTATAAAATGTATCAACGAATGAAATTCATTAAATAAATAGGCATAGAATCCAAAGAATCACTAGAGAAAGAACAAAACAAGTACAATACAACAAAGGAAACAAAATAAATTATGTACCTGGTATGGTATTTTCTTCGTCTTGTATTTGCATCTCGAAAACTTCTTCGACATTGTGCACACTATGTTGATCATTGCTTTGTTGCAAAGTGTCGTCGTTGTTTTCTTTACAATTTCTGCCATTAGTAGTTATAGTAAACATCTTGTTAATCAAGATTTATAAATAGCATAGAATCCAAAGAATCACTAGAGAAAGAACAAAACAAGTACAATACCTGGATATTCCAACAGCAATATATTAGACATTGGTTTTTGCAATTGGAAGGATTCTTGATTAGTCAGCATGGTAGTCCTTTGTAACTCGTTTTCTACGACACATGCCATTCTTCTTCCATATGTACAGCAAGTCTGCTGTAAATTTGTCCCCACATAAAGAGAAATAATCAAATTTAGATCACTATGTTGTTGATGCATTTGCAATAATTCTTCCCATAATTCAAAATCTCTCCCCTTTTCATCAGATATGTCTCTAAAACTGTGACAGTATCTTGAGGCCTCTAAACTTTTTGACTCTTCACTATAGAAATGTATAGTTAAAACTATATCATAACTATAGTTATTTTGTTCTTTATATTCATAAAGACCGGTAGCCATTTTATAGTTGACATTTGAGTCCTTGACAACAATCTCTAGAGCTTGGCGTACATCCTTACAAGACCAAATTTCTACTAAGATAATCATAGTAAAATCTTTCAACCCATTTTTTTCGATTAAAAATCGAAACAATTCAATATAGTGATCCTTAAGGAATGATTCATCTTTCAAAGCCAATGTATCGAACACAACAAAGTCAGTGTATAACATTGGTTGAAACTGACAAGGAAAAGAGTGCAAAAGTGTTGACAAGAGGCTAGGACCCCCATAATGACAACCGAATTCAAAACTATTCTCAATTTCCTGTATATCTGTCGATGCATCAATTATTCTATCAAGGACCACACAGGCTTGTGGAGAAAGGGACTCTATTTTTGTATTTCGTGATCCTTTTACATATTTACACCCTTCCATTGTCTTACAGAAGTTGGCAAATATGATATCAGTAATTCCATAATGCTCAAGAATATTGGATATTGTAAGAATCTTATCATTCAGATTCTTATCATAACTTTTGCAATATGTTACCATTGCCTCCAAAATTGTTCTTTTGGTTTTCAATTGTGAACAATAATCTTTCATTTTTATGGCATTGGTTGGATGGTTCACTGGAATAGAAAACCAGACAGTTCCATCCAATAGTTTATCTGCTACAGAACACATTTCTTCAGCGGTTAGTCCCTGAAGGGGACGGAAAGAACTTGATATCAAACTGTTCAGACTATTTGTCTTATAGTTTGGATCCTTAGGTTGGTTTGGAGAACACATTAATGTCCCTAGTTTGTAACAATTAAAAACAACTTCCCATTTATCCCAAGTAGTATCATCAAGATATAACAAGACTTTTTTTTCAGCAAAGTTTGTTAGTGGACAATCGAAGAAAGAGCACAACATTTCATCATCAACCTGTTAAAAAATAACAAATATAAATTAGTAAGAATGTGATATCAAAAATAAAATAGCCATGAATTTAGTTATAACAATATAAACTAAGTGCAAAAAAAAAAAATAGCATACCTTGTCTTCAACCGTCTTAGAATTCCCGCATTTTTGTTTCTTTAATTTATTTGTGGCAATTAGGAATTGTCTTGCAAATCGCACAGAATCAATGAATGGAGTTTTGAAGAACACTGTGTTTGCAGAATTTAACTGGCAGCAAATACGAATCACCACATTGGGAGCAACTAATGGATCTAAGAATCGAGCATTACGTTCTTTGTACTTCTGTTTTGCCTCCCCAGATAGACTGAATTTAGGATTTGATAATATTTATTTTGCTGCTTGAATGGTGTGTTTCCCATCAACTATCCAAAAATTGATGTTCTTGGCATTTATATCCATTTCATTCATGATTTTCACAGGGTTTCCAATCAGATCAGACTCTTTTGTGTCAAATGGAATCAGAAGAGCATCAGGCAATGATGCTTGAAATTTCTGTAGGAATGATTTTACTAATACTCGAACATTTAAATCATCCCGTGATCTCAATTTATATAACTTGGGTGCTTCTACACATATTTGAACATCCACCTTCATGGTAAAAGAGCTTGAAAATAAATAACTGTCCTTAAAATTTTCATGGATTTCATCACATTGGTCAGCAAGCTTATCTATCTGAGAGTCTTCTTTTTGGGATTTTACAAACTCTGTAGTAGGCATGAACTCACTTTCTTTAATGCTCTGTTCTAGCTCAGCTAAATATACCCTTCTCAGAGCAAGCAATTGAGCCTCGAGTTTATCATCTGGTATTTTATCAAGTAGTTTACCTCTTTGTTGCAAATAAAGAAACACGGATGATGTTTTTTTACGTCTCACATAGCGATATTTCATAACGTTGGTAATACGTTGTACAACATCATCACAACTCTTTAGACCCGATTCATTGAAGCTCTCAAAACTGTCCAACTTAAACTGTGACTTTTTTATTGACTCTGGAAATTCTGTATTAATATCAATCAAATCTGGTCTAAATTTTGTGTAATCAACTTGGCAAGAAAATAATTTCACTTCATTTTCTTCAATTACCTCCATTTGAAAATCGATCTGACTATGATTGAGAGCATAGCAACTAACAATTATCCCTAGCCTTTGTATATCATTTCCATCCATGGATCCAAATAGATACATATCTGGAAACATATTCATGGGACTTTCAATCTCAACATACCAATCTTCGACATACTCATATACAGCAGATGTTTTGAACTTTTTAATCATTTCAAAATCAGAACCCATTGTTGAATTTATAATCTGAGTTGAATGACGCTTTTGTTTTTTGAATGCTGATTGTGGCATTTTACTTGCTTTGGAGACGACAGCTTCTAAAAACAATAATAAGCAATTATTACTATAAATAAAATGAAATCAAAATCACAAATATTACCATATAGTCTTCTAGTCTAACCATTTAGAAATGAGAGAATAATATTTAAAACTACCATACCACATGCGGGAGACGTTGTTTGTGTGTCACTTGCAATTCATTTTTTCTTCAAATTATTCCTTGGAATTGTCATTGCACCAGAGTCCATAGCTTCTAAAAACAATAATAAATAGTCGACTATAAGTTTAAATTGTTTTAAAAATACATGAAATAATGAGCATTATCAAACAATATTCTATTACATGTCTTTTATTCACATGCACAAGAATAATAAGGGTCATGTGTGATGGAAACATATTAAATACTTAGAGATAAATAAAAATCCATTGCATCTAGCACAAGTAGAGACTCATTAAAAAGAAAAGTTTTCCTTCTCAAAAATGCTAGAAGGAAATGCTTATGCTAGAAAGAAAGCTAGCAGTCGCTAGCTTTCCTTGATCTTTTGCCATGTGCTTATTTCAAAATAGAGCACATGGCACAAGCTCAAGGTATAATTTAGCAACCACCAATCACCATGGACAGGATTTTTCTATTGGAAAGTTAGTGACTGCTAGCTTTCTTTCTAGCATAGGTATGTGTTATTATCCTATAAGTAAATGCTTATGCTAGAAGGAAAGCTAGCAGTCGCTAGCTTTCCTTGATCTTATGCCATGTGCTTATTTGAAAATAGAGTACATGGCACAAGTTCAAGGCTTTCCTTGATCTTGTGCCATGTGCTTATTTGAAAATAGAGTACAAGGCACAAGTTTAAGGTATAAGTTAGCAATCACCAATCACCATGCCTAGGGTTTTTCTATTGGAAAGCTAGCGACTGCTAGCTTTCCTTCTACCATAAGCATGTGTGACATGCTAGAAAAAAATGTTTATGCTAAAATGAAATGTAGCATTCGTTCAAAATAGAGTACATGGCACAAGCTCAAGGTATAAGCTAGCAATCACCAATCACCAGGACAGGGTTTTTCTATTGGAAAGCTAGCGACTGTTAGCTTTCCTTCTAGCATAAGCATATGTGTTTATGCTAGAAGGAAATGCTTATGCTAGAAGGAAAGCTAGCAGTCACTAGCTTTCCTTGATCTTTTGCCATGTGCTTATTTCAAAATAGAGCACATGGCACAAGCTCAAGGTATAAGCTAGCAACCACCAATCACAATGGACATGATTTTTCTATTGGAAAGCTAGCGACGACTAGCTTTCCTTCTAGCATAAGTATGTGTTATTATCCTAGAAGGAAATGCTTATGTTAGAAGGAAAGCTAGAAGTCGCTAGCTTTCCTTGATCTTGAACCATGTGCTTTTTTGAAAATAGAATACATGGCACAAGCTCAAGGTATAAACTAGCAACCACCAATCACCATGTCCAGGGTTTTCTATTGGAAAGCTAGCAACTGCTAGCTTTCATTCTAACATAAGCATGTGGGTTATGCTAAAAGGAAATGCTTATGATAGAAAGGAAGCTAGCATTCATTCAAAATAGAGCACATGGCACAAATTCAAGGTATAAGCGAGCAACCACCAATCATCATGTAAAGCTAGGGACTGCTAGCTTTCCTTCTAACATAAACACGTGTGTTATGCTATAAGGAAATATTTATGCTAGAAGAAAAGCTAGCATTCGTTCAAAATAGAGCACATGGCACAAGCTCAAGGTATAAGCTAACAACCACCAATCACTATGGACAGGGTTTTTCTATTGGAAAGCTAGCGACTGTTAGCTTTCCTTCTATCATAAGCATGTGTGTTTATGCTAGAAGGAAATGATTATGCTAGAAGGAAAGCTAGCAGTTGCTAGCTTTCCTTGATATTTTTCCATGTGCCTATTTCAAAATAGATCACATGACACAAGATCAAGGTATAAGCTAGCAACCACCAATCACCATGGACATGATTTTTCTATTGGAAAGCGAGCGACTGCCAGCTTTCATTCTAACATAAGTATGTGTTATTATCCTAGAAGGAAATTCTTATGCTAGAAGGAAAACTAGCAGTTGCTAGCTTTCCTTGATCTTGTGCCATGTGCTTATTTGAAAATAGAGTACATGGCACAAGCTCAAGGTATAAGCTAGCAACCACCAATCACCATGCTCAGGGTTTTTCTATTGGAAAGCTAGCGACTGCTAGATTTTCTTCTAACATAAGCATGTGTGTTATGCTAGAAGGAGAGCTAGCATTTGTTCAAAACAGAGCACATGGCACAGGCTGAAGGTATAAGATAGCAACCATCAATCACCATGGACAGGGTTTTTCTAATTGAAAGCTAGCGACTGTTAGCTTTCCTTCTAGTATAAGCATGTGTGTTTATTTTAGAAGGAAATGCTTATGCTAGAAGGAAAGCTAGCAGTCAATAGCTTTCCTTGATCTTTTGCCATGTGCTTATTTCAAAATAGAGCACATGGCACAAGCTCAAGGTATAAACTAGCAACCACCAATCACCATGGACATGATTTTTCTATTGGAAATCTAGCGACTGCTAGCTTTCCTTCTAGCATAAGTATGTGTTCTTATCCTAAAAGGAAATGCTTATGCTAGAAGGAAAGCTAACAGTCGCTAGCTTTCCTTGATCTTGTGCCATGTGCTTATTTAAAAATAGAGTCCATGGCACAAGCTCAAGGTATAAGCTAGCAACCACCAATCACTATGCCCAAGGTTTTTCTATTAGAAAGCAAGTGACTGCTAGCTTTCCTTCTAATATAAGCATGTGTCTTATGCTAGAAGGAAAGCTAGCATTCGTTCAAAACAGAGCACATGGCACAAGCTCAAGGTACAAGCTAGCAACCACCAATCACCATGGACATGATTTTTCTATTGGAAAGCTAGCGACAGCTAGCTTTCTTTCTAGCATAGGTATGTGTTATTATCCTATAAGTAAATGCTTATGCTAGAAGGAAAGTTAGCAGTCGCTAGTTTTTCTTGATCTTGTGCCATGTGCTTATTTGAAAATAGAGTATATGGCACAAGTTCAAGGCTTTCCTTGATCTTGTGCCATGTGCTTATTTGAAAATAGAGTACATGGCACAAGTTCAAGGTATAAGCTAGCAACCACCAATCACCATGCCTAGGGTTTTTCTATTGGAAAGCTAGCGACTGATAGCTTTCTTTCTACCATAAGCATGTGTGACATGCTAGAAAAAAATGTTTATGCTAGAATGAAAGGTAGCATTCGTTCAAAATAGAGTACATAGCACAAGCTCAAGGTATAAGCTAGCAACCACCAATCACCATGGACATGGTTTTTCTATTGGAAAGCTAGCGACTGTTAGCTTTCCTTCTAGCATAAGCATATGTGTTTATGCTAATGAGAAATGCTTATGCTAGAAGGAAAGCTAGCCGTCGCTGGCTTTCCTTGATCTTTTGCCATGTGCTTATTTTAAAATAGAGCACATGGCACAAGCTCAAGGTATAGGCTAGCAAGCACCAATCACAATGGACATGATTTTTCTGATTGAAAAGCTAGCGACGACTAGCTTTCCTTCTAGCATAAGTATGTGTTATTATCATAGAAGGAAATGCTTATGCTAGAAGGAAAGCTAGCAGTCGTTAGCTTTCCTTGATCTTGTACCATGTGCTTATTTGAAAATAGAATACATGGCACAAGCTCAAGGTATAAACTAGCAACCACCAATCACCATGTCCATGGTTTTCTATTGGAAAGCTAGCGACTGCTAGCTTTCATTCTAACATAAGCATGTGGGTTATGCTAGAAAGAAATGCTTATGCTAGAAGGGAAGCTAACATTCGTTCAAAATAGAGCACATGGAACAAATTCAAGGTATAAGCGAGCAACTACCAATCACCATGTAAAGCTAGCACCTGCTAGCTTTCCTTCTAACATAAACACGTGTGTTATGCTATAAGGAAATACTTATGCTAGAAGGAAAGCTAGCATTCGTTAAAAATAGAGCACATGACACAAGCTCAAGGTATAAGCTAATAACCACCAATCACCATGGACAAGGTTTTTCTATTGGAAAGCTAGCGACTGTTAGCTTTCCTTCTAGCATACACATGTGTGTTTTTGCTAGAAGGAAATGATTATGATAGAAGGAAAGATAGCAGTTGCTAGCTTTCCTTGATATTTTTCCATGTGCCTATTTCAAAATAAATCACATGACACAAGCTCAAGGTATAAGCTAGCACCACCAATCACCATGGACATGATTTTTCTATTGGAAAGCTAGCGACTGCTAGCTTTCATTCTAACATAAGTATGTGTTATTATCCTAGAAGAAAATTCTTATGCTAGAAGGAAAACTAGCAGTCGCTAGCTTTCCTTGATCTTGTGCCATGTGCTTATTTGAAAATAGAGTGCATGGCACAAGCTCAAGGTATAAGCTAGCAACCATCAATCACCATGCCCAGGGTTTTTCTATTTGAAAGCTAGCGACTGCTAGATTTCCTTCTAACATAATCATGTGTGTTATGCTAGAAGGAAAGCTAGCATTCGTTCAAAACAGAGCACATGGCACAAGCTCAAGGTATAAGCTAGCAACCACTTATCACCATGGACAGGATTTTTCTATTGGAAAGCTAACGACTGCTAGCTTTCTTTCTAGCATAGGTATGTGTTATTATCCTATAAGTAAATGCTTATTCTAGAAGAAAAGCTAGCAGTCGCTAGCTTTCCTTGATCTTGTGCCATGTGCTTATTTGAAAATAGAGTACATGGCACAAGTTCAAGGCTTTCCTTGATCTTGTGCCATGTGCTTATTTGAAAATAGAGTGCATGCCACAAGTTCAAGGTATAAGCTAGCAACCACCAATCGCCATGCCTAGGGTTTTTTTATTGGAAAGCTAGCGACTGCTAGCTTTCCTTCTACCATAAGCATGTGTGAAATGCTAGAAAAAAATGTTTTTGCTAGAATGAAAGGTAGCATTTGTTTAAAATAGAGTACATGGCACAAGCTCAAGGTATAAGCTAGCAACCACCAATCACCATGGATAGGGTTTTTCTATTGGAAAGCTAGTGACTGTTAGCTTTCCTTCTAGCATAAGCATGTGTGTTTATGCTAGAAGGAAATGCTTATGCTAGAAGGAAAGCTAGCAGTCGCTAGCTTTCCCTGATCTTTTGCCATGTGCTTATTTCGAAATAGAGCACATGGAACAAGCTCAAGGTATAAGCTAGCAACCACCAATCAAAATGGACATGATTTTTCTATTGGAAAGCTAGCGACGACTAGCTTTCCTTCTAGCATAAATATATGTTATTATCCTAGAAGAAAATGCTTATGTTAGAAGGAAAGCTAGCAGTTTCTAGCTTTCCTTGATCTTGTACCATGTGCTTATTTGAAAATAGAATACATGGCACAAGCTCAAGGTATAAACTAGGAACCACCAGTCACCATGTCCAGGGTTTTCTATTGGAAAGCTAGCGACTGCTAGCTTTCATTCTAACATAAGCATGTGGGTTATGCTAGAAGGAAATGCTTATGCTAGAAGGGAAGCTAGCATTCGTTCAAAATAGAGCACATAGCACAAATTCAAGGAATAAGCGAGCAACCACCAATCACCATGTAAAGCTAGCGACTGTTAGATTTCCTTCTAACATAAACATGTGTGTTATGCTATAAGGAAATACTTATGCTAGAAGGAAAGCTAGCATTCGTTCAAAATAGAGCACATGGCACAAGCTCAAGGTATAAGCTAACAACCACCAATCACCATGGACAGGGTTTTTCTATTGGAAAGCTAGCAACTGTTAGCTTTCCTTCTAGCATAAGCATGTGTGTTTATGCTAAAAGGAAATGATTATGCTAGAAGGAAAGCTAGCAGTTGCTAGCTTTCCTTGATATTTTGCCATGTGCTTATTTCAAAATAGATCACATGACACAAGCTCAAGGTATAAGCTAGCAACCACCAATCACCATGGACATGATTTTTCTATTCGAAAGCTAGCGACTGCTAGCTTTCATTCTAACATAAGTATGTGTTATTATCCTAGAAGGAAATTCTTATGCTAGAAGGAAAGCTAGCAGTCGCTAGCTTTCCTTGATCTTGTGCCATGTGCTTATTTAAAAATAGAGTACATGGCACAAGCTCAAGGTATAAGCTAGCAACCACCAATCACCATGCTCAGGGTTTTTATATTTGAAAGCTAGCGACTGATAGGTTTTCTTCTAACATAAGCATGTGTTTTATGCTAGAAGGAAATGCTTATGCTAGAAGGAGAGCTAGCATTCGTTCAAAATAGAGCACATGGCAAAATAGAGCCCATTGTAGTTCATGTAGGCTCGAAATGGAAAGTCATGACTTAAATGAAAAGACATGTGAGTTTTCACTATACTTATGGAGAAATATATGATTAATATGATGTGAATCATTTAGAGAGGACTTGTGTCGAGTTCATTAATATGTTTGCGGTGTTCACGAACCCTCTTTCTTAAACAAAGGAGATAAATAATCAAGAGGAGGATGAGAATGAGACGAAGAGAAAAAAAGATTGACGAGTAGTGAATCTCCAATGGGATGTACTTCCATGGATTTTTCAATGTAAGTACTTGATATTGAATCACTCATAATATTTGAAATTGTAAAAAAAAAATGTAAAATTTAAAAACCTTTGTTGTTAGAAATTCTTATCAACTTCTACAAAAAGACCTTCCAAATGATTATAAGGATGTGCGGACTTGATAAACATGCAATTATGTTTGTCCTAAGTTTCACCATTTAAAAGCAAAACAAAAAAACAACTTCAATTGCATGTTTACCCAGCTCTTCAAAACTGCACATATTGTGTGGGTAAAGAATTCTACTACGAATTTTTATTGTTCCCACTCTAATCTATCGTGGTTAATGGACTATGAACAAGACAAATCACAAGCTACAAATAAGTGTAAAAGGTGCAACAAGTGAGTGATATGTTCAAAGTCGGTTTAGTGAAAGAGTCACAAAATGTAGATTATGTTTAATTATGAGTTTGGTAGGTTGAATATATAAATATAAAAAAAGTGTATGGTTTTCCGCGGATATGTAATTGGGCCTTCCAAAAGCACAATTGATGGTGACAATGGAGTCCACACACCAATTGACTAGTGAAGGTAAGAAAGAGGCAGTTCTACTGGCGATGGGGAAAATGTTCCAATCTAGAAGACTTGGCAACACCTCCCAGCGGCAATAGCTGACTTCAGGAGTCAATTGCACCCACAAGTGCTCCTTGGTGATTTCCTAACTTTGGCCACTAAGATACGTTGTGTCAAGTGTGGATCAGTGCTTCAGCCTGTACGGTATAGTGTCGTCTCCCTACAACGAGTTGGGTGACTCGTAGGGGAGAGCAAGGAAACTATACCTCGGCTTTAACCTCCTTGGGCACGGCGCACTTCTGATCCGGGTTTTCTTTTAACACTTGTTTATAACAGGATTTATAAAGCACCCTATAAGTCAACAATGCTATGTTTCAAAATATACCTAATGAAAGTAGATTGGAGGGCATTAATTGATGCCTAGCCCAATCAATCCTACCTAACTAATTTATGTTTTGTGACCTCATGTGAAGCTTGGAGGCTACACCAAGAATATAATTTTTGAGATAATTTATATTGCTAATAACAAGTAAATTATACAAAGACACTACCTCTAGTTTTCTATTGCTAATAACAATTAAATGTTACATATAGATTACCTCTAATGCGAAAATAGACATAAACATAGTAAAATATACATAAAGAAGACCTCCTTCATTATAGCTTTTATACCAAATTAAGTTTATTGGTTTACTTAAAGACCTGTGAACAAAAAAATAAATAAATTGAACCCATATAAATGATAGACTATAAATCATCATATATTTTTTTTGAACAGAAACTAAAAAGGAGTATATTATAAAGGGGCTATGCACAGCCATTCAGTACATAGCAAAAAGAGAGGAAGGATAGTCCTGCAGAGCAGAGATAGAGCATTGTAGACTAAGCCTGCAAAGGGTCCAAAAAACTATATACAGAGTTCTTCCATGATGACTAACAGAATGGACAGTATATACCCTTATATATTGCTTACATAATAAAAGACAAAAAATATATCCATAAAAACCAGATTACAGGTGGCCCCTGAATTGGACTGGCTGCACCACTGATTCTTCCTCCATCTAACGCTCCCCTTCAACAGTTACTGCATTGTTCCTGCTGCACTGGTTCATGGAAATGAGTCGCGCAAGGTCCTCCTGGATCATATCCACCTTCCCCATCATCTCTCACAAGGAGCTTTCATTATCATCGATCTTGGAGTCATGGTTGTTGATTTGAAGGGAAGTGTAGCTCACAGTGTCCTCCATCTTTTTTATAATGCAGGCTATCTCCTTGTTATCCATAATTCCTATGGAGACTATCTCATACAGCCGCCTCAAACTTTTCTTGATGTCCTGGATGCCGGTATTGTCCCCTGGCTGAGCCATTCTGCCAAAATCAGAGGAAATAACAAGACAGTCAAACTGCCTGAGCAAAGAATTAGCAGTTAAATTACTACACGAACCCTCACGCACTGAGCAATTAAGGATGCAACTGAGCACTAACAGTTCCTGATGGAGCACCGAACCCCCTTGTCCGTCAGAGAAGACCTTTAAATCATCATATTTTTATGTCATTAACCAAGTAGTTCTTTTATCATTACATTTTGTTAACTCATTAAACAACATAAGGGTCATGTGTCCTGGAAACATATTAAATACTTAAAGATAAATAAAAATCCATTGCATCTAGCACAAGTAGAGACTCAGTAAAAAGAAAAGTTTTCCTTCTCAAAAATGCTAGAAGGAAATGCTTATGGTAGAAAGAAAGCTAGCAGTCGCTAGCTTTCCTTGATCTTTTGCCATGTGCTTATTTCAAAATAGAGCACATGGCACAAGCTCAAGGTATAAGCTATCAACCACCAATCACCATGGACAGGATTTTTCTATTGGAAAGCTAGCGACTGCTAGCTTTCTTTCTAGCATAGTATGTGTTATTATCCTATAAGTAAATGCTTATGCTAGAAGGAAAGCTAGCATCCGCTAGCTTTTCTTGATCTTATGCCATGTGCTTATTTTAAAATAGAGTACATGGCACAAGTTTAAGGTATAAGCTAGCAACCACCAATCACCATGCCTAGGGTTTTTCTATTGGAAAGCCAGCGACTGCTAGCTTTCCTTCTACCATAAGCATGTGTGACATGCTAGAAAAAAATGTTTATGTTAGAATGAAAGGTAGCATTCGTTCAAAATAGACCTGGAATCTTATGTTATGGCCGACAGACTCTAGACACAAGTACACTGTGGAGCATAACTGGCCCACGTCAGTTTATTCCCTATACTATTACACTGTGGAGTTATTTCCAACCCACGGCGGGTGATATGTTGGCAACCATGCTGGCCAACTCAGCCTTCAGAGGGGCCCACCGCTGCTTTCGCTCAGTCGTATGGATCACGTCCTTGCAGCCATTCTTCTTCAAAATTGTCTGAGTCATATGCATGATGACCAAACAATACATCTTCGTCCACGTGTTCATATGGCACAGGAGAAGGAGGCGGATATAGGAACTGAGAGAAACATCTTTCAATATCGGAGCTTTTAAACAAAGGATTCGGCTCTCACAGGAATTCACCTCTAAAATGTGATTCTACTTTATAGTCCAGTGGAATCTCTCTGGTTGTAACTCTGGACTCTATGTGTTCTCCAGCAATAGATCTTCGGATAAATTTTTGCTGGGCATAAATTCTGTGCTTAAGTGGTTGATAGGTTCCACCTTTGTGGATCAGTTTAAACTTAAACCACTGGAAGTTCTGATGAGAAACTTCAATATCGGCTTTAAGGTGCAGAATGAAATTTGCACGCCGATTCTCCTAATCTGTTCTTGGACAGAAGGTATCCAAGAAGACATCTATCCATCCAGACCATGTTTGATTATATGCAAGGTCGGCTGGATCTGCACAGATGATGATACTGCCTCTTTCTTTGCAGTATTGGAGGATGAGGTTGTATGATGTCCAGGTGAGACGGCCATCACATAGATCAACATATTTTTCTCCATTTTTATCCTCACCTAACCATAATTCTTTGCATTCTGAAATCTTTGGGTATGCATTACTGAAGCTTTGGAATGCATCTTTTTCCCATTGCTCAAGGATCTGCAACTTGCATGGCGATGTCTGGATGTTCTTTATGAAGGTGAGCTGCAGAAATCTTTTTGCTTCATCTGAGGAAGCATATTCCAAAGATTGGATGCGAACCTCTTTGGGGAAGGTATTGTCCCAAGGAAGGAAGAACAATCCTTCTTTCTGGATTAGCTCTTCTGGTGTCTTCGGCTGACGAGCTATCCATTCTTCTGCTGCAACTACTTCTGCAGTAGTTGGAGAGCTGTTTCGTCCATAAAGTCTTTCAAAGACTTCTTTTCGCATCTGGGCCTCTGTCATTGGAGATTTTCCTTTGGAAGGATCCCTCGGAGGATATGGATCATTGTTATCTGCTCCAGAGCTGCTATTACCAGCATAAAACATCTTCAATTCCTTCGGTTGCTTCTGTGCTGATTCCCTGGTTAACATGTCAGCCAAACAATTCAAATATCCTGGCTTATAAACAATTTCATAATCAAAAGAACTTAACCAAGTAAATTAAAAATCTATTGCATCTAGCACAAGTAGAGACTCATTAAAAAGAAAAGTTTTCCTTCTCAAAAATGTTCGAAGGAAATGCTTATGCTAGAAAGAAAGCTAGCAGTCGCTAGCTTTCCTTGATCTTTTGCTATGTGCCTATTTCAAAATAGAGCACATGGCACAAGCTCAAGGTATAAGCTAGCGACCACCAATCACCATGGACATATTTTTCTATTGGAAAGCTAGCGACTGCTAGCTTTCTTTCTAGCATAGTATGTGTTATTATCCTATAAGTAAATGCTTATGCTAGAAGGAAAGCTAGCAGCCGCTAGCTTTCCTTGATCTTGTGCCATGTGCTTATTTGAAAATAGCGTACATGGCACAAGTTCAAGGCTTTCCTTGATCTTGTGCCATGTGCTTATTTGAAAATAGAGTACATGGCACAAGTTCAAGGTATAAGCTAGCAACCACCAATCACCATGCCTAGGGTTTTTCTATTGGAAAGCTAGTGACTGCTAGCTTTCCTTCTACCATAAGCATGTGTGACATGCTAGAAAAAAATGTTTATGCTAGAATGAAAGGTAGCATTCGTTCAAAATAGAGTACATGGCACAAGCTCAAGGTATAAGCCACAAACCACCAATCACCATGGACATCGTTTTTCTATTGGAAAGCTAGCGACTGTTAGCTTTCCTTCTAGCATAAGCATGTGTGTTTATGCTAGAAGGAAATGCTTATGCTAGAAGGAAATCTAGTAGTCTCTAGCTTTTCTTGATCTTTTGCCATGTGCTTATTTCTAAATAGAGCACATGGCACAAGCTCAAGGTATAAGCTAGCAACCACCAATCACAATGGACATGATTTTTCTATTGGAAAGCTAGCGATGACTAGCTTTCCTTCTAGAATAAGTATGTGTTATTATCCTAGAAGGAAATGCTTATGTTAGAAGGAAAGCTAGCAGTTGCTAGCTTTCCTTGATCTTGTACCATGTGCTTATTTGAAAATAGAATACAGGGCACAAGCTCAAGGTATAAACTAGCAACCACCAATCACCATGTCCAGGGTTTTCTATTGGAAAGCTAGTGACTGCTAGCTTTCATTCTAACATAAGCATGTGGGTTATGCTAGAAGGAAATGTGAATGCTAGAAGGGAAGCTAGCATTCGTTCAAAATAGAGCACATGGCACAAATTCAAGGTATAAGCGAGCAACCACCAATCACCATGTAAAGCTAGCGACTGCTAGCTTTCCTTCTAAACGTGTGTTATGCTATAAGGAAATACTTATGCTAGAAGGAAAGCTAGCATTCGTTCAAAATAGAGCACATGGCACAAGCTCAAGGTATAAGCTAACAACCACCAATCACCATGGACAGGGTTTTTCTATTGGAAAGCTAGCGACTGTTAGCTTTCCTTCTAGCATAAGCATGTGTGTTTATGCTAGAAGGAATTGATTATGCTAGAAGGAAAGCTAGCAGTTACTAGCTTTCCTTGATATTTTGCCATGTGCTTCTTTCAAAATAGATCACATGACACAAGCTCAAGGTATAAGCTACCAACCACCAATCACCATGGACATGGTTTTTCTATTGGAAAGCTAGCGACTGTTAGCTTTCCTTATAGCATAAACATGTGTGTTTATGCTAGAAGGAAATGCTTATGGTAGAAGGAAAGCTAGTAGTCATTAGCTTTCCTTGATCTTTTGCCATGTGCTTATTTCAAAATAGAGCACATGGCACAAGCTCAAGGTATAAGCTAGCAACCACCAATCACAATTGACATGATTTTTCTATTGGAAAGCTAGCGACGACTAGCTTTCCTTCTAGCATAAGTATGTGTTATTATCCTAGAAGGAAATGCTTATGTTAGAAGGAAAGCTAGCAGTCGCTAGCTTTCCTTGATCTTGTACCATGTGTTTATTTGAAAATAGAATACATGGCACAAGCTCAAGGTATAAACTAGAAACCACCAATCACCATGTCCAGGGTTTTCTATTGGAAAGCTAGCGACTGCTAGCTTTCATTCTAACATAAGCATGTGGGTTATGCTAGAAGGAAATGCTTATGCTAGAAGGGAAGCTAGCATTCGTTCAAAATAGTGCACATGGCACAAATTCAAGGTATAAGCGAGTAACCACCAATCACCATGTAAAGCTAGCGACTGCTAGCTTTCCTTCTAACATAAACACGTGTGTTATGCTATAAGGAAATACTTATGCTAGAAGGAAAGCTAGCATTCGTTCAAAATACAGCACATGGCACAACCTCAAGGTATAATCTAGCAACCACCAATCACCATGGACAGGGTTTTTCTATTGGAAAGCTAACGACTGTTAGCTTTCCTTCTAGCATAAGCATGTGTGTTTATGCTAGAAGGAAAGCTAGCAGTTGCTAGCTAGCTTTTCTTGATATTTTGCCATGTGCTTATTTCAAAATAGATCACATGACACAAGCTCAAGGTATAAGCTAGCAACCACCAATCACCATGGACATGATTTTTCTATTGGAAAGCTAGCGACTGCTAGCTTTCATTCTAACATAAGTATGTGTTATTATCTTAGAAGGAAATTCTTATGCTAGAAGGAAAGCTAACAGTCGCTAGCTCTCCTTGATCTTGTGCCATGTGCTTATTTGAAAATAGAGTACATGGCACAAGTTCAAGGGTCATGTGTTATGCTAGAAGGAAATGCTTATGCTAGAAGGAGAGCTAACATTCGTTCAAAATAGAGCACATGTCACAAGCTGAAGGTATAAGCTAGCAACCATCAATCACCATGGACAGGGTTTTTCTAATTGAAAGCTAGCGACTATTAGCTTTATTTCTAGTATAAGCATGTGTGTTTATTTTAGAAGGAAATGCTTATGCTAGAAGGAAATCTAGCAGTCGCTAGCTTTCCTTGATCTTTTGCCATGTGCTTATTTCAAAATAGAGCAAATGGCACAAGCTCAAGGTATAAGCTAGCAACCACCAATCACTATGGACATGATTTTTCTATTGGAAAGCTAGCGACTGCTAGCTTTCCTTCTAGCATAAGTATGTGTTCTTATCCTAGAAGGAAATGCTTATGCTAGAAGGAAAGCTATCAGTCGCTAGCTTTCCTTGATCTTGTGCCATGTGCTTATTTGAAAATAAAGTGCATGGCACAAGCTCAAGGTATAAGCTAGCAACCACCAATCACCATGCCCAAGGTTTTTCTATTGGAAAGCTAGCGACTGCTAGCTTTCCTTCTAACATAAGCATGTGTGCTATGCTAGAAGGAAAGCTAGCATTCGTTCAAAATAGAGCACATGGCACAAGCTCAAGGTATAAGCTGGGAACTACCAATCACCATGGACAGGGTTTTTTATTGGAAAGCTAGCGACTGTTAGCTTTCCTTCTAGCATAAGCATGTGTGTTTATACTAGAAGGAAATGCTTATGCTAGAAGGAAAGGTAGCAGTCGCTAGCTTTCCTTGATCTTTTGCCATGTGCTTATTTCAAAATACATCACATGGAACAAGCTCAAGGTATAAGCTAGAAACCACCAATCACCATGGACATGATTTTTCTACTGGAAACTAGCGACTGCTAGCTTTTCTTCTAGCATAAGCATGTGTGTTATGCTAGAAGGAGAGCTAGCATTCGTTTAAAATAGAGCACATGGCACAAGCTGAAGGTATAAGCTAGCAACCATCAATCACCATGGACAGGGTTTTTCTAATTGAAAGCTAGCGACTGTTAGCTTTCCTTCTAGTATAAGCATGTGTGTTTATTTTAGAAGGAAATGCTTATGCTAGAAGGAAAGCTAGCAGTCGCTAGCTTTCCTTGATATTTTTCCATGTGCTTATTTCAAAATAGAGCAAATGACACAAGCTCAAGGTATAAGCTAGCAACCACCAATCACTATGGACATGATTTTTCTATTGGAAAGCTAGCAACTGCTAGCTTTCCTTCTAGCATAAATATGTGTTCTTATCCTAGAAGAAAATGCTTATGCTAGAAGGAAAGCTAGCAATCGCTAGCTTTCCTTGATCTTGTGCCATGTGCTTATTTGAAAATAGAGTGCATCGCACAAGCTCAAGGTATAATCTAGCAACCACCAATCACCATGCCCAAGGTTTTTCTATTGGAAATCTAGCGACTGCTAGCTTTCCTTCTAACATAAGCATGTCTGTTATTCTAGAAGGAAAGCTAGCATTCGTTCAAAATAGATCACATGGCACAAGCTCAAGGTATAAGGTAGCAACCACCAATCACCATGGACATGGTTTTTTATTGGAAAGCTAGCGAATGTTAGCTTTCCTTATAGCATAAGCATGTGTGTTTATACTAGAAGTAAATGCTTATGCTAGAAGGAAAGCTAGCAGTCGCTAGCTTTCCTTGATATTTTGCCATGTGCTTATTTCAAAATACATCACATGGAACAAGCTCAAGGTATAAGCTAGCAACCACCAATCACCATGGACATGATTTTTCTATTGGAAAGCTAGTGACTGTTAGCTTTTCTTCTAGCATAAGTATGTGTTCTTATCCTAGAAGGAAATGCTTATGCTAGAAGGAAATCTAGCAGTCGCTAGCTTTCCTTGATCTTGTGACGTGTGCTTTCCTTGATCTTGTGACAAAATCTGTCTCAGGTACTGTCGGCTTCCACGACAGTCACCTATAAGGAATGACATCCTAAGTTGGTCACTAAGTACCTTCGTCAAGTGGAGAAAGAGCAGTTATCCCTCGAATGGTATTGGTTCGTCTCCTTTTCAACAAGTGGTGGTGATCCCACTTGAGAGAACATACACCTGCAACCTTGGGTTTGACCTCCTATGGCGCGGCGCCGCTCTTTCACTTGCCCCATGTGGCTATACATGACCACTTGATTTAGAAGGATTTTTATAGCACCCTAAGGACAACAACTATGTTTTTGGATGCATAGCCCCAAAATCCTACCTAAACTACAAGATTCTTTTGTGCCCTCCTATGGAGGTATTAAGTGAGTAGATTTAAGCTATTTTTGAACTTAGTGAGTGACGAGAGAGTTTCTTGTGTGTGTGTGTGTGCATCAAAGAAAGTGACGGTTTTGAGTGCACATGGGATATTGCATATAAATGAAAAGGCTTTTCTTTTAAAATGAAAATAATGCAACCTAATAGAAAAACAACTAAATAAACCATGTAAACCATGTAAAAAAAATAAATAAAATAAATTGTAAAAATAAAAAAAAAATCTATAAACAAAATTGTAAAAGTAAAAAAAAATCTATAAACTTACCAAGATTTTCAACCTCTTTTTAATCCAGTCTTCTTCTTTACTTTTTGTTTGGCTAAGACTAAAGCTAATGCCAATGCCAATGCCATTTTTTCCCATAACTTCATCTTCATCTTAGTTGGTCTTGCTTCTTTGATAGACAATAATCTAGAAGCTATGAAGCCAAGACTACTTGAATGGAAACTGTACAATATATTGAAACTATCTGTAAGTTACAGACTTATATCAAATAATTAAATATAAAAAACACTAGTTATTTAGCTATTTTTATATACAAGTAATGCTATATATTACATCTTATATACATTCATAGAGTTGATAACTATTTTTATGTACAAGTAATGCCATATACTTATATACATTCATAGAGTTGATAGCTATTTTTATGTACAAGTAATGCCATATATTACATCCTACATACATTCATAGAGTTGATTATACCATGGAGGTTTACAAAATGAAATTTAGAAATACAACATTCAAATAAATGATTGGCAATTATTTAAAATAGTTATTTAGGTTTAAATAGAATGATTTTTATTTTGAAATTTTTTTATTGTAATTTTTCAAAATCTAGATTATAGTTGTTAAGTGGAATTTTTGGATGTTTCGAAATTTTTAAAAAATGCTGAATCTATTTATACCATTAAAATATAGATTAAAATAAAGCTAATTCTAAATTTACAACATCAAAAACTATAAATTTCAAAAAAAATATAAAACCATATTTGAAAATAAAGGACAATTTTTTTTCAAGCGAAAAAAACCTGTCCTTGTTATTCAATAGAATCAAAGGCCATTAGTACATACAACTGCTTCAGCATGACATTTCATAACAACTCGTCCAGAGTTCCAGACAGGGGGAAAGACACATAATACCAAAAAATAACCCATCAGAAAACTGTCTCATCATGTGATGTGGACTGTCCACAAAATCACATCTACCGAGAGCCAATCACACTCTGATCTGCGTTCAAAGGAGATGCACTATAATTTGCAAATGAGACATCTACATGAAAGGGAAAAAAGATGCCCTTCAGATACACAAAGACTTCAAGTCCAACAGAAAAAAACTTTCAAAATCATGCTCAAAAGAGCTGGAAGAATTCCTTCGAAACCAGGTGATTCTCTATATATTCCATCAAAACACCTTTCCCTTGGGGAAAGGAGAGCGCCTTTTTTGAAAGTCGGTCAGTAGTCTGGTTGTGCTCTCGGTAGATGTGAGAAAATGACAGGTCCTGGAAGCTAGTGGCTAGCTTTTTAGTCTCCCGACACCAATGAAATAGGGCAGGTGGGGAGAGAGCAGTCGATCCCTTAGCCCAAATGATGATTACCTGAGAATCACCGTATACGTGGGCTAAGGGGATCCTCATCATATGGGATATTTGTAAGAGAGCCCAGAGACTGAGTATCTCTGCTTTGGTATTTGTGCCATATCCTACCCCCACTGCGAACTCCAGGAAGTGAGTGCTATTAAGAAAAATACACAGGCCTGCACCAGCTGTCATATTCTTGGAGGCTCCATCTATAAAACCACAAGGATAATATTTGACAGGTGGATTTCCAATAATTCTGCAGCATCTTTTTTTAACCACAGTCCCAATATAACGATCCTGAACTGTTGATATAATACGTTGGATAATGCCATGAATATTCCTTCTTTTCCCTTCAAAAATCACCATATTACGGGCTTTCCATACAGTCCACATCATGTTGTAGGGGAGAAAATAGAGTGGAGAGCTCTTGGAAGACTTGCCAGCCCAATCTTTAATAATATCAACTGAAGAAGTACCTGTGAGACAATCTGGAACATTGAAGAAGTCGCAGATATACCCTGCCACAGTTTTCCAAACTGAACAGGAAGAGAAGAGATGATCAACAGTTTCCTCCTCTGACCAATAGAGAGAGCAAATACCAGGACCAGAGAACCCCTTCCGCTGCAAATTATCCCATGTAAGGATACTATTATGAAGTAAAAGCCAGATGAAACAAGAGATCTTGCTAGGCAGAGCCTTATGCCAAATAGGAATACAACCAATCACAGATATCGAGCGAGATGTGGATTTAAAAATGCATTCGTAAGCATCTTTTGCAGTAATAGAATCCCTGCTATAATTATAATTCCAGACCAGCTTATCAGCGCTGTTATTTAAATGAATACCAGCTCCTAATAGACCATTAATATAGTCATTCCAAATCAACTTGAAGGAACCACCCAAATCAAGATCATTTGCAGAATACCAGTATTGCTGTGCATTTGACAACCATTTAAACTACGGAATTAACAAATCAGTTTCGAATTGCTGCTGGACTCTGTGAAACTAGCGAAGATGGGTTTAATTCAGTTCACATACACAAATAAAAATTAAAAAAATTGTTCATTTTCTTAATTCTGTGTCAAATATTGACATAAAGAACAACTATGTAACCATTCAGTATACAGTCTACTGAATCCACAACTCAATTTCGAAATGCTGCTGACCATGAAAAAACAAGAGAGGATGGGTTTAATTCGATTCCCATATTCCAGTTGATTAGAAGAGGAGTCTAAATGCTGGTTATTTTTGGGGAAAGTATTTTGGTTTTTCTTTTTAAATTTGGTTTTGAATATATAAATATATTCAATAGCTTTGAATATCTAAATACCCAGGTCATTCAGATTTATGTAAGTTCAAAGAATTCTTCTCTCAAATTCCCATTTGCTTGCATGAAGTTCACATGAGCATGAAAATGGGTCACCAATGTGTTAAAAGATGCCCTCCTCTATCCCATAGGATATATATATATATATCACAAAAAAGAGGTAGTTATATATTTATAAAAAGGTTGTTGACAAACCAAATAACATAAAAAGTACAAAAATTTCAAAAAACATTATAGTATTCTTGTATAAATATTTTCAACAAATATGTTAATTGGTCATGATGCTTTTTGTTTCTTACAATACCTACCTTATGAATTTCAAATTTAGTGCTATACTGCTTTACATAATTACTAATAAACAAGACAAGTAAAATGCATATATGAGAAGTTTAAGAGCCAAGATAATTTCCATTGAGGCCTTCTTCCATTTGTTGTCCTGCTTTAATTTTCCCTTGATCTTTTTGATTCATGTTGTTCTGATTGAGTGCTAAAGTTGTTTGTTGGAATGTCTTCATAAATAATATGCCCCTTCGTTGAAGCAATTGAGGGTGAAAACGTGAAGGTGGGTAACACTTTCGTGAGAAACGAGTGCAAAATCTTCTTGGCGGAAGTTATTCGGCCGAATAATAAACATTATTCGACCGAATAATAAACCTTATTCGGCCGAATAATTTACATTATTCGGCCGAATAATTCAAAGTTTATTCGGCCGAATAACCACAAACAGTTCTCCGTCCAGTCTAACGGAGATCCTCGAAATGTGTGCAAACAGTTGCCGGACGGGAAAAAATTTTCGGGCAATAGTTTATTCGGCCGAACAATCATTCGGCCGAATAAATATTCGGCCGAACACGTATTCGGCCGAACACTTTTTCGGCCGAATAATTGTTCGGCCGAATATTGATTCGGCCGAATGATTGTTCGGCCGAACTATTTTTCTGCATAAAAAGACAGCATTGGCTGCCATATGGCATTCCCTGCTGGAAATTTCTGGACCCCCCAACGGGCCCGCAGTTGCTGTGTTGCCACCCCGCCGCTATTCCACGACCCGCCTGCTGCCCCTGGACCTATTGACGCTCCATGAATTGCGGCTGAAACGTTCGCCACCCTGCTGCTTCTCCACCATCCGCTGCTGCCCTGCGACCTGCTGTTGCTCGTCGCCTTGACGTTGGATAGTTCGTCGCCTTGTTGGCTGCTTGCCATTGTTTGTTGTTGGACGTTGCTCGTCGGTCATTACGTTTCGGGTGGCAGGTGTGTTCGGTTGTTTTGCTGCGTGGACGCTGTTGCGGATTTGTGTGCAAGCTCGAGAGCTCGTCATTGAAGGTGCGTTTATCCTTCCCTTGTAATTTTTTGAATCTGGCTGTGTATGTTATAAGTCATGGTTGATAATTTTATTTGTCCCTTGGTGAAGGAATTAGTTGTTTCTGGAGCGTAGTGGATCGAATAGGCACGGTGTCGTGGATCGACGATTTCGTATAGCTTCGTTTGGATACAGGTGTGCTTCGATACACATAGTCTGCTCCTTAGTTGGTGGCATAGGAGAAAATTAAAAAAAATCTGTTCTGGCGGTTAAAAATAGAAGTTTTAATTTTTTTATGATTAATTTTGATTTTAGAGATGTTTGTATGTGCATGAACAGAGTTCATGAACTCTGTTCATGAACTCTGTTCATGAACTCTGCACATGAACCGAGTTCATGCGCAGAGTTCATGAACTCTTCCCATGAACTCTGTTCATGGGCAGAGTTCATGAACTCTGCTCGTGAACTCGGTTCATGTGCAGAGTTCATGAACTCTGCTCGTGAACTCGGTTCATGGGCAGAGTTCATGAACTCTGCTCGTGAACTCGGTTCATGGGCAGAGTTCATGAACTCTGCTCATGAACTTTGTTCATGGGCAGAGTTCATGAACTCTGCTCATGAGCAGAGTTCTGTTCATGAACAGAACTGGAACAGGTATAGCCAGGCATCAAAGCTTTTATCTTAGTCATTACCCAACGAAAAGTGCAATATTTCAAAGGCATATGTTTGAGTGCCCATATAGACTCACAAGTTAAACCCGGAGTCTACACGTTTTTTTACTGATGAAAAATAGTGATTAAGGTAGGTCTAATTAATACACAATAGGATAAAACTAGATGTATGCTTGGTTGCCTCTTTTATTACAAGTTGAGTAGGATTATATCATCTAGCCATCTACCTTATGTTAATGTTAATAATTAACCATCCTGAAAGAAGAAACAAGGCTTAGGCAATATTTTACAACAGTATAAATAGAATATAATTAGCAGCCGCTCCAACACGAGTTTAAAAAACACCCTGCTCATTTATTTTCAAGATGATTTCAAATACATTAGTAACTAATATATCATCCATCTTAATTATAAGATCTTATCTGGGTTCATGAAGCTTAGAGATCAAACTAAAGTTGAACTTATAATGTCTTGTATCAATGGGGTTATTAATTCTAATGGTGTTAGATACTGTATTTACTGCTGAATCCTTACCAGATAATATAATTCCTAATGCCATAACTTTTCTATATATGATGATATATCATTGACCACCCTTATTTTTATGATTGTTCAATAAATTCTAGGAGCTCTAGTCATGTTATACATACTTTTTGTGTGGTATTCTTGAATACAAAAATAGAAGCTTACTTCTAGCAGGTATCTAACCATGAAGAGCCCTTAATAATATATAATTCTTTAAAGATTAACCAGACCACTAGACCTAATAAAATTTCATCCTTGTTAGCCGTGATCTAAATACTTAGAGCTATATATGAACAGGTACTAATTAGCCTATAAATCTGATCTTGTTTTCTCTTAAGCACTATAGTTATTATACCTGCTTTTTTTAGGGAAATAACGTATGAGTAAATTAGGCTTATACTAATAGTTAAAGATACTAAGTAAAGATGAAGTATCACCATTGGTTATCAGCTTATACTATTACTATAACACAAGCTTGACAATAGCTATAAGCTTTATACTGCTTACACAATGACTGTAACTAACATATCATATCACGTGTTTGGTTTCATAGCTTACTACTTACTGCTATCAATGGAATCACCTTCTCTTACTAATATGGCATGAGCAGAGTTCTGTTAATTAGCAGAGCTCTGTTCATGAGCGGAGCTCTGTTCATGAGCAGAGCTCTGCTCATGAACAGAGCTCTGCTCATGAGCAGAGCTAGAAGAGGAACTTACGAAAAATTTGGAAGGTTATTGTACTATTACAATTAAATGATTATGAGATGATTATTGATGTTATGTTTATGCTGCAATAGTGTTCTTAGAGCTAGAAGAGGAACTTACGAAAGAAAATAAGTTATAATATTTTAGGTGGCTCTACATTTTGTATGCAGATCTTTAAGAGATATGTTTTTAAGTTTGTAGAATGTGTGTAAGTTGTTTTATCATAAATATAAATTAGGAATCTCTTAATAAGTGTATATATATGCTATACTATTTTAGCCAGCTCTACATTTTGTGTGCAGATCTTGAATAGATATGTTTTTAAGTTTGTAAAGTTAACATGTACAACTTCAATGTGTGTAAATTGTATTATTATAAATATGAGCTAGAATTCTTTTAATAAGAATATATATATATATATGTTTAGTGAGATGTTTGTTCATTGACATGTATAATTCAACCATATTTGTTGGATTAAAAGTTTTTAAGGTTACTATACTACTTCAATTAATCATGTTATGACTTATATTTGATAATGAAATGATTATTAGATATATCTTTATGTTGCAATATTAGTGATGGTAAGGAATTTTAGTTAATTAATTAGAGTTAGGAGGGGGACTTACATTTTGTTGAAGTTTTTTATCAAATATTGGCTTGATGTTTGTAGAATAGTCATGTACAATTTCAATATGTTAACGTTTGTGTAAATTTAGAAGTTATATCAAATGGAAAGAGAGTCTTCGAGGGGAAAGCGTAGGAGGTCATCACAATCCTCAGGAATTGGTGTTCCAGTTGGTAGTCGAAGGTTGTCGAATTCACCGAGAGGTTCAAGTTTATTGCATGGGTCCCAATCATTTGATCATCAACGAGTTCGAAGGGGTACAAATGAATCTCCTTCATCTTCTGTGGGAGATCGTCGATCTCAACCTTCTGTTGGTATGAACATTAATGTTTAATAACGTATAAATTGTATTTTTTTGTGTTTTGAATTTATGGACAAGGTTAATTCTTGATTATGGCTATATTTGAAGCAGAGCGACGTTCAGAAGATGTGCGTAATTCGATGGAACGAGGGGAAGATCAAGATAGGATTGTAGATGATGGAATAGGTGTGGGTGGAGAGCAAGGTCCTGAAGATCCTCCTAGAGCTAGGACGACATATGTTCCACTAGCTGAGGGGTGTACACCCATATCAACTTATCCATCTGATTTACCTGATGAGCTTCCATGGCAAGGTGTTGTGCAACAAACTATTCTTGAAAGTTGTAGATCCCACTATGACAGGTTGAACAACGATCTTTGTTCTTTGGATCTCCCTCCAGAGAGTCGACAAAGTCTAGAGATTGTTTTGGTGTCTTTGCAAAAATTCATTGATGCATATGAGGAACTTGGACCAACTACAAATGGTTTTGTTCATTTGATGCGGATGCGAAGGGACCAAGTTATGGGTCCATACAACTGGGAGGTTGTGAAGGAGAGAGTCACTAGAGAACAAGCCAATTCAATGTTCAATTTCAAGGAAGGCCTTAAGCGAAAAATGTTGAAAGTGCAATATTTCAAGCATCCTCAAATTGCACATTTAATATATGATCGATTTCTTGCAGCTTATGGTCGATTGCCTTGGAACGATGAGGTTCCTAATTATTTTGCAAGATTTTTTTATGCGGAGTTTTTTTTAGGTATGAAGCCTAACTATACTGATGTTCCTTCTGACTTTTATGGAGTTGGAAAGGGTAGAATATATAATCGAAAAGGCGGTCTCAGAGACCCTACCACTATACAACCTCCACCTGAGATACCTCGTCCACCAAGGGTTGTGGCTTTAAGATCAGAGATGGAGACAACATCTCAACTAGGGACAATTGGAAGGGAATCGGTAGGTGATGGTTTAGCTTCAGCTCTTGCTGGAGTAGAAGTTGGTTTGGGGTGAGAGAGGGCTCGTGCTATTGTTCGTCAAAGTTTTGTTTACAAAACTAATGACGAGGTAGATGCATTGAGCATGGATGATCTCAGGGCTTATGCTAAGTCTTGTCGAGATATAGCTTCAGATGTGTTATCCAGTGACACATCTAGCATGGGAGAGGTTTGTTGATTATGCTCTGATAATCTATTTGATTTTTTATTAATCATTTTGAATTGAATTTTTTAGTACATGGGAATAATTATATTAAGCAAATGTATTTTGTTTGCAGTTTTCGAGAATGTTAAATGCACATAATTTTCAAGTCTCCAATAGTCAAAACCAAGAGCATCTTAGTCAAAATGAAGAGCGCTTAGGAGAGGTATTTTAATTATAATATGTATGATTGAACTTGATATTTTTTTTGTTTATTTGAATTTTAATATTTATCAATGTATCTTATTGTTAATTTGACTTATTTATGCAGGTTTCTTTAGATTCCAACTTTTTAGATGGTTTACCATCTCTTGTGAGCTAATGATTTTAATTTTTTTTTGTTTTGGTTTTAAGTTAATTGCCTAATTTATTATTTGTATCTACTATGTTTTATTTATTAACAAAATTTAAATTTTAGGGAAGAGACCATTTGGAAATTGGGGGCGAAGATGTGGGGTCTTTAATGAATGCAGATATTGGCACCGAGGTAATTTTGTTGAACTAGAAATGATCTTTGATATAAGTTTAATGTTTTATATTTTTTTGATTTATTTGAAAATTGTTTTTTACATGTTGCAGCTTGGCTCTTTGAGATCCTTCGGAGCCAAAGGAAAGGCTCTAGGGGAAAAAAGTGGACATGCATTCAAAGAATTTGATGTACGATTTTTTTAATAATTGAATTGTTTTGTAGATGAGTTTAATATCTTGATATTTTGAATTTAGTTTAAAATTGTTTAAATAATTTATGATCTAAAAATTTATAATTTGTTTTTTTGTGTATTGTAGGTTGAGTTGAGTCCCAGGGAAGGTCCTAGTGGAAAATAGTGGAAAGATATTGGTCGAGATGGATAGTGGTTCAGACTTTATAGTTTTTGTTGATATCTATATATTGGTGTTGTTTTGAACATGGAGGGTATTTATTTTTTGATTATATATATATGTACATTGAATTCACAAGTTCTTCAACTCTTTTTTGGATTATATACATGAGTACATGTCGATTATTTCTCATTTGGTAAATGTTTAGAATATGTTTTGCATGAGTTTTGATAATATTTATAATATGTTTCGCATGAATGTTTAAAATGTTTTTATAGGTGCAATCCAAGGTTAGGAAATGTTGAATGATGACAATGAATGTTATGAAGTTAGAAAATGTTGAATGATGAGAATGAATGTTGAATGTTTCGAATGTTATGGAAGAATGAATATTGGGAAAGAATGAATGGGAAGTGTTAGGAATGTTTGAAATGTTATTTCAAGTTGGGAAATGTTGAATGTTGAGAATGAATGTTATGGTAAGAATCAATGTTGGGAAAAAATGAATGGGAGGTGTTAGAGAAAAAGAAATGTTGGGAAAGAATGAATGGGAAGTGTTATGGAAGAAGGAATGTTTTCAATTTGTTATGTTGAGAATAAGTGTTATTATAATATGTTTTGCATGAATGTTTAAAATGTCTTGATAGGTGCAACCCAAGGGTAGGAAATGTTGAATGAATGGGAGGTGTTGGAAATGTTTAAAATGATAATCTAAGTTAGGAAATATTCAATGTTGAAAATGAATGTTATGGTAAGAATTAATGTTGGGCAAAATTAATGGATTTTTAATTAATTTAATTTTTATTTTCAATGTTCAGGTACATTTGATGCGGCTGAAATCATGGCAAATGGGGGTAACGGTTTTTTTGTTTTTTAATCATAAGCGAAGATTCCAGGATTGTGAAGTTTGTGTTAAATTAGAGCAATGATTTTAAACAACAATTTGATGAATTTTCATTGATTTGTTGTAAATAATCATTTCTCTAATTTAGCATAAGCTTCACAATCCTGGAATCCTTGCTTGTGATTAAAAATCAAATGATCGTTATCTCCATTTGTCATGATTTCAGTTATGTGAATTTGCACAAGCGATATTTTAAATTAAAGATTTGGGACGGAGAACTTGGTGACAATTTTAAGACATATATTTAAGATCATATTTATGGTGAAGTATGTATTAAAGAAACATGTTCGATGGATTAAAATACTACAAAATTTAATAGGTCTTTTTGTGATTTTTTGTTAGTATCAATCAACCAAAAGTAAAAATTCGGGGCGGAGTGGGGATAGCCACATCTGTTATCTCATCCCTTAGTGGTCTAATAGACATATGGGGACCCGAATAAAGTACTTTTGAATTTTCAAATTATATTTGAATTCATTTTTAAGCATGTTAAAGTACAACCATTTAAGCTTTTATGTTAGTTGTCATTCAAGAAAATATTCATAAAATCTCAATGAAAAAATATACTGTGCACAACAATTTTGATAATTGGACAAAAAATATATTGCACACAACAATTGACATGGACAAAAATATAGATCAATTTATTTTTGATATGTAGTTAAAAACATCGCAATGGAATACCATCTTCAACTATCCGTTCATGGTCACATATGGATAGTTTCCATTTTTTGGTTTTTAACTGTTTTTTTGATGGAACTTGTATCAATTTTATTCGAGATGCACATACTAAATGACTATATTGACAACATATAACATCAGGCTCATAATCCTGAAAGTAGACATAATTTTTTGTCATATGCGTCTGCTGAAAAAAGTAGCCTTTTAAAATGATGGATCCTCTTTCGTATGTAAATCCGTTGTCGTTGTAGTCCTCCAATAACTTCATTTTTCCTTCAGTGCATCGCATCAAATAATATTTGACATTTTCGATGTTGTCTACAGGTGCAATCACAGCGAAAACATCTCTTGTGCAAGTTATGATTGCTGTTAGCGTATTTAAATGAATTAAATTGACTACTTATGGCGATGGATTAGAATGAACAATTGATTAAAAAGTCAAAAACAAGTTTATTACCTTCTCTTACGAGATTTGAAATTCTATCGCCATCAGACGATATTGCTATTTCTTCTGATTCTAATTCTTCAACACTTGCCAGAGGCATTTTTCCTTTTGGATTAATCTCTGTGTGTCTCCAAGCTCTTACGTAGTTGTTTGTTATGTTTTCACAAACTTCTGTAGACTCGACATTTTCAATGCAAATATGACAAAAGCATGATTGCTTTCTACTGTCAAATGCAAACACGTTGTGAAATGATTTTGTTTGAATAGAGTGAAGATCTCTAGTTCCATGTATGGTGCTAGCGTCATATGGTATTGATCTATTTATATCTTGGACCCCAACAAGCCAAAAAAACCTACACAATAAATAGTGTACATGTGTACTTAAATGTTAGTATATACATTTTTTAAAATTTTAAGAAATAATATAAATTAAAAAAATAGTGGACATACCTGCGCACGTCTTTTGATTGTTGATTATAATCATGGCTTAGATTTAATTGACACCATTGGACAACCTCTGCAGCTGAATGAAACCGTGCTGAAGAATAGTTCATTTGCCATCTTCGAAGTGCTCTTTTCACGCATGCTCCTGCACCATCATGCTCACCTTTTCCATGCCCAGTTTCAAAGAAATTCCAGCGATGTTTAATGTTCAGCGCTTTATGAAGTCGACATAACCAAAAAAATGATCGTGAAGATTTAAATTGACCCGCACATCCATCAGACCATATCCAATGCTCATTGAATTTGACTTCGCGTTTTTTTAGTGAGTCATAGAAAATATTTTCTATACAATGTTGGACAAAATGTGTGTCGTGTGTACGATCATCGCTGATATAGAAGTGATATTCTTTAATCACATCTCGATTGTCACATGTGCTTTCAATGCCATCGACATCCTGTTGAGAATGTCTATATACAACATGGACAAATATCGAAACTTGGTCAGAATGATAGTATTCACTCTGTATTTCTTTTTGTGCAGCAAATGTATAGTTTTCAGCAAAATCAACCATCAACAAAATTGTTCCGGGTGGAAAAATTTCACGAGACTATTTGAATTGAAGATCTTGCCATCGTGCTCTATGTGAATGCTGGGTGTATTTATAAATTTCGCTTTCAAATTTTTTGAGAAAATCTGTGACGCATATCTTGTCTTCTAGCAAATCAATTCTTTTGGAATGTGAATCACTAGAACTTGTATTATAGTTGATGTATTCGTATCTCTTCCAATCAACATTTACATTTGACAACGATTGATCATTATCGATAGGGTATTTATTGTGGAATAACACCAAATTTCCACAATGATGACAATGTTTTCCATTGACACATTTCTTTGAATAAAATACTTCATCGTGATTTCTCTCACATAAAATTTGAGATATGAATTCACGTATCGTCGACGGAGGTGGTGAATTTGTCCAAAACATTTTACCAAATTCAAGAAACGTGTCATAATATAACTGAAATTGCACATGATAACGGCAACAACATGTATCACGTATAGTTATAGGTCGAACATACCATGGTTTTTGTTGCACAAATGTAGTGATTGATATATTAATTCCACGATGATCTTCCTTGAATTTATTGAACAATTGTACTTGTGTCATGTCCATTATATGTTTTGGTTGGCTTTCATATACATTTCGTGATATTTTTTTGCGTATCACATCTCTTGCATTTGGTGAAACTCGAGCATGTTCCAACCAATATTCTCGTACAATATCTTTAACCCCTGCTCCTAATCTATCTTTTTAAGGTTGTCTACAAATAATTGCCCAACAAGCAAGTTCATTATTTTCATCTATTTGCATTCTGAATTTGCTATGTTTGTATAATGTTTTTCTTAATGTTCCAACTGCTTTTGCTAGTTCTGTTGTCAAACGCTTTTGTTTAGTACTAGCTGAAAGAATTGCTGTATGAATTGCTTTACGTGCAGCACTGATATCTTTCTTCCTGGATTTTCCAAATTTTTTTATTGCATCGCCTATATTTTCCATCACATTTTGTTTCAATTTCGACTCTTTTGTTACTTTGTGAATACCCAATAACGATGTAGCACCTTCTAATTTCTTGGACACTAATAAACATCTCAAAATTTGTGCTTGTCCTGCTATTGAGTAATCCTTGAGAACTTCATCATAAAATTTTGTAGCACGATATCGTGCAACATGTATTGGTAGTTTTTCTCCATATTTGTCGCAATCAATGTCTTCTAACATTTCATCATCAATAGTAAAAGTACCTATACATCAAGTTAAATTTAATTTAACATATATCAAAAAATAAAATTCATTATAAAAAAATGAATTTGGAAAATATATGATATATACATACCAGGTTCAATTTCTGGATTTTGAACTTGATCTTCAATATTGATTTCATCGACATTAGCATGTAAATCACTATTTACATCTTCTACAATGTTCTTTTCAACTTCAATTTGTTCTTCTTGTACTCTATTTTCAATTTCCATTTCTTCAACATTGTCATGTAAATCTGTATTTATATCTTCAATAGTTTTCTCTTCCGTTTCAGCAACCCTTTGTTTTTTGGCAATATATCTGAGTTTTTGTTTCTCTCTATTATCATCATCATCACGTTTACGATCAGCTTTTCTTTGACGTTTTCTCTTATTGCCCATGGTTGTTTAATCTATAGACGATAAATTAAAGAATCATGTTACTTTATAGTAAAAACAAATAAATTAAGATTTAAAAACATTTACGGAATTTATAAAGACATGAACTGAAATTTACTTTACCTTTTAAAAATTTTGTAAGAGTCTTTTGAAGAAGATTTCTTTGGAATTAACTTTCCTTTGAAAAAATTCTCTGAACAAAAATCTTCTTTGGAAAATAATAAAAACACCTTGTGCCAAGGAAGAAAATAAAACACCTTGTAAATAAATCTTTGTTGTAAAATTCATTCCAAAAATACTTTTTTGAAAAAATATCTACGAAAAAAACCACTAGAAAAAAATACTTTCAATAAAAACTTATTTATAAATATATCTGGGAAAAAATCATTGTAAAGAAACAACTCTTTGAAAAAAACCCAATTTCAAAGAAATAAGAAGTACAAAATTACCTTGTAAAAAATCCTTTGCAAAATAAGATAACTATTTGAAAAAACTCCTTTCAAATAAATAAGAAGTGCAAAACTACTTTGGAAAAAAATCATTTGCAAAATACCTTAGCAAAACAACTATTTGAAAAAACCTCTTTCAATTAAATAAAAAGTGCAAAGCTACTTTGAAAAAAAAACATCCTTGCAAATAACCTCCTTGCAAACATGTCTAAGAAAAGAAATATTTTGAAAAAACTCCTTGCAAATATCCCTTAAAAAAAACACTTTCAATGTGTCTTTTGGAAAAAAGAAGAAGAAACATACTTTGTAAAAATCTCTTTTTCAAAAAAATGTTTTCTTTGCAAATATACAATAAGAAAATAAATATTTGGAAAAAACTTCTTGCAAATATGCCTTAGAAATTTTTTTTCTTTAATGTGCCTTTGGAAAAAAGAAGAAACATACCTTGTAAAAACCTCTTTTTGCAAAAAATGTCTTCTTTGTAAAAATGCAATAAAAAAGAGAGATGTTGGAAAAACTCCTTCAATGTGCCTTTTGTAAAAAAGAAGAAGAAACACAGCTTGTAAAAACCTCCTTTTGCAAAAAATGTCTTCTTTGTAAAAATGCAATAAGAAAAGAGATAGTTTGGAAAAACTCCTTGCAAATATGTCTTAGAAAAAAAAACTCCTTCAATGTGCTTTTTGCAAAGAAGAAGAAGAAACATAGCTTGTAAAATCCTCATTTTGCAAAAAATGTCTTCTTTGTAAAAATGCAATAAGAAAAGAGATAGTTTGGAAAAACTCCTTGCAAATATGCCTTAGAAAAAAAAACTCCTTCAATGTGCCTTTTGTAAAGAAGAAGAAGAAACATACCTTGTAAAAACCTCATTTTGCAAAAATTATCTCCTCCTTCTGAAATTAGTTTGACAAAAAAATGCGAAGTTCAAACATGCGAAAATAATGAATTAACTTTACGTTTATTTATATGGGTATTTATTTATTTATTTATTTTTTTTATTTTTTTTTCCCGGCCGACGTAATTTTTTTCCCGTTTAGTTATTCGGCCGAATAACCTTCGCCATAAGTTACGGCGCCGTTACGGAAAACAGTTATTCGGCCGAATAATTATTTCGGCCGAATAATCTCTGAAACATGACCGATTCAGATCTCTGCAAAATTTTCAGGTTTCTCCATTTTCGGAAGGAGAAAACCACCTCTTACACAACAAAACGAATGTCGGACTTCATACCAGTAGATTCATCATTGAATCTACTTTACGAGGGTATAAATTTTGCTGTATATAGATAAGAACTGATATTTTTTAAGTTTTATATTTGTAACATATGTCGAGTTATGATTCAGCTCTTTAAAAAAACAGCGAAAAGAAAAATCCATAACTTTGAAAATACAACACCAAAAAAATCGAAGAAAATGTGGGACTCTTCATTGACGTGTCTACTTCAAAAGGGTGGTCGTAGATTTTTTGATTTTATAGCGGGTTGAGAGAAAAGTGGTGCAACAAAAAGGTTGTTGAAAATCGACTGAGTTTCCCCATGGATCGACTTTAAAAAAATATAATAATTAGTATAGAGGTCCATTGGATGCAAACTTATAGTCAGACACTAGTACATTGTGTGTAGATTGTCGTAGCATTTTCAGTTTTTGCAAAACACAAGTCTAACAACGATTTTAGTGGTGCAACAAATCATAACTCTTTTGTAGTCTTTTCATTTTATAAGAACACACTGTCAAACATTTGCGAAATCGACATATCAAATCTTAATAAAAAAAATTGAAAAAATTATGAGTAGAAAGCTAACATAATTCTACAAAAGTTTTCTTTTTACGGCAAAGTGAAATTTTAAATAAAAATATCACTTTTGTTCGCCCGAAGTTGGAAGACATGAAAAAAACAGAATTATTTTCTCACGAGACCCCCCAAAATAGACACCCATCTTCATTTTTTCACCCTTGAAACACTAGGAAATCATGTATCTGGTCGAGAACCTCTTGCAAAACCCAATATGATATTGTAATGCATCTATGAGTTTGACGCAATTTTATCATAATCAATATTTAGTTCTTGGAATTTAGATTTCATGTTTTCCTTCTTGGATTCATGTTTTTCGATGTGAATACTTAAGTATTCTATGCATGTTTCATGCCCACAAGCTAGCAGGTCATTTGTCTAAGGATCTTCTTAATTTCATTGACACTATCATTGACCATTTTAGTGAGATGGGGAATGTCAAAAATACAAATCAAAGGCTCTATGTGATACATGCATCTAGTAGCAGAGCAAGTATATTATAAATTCATGAGGGTTCTTAAATGAAGACTACAAATAAAGTTTAAAGAAAGATTCCAGCACAAGACCAGACATAAAATCATAACCCCGACTCCTTCTTACAATAATGGACAGAATGATTCCAAAAATTTAAAGATTACCCGATATATGTTCACTGCATCAATTGTATTCTGTTTCAGGGTCAAGCTCAATACCTGCTTCTTGTGTTATACCCAGTCCCCTGTTCCATACCAACAAAAAAGATAACCTATAAACCAATTATCCCAAATGTGATTTGTGTCGAATTCAATTTTGGGATTAAGTTGAGTCCACCATCATGGTGGACAATATTGAGGAGAAGATCCTGCAGACAAGGAATTTAAATGCACGTCTATGAAATGTCTTGTCTTAGTACATATGTTTACGCTTGAGGAACGATTAACATGCATTGACAGTGTTGGATTCTTTCCTTGGCGTACAACTCAATTCATGATATCTATGGTAACAAAACCACTTTGGGGGTGTCCCCATTTTCCACTAGTTTCCCCTTTGGTAACAATGCAACCTTATTTGCAAACATGTTTTCTCAACTATTGTTTCTCCATCAAGTATGAAACAATTGGAAGAATTCAAAGGAATCAATCATACTCTAGATTCTCATTTTCATACGCTCAAGAACTACATCTTTGAGTTGAGGATTTCTTCTTATTAGTCCTATAATTAAAGATGAATATTTAATGATAGTAGCAATCGTATTTAAGGGTAAACAAGGGAGTCTCATACACCAACAAGATAGCTAACCGACATATATGAGGTAACTTGTATCCTTTTAAACCAAAATTAAACCCACCCAATTCTTTGGATTAAAAAAGGATCTGATATATGACCTGACATGTAACGTCTTTAAAAAAAATTAACCCCAGCAGATTATCTATAAATACTGTTTAAATTTATTGGTTTCAAACACGTTGAGACACGTTGAACTTCTTCCGAAGCTCTATCATTTTCTAAGCATGTTGTTATCTCAATAACATTCTTACTGTACTCAGTTTTAAGGGGACGGGAAAAATGGCAGCAGAGAACTCCAAATGAAAAAAAGGAAGGCTTGAAGATTAGGGATTCATTCAGAGAATTTGCAGAAGACCTCATACCACAATGTGGCCTAGTAGATATCAGACCAAAGAGGAGACTCTTTACATGGACTAATAAAAGGCCAAAATCTAAACACATGGCATCCAAGTTGAACGGATTTCTTATGCATAGATCTTTCCTAATGGAAGACCTCGCATTGTCTCCAAAAATTCTCAACTCAAGTGTCTATGATCATAAACAAATTTCTCTTGCTATGACAAAAGCTCAAAACCTAGGACCTATCTACTTCACAATTAATCCAGCATGGGGGAAAAATAAATTTTCCAACAAATAGTGGCATAGGCATGGTTAAATATGTGTGTACATCCCCCTTTAATTGGAAGAAAAAATCAGGAACACTAAGTGGAGCCTAGATGTTTCGGAAAAAAACTAGCAAATCTTTGGTCATTGGAGAGAAGCAGAAGCAATAAGAACTAGAAACCTTCCAAGAATACCTCAAATAAAAATAAATCTTAGAAGAGGATTTGAAAACTGAAAAACATATTGAAGTAGAACTCCACATAGACCGACACCAAGAAGAGGATTTGAGGCTTAAGTCTCGAAGCTTATGGCTTGAGGAAAGAAACATAAATACCCCTTTTGTCCACAAAAAAACTTGGATGAGATTTCACAGGAAGACGGTAAATGAAATCCAAAGGGAAAATGTGGAAAAACTAATCGAGTTTGATCAAATAAAAGAGTTCAATAAGTTGTATTGAGAAGAAGTAGAAGAGAGTGAAGAATTCCACTAGGAAACACTCAAGCATATTCCACAACTAATCAACAAAGAGATCAATGAGACCCTCACCCAGAAGGCCACATAGGAGGAAATAAAAAAATCAATCTAGAATATCGAGTTTGAAAGCGCCCAATCCCTCATGATTTTACCATTCATTGTTACCAACTAAGTTGGATATCATAAAAAAGGGCCTTCAGAGGAAGCCAAAGGACGAGGGTGCTATTAACTCTTCATTTCTGGTGCTCATTTCAAAAGAGATACACCTGACATATGTATATAGATTTAGGCCCATCTCCCTCTACAACGTTTAATACAAGATCCTCAAAAAGATAATTGCAATCAAGTTATGGAAAATCATCCCTTCCATCGTCTTGATTAACTAAGGATGATTTGTCTTTTATTTTTTTGGAACCTTGAATTACCTTTAATTATGTAGGTTTTGATATCAGAGATTGCTACTGCAAAAAAGGTTTTTATATTTGAGATGGTGAATTTATTTAACAAAGAACCAGGTGCACTGGACTTGTGCCTTAAAGCTGTATTTCATTCAACTAGCATTTTGAAGTTAGGGTATGCTTTACACTCTGACCTGAAGCGTCTTTCTGATTCCTATGGAGAGCTGGAGTGTTTTCGCTACTGTGAAGCGCCTAAATTAGACCTTCAAAAGGTTTTTCCATCTGTTCCAGGGGGGATTTCCGACCTTGCAAAGACTGTGCTGGGAAGTGCTTTAAACAAAAGTACTAGGATGAGTGACTGGAGGGAGCGTCCCTTGAGCAATAGTCAGGTACACTAAATATAAATCCATGCTACGGTATAACAACCACTACAAAGTATAAGAACCAGTACAAACCTCTAAAAACTGATAAAGTTTGAAATAAGAACATACAAACTACAAAACGTTGCTACGAAATTTATATGGGAATGTTCAGATCAAGATTTTCAAGCATACAACAGACTTGCAGATATCTCCAGTAACTGAAATATGCAACCTCTTATAACTTGAAGAAGGAAAAAAAATACCCATACCCCATGGGCCTTGTACAAAATCCAGATACTAAACTAAATGGACGAGAATGATAGGAATTTGTAGGATGAGGAGTACCTGAAGTTCTAATTTACAGGACGACGATTCAGCCGCTCCAGCTGCTCGCAATAGGATTCAGGTTCTAATTTGCAGAGGACAAGAACAATGTTTCAGCAGCTCCAGCTATAGGAATTTGTAGGACGAGAATGAGGACCAGGTCTCTTGGCATTTTGCAATGGACTGCACTGCCTTGAATGCAGGTAGATGGGCGTTGAATGCAGGTGGATGGGCATTGAACCTTGAGGATATGGCGGCAACGAGACTGTGTACGATGAGATCTCCAGGATATGGCTACAGCTGGCTCATGATCAACCTGCAGGTTCGATGGGACTGTCAAAAATTCGAGGTTTTCAATTTTAAAATTTTCATTCAATTATTTCAAATCACATAAACCATACAGATGAAATCCAACTTGCCTCGCTACTCGCCTAGAACCTGCCATTATAGTCATTATAAAGCTAAAGATTATCGCCAGGGTGTGGCGCTTCGTGTGGTACTACGTCGGTTGTCAAATAAATATATCCCGGTTAAGTGATCGAAGAAGGGGCTAGGTTATTACGTGAAGGAGGAGTTGTCAGTTCGTCAGTAAAATAAATATATCCCGACAGTGAAGGGGGGGGGGTTTCCCAGTTGCCAGTTATTTCCAGTTAATACCACCTGCGGAGATGTCATGTCACCTGGCTTATCACTTAAAGCATAAACCATAAGCTAACATAAAGCATAATCTAAGCAGATGAAATCCAACCTGCCTCGCTACTCGCCTAGAACCTGCCATTATAGTCATTATAAAGCTAAGTATATTAAATACCACCTGCGGAGATGTCATGTCACCTGGCTTATCACTTAAGCTCCAACCTGGCTGCAAATAGGCATTATGGGGAAAGTTTGGTCTCTGTCCAATAGTTCAAATTTAGAGGAAGGATATTGATTTAGGGTAGTGCTTAAGGAAACTGCTTATAGTTAAGGAAACAGAATGCGTGGGATAACTAGAATGGGTGGGATAACCGGTCTTCTTTAGCTGGTATACTATTATTGGGATTATTATTAGGCATCATAAAAGAGATTTTCAATTTTAAAATATTCATTCAATTATTTCAAAATTTTACAGGAAAAAGATTTTCGATCATGAACATAAAATATATATTATTAAATTTATTATATAAAGATATAGTAATATCCATATGTAATATAAAAAAAACCTAAGGATGTTAATGTTTTGTAAAACAGACCTAAGTTATCAAAATTATAAAAATTTAAAAATAAATGTAAAGACTTGAGAATTAAAAGCTTCTCAAAATATGATAAAAGTATTTAATAAATAGAATATGAAGAGATGTGTCAAATTATTTATAAAAATAAAATTAAGGTTCAAAGCATGTAAATTTACACACTTAACCATGTAAATTGTGGTGAGCTATTGTTGGGATTAAACTATGTATATACATTTTGAAATGCAACACTATAAAACTATGTAAGATAAAACAAAGTGAAGATGTGGGTGGAATATTTCAATGAAATGCAAAAAGATATGACAAACATTATGCCTTAAAAGAGAAACATTTAACACCATTGTAAACATGGAGGGCACTTTCTATGTAACCCCATTTAGAATCTATTACAAGAAATCAAAATTGACTTTGACTTGTGAATACATATTCTTTATTTTTTACATTAAAATTTAAGAAATCAACTATACATCTTAATACGATTTCAATGATTCCCATCAATGTTTATGAAAATAGATACATCTTAATACGGCAATTATTTCCTATAACTACTTATGAATGTATATGAATTCTTAGAAATCGAGGCTGTCAACTTGACTCTTTGTACCATTCTAGATGTTTTAGAGAAATCAAGATTACAAGTTGGCTAGTCTTATCCAAAGTCTTATCCTCTGCTTGAAGGTTTGGAGTCTAGTGGAAGTTAGAGTCCTTTTGATGTGTAAATCTTACCTGATTCTTTAATGCATATGGACTTGAGCGTCTATCTAATCAATTACATGCTGACTTTACATGCAAAGACATGGTCTTTCTTTGCTGGTTGGTAGTGGGCATTGGAAATCAAGATTGGCTGGCTAGTCCATGTTTCAAAGTCTTATCCTCGTGCTTTAGGGCGTGGAGTCTAGTGGGGCTCACTTCTTCCATGTGGTAACTGAGTATTTTTATTTTTAAAGCTGACCTTTCTATTAATGCGTGTCCGTAGACCATATGCAGTTGATGATAATGAAGAATGATGACGATGACCACGATGATGATGAACAATGATGATGATGATGATGACGATGTTGAGCATGATGAATATGATGATGATGATGACCACGATGATGACGATGATGATGATGATGATGTTGAGCATGATGACAATGACCACGACAATGATGATGATGATGATGATATTGAGCATGATGACTATGGTGATGATGATGATGATGATGATGATGATGATGATGATGACCACGATGAAAATGAAGAATGATGATGATGATGATGACCACGATGAAAATGAAGAATGATGATGATGATGATGACCACGATTCTATAGTTTGTGTAAACGATTTAAACTCTGTGTTCTAATTTCTAACTAGACTGGGCTTCAATCATGAACGGATATCTAAATGCATATCATCAGCAGTTTTATTGCTTCATCTAGAACTGAATATTCATGGCTATACTGGCAACCACAAGATTAAATACTTCATCTCTACACTATTAACCAACAAACCTCCAATGATTTGGTAAAAATAATGGCAAGAACAGATCCATGTTAACAATGATTCAGGAATTTGTTTTGTTAGGTTTGGTTCTACTATGTAACATGATTGAACCATACACTATAATGTGCTTTAATGGATATAGCTTGGCCTCCCAAGGGTATAATCTATTCATATTGCCAGCCAGGACTTTGCATAGAACTCACAGGAAACAACTCGTAAAGAGTTTCAGTGAACTTAATTGTATGATGTAGGATGTAGGATGTAAGATGTGAGAGAAAGAAAAACCGTCAACTCCCTTAACTGTCCCTAGGCAGAGTTGTCGCTCCAAGCCTTTACAAATTTTTGGCTCCGACTATCATCCTAATTATCTATTTATTCAGTTATCTAAACAGAGAAGGTTGAAACATGTATATCTAAACATAAACAATCATTGGAGAATGTTATGGCAAATTATTACATCGTCGATCTACTGCGTTGGAAGGCCACATTTTCCTTTTTTAGTGATTCAGAGCTTCTTTGCAATACAACAGTTTCCTCCTTCAATTGACATATTTGCTTGAGTTTAAACTTCACATTAGCTTGATTGTGCCTATTTCTTTAAGTTGGGTATTTATATGATGCTCCTATATCTGAAGTACACGTAAAAACCACCTGAGCACAACTTGTATGACAATAAATTCTTGTTCATGAAATATCTAATTACCCAAAGCATACGAAACGTGCTTTCAACTGTGGTTCTGATGGCAAGGGAATCACTTGGACAAGAAGGTTTCAAAAAGACATAGTTGAAGATGTAAACATTAAAACTTGTGTTAAACTACCTTAGTTCCCCACTACTAGAGCATAGTTAACTTTTACTTTTTTCGTGTCGAACTTACTTGCAATATTAATTTTACCTGAGGCTAGGTGTTCACAAGGCTATTAGGGATTGACACATTGTTCAACAACTGTTATGACATGAAGATTTCAAGCATCGCCAAACTCTAAAGAGTTTGTGCATGTGGAGGAAGGTAGGCCATCAAGTGCGCCTGTTCTAAAGTTCATTCTAGCTGTTGAAATTCAGAAATTTGTGGGCAATGTGGAGAAAACATTTAAATTATGATTTTACTGCTAAGATTTTTTTATAGTTAGGATATGTAGAAGCTAGAAGATGTCTCAAGCTAATTGTTATCACAAATTATTTCTCTCATAATATGGAGGTAAAGAAGATTGTGGAGGACCACTATTTGATGCCTACAAGTTGTTAGGTGAAATCTATGTTTTGAAATGCATGCATCACATAAAATGATTTGTTAGGTTTAAATCCATGGTTGCTCGTATTAATAGTTCAATGGCGGTATTTTTTTAGCTAATCAACAATGTTTTTAAGTGGGAAAACCCTTTATCATACTTAGGCATAGAATGCATTGTTATGATAAGTGAACAAGACGTTGATTGTTTTTATTTTTCATTGTAATGCAAGATGAATAACTTCTATGTTTTTCCTCATTCAATTGGATTTTGATCAAGTATATGGTGTGGAACCTATCTTTTAAAATGACAAATGAATTAAATTTGTGAATAACACATTAATTTAATACTATTCTCACGATAAGGTTGAAAAGTCAACATGAGGACAAAGACAAAACTTGTGAAAGGATGGACAGTCAAAGGTAGTTCAAGAGTTGGGAAGTTGGAAGGCCAAGAGTCTTAAAGTAAACTATTAATTCTAACCCTTGCATTCAAACAAAGGGCTTTATTTTTTGCATTGTAGTATATCTTGATATGTTAATAAAGACTTTGTTATTAGAAAATGTGTTTATGCACTTGTAGAACTATGAATGATTGTGGACTATTTTCTCGTTTCTTGTTCCTCTTGGTATTTGTGGGCATGAAAATTATAGATCATGGACTATTATATCATTCGTAATGTTTATTTCCACTTATATTTTCTTATATAAAAACTTATGGGAAGCACATATTATCTCGACAACTTGTATACTATTCTCTGTTACTTTCGAGCCTCTGATTTTAGATATGTTTTAGTTGGTGGACTACTCAATTCAGGTTTAATTTATAAGGGTTGTCCATGAAAACTCAATTATTTACCCAAAAGAAATGAAATAACATTTTAAGGGATTGGAAGTGACTTATTTCGTTGGCCCTTAGCTACCTGAAACTTCCAAAGGTTTTATAGTTGGAACAAAGGGCCCACCCCCCTTAAGACGTACATTTTAAGGCTTTATTGGAAGTACCCAAAATGTGTGAGAGAGAAAAACATTCATTTTTTCCTCACTTGGGTCAAATCATACCTTAGAAGTACCCCTTTCTCTTCAAATAGAAACCACCTACAACTATACACCCCTATTGTTGTACATTTAAACCATGTTTCATTTCAACTTGGTTACTAACTAATTTTGTGATGAGGAAGTTCTCTTAGAAATTGGATTGTTTCACTTTATGTGATCCAAACCGGATCATATAAAAATTTCCATCTACTTCGGTGCTTTCTAGGTGGAACAATTGGATGACTTGGCTTATAGAGCCCATTTTAGGGGTAGGTCTTACTTTGCATATTTGGGGTATAGAAACTTCTAGGCTCATTTGAGGTCTTAAATTATGCTTTTGGGGGTAAAAATTTTGGGATCATAGATCCCAACCCCATCAACATTGTTCTACACTTCGATGCCTTTCCAACGATTCAAGGATTGGCTCAATCAAAGTTTGTATGAGGAAGTTATGCCTCTTGTAAATGGACTTCATTAGCTAACCACCATGGTACCAAGTAGATTCCATGTCAACTCTCACTATCCGCACATCTAAGCTAGTCACACGTGGACTTTCAATAACATTCTAGAGTGTCCAAAACCCTAAGCCTAATTTATAGTTGTGGCATGTACAAACCCTAAAATTAACCCTAGGCGACTATCAGGCTATGTTAAATACCATGCCATTAAGAGAAGGTGTTCCATTTTGATGATGTCATTGTATTGTTTCATAACTGAGAAACAATAAGGGAGTGTATATTAGATCATAACAGAAGAAGTAGGAGATCATGTAGTAGTTATGTAGGCCACATTATTAGAGGTAACTACATAGTGAGTACCACTTCCTTTGTATTTGCATTGCATATTGGAGTAGAAAAGAGCAAGCCATAGTCCTCATTGACAGCTAGGTTTTTCCCCATGGTGGGTTTTTGTAGGGTATATCTTGTGTTATTTGTGTGGATGTGTTGTTTTGTTATAGTTATTTTCCTTTTAGTTCTAATTTATTTATCATTCCGTGGAATTCTACTAACGCAATGCAGTAAGTTGTAATATCTATTGTAATGAACATTTCCTAAACTAGTTTTTTGCCCAGTGCACCTCAATGCAAATCTGGCATTGGTGGGTCAACTCTGCAAAACCCTAGACCGAGCAAGTGTTGGTGGTCTACCCACGTCGGCATTTCCCATGCACACTTGCAGGAGACGATGGCATGCACTTTCGTTGCTCCATTTGATTTTTTGCTCCCGAACCAAGATTGACCTAGTGTCCTTGAACGACATTTTCATGCGACCTAGGGCTTGACATATCTCGGAAACCGGAGGTCGGATCGACGAACCGTCGAATCCATTGGTCTCCTGGAATTCCATTACCCCTAGGGGGGCCCTCTCTCTCATGTCCTCGTGGCCCAATGACTCCGTTGTACAGTCATTTCCTAAACTAGTTTTTTGCCCAGTGCACCTCAATGCAAATATGGCATTGGTGGGTCAACTCTGCAAAACCCTAGACCGAGCAAGTGTTGGTGGTCTACCCACGTCGACATTTCCCATGCACACTTGCAGGAGCCGACGGCACACATTTTCGTTGCTCCGTTTGGTTTTTTGCTCTCGGACCAAGATTGACCTAGTGTCCTTGAACGGAATTTTCATGCGACCTAGGGCTTGACATATCTCGGCAACCGAAGGTCGGATCGACGAACCGTCGAATCCATTGGTCTCCTGGCATGCCATTACCCCTAGGGGGCCCTCTCTCTCATGTCCTCGTGGCCCAATGACTCCATTGTACAGTCATTTCCTAAACTAGTTTTTTGCCCAGTGCACCTCAATGCAAATCTGGCATTGGTGGGTCAACTCTGCAAAACCCTAGACCGAGCAAGTGTTGGTGGTCTACCCATGTCGGCATTTCCCATACACACTTGCAGGAGCCGATGGCATGCACTTTCGTTGCTCCGTTTGGTTTTTTGCTCCCGGACCAAGATTGACCTAGTGTCCTTGAACGACATTTTCATGCGACCTAGGGCTTGACATATCTTGGAAATCGGAGGTCGGATCGACGAACCATTGATTCCGTTGGTCTCCTGGCATGCCATTACCCCTAGGGGGCCCTCTCTCTCGTGTCCTCGTGGCCCAATGACTCCGTTGTATAGTCATTTCCTAAACTAGTTTTTTGCCCAGTGCACCTCAATGCAAATCTGGCATTGGTGGGTCAACTCTGCAAAACCCTAGACCGAGCAAGTGTTGGTGGTCTACCCATGTCGACATTGCCCATACACACTTGCAGGAGCCGACGGCACACACTTTCATTGCTCCGTTTGGTTTTTTACTCTCGGACCAAGATTGACCTAGTGTCCTTGAACGACATTTTCATGCGACCTAGGGCTTGACATATCACACTACATCATTTGAATTTTGTTTGCAAGTGAAAATGAGACCTGTCACATATGAATTCAAAGTCACTTGTATCGGTATTTGATTTTTCAACTACTTGTTGAATGTTTTTACATTGTATTTTATTCCAAAAAATACATATCACATTTATACATTCATTTAACGCATACAAGAAGATAAAAGATAGAGCGTATCTCATGCTTTGTTGGCTATTATGAGATTATTTCAATTAATTGTAATTGAGTTAATAATACAAACTTACAAAAAAATGAAATGAGAAATCAAATTTCTTATAGTTCAATGTCACTCACTTATGACCAATCTCGTACTACCCTTAATACCACTTAGCACTCATTAGCAATTAATTTTGTGTTTTAAAACAATTGCAACTTCAATTATATGGGGTTTTATTTCAAAAATTACATATTGCATTGATAAACTCCTCATATTAATGAATATAGGCTAATAACAATCAATAATTTATTTCATGTCTTGTTGGCTTATATGAGATTATTGCAATTATAAACTATTAACTTAAGAATACACATTTACATTAAGTTATAGATTGGGAAATCAAATGCCTATACCTTTCAAAATCATTCATCTATGACTCATCATGCTTTAATCTAAATTCTAGTACACTTAGCACTCATTATCATTGAAGTAATATTTTTTGTAAGAAATGTGCTTTTATATAGATGGAGGTTTAATTCAAAATTTGTGTGTCACTTGTATTAATGCATATAGATCAATAAAACTAAAGAGAAATTCATTCCTTGTTGGCTTTTGTGAGATGATTTAAATTACAAATAATTGATTTAAGAGTATGTAATTTAAAAAATATTTTGAATAGAGAAATCAAGTGTTGTAATGCACTTGTATTAATACATATAGATAAATAAAACTAAAGAGAGTTTCTTGCATGCCTTGTTGGCTTTTATGAGATGATTTAAATTACAAATAGTTGATTTAAGAGCACAAATTTAGAAAATATTTTGAATGGGGAAATCAAGTGTTGTATGATGCAAAAACTTGTCAATCTAAAAGCAATCATAAATAATACTAATAATTGTATTTATATATCATTGTCAATTATCATCTATCTATAAAAGTTATAAAATCATACAAATTAATTCACCAAAAAATGTGTCCAACTTGTATTGAAATATTGCAATGTAATCGTCAACAAATTTCCATAAAATAATATCTTCACTTAATACAAAGAACTCAATGTTCTATTGAACATTCAAATGTAGTTGCGTTTCTGTTTGATACGATGAAGTGTCTTTAAAAAGGGGAATAGAACTTGCACAAGCCAAGTATCGTGTTCATGTCCTATATAAGCCTTTATTAAGATACAGTTTGACCGATATCCTAGGAATTGAGAAGTAGGCTTTGATGTATCTATTAGCAATACATTTGATTCTGTGTACTTATTTCCATATTGGGACCACACGTCGCTTAGCCTTTTCTCATAAAACTGTATCATACTACATGATTTGGATTTTGTTTGCAAGTGACAATAGGACCTATCCCATATGAATTCAAAGTAACTTGTATCAATATTTGATTTTTCAAGTACTTGTTGAATGTACTTGTTAGTAACATTTGATGTCCATATCGCAACATCATAATGTTTTAGGCAGTATTTTAATACTTCTAATTAAAAGGCCTACAAAAGTAGGATCTATCACCAAGCTCCCAATCTAGTTTTCTTTGAATTTGACAACTCGTTTCATCTTTGGAATACGACGAGAAGAATACTCCTTCCATTTCAAAGATCAACAAGATCTTCCGACTGATATTAACTCCCATCTGTATTGCTGCCACATATATAACATTAACATATTTTCACTTCAAAACTTCATTGCTTAATGGCATCAAAACATATCCAATTTATTTCCACTCCCAAACAAACAACTTAATGAAAAAAATAAAAGTAATTTTCGTGGAATAGTTTTTTTATACAAACACATTCAACTACTACTCAAATCACTATTTTTTAAGAATTGTAATGAGATAAAGTACAATTTAAAAATATAATTACAATAGTCGAATTCATTTGAACTAATTATATGTTAATATCTACATACTACCTAAATTTACAGTTTTTAAGTTTAAATCAAGCAAACTATTTATATGTTCATTTTTACATACAACATCATATGATATTTTAATTTTCAAGAAATTATAAGAAAAATTCATATAAGCACATTGCAATGAAATTCAAATCACAATTTAAAAATATAGTTACAATGGTCCAATTCAAACCAATTATATGTTAATTTATACACACCACCTAGATTTACAATTTTTTAAATTTCAATTAAACAAGCTAATTATAGGTAATTTTTACATACAACCTGATATGATTTTCCATTTTTTTAATTTCTAAGAAATAAGAAAATTTCATATGATAACATTGAACTAACATTCAAATCACTGATTTGTAAGAGTTATAATGATCAAATAAAACGCAATTGATAAATAAACTGCAATTGTTCAAACATAGTAATTGTACGTTAATTTATACATACAACCTAATACAATTATTTAATTAATATGGAATACTACATTTGTATGCAAACACATAAGACTATTATTCAAATCACTAACTTTTTATAACTCAATATCTCAATATAAATAAACAAAATAACAATATGTTAATTTATAATAATGACACAACAACAATCCTTATATGAGTATTATGAAATAATATTGACATTAAATTGATAATAAAATAAAACACAGTAATAACACATCACATGTAGAATTAAGTCATCAAATGTACAATGACCAAGAATTTATATTATAAACTTCAAGATTTTGTTTATAGAGGAAATGAATAACAGTCATCTTAATGTACTATTAAAAGTCATTGAAGATTCTTCAAAATATCTCGAACATCGGGTGCCTTGTAGAATTTATTCAATAAGCTCCACAGATCAGCGATCAACCATTTATCCTCATTCTTTCCATCAAACGAAGGGGCAATAATCACATTTTCTTTGGGATTTTCTTTCTTTGTCTCCATTGAACAATCCACTAGAATAGTGTTAGTAGCATCATATTGAGAATACATTCTCCACACTTTTTTCAAATGTTTTTTGTATATAACTTGTGTTGAATTATCAATGTCATTTTTTCCCTTTTGTTGTTTGCAATCTGAAACAGTCCATGTAAACAAAAATTTAGCTTGTAATGTTTCTGAAACCAGCTTTTTCATAACTCTTGTTGTGTTTTGTTTCAAAGATGTCGTCCAAATTGCAATGTCAAGAGATTCTTTTCTGGAACACATTTCAAGAAATGTTTTTGCATGTGGACGAAACCAAAATGATTTTTTCTCTATCGTGTAATTTGTGGCCCTTCCCATTTTCTCGATAAATTCTTTTTGTGATGCATCACCATCAACGCTCTGATAGAAAATGTTATTCAATTCAAAAATAACTAATTTCTTTTGACTTATAATAGCTGCAAAACAATAATGGATATCATAGTTAATTCATTTTATTCATGCTACATAAATTATTAATAAAAAAAATTGTTGAAGAAATACACTCACTTTGAGTATTTTTTGTACTAGTTATTGATAAGCCACACTTCTCTTGTATTGTCTTCATAGAACCTAGAGCCAAAATAACAAACCTTCAATCAAATACCAATAATACTTCTTTAAATCAATTTATTTTTAATAAGATATATTTTATGTTTAATTGAAAATAAGAGACATGTGAAGTACCTGATATGATATCATGTTCTTGACTATGGCTTTCTGTCACATTCCCTTGATCACTGTCTTTTTTCTCCTCATTTGCCACTGTAATAAACATATGAAATGTTATAAAATGTATCAACGAATGAAATTCATTAAATAAATAGGCATAGAATCCAAAGAATCACTAGAGAAAGAACAAAACAAGTACAATACAACAAAGGAAACAAAATAAATTATGTACCTGGTATGGTATTTTCTTCGTCTTGTATTTGCATCTCGAAAACTTCTTCGACATTGTGCACACTATGTTGATCATTGCTTTGTTGCAAAGTGTCGTCGTTGTTTTCTTTACAATTTCTGCCATTAGTAGTTATAGTAAACATCTTGTTAATCAAGATTTATAAATAGCATAGAATCCAAAGAATCACTAGAGAAAGAACAAAACAAGTACAATACCTGGATATTCCAACAGCAATATATTAGACATTGGTTTTTGCAATTGGAAGGATTCTTGATTAGTCAGCATGGTAGTCCTTTGTAACTCGTTTTCTACGACACATGCCATTCTTCTTCCATATGTACAGCAAGCCTGCTGTAAATTTGTCCCCACATAAAGAGAAATAATCAAATTTAGATCACTATGTTGTTGATGCATTTGCAATAATTCTTCCCATAATTCAAAATCTCTCCCCTTTTCATCAGATATGTCTCTAAAACTGTGACAGTATCTTGAGGCCTCTAAACTTTTTGACTCTTCACTATAGAAATGTATAGTTAAAACTATATCATAACTATAGTTATTTTGTTCTTTATATTCATAAAGACCGGTAGCCATTTTATAGTTGACATTTGAGTCCTTGACAACAATCTCTAGAGCTTGGCGTACATCCTTACAAGACCAAATTTCTACTAAGATAATCCTAGTAAAATCTTTCAACCCATTTTTTTCGATTAAAAATCGAAACAATTCAATATAGTGATCCTTAAGGAATGATTCATCTTTCAAAGCCAATGTATCGAACACAACAAAGTCAGTGTATAACATTGGTTGAAACTGACAAGGAAAAGAGTGCAAAAGTGTTGACAAGAGGCTAGGACCCCCATAATGACAACCGAATTCAAAACTATTCTCAATTTCCTGTATATCTGTCGATGCATCAATTATTCTATCAAGGACCACACAGGCTTGTGGAGAAAGGGACTCTATTTTTGTATTTCGTGATCCTTTTACATATTTACACCCTTCCATTGTCTTACAGAAGTTGGCAAATATGATATCAGTAATTCCATAATGCTCAAGAATATTGGATATTGTAAGAATCTTATCATTCAGATTCTTATCATAACTTTTGCAATATGTTACCATTGCCTCCAAAATTGTTCTTTCGGTTTTCAATTGTGAACAATAATCTTTCATTTTTATGGCATTGGTTGGATGGTTCACTGGAATAGAAAACCAGACAGTTCCATCCAATAGTTTATCTGCTACAGAACACATTTCTTCAGCGGTTAGTCCCTGAAGGGGACGGAAAGAACTTGATATCAAACTGTTCAGACTATTTGTCTTATAGTTTGGATCCTTAGGTTGGTTTGGAGAACACATTAATGTCCCTAGTTTGTAACAATTAAAAACAACTTCCCATTTATCCCAAGTAGTATCATCAAGATATAACAAGACTTTTTTTTCAGCAAAGTTTGTTAGTGGACAATCGAAGAAAGAGCACAACATTTCATCATCAACCTATTAAAAAATAACAAATATAAATTAGTAAGAATGTGATATCAAAAATAAAATAGCCATGAATTTAGTTATAACAATATAAACTAAGTGCAAAAAAAAAAAATAGCATACCTTGTCTTCAACCGTCTTAGAATTCCTGCATTTTTGTTTCTTTAATTTATTTGTGGCAATTAGGAATTGTCTTGCAAATCGCACAGAATCAATGAATGGAGTTTTGAAGAACACTGTGTTTGCAAAATTTAACTGGCAGCAAATACGAATCACCACACTGGGAGCAACTAATGGATCTAAGAATCGAGCATTACGTTCTTTGTACTTCTGTTTTGCCTCCCCAGATAGACTGAATTTAGGATTTGATAATATTTCTTTTGCTGCTTGAATGGTGTGTTTCCCATCAACTATCCAAAAATTGATGTTCTTGGCATTTATATCCATTTCATTCATGATCTTCACAGGGTTTCCAATCAGATCAGACTCTTTTGTGTCAAATGGAATCAGAAGAGCATCAGGCAATGATGCTTGAAATTTCTGTAGGAATGATTTTACTAATACTCGAACATTTAAATCATCCCGTGATCTCAATTTACATAACTTGGGTGCTTCTACACATATTCGAACATCCACCTTCATGGTAAAAGAGCTTGAAAATAAATAACTGTCCTTAAAATTTTCATGGATTTCATCACATTGGTCAGCAAGCTTCTCTATCTGAGAGTCTTCTTTTTGGGATTTTACAAACTCTGTAGTAGGCATGAACTCACTTTCTTTAATGCTCTGTTCTAGCTCAGCTAAATATACCCTTCTCAGAGCAAGCAATTGAGCCTCGAGTTTATCATCTGGTATTTTATCAAGTAGTTTACCTCTTTGTTGCAAATAAAGAAACACGGATGATGTTTTTTTACGTCTCACATAGCGATATTTCATAACGTTGGTAATACGTTGTACAACATCATCACAACTCTTTAGACCCGATTCATTGAAGCTCTCAAAACTGTCCAACTTAAACTGTGACTTTTTTATTGACTCTGGAAATTCTGTATTAGTATCAATCAAATCTGGTCTAAATTTTGTGTAATCAACTTGGCAAGAAAATAATTTCACTTCATTTTCTTCAATTACCTCCATTTGAAAATCGATCTGACTATGATTGAGAGCATAGCAACTAACAATTATCCCTAGCCTTTGTATATCATTTCCATCCATGGATCCAAATAGATACATATCTGGAAACATATTCATGGGACTTTCAATCTCAACATACCAATCTTCGACATACTCATATACAGCAGATGTTTTGAACTTTTTAATCATTTCAAAATCAGAACCCATTGTTGAATTTATAATCTGAGTTGAATGACGCTTTTGTTTTTTGAATGCTGATTGTGGCATTTTACTTGCTTTGGAGACGACAGCTTCTAAAAACAATAATAAGCAATTATTACTATAAATAAAATGAAATCAAAATCACAAATATTACCATATAGTCTTCTAGTCTAACCATTTAGAAATGAGAGAATAATATTTAAAACCACCATACCACATGCGGGACACGTTGTTTGTGTGTCACTTGCAATTCGTTTTTTCTTCAAATTATTCCTTGGAATTGTCATTGCACCAGAGTCCATAGCTTCTAAAAACAATAATAAATAGTCGACTATAAGTTTAAATTGTTTTAAAAATACATGAAATAATGAGCATTATCAAACAATATTCTATTACATGTCTTTTATTCACATGCACAAGAATAATAAGGGTCATGTGTGATGGAAACATATTAAATACTTAGAGATAAATAAAAATCCATTGCATCTAGCACAAGTAGAGACTCATTAAAAAGAAAAGTTTTCCTTCTCAAAAATGCTAGAAGGAAATGCTTATGCTAGAAAGAAAGCTAGCAGTCGCTAGCTTTCCTTGATCTTTTGCCATGTGCTTATTTCAAAATAGAGCACATGGCACAACCTCAAGGTATAATTTAGCAACCACCAATCACCATGGACAGGATTTTTCTATTGGAAAGCTAGCGACTGCTAGCTTTCTTTCTAGCATAGGTATGTGTTATTATCCTATAAGTAAATGCTTATGCTAGAAGGAAAGCTAGCAGTCACTAGCTTTCCTTGATCTTATGCCATGTGCTTATTTAAAAATAGAGTACATGGCACAAGTTCAAGGCTTTCCTTGATCTTGTGCCATGTGCTTATTTGAAAATAGAGTACAAGGCACAAGTTCAAGGTATAAGCTAGCAATCACCAATCACCATGCCTAGGGTTTTTCTATTGGAAAGCTAGCGACTGCTAGCTTTCCTTCTACCATAAGCATGTGTGACATGCTAGAAAAAAATGTTTATGCTAAAATGAAATGTAGCATTCGTTCAAAATAGAGTACATGGCACAAGCTCAAGGTATAAGCTAGCAATCACCAATCACCATGGACAGGGTTTTTCTATTGGAAAGCTAGCGACTGTTAGCTTTCCTTCTAGCATAAGCATATGTGTTTATGCTAGAAGGAAATGCTTATGCTAGAAGGAAAGCTAGCAGTCGCTAGCTTTCCTTGATCTTTTGCCATGTGCTTATTTCAAAATAGAGCACATGGCACAAGATCAAGGTATAAGCTAGCAACCACCAATCACAATGGACATGATTTTTCTATTGGAAAGCTAGCGACGACTAGCTTTCCTTCTAGCATAAGTATGTGTTATTATCCTAGAAGGAAATGCTTATGTTAGAAGGAAAGCTAGAAGTCGCTAGCTTTCCTTGATCTTGAACCATGTGCTTATTTGAAAATAGAATACATGGCACAAGCTCAAGGTATAAACTAGCAACCACCAATCACCATGTCCAGGGTTTTCTATTGGAAAGCTAGCAACTGCTAGCTTTCATTCTAACATAAGCATGTGGGTTATGCTAAAAGGAAATGCTTATGATAGAAAGGAAGCTAGCATTCATTCAAAATAGAGCACATGGCACAAATTCAAGGTATAAGCGAGCAACCACCAATCATCATGTAAAGCTAGGGACTACTAGCTTTCCTTCTAACATAAACACGTGTGTTATGCTATAAGGAAATATTTATGCTAGAAGAAAAGCTAGCATTCGTTCAAAATAGAGCACATGGCACAAGCTCAAGGTATAAGCTAACAACCACCAATCACTATGGACAGGGTTTTTCTATTGGAAAGCTAGCGACTGTTAGCTTTCCTTCTATCATAAGCATGTGTGTTTATGCTAGAAGGAAATGATTATGCTAGAAGGAAAGCTAGCAGTTGCTAGCTTTCCTTGATATTTTTCCATGTGCCTATTTCAAAATAGATCACATGACACAAGATCAAGGTATAAGCTAGCAACCACTAATCACCATGGACATGATTTTTCTATTGGAAAGCTAGCGACTGCCAGCTTTCATTCTAACATAAGTATGTGTTATTATCCTAGAAGGAAATTCTTATGCTAGAAGGAAAACTAGCAGTTGCTAGCTTTCCTTGATCTTGTGCCATGTGCTTATTTGAAAATAGAGTACATGGCACAAGCTCAAGGAATAAGCTAGCAACCACCAATCACCATGCTCAGGGTTTTTCTATTGGAAAGCTAGCGACTGCTAGATTTTCTTCTAACATAAGCATGTGTGTTATGCTAGAAGGAGAGCTAGCATTTGTTCAAAACAGAGCACATGGCACAGGCTGAAGGTATAAGATAGCAACCATCAATCACCATGGACATGGTTTTTCTAATTGAAAGCTAGCAATTGTTAGCTTTCCTTCTAGTATAAGCATGTGTGTTTATTTTAGAAGGAAATGCTTATGCTAGAAGGAAAGCTAGCAGTCACTAGCTTTCCTTGATCTTTTGCCATGTGCTTATTTCAAAATAGAGCACATGGCACAAGCTCAAGGTATAAACTAGCAACCACCAATCACCATGGACATGATTTTTCTATTGGAAATCTAGCGACTGCTAGCTTTCCTTCTAGCATAAGTATGTGTTCTTATCCTAAAAGGAAATGCTTATGCTAGAAGGAAAGCTAGCAGTCGCTAGCTTTCCTTGATCTTGTGCCATGTGCTTATTTGAAAATAGAGTCCATGGCACAAGCTCAAGGTATAAGCTAGCAACCACCAATCACTATGCCCAAGGTTTTTCTATTAGAAAGCAAGTGACTGCTAGCTTTCCTTCTAACATAAGCATGTGTCTTATGCTAGAAGGAAAGCTAGCATTCGTTCAAAACAGAGCACATGGCACAAGCTCAAGGTACAAGCTAGCAACCACCAATCACCATGGACAGGATTTTTCTATTGGAAAGCTAGCGACAGCTAGCTTTCTTTCTAGCATAGGTATGTGTTATTATCCTATAAGTAAATGCTTATGCTAGAAGGAAAGTTAGCAGTCGCTAGTTTTTCTTGATCTTGTGCCATGTGCTTATTTGAAAATAGAGTATATGGCACAAGTTCAAGGCTTTCCTTGATCTTGTGCCATGTGCTTATTTGAAAATAGAGTACATGGCACAAGTTCAAGGTATAAGCTAGCAACCACCAATCACCATGCCTAGGGTTTTTCTATTGGAAAGCTAGCGACTGATAGCTTTCTTTCTACCATAAGCATGTGTGACATGCTAGAAAAAAATATTTATGCTAGAATGAAAGGTAGCATTCGTTCAAAATAGAGTACATAGCACAAGCTCAAGGTATAAGCTAGCAACCACCAATCACCATGGACATGGTTTTTCTATTGGAAAGCTAGCGACTGTTAGCTTTCCTTCTAGCATAAGCATATGTGTTTATGCTAATGAGAAATGCTTATGCTAGAAGGAAAGCTAGCCGTCGCTAGCTTTCCTTGATCTTTTGCCATGTGCTTATTTTAAAATAGAGCACATGGCACAAGCTCAAGGTATAGGCTAGCAACCACCAATCAAAATGGACATGATTTTTCTCACATTAGAGAAATTTTGAGGTCAAAAAAGGGCCTCAAAACAAATAAAATGTACTATAAAATACAACCAATCACATTCTAGTAGATGACATCATCCCCCTTGGTGAGGTGGCATTGCATGAGTTAAGAATGCTTATTTGTCAAATTTTCTATGGTGGATGAAAACACATAGTTAACCAAGGTAGTGGTGTAAGTACTTTTAAGTCATAAAGTAAAGTACTCATAATAATAGTCTTTTCATAAAATAATATTATTGTCATTTTCAAGTAAAGTACTCATAATGAATGTCTTTTCACACTTTCACATAAAATAATATTATTGTCATTTTCAAGTGAAGTACTCTTAATTCATAAAGAAAGTCCTTTCACATTTTTTTATAAAATAATATATTATCATTTTTATGTTTTTAATTTTAAATTATATATTCACTCCATTCTATTTAATAACATAATGTCAAACTAATAAATAATAATAATAGATTTAATAAATAATAATAATAATAATAATAATGCAATGTGGATTATAATAATATTATTGACATTTTACATGCAAATAAATTCTCAATTAAATTACATTATTAAATTCATGAGAAAAGTACTAAATATAAAAAGTCAACATAAAATTTTAAAAAAAACTCTTAAAAATGTTTTTTATTATTTAATTTCATTTGCAAATTCAAGACAAATAAATGTTAAAGGACAATACATTTTTGGGAATTTACAATGAATCTTAGTCACATCAATGTAGACTTATTCTATTAATTTTATTTCTAGTGAATTTTGAAAAGTAACTCAACCATGGTCATTTATATTGTGCATAGAAAATAGTGTGGGAGGTGACTTGTCATATATACCTACCCCATAAAACCCCCAATTCATAATATTTTAATATATCTCATATTTTTGTAGTACATCTCTTAGGAGGCCCTTTTTTGACCTCAAAATCTCTCTAATAATTGAAAAGCTAGCGACGACTAGCTTTCCTTCTAGCATAAGTATGTGTTATTATCATAGAAGGAAATGCTTATGCTAGAAGGAAAGCTAGTAGTCGTTAGCTTTCCTTGATCTTGTACCATGTGCTTATTTGAAAATAGAATACATGGCACAAGCTCAAGGTATAAACTAGCAACCACCAATCACCATGTCCATGGTTTTCTATTGGAAAGCTAGCGACTGCTAGCTTTCATTCTAACATAAGCATGTGGGTTATGCTAGAAAGAAATGCTTATGCTAGAAGGGAAGCTAACATTCGTTCAAAATAGAGCACATGGAACAAATTCAAGGTATAAGCGAGCAACTACCAATCACCATGTAAAGCTAGCACCTGCTAGCTTTCCTTCTAACATAAACACGTGTGTTATGCTATAAGGAAATACTTATGCTAGAAGGAAAGCTAGCATTCGTTAAAAATAGAGCACATGACACAAGCTCAAGGTATAAGCTAATAACCACCAATCACCATGGACAAGGTTTTTCTATTGGAAAGCTAACGACTGTTAGCTTTCCTTCTAGCATACACATGTGTGTTTTTGCTAGAAGGAAATGATTATGATAGAAGGAAAGATAGCAGTTGCTAGCTTTCCTTGATATTTTTCCATGTGCCTATTTCAAAATAAATCACATGACACAAGCTCAAGGTATAAGCTAGCAACCACCAATCACCATGGACATGATTTTTCTATTGGAAAGCTAGCGACTGCTAGCTTTCATTCTAACATAAGTATGTGTTATTATCCTAGAAGAAAATTCTTATGCTAGAAGGAAAACTAGAAGTCGCTAGCTTTCCTTGATCTTGTGCCATGTGCTTATTTGAAAATAGAGTGCATGGCACAAGCTCAAGGTATAAGCTAGCAACCATCAATCACCATGCCCAGGGTTTTTCTATTTGAAAGCTAGCGACTGCTAGATTTCCTTCTAACATAATCATGTGTGTTATGCTAGAAGGAAAGCTAGCATTCGTTCAAAACAGAGCACATGGCACAAGCTCAAGGTATAAGCTAGCAACCACTTATCACCATGGACAGGATTTTTCTATTGGAAAGCTAACGACTGCTAGCTTTCTTTCTAGCATAGGTATGTGTTATTATCCTATAAGTAAATGCTTATTCTAGAAGAAAAGCTAGCAGTCGCTAGCTTTCCTTGATCTTGTGCCATGTGCTTATTTGACAATAGAGTACATGGCACAAGTTCAAGGCTTTTCTTGATCTTGTGCCATGTGCTTATTTGAAAATAGAGTGCATGCCACAAGTTCAAGGTATAAGCTAGCAACCACCAATCGCCATGCCTAGGGTTTTTCTATTGGAAAGCTAGCGACTGCTAGCTTTCCTTCTACCATAAACATGTGTGAAATGCTAGAAAAAAATGTTTTTGCTAGAATGAAAGGTAGCATTTGTTTAAAATAGAGTACATGGCACAAGCTCAAGGTATAAGCTAGCAACCACCAATCACCATGGATAGGGTTTTTCTATTGGAAAGCTAGTGACTGTTAGCTTTCCTTCTAGCATAAGCATGTGTGTTTATGCTAGAAGGAAATGCTTATGCTAGAAGGAAAGCTAGCAGTCGCTAGCTTTCCCTGATCTTTTGCCATGTGCTTATTTCGAAATAGAGCACATGGAACAAGCTCAAGGTATAAGCTAGCAACCACCAATCACAATGGACATGATTTTTCTATTGGAAAGCTAGCGACGACTAGCTTTCCTTCTAGCATAAGTATGTGTTATTATCCTAGAAGAAAATGCTTATGTTAGAAGGAAAGCTAGCAGTTTCTAGCTTTCCTTGATCTTGTACCATGTGCTTATTTGAAAATAGAATACATGGCACAAGCTCAAGGTATAAACTAGGAACCACCAGACACCATGTCCAGGGTTTTCTATTGGAAAGCTAGCGACTGCTAGCTTTCATTCTAACATAAGCATGTGGGTTATGCTAGAAGGAAATGCTTATGCTAGAAGGGAAGCTAGCATTCGTTCAAAATAGAGCACATGGCACAAATTCAAGGAATAAGCGAGCAACCACCAATCACCATGTAAAGCTAACGACTGTTAGATTTCCTTCTAACATAAACATGTGTGTTATGCTATAAGGAAATACTTATGCTAGAAGGAAAGCTAGCATTTGTTCAAAATAGAGCACATGGCACAAGCTCAAGGTATAAGCTAACAACCACCAATCACCATGGACAGGGTTTTTCTATTGAAAAGCTAGCAACTGTTAGCTTTCCTTCTAGCATAAGCATGTGTGTTTATGCTAAAAGGAAATGATTATGCTAGAAGGAAAGCTAGCAGTTGCTAGCTTTCCTTGATATTTTGCCATGTGCTTATTTCAAAATAGATCACATGACACAAGCTCAAGGTATAAGCTAGCAACCACCAATCACCATGGACATGATTTTTCTATTCGAAAGCTAACGACTGCTAGCTTTCATTCTAACATAAGTATGTGTTATTATCCTAGAAGGAAATTCTTATGCTAGAAGGAAAGCTAGCAGTCGCTAGCTTTCCTTGATCTTGTGCCATGTGCTTATTTAAAGATAGAGTACATGACACAAGCTCAAGGTATAAGCTAGCAACCACCAATCACCATGCTCAGGGTTTTTATATTTGAAAGCTAGCGACTGATAGGTTTTCTTCTAACATAAGCATGTGTTTTATGCTAGAAGGAAATGCTTATGCTAGAAGGAGAGCTAGCATTCGTTCAAAATAGAGCACATGGCAAAATAGAGCCCATTGTATTTCATGTAGGCTCGAAATGGAAAGTCATGACTTAAATGAAAAGACATGTGAGTTTTCACTATACTTATGGAGAAATATATGATTAATATGATGTGAATCATTTAGAGAGGACTTGTGTCGAGTTCATTAATATGTTTGCGGTGTTCACGAACCCTCTTTCTTAAACAAAGGAGATAAATAATCAAGAGGAGGATGAGAATGAGACGAAGAGAAAAAAGATTGACGAGTAGTGAATCTCCAATGGGATGTACTTCCATGGATTTTTCAATGTAAGTACTTGATATTGAATCACTCATAATATTTGAAATTGTAAAAAAAAAAATGTAAAATTTAAAAACCTTTGTTGTTAGAAATTCTTATCAACTTCTACAAAAAGACCTTCCAAATGATTATAAGGATGTGCGGACTTGATAAACATGCAATTATGTTTGTCCTAAGTTTCACCATTTAAAAGCAAAACAAAAAAACAACTTCAATTGCATGTTTACCCAGCTCTTCAAAACTGCACATATTGTGTGGGTAAAGAATTCTACTACGAATTTTTATTGTTCCCACTCTAATCTATCGTGGTTAATGGACTATGAACAAGACAAATCACAAGCTACAAATAAGTGTAAAAGGTGCAACAAGTGAGTGATATGTTCAAATTCGGTTTAGTGAAAGAGTCACAAAATGTAGATTATGTTTAATTATGAGTTTGGTAGGTTGAATATATAAATATAAAAAAAGTGTATGGTTTTCCGCGGATATGTAATTGGGCCTTCCAAAAGCACAATTGATGGTGACAATGGAGTCCACACACCAATTGACTAGTGAAGGTAAGAAAGAGGCAGTTCTACTGGCGATGGGGCAAATGTTCCAATCTAGAAGACTTGGCAACACCTCCCAGCGGCAATAGCTGACTTCAGGAGTCAATTGCACCCACAAGTGCTCCTTGGTGATTTCCTAACTTTGGCCACTAAGATACGTTGTGTCAAGTGTGGATCAGTGCTTCAGCCTGTACGGTATAGTGTCGTCTCCCTACAACGAGTTGGGTGACTCGTAGGGGAGAGCAAGGAAACTATACCTCGGCTTTAACCTCCTTGGGCACGGCGCACTTCTGATCCGGGTTTTCTTTTAACACTTGTTTATAGCAGGATTTATAAAGCACCCTATAAGTCAACAATGCTATGTTTCAAAATATACCTAATGAAAGTAGATTGGAGGGCATTAATTGATGCCTAGCCCAATCAATCCTACCTAACTAATTTATGTTTTGTGACCTCATGTGAAGCTTGGAGGCTACACCAAGAATATAATTTTTGAGATAATTTATATTGCTAATAACAAGTAAATTATACAAAGACACTACCTCTAGTTTTCTATTGCTAATAACAATTAAATGTTACATATAGATTACCTCTAATGCGAAAATAGACATAAACATAGTAAAATATACATAAAGAAGACCTCCTTCATTATAGCTTTTATACCAAATTAAGTTTATTGGTTTACTTAAAGACCTGTGAACAAAAAAATAAATAAATTGAACCCATATAAATGATAGACTATAAATCATCATATATTTTTTTTGAACAGAAACTAAAAAGGAGTATATTATAAAGGGGCTATGCACAGCCATTCAGTACATAGCAAAAAGAGAGGAAGGATAGTCCTGCAGAGCAGAGATAGAGCATTGTAGACTAAGCCTGCAAAGGGTCCAAAAAACTATATACAGAGTTCTTCCATGATGACTAACAGAATGGACAGTATATACCCTTATATATTGCTTACATAATAAAAGACAAAAAATATATCCATAAAAACCAGATTACAGGTGGCCCCTGAATTGTACTGGCTGCACCACTGATTCTTCCTCCATCTAACGCTCCCCTTCAACAGTTACTGCATTGTTCCTGCTGCACTGGTTCATGGAAATGAGTCACGCAAGGTCCTCCTGGATCATATCCACCTTCCCCATCATCTCTCGCAAGGAGCTTTCATTATCATCGATCTTGGAGTCATGGTTGTTGATTTGAAGGGAAGTGTAGCTCACAGTGTCCTCCATCTTTTTTATAATGCAGGCTATCTCCTTGTTATCCATAATTCCTATGGAGACTATCTCATACAGCCGCCTCAAACTTTTCTTGATGTCCTGGATGCCGGTATTGTCCCCTGGCTGAGCCATTCTGCCAAAATCAGAGGAAATAACAAGACAGTCAAACTGCCTGAGCAAAGAATTAGCAGTTAAATTACTACACGAACCCTCACGCACTGAGCAATTAAGGATGCAACTGAGCACTAACAGTTCCTGATGGAGCACCGAACCCCCTTATCCGTCAGAGAAGACCTTTAAATCATCATATTTTTATGTCATTAACCAAGTAGTTCTTTTATCATTACATTTTGTTAACTCATTAAACAACATAAGGGTCATGTGTCCTGGAAACATATTAAATACTTAAAGATAAATAAAAATCCATTGCATCTAGCACAAGTAGAGACTCATTAAAAAGAAAAGTTTTCCTTCTCAAAAATGCTAGAAGGAAATGCTTATGGTAGAAAGAAAGCTAGCAGTCGCTAGCTTTCCTTGATCTTTTGCCATGTGCTTATTTCAAAATAGAGCACATGGCACAAGCTCAAGGTATAAGCTATCAACCACCAATCACCATGGACAGGATTTTTCTATTGGAAAGCTAGCGACTGCTAGCTTTCTTTCTAGCATAGTATGTGTTATTATCCTATAAGTAAATGCTTATGCTAGAAGGAAAGCTAGCATCCGCTAGCTTTTCTTGATCTTATGCCATGTGCTTATTTTAAAATAGAGTACATGGCACAAGTTTAAGGTATAAGCTAGCAACCACCAATCACCATGCCTAGGGTTTTTCTATTGGAAAGACAGCGACTGCTAGCTTTCCTTCTACCATAAGCATGTGTGACATGCTAGAAAAAAATGTTTATGTTAGAATGAAAGGTAGCATTCGTTCAAAATAGACCTGGAATCTTATGTTATGGCCGACAGACTCTAGACACAAGTACACTGTGGAGCATAACTGGCCCACGTCAGTTTATTCCCTATACTATTACACTGTGGAGTTATTTCCAACCCACGGCGGGTGATATGTTGGCAACCATGCTGGCCAACTCAGCCTTCAGAGGGGCCCACCGCTGCTTTCGCTCAGTCGTATGGATCACGTCCTTGCAGCCATTCTTCTTCAAAATTGTCTGAGTCATATGCATGATGACCAAACAATACATCTTCGTCCACGTGTTCATATGGCACAGGAGAAGGAGGCGGATATAGGAACTGAGAGAAACATCTTTCAATATCGGAGCCTTTAAACAAAGGATTCGGCTCTCACAGGAATTCACCTCTGAAATGTGATTCTACTTTATAGTCCAGTGGAATCTCTCTGGTTGTAACTCTGGACTCTATGTGTTCTCCAGCAATAGATCTTCGGATAAATTTTTGTTGGGCATAAATTCTGTGCTTAAGTGGTTGATAGGTTCCACCTTTGTGGATCAGTTTAAACTTAAACCACTGGAAGTTCTGATGAGCAACTTCAATATCGGCTTTAAGGTGCAGAATGAAATTTGCACGCCGATTCTCCTAATCTGTTCTTGGACAGAAGGTATCCAAGAAGACATCTATCCATCCAGACCATGTTTGATTATATGCAAGGTCGGCTGGATCTGCACAGATGATGATACTACCTCTTTCTTTGCATTATTGGAGGATGAGGTTGTATGATGTCCAGGTGAGACGGCCATCACATAGATCAACATATTTTTCTCCATTTTTATCCTCACCTAACCATAATTCTTTGCATTCTGAAATATTTGGGTATGCATTACTGAAGCTTTGGAATGCATCTTTTTCCCATTGCTCAAGGATCTGCAACTTGCATGGCGATGTCTGGATGTTCTTTATGAAGGTGAGCTGCAGAAATCTTTTTGCTTCATCTGAGGAAGCATATTCCAAAGATTGGATGCGAACCTCTTTAGGGAAGGTATTGTCCCAAGGAAGGAAGAACAATCCTTCTTTCTGGATTAGCTCTTCTGGTGTCTTCGGCTGACGAGCTATCCATTCTTCTGCTGCAACTACTTCTGCAGTAGTTGGAGAGCTGTTTCGTCCATAAAGTCTTTCAAAGACTTCTTTTCGCATCTGGGCCTCTGTCATTGGAGATTTTCCTTTGGAAGGATCCCTCGGAGGATCTGGATCATTGTTATCTGCTCCAGAGCTGCTATTACCAGCAGAAAACATCTTCAATTCCTTTGGTTGCTTCTGTGCTGATTCCCTGGTTAACATGTCAGCCAAACAATTCAAATATCCTGGCTTATAAACAATTTCATAATCAAAAGAACTTAACCAAGTAAATTAAAAATCCATTGCATCTAGCACAAGTAGAGACTCATTAAAAAGAAAAGTTTTCCTTCTCAAAAATGTTCGAAGGAAATGCTTATGCTAGAAAGAAAGCTAGCAGTCGCTAGCTTTCCTTGATCTTTTGCTATGTGCCTATTTCAAAATAGAGCACATGGCACAAGCTCAAGGTATAAGCTAGCGACCACCAATCACCATGGACATGATTTTTCTATTGGAAAGCTAGCGACTGCTAGCTTTCTTTCTAGCATAGTATGTGTTATTATCCTATAAGTAAATGCTTATGCTAGAAGGAAAGCTAGCAGCCGCTAGCTTTCCTTGATCTTGTGCCATGTGCTTATTTGAAAATAGCGTACATGGCACAAGTTCAAGGCTTTCCTTGATCTTGTGCCATGTGCTTATTTGAAAATAGAGTACATGGCACAAGTTCAAGGTATAAGCTAGCAACCACCAATAACCATGCCTAGGGTTTTTCTATTGGAAAGCTAGTGACTGCTAGCTTTCCTTCTACCATAAGCATGTGTGACATGCTAGAAAAAAATGTTTATGCTAGAATGAAAGGTAGCATTCGTTCAAAATAGAGTACATGGCACAAGCTCAAGGTATAAGCCACAAACCACCAATCACCATGGATAGCGTTTTTCTATTGGAAAGCTAGCGACTGTTAGCTTTCCTTCTAGCATAAGCATGTGTGTTTATGCTAGAAGGAAATGCTTATGCTAGAAGGAAATCTAGTAGTCGCTAGCTTTTCTTGATCTTTTGCCATGTGCTTATTTCTAAATAGAGCACATGGCACAAGCTCAAGGTATAAGCTAGAAACCACCAATCACAATGGACATGATTTTTCTATTGGAAAGCTAGCGATGACTAGCTTTCCTTCTAGAATAAGTATGTGTTATTATCCTAGAAGGAAATGCTTATGTTAGAAGGAAAGCTAGCAGTTGCTATCTTTCCTTGATCTTGTACCATGTGCTTATTTGAAAATAGAATAGAGGGCACAAGCTCAAGGTATAAACTAGCAACCACCAATCACCATGTCCAGGGTTTTCTATTGGAAAGCTAGTGACTGCTAGCTTTCATTCTTACATAAGCATGTGGGTTATGCTAGAAGGAAATGCGTATGCTAGAAGGGAAGCTAGCATTCGTTCAAAATAGAGCACATGGCACAAATTCAAGGTATAAGCGAGCAACCACCAATCACCATGTAAAGCTAGCGACTGCTAGCTTTCCTTCTAAACGTGTGTTATGCTATAAGGAAATACTTATGCTAGAAGGAAAGCTAGCATTCGTTCAAAATAGAGCACATGGCACAAGCTCAAGGTATAAGCTAACAACCACCAATCACCATGGACAGAGTTTTTCTATTGGAAAGCTAGCGACTGTTAGCTTTCCTTCTAGCATAAGCATGTGTGTTTATGCTAGAAGGAATTGATTATGCTAGAAGGAAAGCTAGCAGTTACTAGCTTTCCTTGATATTTTGCCATGTGCTTCTTTCAAAATAGATCACATGACACAAGCTCAAGGTATAAGCTACCAACCACCAATCACCATGGACATGGTTTTTCTATTGGAAAGCTAGCGACTGTTAGCTTTCCTTATAACATAAACATGTGTGTTTATGCTAGAAGGAAATGCTTATGGTAGAAGGAAAGCTAGTAGTCATTAGCGTTCCTTGATCTTTTGCCATGTGCTTATTTCAAAATAGAGCACATGGCACAAGCTCAAGGTATAAGCTAGCAACCACCAATCACAATTGACATGATTTTTCTATTGGAAAGCTAGCGATGACTAGCTTTCCTTCTAGCATAAGTATGTGTTATTATCCTAGAAGGAAATGCTTATGTTAGAAGGAAAGCTAGCAGTCGCTAGCTTTCCTTGATCTTGTACCATGTGTTTATTTGAAAATAGAATACATGGCACAAGCTCAAGGTATAAACTAGAAACCACCAATCACCATGTCCAGGGTTTTCTATTGGAAAGCTAGCGACTGCTAGCTTTCATTCTAACATAAGCATGTGGGTTATGCTAGAAGGAAATGCTTATGCTAGAAGGGAAGCTAGCATTCGTTCAAAATAGTGCACATGGCACAAATTCAAGGTATAAGCGAGTAACCACCAATCACCATGTAAAGCTAGCGACTGCTAGCTTTCCTTCTAACATAAACACGTGTGTTATGCTATAAGGAAATACTTATGCTAGAAGGAAAGCTAGCATTCGTTCAAAATACAGCACATGGCACAACCTCAAGGTATAATCTAGCAACCACCAATCACCATGGACAGGGTTTTTCTATTGGAAAGCTAACGACTGTTAGCTTTCCTTCTAGCATAAGCATGTGTGTTTATGCTAGAAGGAAAGCTAGCAGTTGCTAGCTAGCTTTCCTTGATATTTTGCCATGTGCTTATTTCAAAATAGATTACATGACACAAGCTCAAGGTATAAGCTAGCAACCACCAATCACCATGGACATGATTTTTCTATTGGAAAGCTAGCAACTGCTAGCTTTCATTCTAACATAAGTATGTGTTATTATCTTAGAAGGAAATTCTTATGCTAGAAGGAAAGCTAGCAGTCGCTAGCTCTCCTTGATCTTGTGCCATGTGCTTATTTGAAAATAGAGTACATGGCACAAGTTCAAGGGTCATGTATAATAAGGGTCATGTGTTATGCTAGAAGGAAATGCTTATGCTAGAAGGAGAGCTAACATTCATTCAAAATAGAGCACATGTCACAAGCTGAAGGTATAAGCTAGCAACCATCAATCACCGTGGACAGGGTTTTTCTAATTGAAAGCTAGCGACTATTAGCTTTATTTCTAGTATAAGCATGTGTGTTTATTTTAGAAGGAAATGCTTATGCTAGAAGGAAATCTAGCAGTCGCTAGCTTTCCTTGATCTTTTGCCATGTGCTTATTTCAAAATAGAGCAAATGGCACAAGCTCAAGGTATAAGCTAGCAACCACCAATCACTATGGACATGATTTTTCTATTGGAAAGCTAGCGACTGCTAGCTTTCCTTCTAGCATAAGTATGTGTTCTTATCCTAGAAGGAAATGCTTATGCTAGAAGGAAAGCTATCAGTCGCTAGCTTTCCTTGATCTTGTGCCATGTGCTTATTTGAAAATAAAGTGCATGGCACAAGCTCAAGGTATAAGCTAGCAACCACCAATCACCATGCCCAAGGTTTTTCTATTGGAAAGCTAGCGACTGCTAGCTTTCCTTCTAACATAAGCATGTGTGCTATGCTAGAAGGAAAGCTAGCATTCGTTCAAAATAGAGCACATGGCACAAGCTCAAGGTATAAGCTGGCAACTACCAATCACCATGGACAGGGTTTTTTATTGGAAAGCTAGCGACTGTTAGCTTTCCTTCTAGCATAAGCATGTGTGTTTATACTAGAAGGAAATGCTTATGCTAGAAGGAAAGCTAGCAGTCGCTAGCTTTCCTTGATCTTTTGCCATGTGCTTATTTCAAAATACATCACATGGAACAAGCTCAAGGTATAAGCTAGAAACCACCAATCACCATGGACATGATTTTTCTACTGGAAAGCTAGCGACTGCTAGCTTTTCTTCTAGCATAAGCATGTGTGTTATGCTAGAAGGAGAGCTAGCATTCGTTTAAAATAGAGCACATGGCACAAGCTAAAGGTATAAGCTAGCAACCATCAATCACCATGGACAGGGTTTTTCTAATTGAAAGCTAGCGACTGTTAGCTTTCCTTCTAGTATAAGCATGTGTGTTTATTTTAGAAGGAAATGCTTATGCTAGAAGGAAAGCTAGCAGTCGCTAGCTTTCCTTGATATTTTTCCATGTGCTTATTTCAAAATAGAGCAAATGGCACAAGCTCAAGGTATAAGCTAGCAACCACCAATCACTATGGACATGATTTTTCTATCTGCTAGCTTTCCTTCTAGCATAAATATGTGTTCTTATCCTAGAAGAAAATGCTTATGCTAGAAGGAAAGCTAGCAATCGCTAGCTTTCCTTGATCTTGTGCCATGTGCTTATTTGAAAATAGAGTGCATCGCACAAGCTCAAGGTATAAGCTAGCAACCACCAATCACCATGCCCAAGGTTTTTCTATTGGAAATCTAGCGACTGCTAGCTTTCCTTCTAACATAAGCATGTCTGTTATGCTAGAAGGAAAGCTAGCATTCGTTCAAAATAGAGCACATGGCACAAGCTCAAGGTATAAGCTAGCAACCACCAATCACCATGGACATGGTTTTTTATTGGAAAGCTAGCGAATGTTAGCTTTCCTTATAGCATAAGCATGTGTGTTTATACTAGAAGGAAATGCTTATGCTAGAAGGAAAGCTAGCAGTCGCTAGCTTTCCTTGATATTTTTCCATGTGCTTATTTCAAAATACATCACATGGAACAAGCTCAAGGTATAAGTTAGCAACCACCAATCACCATGGACATGATTTTTCTATTGGAAAGCTAGTGACTGTTAGCTTTTCTTCTAGCATAAGTATGTGTTCTTATCCTAGAAGGAAATGCTTATGCTAGAAGGAAATCTAGCAGTCGCTAGCTTTCCTTGATCTTGTGACGTGTGCTTTCCTTGATCTTGTGACAAAATCTGTCTCAGGTACTGTCGGCTTCCACGACAGTCACCTATAAGGAATGACATCCTAAGTTGGTCACTAAGTACCTTCGTCAAGTGGAGAAAGAGCAGTTATCCCTCGAATGGTATTGGTTCGTCTCCTTTTCAACAAGTGGTGGTGATCCCACTTGAGAGAACATACACCTGCAACCTTGGGTTTGACCTCCTATGGCGCGGCGCCGCTCTTTCACTTGCCCCATGTGGCTATACATGACCACTTGATTTAGAAGGATTTTTATAGCACCCTAAGGACAACAACTATGTTTTTGGATGCATAGCCCCAAAATCCTACCTAAACTACAAGATTCTTTTGTGCCCTCCTATGGAGGTATTAAGTGAGTAGATTTAAGCTATTTTTGAACTTAGTGAGTGACGAGAGAGTTTCTTGTGTGTGTGTGTGTGTGCATCAAAGAAAGTGACGGTTTTGAGTGCACATGGGATATTGCATATAAATGAAAAGGCTTTTCTTTTAAAATGAAAATAATGCAACCTAATAGAAAAACAACTAAATAAACCATGTAAACCATGTAAAAAAAATAAATAAAATAAATTGTAAAAATAAAAAAAAAAAATCTATAAACAAAATTGTAAAAGTAAAAAAAAATCTATAAACTTACCAAGATTTTCAACCTCTTTTTAATCCAGTCTTCTTCTTTACTTTTTGTTTGGCTAAGACTAAAGCTAATGCCAATGCCAATGCCATTTTTTCCCATAACTTCATCTTCATCTTAGTTGGTCTTGCTTCTTTGATAGACAATAATCTAGAAGCTATGAAGCCAAGACTACTTGAATGGAAACTGTACAATATATTGAAACTATCTGTAAGTTACAGACTTATATCAAATAATTAAATATAAAAAACACTAGTTATTTAGCTATTTTTATATACAAGTAATGCTATATATTACATCTTATATACATTCATAGAGTTGATAACTATTTTTATGTACAAGTAATGCCATATACTTATATACATTCATAGAGTTGATAGCTATTTTTATGTACAAGTAATGCCATATATTACATACTACATACATTCATAGAGTTGATTATACCATGGAGGTTTACAAAATGAAATTTAGAAATACAACATTCAAATAAATGATTGGCAATTATTTAAAATAGTTATTTAGGTTTAAATAGAATGATTTTTATTTTGAAAAAATTTTATTGTAATTTTTCAAAATCTAGATTATAGTTGTTAAGTAGAATTTTTGGAATTTTCGAAATTTTTAAAAAATGCTGAATCTATTTATACCATTAAAATATAGATTAAAATAAAGCTAATTCTAAATTTACAACATCAAAAACTATAAATTTCAAAAAAAATATAAAACCATATTTGAAAATAAAGGACAATTTTTTTTCAAGCGAAAAAAACCTGTCCTTGTTATTCAATAGAATCAAAGGCCATTAGTACATACAGCTGCTTCAGCATGACATTTCATAACAACTCGTCCAGAGTTCCAGACAGGGGGAAAGACACATAATACCAAAAAATAACCCATCAGAAAACTGTCTCATCATGTGATGTGGACTGTCCACAAAATCACATCTACCGAGAGCCAATCACACTCTGATCTGCGTTCAAAGGAGATGCACTATAATTTGCAAATGAGACATCTACATGAAAGGGAAAAAAGATGCCCTTCAGATACACAAAGACTTCAAGTCCAACAGAAAAAAACTTTCAAAATCATGCTCAAAAGAGATGGAAGAATTCCTTAGAAACCAGGTGATTCTCTATATATTCCATCAAAACACCTTTCCCTTGGGGAAAGGAGAGCGCCTTTTTTGAAAGTCGGTCAGTAGTCTGGTTGTGCTCTCGGTAGATGTGAGAAAATGACAGGTCCTGGAAGCTAGTGGCTAGCTTTTTAGTCTCCCGACACCAATGAAATAGGGTAGGTGGGGAGAGAGCAGTCGATCCCTTAGCCCAAATGATGATTACCTGAGAATCACCGTATATGTGGGCTAAGGGGATCCTCATCATATGGGATATTTGTAAGAGAGCCCAGAGACTGAGTATCTCTGCTTTGGTATTTGTGCCATATCCTACCCCCACTGCGAACTCCAGGAAGTGAGTGCTATTAAGAAAAATACACAGGCCTGCACCAGCTGTCATATTCTTGGAGGCTCCATCTATAAAACCACAAGGATAATATTTGACAGGTGGATTTCCAATAATTCTGCAGCATCTTTTTTTAACCACAGTCCCAATATAACGATCCTGAACTGTTGATATAATACGTTGGATAATGCCATGAATATTCCTTCTTTTCCCTTCAAAAATCACCATATTACGGGCTTTCCATACAGTCCACATCATGTTGTAGGGGAGAAAATAGAGTGGAGAGCTCTTGGAAGACTTGCCAGCCCAATCTTTAATAATATCAACTGAAGAAGTACCTGTGAGACAATCTGGAACATTGAAGAAGTCGCAGATATACCCTGCCACAGTTTTCCAAACTGAACAGGAAGAGAAGAGATGATCAACAGTTTCCTCCTCTGACCAATAGAGAGAGCAAATACCAGGACCAGAGAACCCCTTCCGCTGCAAATTATCCCATGTAAGGATACTATTATGAAGTAAAAGCCAGATGAAACAAGAGATCTTGCTAGGCAGAGCCTTATGCCAAATAGGAATACAACCAATCACAGATATCGAGCGAGATGTGGATTTAAAAATGCATTCGTAAGCATCTTTTGCAGTAATAGAATCCCTGCTATAATTATAATTCCAGACCAGCTTATCAGCGCTGTTATTTAAATGAATACCAGCTCCTAATAGACCATTAATATAGTCATTCCAAATCAACTTGAAGGAACCACCCAAATCAAGATCATTTGCAGAATACCAGTATTGCTGTGCATTTGACAACCATTTAAACTACGGAATTAACAAATCAGTTTCGAATTGCTGCTGGACTCTGTGAAACTAGCGAAGATGGGTTTAATTCAGTTCACATACACAAATAAAAATTAAAAAAACTGTTCATTTTCTTAATTCTGTGTCAAATATTGACATAAAGAACAACTATGTAACCATTCAGTATACAGTCTACTGAATCCACAACTCAATTTCGAAATGCTGCTGACCATGAAAAAACAAGAGAGGATGGGTTTAATTCGATTCCCATATTCCAGTTGATTAGAAGAGGAGTCTAAATGCTGGTTATTTTTGGGGAAAGTATTTTGGTTTTTCTTTTTAAATTTGGTTTTGAATATATAAATATATTCAATAGCTTTGAATATCTAAATACCCAGGTCATTCAGATTTATGTAAGTTCAAAGAATTCTTCTCTCAAATTCCCATTTGCTTGCATGAAGTTCACATGAGCATGAAAATGGGTCACCAATGTGTTAAAAGATGCCCTCCTCTATCCCATAGGATATATATATATATCACAAAAAAGAGGTAGTTATATATTTATAAAAAGGTTGTTGACAAACCAAATAACATAAAAAGTACAAAAATTTCAAAAAACATTATAGTATTCTTGTATAAATATTTTCAACAAATATGTTAATTGGTCATGATGCTTTTTCTTTCTTACAATACCTACCTTATGAATTTCAAATTTAGTGCTATACTGCTTTACATAATTACTAATAAACAAGACAAGTAAAATGCATATATGAGAAGTTTAAGAGCCAAGATAATTTCCATTGAGGCCTTCTTCCATTTGTTGTCCTGCTTTAATTTTCCCTTGATCTTTTTGATTCATGTTGTTCTGATTGAGTGCTAAAGTTGTTTGTTGGAATGTCTTCATAAATAATATGCCCCTTCGTTGAAGCAATCAAGAAACACTAGGAAATCATGTATCTGGTCGAGAACCTCTTGCAAAACCCAATATGAGATTGTAATGCATCTATGAGTTTGACGCAATTTTATCATAATCAATATTTAGTTCTTGGAATTTAGATTTCATGTTTTCCTTCTTGGATTCATGTTTTTCGATGTGAATACTTAAGTATTCTATGCATGTTTCATGCCCACAAGCTAGCAGGTCATTTGTCTAAGGATCTTCTTAATTTCATTGACACTATCATTGGCCATTTTAGTGAGATGGGGAATGTCAAAAATACAAATCAAAGGCTCTATGTGATACATGCATCTAGTAGCAGAGCAAGTATATTATAAATTCATGAGGGTTCTTAAATGAAGACTACAAATAAAGTTTAAAGAAAGATTCCAACACAAGACCAGACATAAAATCATAACCCCGACTCCTTCTTACAATAATGGACATAATGATTCCAAAAATTTAAAGATTACCCGATATATGTTCACTGCATCAATTGTATTCTGTTTCAGGGTCAAGCTCAATACCTGCTTCTTGTGTTATACCCAGTCCCCTGTTCCATACCAACAAAAAAGATAACCTATAAACCAATTATCCCAAATGTGATTTGTGTCGAATTCAATTTTGGGATTAAGTTGAGTCCACCATCATGGTGGACAATATTGAGGAGAAGATCCTGCAGACAAGGAATTTAAATGCACGTCTATGAAATGTCTTGTCTTAGTACATATGTTTACGCTTGAGGAACGATTAACATGCATTGACAGTGTTGGATTCTTTCCTTGGCGTACAACTCAATTCATGATATCTATGGTAACAAAACCACTTTGGGGGTGTCCCCATTTTCCACTAGTTTCCCCTTTGGTAACAATGCAACCTTATTTGCAAACATGTTTTCTCAACTATTGTTTCTCCATCAAGTATGAAACAATTGGAAGAATTCAAAGGAATCAATCATACTCTAGATTCTCATTTTCATACGCTCAAGAACTACATCTTTGAGTTGAGGATTTCTTCTTATTAGTCCTATAATTAAAGATGAATATTTAATGATAGTAGCAATCGTATTTAAGGGTAAACAAGGGAGTCTCATACACCAACAAGATAGCTAACCGACATATATGAGGTAACTTGTATCCTTTTAAACCAAAATTAAACCCACCCAATTCTTTGGATTAAAAAAGGATCTGATATATGACCTGACATGTAACGTCTTTAAAAAAAATTAACCCCAGCAGATTATCTATAAATACTGTTTAAATTTATTGGTTTCAAACACGTTGAGACACGTTGAACTTCTTCCGAAGCTCTATCATTTTCTAAGCATGTTGTTATCTCAATAACATTCTTACTGTACTCAGTTTTAAGGGGACGGGAAAAATGGCAGCAGAGAACTCCAAATGAAAAAAAGGAAGGCTTGAAGATTAGGGATTCATTCAGAGAATTTGCAGAAGACCTCATACCACAATGTGGCCTAGTAGATATCAGACCAAAGAGGAGACTCTTTACATGGACTAATAAAAGGCCAAAATCTAAACACATGGCATCCAAGTTGAACGGATTTCTTATGCATAGATCTTTCCTAATGGAAGACCTCGCATTGTCTCCAAAAATTCTCAACTCAAGTGTCTATGATCATAAACAAATTTCTCTTGCTATGACAAAAGCTCAAAACCTAGGACCTATCTACTTCACAATTAATCCAGCATGGGGGAAAAATAAATTTTCCAACAAATAGTGGCATAGGCATGGTTAAATATGTGTGTACATCCCCCTTTAATTGGAAGAAAAAATCAGGAACACTAAGTGGAGCCTAGATGTTTCGGAAAAAAACTAGCAAATCTTTGGTCATTGGAGAGAAGCAGAAGCAATAAGAACTAGAAACCTTCCAAGAATACCTCAAATAAAAATAAATCTTAGAAGAGGATTTGAAAACTGAAAAACATATTGAAGTAGAACTCCACATAGACCGACACCAAGAAGAGGATTTGAGGCTTAAGTCTCGAAGCTTATGGCTTGAGGAAAGAAACATAAATACCCCTTTTGTCCACAAAAAAACTTGGATGAGATTTCACAGGAAGACGGTAAATGAAATCCAAAGGGAAAATGTGGAAAAACTAATCGAGTTTGATCAAATAAAAGAGTTCAATAAGTTGTATTGAGAAGAAGTAGAAGAGAGTGAAGAATTCCACTAGGAAACACTCAAGCATATTCCACAACTAATCAACAAAGAGATCAATGAGACCCTCACCCAGAAGGCCACATAGGAGGAAATAAAAAAATCAATCTAGAATATCGAGTTTGAAAGCGCCCAATCCCTCATGATTTTACCATTCATTGTTACCAACTAAGTTGGATATCATAAAAAAGGGCCTTCAGAGGAAGCCAAAGGACGAGGGTGCTATTAACTCTTCATTTCTGGTGCTCATTTCAAAAGAGATACACCTGACATATGTATATAGATTTAGGCCCATCTCCCTCTACAACGTTTAATACAAGATCCTCAAAAAGATAATTGCAATCAAGTTATGGAAAATCATCCCTTCCATCGTCTTGATTAACTAAGGATGATTTGTCTTTTATTTTTTTGGAACCTTGAATTACCTTTAATTATGTAGGTTTTGATATCAGAGATTGCTACTGCAAAAAAGGTTTTTATATTTGAGATGGTGAATTTATTTAACAAAGAACCAGGTGCACTGGACTTGTGCCTTAAAGCTGTATTTCATTCAACTAGCATTTTGAAGTTAGGGTATGCTTTACACTCTGACCTGAAGCGTCTTTCTGATTCCTATGGAGAGCTGGAGTGTTTTCGCTACTGTGAAGCGCCTAAATTAGACCTTCAAAAGGTTTTTCCATCTGTTCCAGGGGGGATTTCCGACCTTGCAAAGACTGTGCTGGGAAGTGCTTTAAACAAAAGTACTAGGATGAGTGACTGGAGGGAGCGTCCCTTGAGCAATAGTCAGGTACACTAAATATAAATCCATGCTACGGTATAACAACCACTACAAAGTATAAGAACCAGTACAAACCTCTAAAAACTGATAAAGTTTGAAATAAGAACATACAAACTACAAAACGTTGCTACGAAATTTATATGGGAATGTTCAGATCAAGATTTTCAAGCATACAACAGACTTGCAGATATCTCCAGTAACTGAAATATGCAACCTCTTATAACTTGAAGAAGGCAAAAAAATACCCATACCCCATGGGCCTTGTACAAAATCCAGATACTAAACTAAATGGACGAGAATGATAGGAATTTGTAGGATGAGGAGTACCTGAAGTTCTAATTTACAGGAGGACGATTCAGCCGCTCCAGCTGCTCGCAATAGGATTCAGGTTCTAATTTGCAGAGGACAAGAACAATGTTTCAGCAGCTCCAGCTATAGGAATTTGTAGGACGAGAATGAGGACTTGGTCTCTTGGCATTTTGCAATGGACTGCACTGCCTTGAATGCAGGTAGATGGGCGTTGAATGCAGGTGGATGGGCATTGAACCTTGAGGATATGGCGGCAACGAGACTGTGTACGATGAGATCTCCAGGATATGGCTACAGCTGGCTCATGATCAACCTGCAGGTTCGATGGGACTGTCAAAAATTCGAGGTTTTCAATTTTAAAATTTTCATTCAATTATTTCAAATCACATAAACCATACAGATGAAATCCAACTTGCCTCGCTACTCGCCTAGAACCTGCCATTATAGTCATTATAAAGCTAAAGATTATCGCCAGGGTGTGGCGCTTCGTGTGGTACTACGTCGGTTGTCAAATAAATATATCCCGGTTAAGTGATCGAAGAAGGGGCTAGGTTATTACGTGAAGGAGGAGTTGTCAGTTCGTCAGTAAAATAAATATATCCCGACAGTGAAGGGGGGGGGGTTGCCCAGTTGCCAGTTATTTCCAGTTAATACCACCTGCGGAGATGTCATGTCACCTGGCTTATCACTTAAAGCATAAACCATAAGCTAACATAAAGCATAATCTAAGCAGATGAAATCCAACCTGCCTCGCTACTCGCCTAGAACCTGCCATTATAGTCATTATAAAGCTAAGGATATTAAATACCACCTGCGGAGATGTCATGTCACCTGGCTTATCACTTAAGCTCCAACCTGGCTGCAAATAGGCATTATGGGGAAAGTTTGGTCTCTGTCCAATAGTTCAAATTTAGAGGAAGGATATTGATTTAGAGTAGTGCTTAAGGAAACTGCTTATAGTTAAGGAAACAGAATGCGTGGGATAACTAGAATGGGTGGGATAACCGGTCTTCTTTAGCTGGTATACTATTATTGGGATTATTATTAGGCATCATAAAAGAGATTTTCAATTTTAAAATATTCATTCAATTATTTCAAAATTTTACAGGAAAAAGATTTTCGATCATGAACATAAAATATATATTATTAAATTTATTATATAAATATATAGTAATATCCATATGTAATATAAAACAAACCTAAGGATGTTAATGTTTTGTAAAACAGACCTAAGTTATCAAAATTATAAAAATTTAAAAATAAATGTAAAGACTTGAGAATTAAAAGCTTCTCAAAATATGATAAAAGTATTTAATAAATAGAATATGAAGAGATGTGTCAAATTATTTATAAAAATAAAATTAAGGTTCAAAGCATGTAAATTTACACACTTAACCATGTAAATTGTGGTGAGCTATTGTTGGGATTAAACTATGTATATACATTTTGAAATGCAACACTATAAAACTATGTAAGATAAAACAAAGTGAAGATGTGGGTGGAATATTTCAATGAAATGCAAAAAGATATGACAAACATTATGCCTTAAAAGAGAAACATTTAACACCATTGTAAACATGGAGGGCACTTTCTATGTAACCCCATTTAGAATCTATTACAAGAAATCAAAATTGACTTTGACTTGTGAATACATATTCTTTATTTTTTACATTAAAATTTAAGAAATCAACTATACATCTTAATACGATTTCAATGATTCCCATCAATGTTTATGAAAATAGATACATCTTAATACGGCAATTATTTCCTATAACTACTTATGAATGTATATGAATTCTTAGAAATCGAGGCTGTCAACTTGACTCTTTGTACCATTCTAGATGTTTTAGAGAAATCAAGATTACAAGTTGGCTAGTCTTATCCAAAGTCTTATCCTCTGCTTGAAGGTTTGGAGTCTAGTGGAAGTTAGAGTCCTTTTGATGTGTAAATCTTACCTGATTCTTTAATGCATATGGACTTGAGCGTCTATCTAATCAATTACATGCTGACTTTACATGCAAAGACATGGTCTTTCTTTGCTGGTTGGTAGTGGGCATTGGAAATCAAGATTGGCTGGCTAGTCCATGTTTCAAAGTCTTATCCTCGTGCTTTAGGGCGTGGAGTCTAGTGGGGCTCACTTCTTCCATGTGGTAACTGAGTATTTTTATTTTTAAAGCTGACCTTTCTATTAATGCGTGTCCGTAGACCATATGCAGTTGATGATAATGAAGAATGATGACGATGACCACGATGATGATGAACAATGATGATGATGATGATGACGATGTTGAGCATGATGAATATGATGATGATGATGACCACGATGATGACGATGATGATGATGATGATGTTGAGCATGATGACAATGACCACGACAATGATGATGATGATGATGATATTGAGCATGATGACTATGGTGATGATGATGATGATGATGATGATGATGATGATGATGACCACGATGAAAATGAAGAATGATGATGATGATGATGACCACGATGAAAATGAAGAATGATGATGATGATGATGACCACGATTCTATAGTTTGTGTAAACGATTTAAACTCTGTGTTCTAATTTCTAACTAGACTGGGCTTCAATCATGAACGGATATCTAAATGCATATCATCAGCAGTTTTATTGCTTCATCTAGAACTGAATATTCATGGCTATACTGGCAACCACAAGATTAAATACTTCATCTCTACACTATTAACCAACAAACCTCCAATGATTTGGTAAAAATAATGGCAAGAACAGATCCGTGTTAACAATGATTCAGGAATTTGTTTTGTTAGGTTTGGTTCTACTATGTAACATGATTGAACCATACACTATAATGTGCTTTAATGGATATAGCTTGGCCTCCCAAGGGTATAATCTATTCATATTGCCAGCCAGGACTTTGCATAGAACTCACAGGAAACAACTCGTAAAGAGTTTCAGTGAACTTAATTGTATGATGTAGGATGTAGGATGTAAGATGTGAGAGAAAGATAAACCGTCAACTCCCTTAACTGTCCCTAGGCAGAGTTGTCGCTCCAAGCCTTTACAAATTTTTGGCTCCGACTATCATCCTAATTATCTATTTATTCAGTTATCTAAACAGAGAAGGTTGAAACATGTATATCTAAACATAAACAATCATTGGAGAATGTTATGGCAAATTATTACATCGTCGATCTACTGCGTTGGAAGGCCACATTTTCCTTTTTTAGTTATTCAGAGCTTCTTTGCAATACAACAGTTTCCTCCTTCAATTGACATATTTGCTTGAGTTTAAACTTCACATTAGCTTGATTGTGCCTATTTCTTTAAGTTGGGTATTTATATGATGCTCCTATATCTGAAGTACACGTAAAAACCACCTGAGCACAACTTGTATGACAATAAATTCTTGTTCATGAAATATCTAATTACCCAAAGCATACGAAACGTGCTTTCAACTGTGGTTCTGATGGCAAGGGAATCACTTGGACAAGAAGGTTTCAAAAAGACATAGTTGAAGATGTAAACATTAAAACTTGTGTTAAACTACCTTAGTTCCCCACTACTAGAGCATAGTTAACTTTTACTTTTTTCGTGTCGAACTTACTTGCAATATTAATTTTACCTGAGGCTAGGTGTTCACAAGGCTATTAGGGATTGACACATTGTTCAACAACTGTTATGACATGAAGATTTCAAGCATCGCCAAACTCTAAAGAGTTTGTGCATGTGGAGGAAGGTAGGCCATCAAGTGCGCCTGTTCTAAAGTTCATTCTAGCTGTTGAAATTCAGAAATTTGTGGGCAATGTGGAGAAAACATTTAAATTATGATTTTACTGCTAAGATTTTTTTATAGTTAGGATATGTAGAAGCTAGAAGATGTCTCAAGCTAATTGTTATCACAAATTATTTCTCTCATAATATGGAGGTAAAGAAGATTGTGGAGGACCACTATTTGATGCCTACAAGTTGTTAGGTGAAATCTATGTTTTGAAATGCATGCATCACATAAAATGATTTGTTAGGTTTAAATCCATGGTTGCTCGTATTAATAGTTCAATGGCGGTATTTTTTTAGCTAATCAACAATGTTTTTAAGTGGGAAAACCCTTTATCATACTTAGGCATAGAATGCATTGTTATGATAAGTGAACAAGACGTTGATTGTTTTTATTTTTCATTGTAATGCAAGATGAATAACTTCTATGTTTTTCCTCATTCAATTGGATTTTGATCAAGTATATGGTGTGGAACCTATCTTTTAAAATGACAAATGAATTAAATTTGTGAATAACACATTAATTTAATACTATTCTCACGATAAGGTTGAAAAGTCAACATGAGGACAAAGACAAAACTTGTGAAAGGATGGACAGTCAAAGGTAGTTCAAGAGTTGGGAAGTTGGAAGGCCAAGAGTCTTAAAGTAAACTATTAATTCTAACCCTTGCATTCAAACAAAGGGCTTTATTTTTTGCATTGTAGTATATCTTGATATGTTAATAAAGACTTTGTTATTAGAAAATGTGTTTATGCACTTGTAGAACTATGAATGATTGTGGACTATTTTCTCATTTCTTGTTCCTCTTGGTATTTGTGGGCATGAAAATTATAGATCATGGACTATTATATCATTCGTAATGTTTATTTCCACTTATATTTTCTTATATAACAACTTATGGGAAGCACATATTATCTCGACAACTTGTATACTATTCTCTGTTACTTTCGAGCCTCTGATTTTAGATATGTTTTAGTTGGTGGACTACTCAATTCAGGTTTAATTTATAAGGGTTGTCCATGAAAACTCAATTATTTACCCAAAAGAAATGAAATAACATTTTAAGGGATTGGAAGTGACTTATTTCGTTGGCCCTTAGCTACCTGAAACTTCCAAAGGTTTTATAGTTGGAACAAAGGGCCCACCCCCCTTAAGACGTACATTTTAAGGCTTTATTGGAAGTACCCAAAATGTGTGAGAGAGAAAAACATTCATTTTTTCCTCACTTGGGTCAAATCATACCTTAGAAGTACCCCTTTCTCTTCAAATAGAAACCACCTACAACTATACACCCCTATTGTTGTACATTTAAACCATGTTTCATTTCAACTTGGTTACTAACTAATTTTGTGATGAGGAAGTTCTCTTAGAAATTGGATTGTTTCACTTTATGTGATCCAAACCGGATCATATAAAAATTTCCATCTACTTCGGTGCTTTCTAGGTGGAACAATTGGATGACTTGGCTTATAGAGCCCATTTTAGGGGTAGGTCTTACTTTGCATATTTGGGGTATAGAAACTTCTAGGCTCATTTGAGGTCTTAAATTATGCTTTTGGGGGTAAAAATTTTGGGATCATAGATCCCAACCCCATCAACATTGTTCTACACTTCGATGCCTTTCCAACGATTCAAGGATTGGCTCAATCAAAGTTTGTATGAGGAAGTTATGCCTCTTGTAAATGGACTTCATTAGCTGACCACCATGGTACCAAGTAGATTCCATGTCAACTCTCACTATCCGCACATCTAAGCTAGTCACACGTGGACTTTCAATAACATTCTAGAGTGTCCAAAACCCTAAGCCTAATTTATAGTTGTGGCATGTACAAACCCTAAAATTAACCCTAGGCGACTATCAGGCTATGTTAAATACCATGCCATTAAGAGAAGGTGTTCCATTTTGATGATGTCATTGTATTGTTTCATAACTGAGAAACAATAAGGGAGTGTATATTAGATCATAACAGAAGAAGTAGGAGATCATGTAGTAGTTATGTAGGCCACATTATTAGAGGTAACTACATAGTGAGTACCACTTCCTTTGTATTTGCATTGCATATTGGAGTAGAAAAGAGCAAGCCATAGTCCTCATTGACAGCTAGGTTTTTCCCCATGGTGGGTTTTTGTAGGGTATATCTTGTGTTATTTGTGTGGATGTGTTGTTTTGTTATAGTTATTTTCCTTTTAGTTCTAATTTATTTATCATTCCGTGGAATTCTACTAACGCAATGCAGTAAGTTGTAATATCTATTGTAATGAACATTTCCTAAACTAGTTTTTTGCCCAGTGCACCTCAATGCAAATCTGGCATTCGTGGGTCAACTCTGCAAAACCCTAGACCGAGCAAGTGTTGGTGGTCTACCCACGTCGGCATTTCCCATGCACACTTGCAGGAGACGATGGCATGCACTTTCGTTGCTCCATTTGATTTTTTTCTCCCGAACCAAGATTGACCTAGTGTCCTTGAACGACATTTTCATGCGACCTAGGGCTTGACATATCTCGGAAACCGGAGGTCGGATCGACGAACCGTCGAATCCATTGGTCTCCTGGAATTCCATTACCCCTAGGGGGGCCCTCTCTCTCATGTCCTCCTGGCCCAATGACTCCGTTGTACAGTCATTTCCTAAACTAGTTTTTTGCCCAGTGCACCTCAATGCAAATCTGGCATTGGTGGGTCAACTCTGCAAAACCCTAGACCGAGCAAGTGTTGGTGGTCTACCCACGTCGACATTTCCCATGCACACTTGCAGGAGCCGATGGCACACATTTTCGTTGCTCCGTTTGGTTTTTTGCTCTCGGACCAAGATTGACCTAGTGTCCTTGAACGGAATTTTCATGCGACCTAGGGCTTGACATATCTCGGCAATCGAAGGCCGGATCGACGAACCGTCGAATCCGTTGGTCTCCTGGCATGCCATTACCCCTAGGGGGCCCTCTCTCTCATGTCCTCGTGGCCCAATGACTCCATTGTACAGTCATTTCCTAAACTAGTTTTTTGCCCAGTGCACCTCAATGCAAATCTGGCATTGGTGGGTCAACTCTGCAAAACCCTAGACCGAGCAAGTGTTGGTGGTCTACCCATGTCGGCATTTCCCATACACACTTGCAGGAGCCGATGGCATGCACTTTCGTTGCTCCGTTTGGTTTTTTGCTCCCGGACCAAGATTGACCTAGTGTCCTTGAACGACATTTTCATGCGACCTAGGGCTTGACATATCTTGGAAATCGGAGGTCGGATCGACGAACCATTGATTCCGTTGGTCTCCTGGCATGCCATTACCCCTAGGGGGCCCTCTCTCTCGTGTCCTCGTGGCCCAATGACTCCGTTGTATAGTCATTTCCTAAACTAGTTTTTTGCCCAGTGCACCTCAATGCAAATCTGGCATTGGTGGGTCAACTCTGCAAAACCCTAGACTGAGCAAGTGTTGGTGGTCTACCCATGTCGACATTACCCATACACACTTGCAAGAGCCGACGGCACACACTTTTGTTGCTCCGTTTGGTTTTTTACTCTCGGACCAAGATTGACCTAGTGTCCTTGAACGACATTTTCATGCGACCTAGGGCTTGACATATCTCGGCAACCGGAGGTCGGATCGATGAACCGTCAAATCCGTTGGTCTCCTGGCATGCCATTACCCCTAGGGGGCCCTCTCTCTCGTGTCCTTGTGGCCCAATGACTCCGTTGTACAGTCATTTCCTAAACTAGTTTTTTGCCCAGTGCACCTCAATGCAAATCTGGCATTGGTGGGTCAACTCTGCAAAACCCTAGACCGAGCAAGTGTTTAGGGTTGTCCTAGCAAGTGTTGATTTGTAGGATTTTGTTTAAGGGACTAGAGGTTTAGTCTTGTAGAAGATAGGTTTTGGTAAGCCTACTAGGCTAGGAGTGGATAGAGGTAGGAGATAATGTCCAAGTGATGATAAGCAGGCCAAAGGCATAGTAGAATATAATTTCTTCCATGTATGTATAGTTAAATTCTGAATGAGAAAGGCATATTCATCAATTTATTGTGTCACGCGTGTATTACTCTTTTATAATTTGTGTATATTATACTTGAGTTTGATGAATATGATGGACTATGCATGAAATCATCTTAAGAAGATAGTCAATGGAATGAGTACAACTGTAAATAGAACTGGGCAAAGTTATCCATGACATGATATTCTCTAGTGCAATATTGTAATGTGACTAAGAGAGATTGTTGTTTACTTAGATATGTGAACATCATGGCTTATTTAACCCTTAAGAGTATATATTGATGGTTTATGATTTATCAACACATGATCATGATGATAATGGAGTGTTTCCATCAATGATTTTATACTTATGATGATCGTTTGTTATTGCAGTTTCAATCATGTATAAGTGCTTGCAACACATGTTGTGAAGATGTACATGTTCAATTTGGCATTAATGATTAATTGTAAATTATATCATATGGATTATAGTTTTACCTACAAGAATTCTTATGTATATTTAGTTATCAAAATCATTTCTTCCACCCATATGCCACATGTTCCCAATGTCTCTTCATTCATAATGCCATCTATTAGCAAACACATTCCAACCCTACGTTTTCCTAGTCTTGGAATACCTTCCACAAGTAATTTTATGCCTAGTTCGAGCTTCTCCTTTGGTGTATGTAATAATCTATTGATCCCTCAACAACTCCCCAAGTTATGTGATGTGGGGCCCCACCTGAAATTTTGAGCTAAAGGCCACTGATCCAAGTGTTGTTACTCTTTAATGATGTCTATACAAGTACAATTTGGACGGAGTCCTTATAAGGTATGTTTTATCATACCATGTCTAATATTTCTCCTTTACAGGTTTTTTTATTATCATGCCATACACTTGGATATAGTAAACCCCCCCTGCCCTTACTGCCTATTCTTTCTATACAAGCAATTCATCCTTGAAAAGTTTGACAAAATATGAGTGAGAAAACTATCCCTGATTCCATAAGCTTAAATTCCACTTGATGAAAACCCTCAGTTTGTTTCACCCCTAAACCATCCAAAGAGTGAACCTAAAAGAAAAATAAGAAAAGACTTAGTTTTTTCGAAGAAGCGTCCTTGGAAAAATAATTTTGGAAAAATAGCTTTATACACCCATGTAACATATTGGAAATGGCATATGAAAAGCGGTGAAAAACGATGAAATGTTACATGGGTTATATCATATGGTATATCATACGTTTTGTGCGTCCAATCTTATTTGCAACATCATGTGACGAGAGCTTGCACAAAGTACGAAGCAAAGTTTGTGCACCCTCTTAAGACCAGTCACATATTATGATGGTGAGCTCGCAGAAATCGCCTTTGCACTGGCCAATGTGTATATGATGAGCCCACAATACCATGGTGCAACCATCAAATGTGTATCGTCGTATGTAGAGTTGAGCTTGCACATGGGACAACGAGTTTATTTTTGTGCACAGATCATGGTCTTGACTCTTGGCATTGCAGAGGGGCTGCACAATGTACCATTTTGTGCACCCTCCAAGGACTAGTCTCCAATCATAACCGTGAGCCTGCACAAAACGATACAATGTGACTCTGTGCACTATCAAATAGCTTTTGGTTGAATGGTCGATGGATCCTGCACATTGTTATGTAACATTGGTTGAATGGTCAATGGAGCCCACACATCGTTATGTAACATTGGTTGAATGGTCGATGGAGCTCGCACGGTTGATGAGTCAATAGCTCGATGCTTGAAGTCGTTTTCTCATGCTCCTTTGGCTTCTGTTTCCATGAATACTGGTTGCTGGAACAGTGGAAACCTATTGGAACACAACCAGTATTCCAATGAATCAGATCCCTTTTTTGTTTCCACGAACACCAATGTCAAAGAATGCTTGCCTGCATGAATTTCAAACATAGTTGTAACAACAAGGGGACTAGGACTACTTAAGCGACTTGGTACAGGCTTCAAGGAAGTACAGTACTTAGCATGTACCAGTACTTGGTACATGCTAGTGTTACACAAGCAAGTTTGATACAAAAGAAAACATAGAAGATATAATGTGGTACGGCAAGAGAAAATAACATAATGTCGATCATGCATGGATTAACAAAAAAAAACATGCGATACTTTGAGGGGTGTGCTCAAGTGGAATGTGCATCCAAGGAGGATGCAAGTTAGTTATTCCAACTATGAGTCAAGTGCATGTGAGCAAAAATGTGCATGACAATGAGTGCACATGATGAGCATGGGGTAACTGTGCATGACATATGAAGTGCACTAAGGGAAGATGAAATATCAATGCGGAAGTTGAAGCGACAAAGATGTGCTCAAGTAGTCATATGGAAGTTAAAGAGTAGTTGAAGATGGATAAAGCATAGGGGAAGCTGCACCATGAGTAAACATGAATAATAAAAAAATGGTTGTCATTTGAGAGGGGTTAGCTAGATGGTCTTGAGACATGGCAATTGAGAGAGTCTACCATGGACCTCAAACATAGTGGTAAGGCAAATGTTGTAAATGTGTATATATATTGTTATGTTTGAGTAATGAAAATGAGTAGAGAAATTCCCTTATTATAATTTGGTTTTGTATGCCCTCTCAAATTGTTTCAACTTTTATGTTTGTAGTGCTTTTCTATTTTCAACTTATATCTTTCGAAGCATTGTACTTAGTCTGCATAAATATGATTTCATAGAATTATGCCCATCAACTCTTTAGTTTGCTGTAATAATAACCAACTTCACAGATTTAGTTCATTTAATATATTGTTAGCACTCTAAAGTCTGAGCTAGTTCAATTAAAAAATTTGTAACTCAATCTTATTTTGATCCTATATTTGAAGAAGAAATAAATATATAAAAAATAAAATAATCTTATATCAAAATAACCTATTTTGACCACAAATTTATTAAGAATCTAATGTATGTCATATACCAAGTCCATGCATATAATGCATAATATATATATCCTGTCCCTTCAATGTTCAGACACGGTGTTCAAAAAAGAAAATTTGAATTTCAAATCTCAAATGCCCGCGCTCCACGAAAGTTACCAAAGGACGGTTCCTCACCAATTTCCTCCATTCTTCGCGATGGCAGAAGATCCATCAAGGATACCTCAGAAAACTCACCGTCGAGACTCGGTAGTTCAAATCTTGTGCATTGGAGGAGCGCCTTCAGGGCTTGCAAGTTTCTTAGAAGGAAATGGGTGAAAGGATGTTGTTCTCTCCATACTAAGGCTATGATGAAGGCGGTGAGCATTTTGCAACAGTTCATAAGATTTTTGGGGCGAGCATTGTCTAGAAATATTTGCTATATATTCTCATAATCTAGCGCTGCCAAACAGTTGTCACACATCCTACAAGGAACATGATCAACTACAAGATCTAGTCTATGCCTGCTTAGGTCACATTTCCTCCTTGCACCAACTGGTATATAAACTAAATAGCCTCAGCGTATGCATTATTTGTTGTTATTTCCATAAATTGCTTTTGTTGGTATCTCCAGCTCTCAAGATATGTGTAATGAATTTTTTACAGGAGTTGGCAGGCCGAAATAACCTTCACGAGCGTGGGTGGCCAGCAACATTTCATTCGGTGTTTCATCCATCTCCATGAATCATCCTGACAGCACCACATTAGTTCCAGGTACATCTCTCTGCCATGTCATCCTATCTCCTAGTGCTACAAGGAATTCTTGTCTCATGAAATTCTCTGGCATTTTCTTAACAAAATTTCAGTCCCTAAACCAAATACTATCCAATTTCTGGTCTAGTCGGGTTTAGTGCGTGGAATGTTCATAGAAACAACTGCAACATCTCATGGGAAATACCTGCACACTTTTCCATCCTGCTTTCCCTTATATATTAACTCTAGATATCACATGAATTCATTCAAATTTTATTATTCAGTGTAATTCTTTGAATTTGGAGCAAATGAAGATTTCATTTTGTTGGCTCATGAATTTATTAGATCATCCGGATAAAATCAAGGAACGCAGCTGATAAGTCTGTTTTGGTGGGCTGACAATTGACACTTTCACTTGAATAGGGCTGGAATAATTCTCTCTGGTCAAAACCCAACACGATGTACCCATTTGTCTACAGAGTAATTACAGACTGGAACTATTCGAGTATGAAGTGTATTTATACTCGTCCAGTCTGCATCTATTGATGATAGAACATTGTTCTTACTCTTTCCATTCCCTGTTTTAATATTACAATTAATAAGCCAATGCACCTCCTTATGCATGGTGGCTGGAAAAGTTCAATGCATGTCAGTTCAGTGTCCAAGGCTTCACTAATAGCACTATTCTTCTCAATTAAACCATCCTGCAAATCTAGAAGGCAATCTAGTGTTTTATGTGCAGAGGATATTGGTTCAGAATATGCTCTGTCAATATTGTTGCCGGAGTTGCAGAAATTCGACTTCACAGAAACCTGTGGTAATTGATTACAGGATGAGAGAACGTTTTTTGCAAACATATCCCATTCTCCAAGGTTTTGTCCCATAGAACCTTTTGGTTCTTTACTTCTTGACCTTCACTTACGTCTTCATCCCCATGTTCTTTCAAGTTCATCAAATGGTATCTTCCTCTTCACGCAGATCTGCATATTCTTTTGTGAGAGGTTCCATCTCATCTTCTAGCTATACAGCCTGTGGCCCCTTGCCATCTCGTTCAGAGTTAAGTTCTTCACCATAGATGTTTACACAATCTCAATCTATGTTTTGGTGCCTTTCCTCAGCCATCCTATCTGTAAGCAACTTTGGTTCCCTGTCATCTTCACCAAATGTTTCTTTTTTATTGTTCTTCTGACCATAATATTCCGGCCCTTCCAATGTTTTGTTGGTGCGCAATCTAAGCTGTCCATCCTTATGAAGATAACTAGGAAATTCAGTGTGTCTGTCACTGCTGTCTTTAGTGTCACTTGCATCAATGAAATAGTGTGTTTCTAAACCCAAGCCTGCACCATCAGCTTCATTATCTAGGGTTAATATTTTGGGGTCCAAAATGTTGATATTAGGTTACAGTTCCTCTTCGGAAATAGGTTCAGCCTCTGGCAGTTCCCTCGTTGGATCTTGACTAATATTTATCATGCTCTTAGTACTGTCTCTTATTTCTTCTATTAGATTAGTGTCCTAGGGATCATGCTCTTAGTACTGTCTCCTATACTCGTAAACCCAAAATAATGTTTTCGCATGCATTCGCCTACCTCGGGCAAGGCAAACTAACTCAGGAGCAACGGGATGACAGTTGAATTGAGATGGTGTTGCTTCCAATCATCTTTCTGTAGAAGGAAACGGTTGCACACTCTAATTCCTCATTGTCTTCTGCGGTGGGAAACTCGAAGGTTCGACCTTTTTCACAGGTAGGAGCAAGAGAAGCAAAGTTAGAATGTTGGGTAGGCTGGATTGAGCTTCCCTGAACTTAAAGAGATTGGTGAAGTCTGTGAAAAAAAAACATTATTTTGGGTTTACGAGTATAGGACAGTTGGAGGTCGAGACTTAGACTCTCAACTCTCCAATTCTATGCTTCAGTGTCTCCCAAATTTCTATTTCCTCTTGAAGATTATGTAGAGCTAAGCTGTCAACTTGGTTGTTCTAAATTTACACGTATGTATAGCATTTTACACTTGTGTAACATTTTATATGCGGATAAAAGTTAAATGTGTTTCTTGTTGGAGTTCCTTCTAGTTCTATAAAAATAAGGGTTTAAAATTTCGCCATCCAAAATGTTGTTTGAAATTTGTAATGTATTATGCGATTGCGTTTCCGCCAGACTAAGTCTTGAATACTCAATAGATGTAACCTTAAAAAAACCTAGTATTTTCATGAAATCAGAACCAAAATAAGGTATACTTTTCATAGTCTAGGACCACAACTTCGTTTGGGCGGAGGAGCAAGAAGAAAGAGCCTTGTATTTGAGTTCTAAATCTGTCAATGTTATTTATCTGTCGTGAATTGTAAACATTAGGTTGAAAGAAAGAACAATATTTGAATATAAGTGTTTGAATTGTTCCAATTTCCTTAATGAAATCTAATAGTTGAAAGGATAAAATATTTAACAACCGACACTATAAATGTTATAGACTCTGACCCCTTCGTTTTCCTGTCAGCCTTCGAATAATGGAAACAAGAAGTACAAATTGTCTACCAATATATCTGAAGAAGGGAATCCCTCGACCGACGTTCATGAATGAGGGACTCGGAGTGCAATGCTCTAGTGAAGAACATGATTTCGACATCCTCGTTGTCGCAAACCTCCCAAACGTGTGTTTATGATTCGTCTTCCTTGTTGACTTTGGTAGAAACTGGACACCCAAATTGTAGTGATATTTGTTGGAGAATTAAAAGTTCTTCCTTATAGTGGACTAATAAATATTTAACCTTTTTGATAGGGCTGATAAACTCGATATAGATTGGAGGGACTATCCATAATCTACCTAAAATTGGAGATTTTGTTTGATCACTTCGAATTGGGGTATAAACTTGATATACATTGGAGGAACCATCCATAATCCACCTAAAATTGGGGCCTTTGTTTGATCACTTTGATTTGAGCATGTGGGGAGGACATGATTCAATTCTAAAAATAACTGCTGAATTTAGGGTTAATAAAAAAGTTTCTCCATAAAAGCATTAGGTATTATATTCTGTGGTTTTTCTTTTAGGTAGGTCCAATCACACTTGACCAATAGAGCCACCATCAAGCTGAAACAATCCCCCATTCAAAGGTCCTTCTAAATTCCAATGCCTTATTTTATCAACGACCCAACAATTGAGTATTTCACTGGCTTGACAAAATTGTCCCTTATCCAAGTTCAATAAACTATATGCTCCAAGGACCGAGAGAGTACATGGGTTACCTCACTAATGCCATGTAAATGTTGAGTCACTCGGAATTTTGTCTTATTGTCATTTTTTTCCTATATACTGTTTCTAATAAATAATAAAAAAAATTTATACACTCCCATAAAAGAATGATTTATTTTTACATGTCAACATTGAAGGGTTCAATTTCTCACAACCTTCAAAGTGAAATGGGACCCTACCCTTCAAATTTGATCCCTCATGGATACCATATCCCATCATTCCCATGAACCTGTGGCATGAACATTGCACATCAACTTAATTGTACCCTGTGCCACCATTCTCGATAAGGGATTTTGAATTTGAAATGCCCGCCCGACGCCCAACACGAATTTGAAATGCATGCGCAGCACGAATTTGAAATTATCGGTGGGCACTCCGACTATTTACATAATACGGAACTGGTTTTGCGACTGGGACTAGAACTGGGCTCACAGAGGCAAACCGCAGCCAATCCCAACCCTCCCATTCAGCCGGATCTGATTCCTTCAGCTCCCGTTCCGCGCTGTTTTTCATGGCACCTCGACACTAAAATGTACCAACCACCGATCTCTGAAAACGATGGTATGTATGTTGGTTCATTCACTCATGGTCTGATCTCTTTCAGGTTTAATGGTTGTCCATTTCTTATCTAATCTAATGCTTCTTTTGTCTATTGATAAAATTGGCAGGAAACTGATCCTGTGGTCAAGGTGTAGGAGCCACCGCGTTGGCGTCTATCGTCTTTTCAGATGGATTTCGACATTTGTAATGGGACATGTGCTGTGAAGAGGGAGAGAGACGACGATCATCCTGATAACAACGCTAACGACCACAAACTGGATAGAGCTTGCTCCAGAGCAAGCGATGAAGAAGAAGACGGGAGAACTAGCAGAAAAAAGCTCCATCTTTCCAAAGAATAGTCTGCTTATTTAGAACAAAGCTTTAATGAGCACAATACCCTTAATTCGGTAAGCCTCCGTGCGCCTAATACCTTGTCTTTTGCATTCCCACAAGATAAAGACAATCTGTTACTCATAGCGTTTTCAATTGCAGAAGCAAAAGCTGGCATTAGCTGAGCAGCTTAACCTTCGCCCGCGTCAAGTAGAAGTCTATGGTTCCATAAGAGAAGAGCCAGCTTAGCCTCTTTTACCAATCAAGTCTGATGGATGGATTTGAAGTTTGAATATTGATTGATTTTTATGTATATATGTTACAACAAATATGAAGCGGACAGAAGTGGACTGTTATAATCTGAAGAGATGCCACGAAACCCTTACAGAAGAGAACAGGTGACTGCAGAAAGATATTCAATAGCTGAGGGCTTTGAAAGTGGCGCATCCAAGCTTTTTACATGCACTTGCCTGCAACCACTCTATTAATATGTGTATTTTTGAATGGTAGTCAACATTCAAAATTTGAATTTGCATTTGCATTTGCATTTCCCGCAAACCTTCAAAATTTGAATTTTCATTTCCCCCCAAACATTCAAATTTTGAATTCGAATTTTCAATTTCCCTGCTTCAGAACATTCAAAATTCGAGGTGAATGTTCTGAATCATTATCACCAAGTAACTTCAACTCCATGAGGTTTCAAATTTTCAATTTCCCCGCTTTAGAACATTCAAAATTCGAGGTGAATGTTCTGAATCGTTATCACCAACTAACTTCAGCTCCATGAGGTTTTGGAGGTGAAAGATCCATTTCGAGACTTCGCAGCCACCTAGATGAAGAATTTCAAGGCATTTCATGACACCAATGTCTTTGGGAAGACTGAGAAGGCGGTAGGGATCAATATATTTGGAGGAGAGGTCTCGCATCTCTGTCATAGCCCCAAAAGTCCCATCCTCTAGGTGAACAACACCTTTCAACGATTGTAGACATATGAGTTTCGATATTCCAGCAGGCAGCGACTTCAAATTTTTGAAGCCCTTCACATTCAGATATACCATAGACTTATGTTCACCTATGCCCGAATGCAGCTCACATAGATGTTTGCACCCACTAACATAAAGAAACAGGAGGCTTCATACATGAGCCAACGATTTAGGTAACTTCTCTATCTCTATCTGGGATAAATTCAAGAATCTCAAATGTTTCAAATTCCCTACACTTTCCGGCAATGAAACTCAATGTTCCTATTGCGAGAGGGTAACATGTAGAGATGAGTATCTAAGTGTGGAGGTACAACAACATTATTATTTGTTGAGCTATCTCAGTTCTTTCAGCGCCGTGGAGAAACTGAGTGGGAAAAGCAAGTGCTGGTGTGACAACTGCTGCCATTTGCAAGATGCCAAGAAGAAGTTGAAGGTCAAATCTGCACCTCAAGTTCTCACTTGCCAGCTAAAAGGTTTCAAATACACAGTACATGAAGGTGAAATGGAGGGATTCAAGAAGTTGTTCTATCATGTTTCATTCCCCATGGAGTACATACTGCTAATTAACAATTGTGGAGATGGAGAAGCAGATGATTTTTTGTATTCTTCATTTGATGTTGTGGTGCATGTGGGATGCACGGTTAATGATGGGAATTACATTTCTATAGTGAAGAGAGGTGACCAATGGCTCATGTTTTATGATGAGAAGGTGGAAAACATCACGGCCACTGCTTCAAAGCATCTTGTAGAGGATCCATGTGGTCGAGACAGAGTGAAGGTAGAAGCCAAACTTCCAGCCACACCCCCAGAAATATCCTGTGATTTAGCACCTAAAACATAACGGTTTGCTCTAGTAAAATATTATATGGACATGTTGAAGTAGAGTGTTATGAGAATCTATATTTGAATTCAACGTGGACTCAAGCAATGGATGGTACTCTAGGCATTGCAAGGTATTTTCCTCATTACAATGTAAAAATGAATAATTATGGAAAACAAGGTTTAGTAATGACCACAACCAAAGCGACACAACTTTTCACTCCCTGCAAACTCTCGGTGGAGGATTTATCAAATCAACAACAACAATCAACGCCTTTGGGATCAGTCTGGAATCGTGCAGGAACTTGGGACGAAATAAATTTAAGCACTTGGGCCAACAGTAGGATAAAGGAATTTCTCATTGATTTAGGTTCTTTAGAATTCGATATTTGTAAAGATAATATTTTGAAGGTCTCAAGTGGCGTAGGTGAAGTATTGATGGTGACAGTGTGCAACAAGAAGCGAATTTCTGACTCTTACTCGATGGACTTGAAGTTTCAATGGGATTGGTTAATTGAAGAAAAAATGAAGCAAATTTTGGGCACTTTAAATATTCCATAGGCTTCTTCTGGTGATTTGAAAGATATGTAGTTGAACATGGCTTTGAATACAGACCAACGAATCCCATACTCGAAAAGAAGTACACTTATTCAATATCTTATGTCCTTCTTGTCTCCCATTCACGATCTTGAATCTTTGGATTTTTTTCAATCTTCAAGCCAAGAGACAATTAGTATGGCTGATAAATATTTAATGCAGTTAGGTGTAATGATTTGTGGCCAGGAAGTTTTGAAATTAACTGAATTATGTTTGAAACTTGTGAAGTTGGTTATCCAAGCTTGATTAGGAACGATTACTTTGGACAATTTTTATCAGGGTTTATGTAAGGAGGGCCTTGTACTTGGAGCTTTGATGGAAATTGCAAGAAGGATATTTTTTAAGGTTGGTACAGAGGTAGAAAAATCAGAGTCTGATTGTTTAAAACTTTGTTTCTTCCATCTCGATGGAGACCTTTTTACTCTTCTCTCAGTTTACAAGAAGTGGGAGGATAAACGAAAATTCAGAAGGAAGAAATGGTGCTGGGAAAATAACATTAATGCCAAATCCATGGTAAGATGTAAAGATGATATCATAAAAACTTCAAGTTGTCTCTTGAAGAGGTTCCGTAGAAAGAATAATTACAATTTGCATTCCCTTGTTGCTACAATTCAACAAACTTGCAACATCTACCGGCTTGGTATAGAGGTAGACCATCATAAAAGAGAAATCCAATTTTTTTAGATATAGAGAAAATACACCAAGAATTTGAGAGGATGGAAGATGTATTGAACTATGAAATGCAGATGGGTGCTAAAATAATCACTGACACAAAGCGCATTGAACTATACATTGTGTTTGGACATAATTCTCATGTAACAAGAGAAAAGATTGGCATTCTATGTAATGGGAAGTTTTATTATGAGGTGAATGTGGAAGAAGACGCTGAGTTTTTAAAGCTTGTCATTTATAAACACTTATTCTCTCATGTTGACATGTCCAAAAGTTATTCATCTAACAAGTTAAATGATGGTCTCTATGGGATAGGCTATTATGAATCTTTAGGAAATGTGAACTTAAAGAGATTCTTATTATTTTTCTATTGGAAAGCTAGCGACTGTTAGCTTTCCTTGTAGCATAAGCATGTGTGCAGTCGCTAGAAGAAAAATTCTTATGCTACAAGTAAATCTAGCAGTCGCTGGCTTTCCTTGATCTTTTGTCATGTGTTTATTTCAAAATAGAGCACATGGCACAAGCTCAAGGTATAAGCTAGCAACCACCAATCACCATGGACAAGATTTTTCTATTGGAAAGCTAGCGACTGCTAGCTTTCTTTCTAGCATAAGTATGTGTTATTATCCTAAAAGGAAATGCTTATGCTAGAAGGAAAGCTAGCAGTCGCTAGCTTTCCTTGATCTTGTGCCATGTGCTTATTTGAAAATAGATTACATGATACAAGTTCAAAGTATAAGCTAGCAACCACCAATCACCATGCCCAGGGTTTTTCTATTGGAACGCTAGCGACTGCTAGCTTTCTTTCTAACATAGGAATGTGTGTCATGCTAAAAGGAAATGCATTTGTTAGAAGGAAAGGTAGCATTCGTTAAAAATAGAGTACATGGCACAAGCTCAAGGTATAAGCTAACAACCACCAATCACCATGGACAGGGTTTTTGTATTGGAAAGATAGCGACTATTAGCTTTCCTTCTTGCATAAGCATGTGTGTTTATGATAGAAGGAAATTCTTATGCTACAAGGAAAGCTAGCAGTCACCAGCTTTCTTTGATCTGTTGCCATGTTCTTATTTCAAAATAGAGCACATGACACAAGCTCAAAGTATAATCTAGCAACCACCAATCACCATGGACAGGATTTTTCTATTGGAAAGCTAGCGACTGCTAGCTTTCCTTCTAGCATAAGTATGTGTTATTATCCTAGAAGGAAATGCTTATGCTAGGAGGAAAGCTAGCAGTCGCTAGCTTTCCTTGATCTTGTGCCATGTGTTTATTTCAAAATAGAGCACATGGCGCAAGCTGAAGGTATAAGCTAGCAACCACCAATCACCATGGACAGTGTTATCAATTGGAAACCTAACGACTTCTAGCTTTCCTTCATGGCTAGAGTTTTTCTATTCGAAAGCTAGCAATTGTTATCTTTCCTTCTAGCATAAGCACATGTGTGCTTATGCTAGATGGAAATGCTTATGCTAGAAAGAAAGCTAGCAGTCGCTAGCTTTCCTTTATCTTGTGCCATGTGCTTCTTTCAAAATAGAGCACATGGCACAAGCTCAAGGTATAATCTAGAAACCACCAATCACCATGGCTAGGGTTTTTCTTTTGGAAAGCTATCGACTGACAACTTTCCTTCTAGCATAAGAATGTGTGGTTATGCCAGAAGGAAATGCTTATGCTATCTTTCCTTGATCTTGTTCCGTGTTCTTCTTTCAAAATAGAGCACATGGCACAAGATCAACGTATAACCTATCAACCATCAATCACCATGTCCAGGGTTTTTTTATTGGAAAGCTAGCGATTGCTAGCTTTCCAATAACATAAGCATGTGTGCTTATTCTATGTAATGGGAAGTTTTATTATGAGGTGAATGTGGAAGAAGACGCTGAGTTTTTAAAGCTTGTCATTTATAAACACTTATTCTCTCATGTTGACATGTCCAAAAGTTATTCATCTAACGAGTTAAATGATGGTCTATATGGGATAGGCTATTATGAATCTTTAGGAAATGTGAACTTAAAGAGTTTCTTATTATTTTTCTATTCAAAATCTAGCGACTGCTAGCTTTCCTTGTAGCATAAGCATGTGTGCAGTTGCTAGAAGAAAAATTCTTATGCTACAAGTAAAGCTAGTAGTCGCTAGCTTTCCTTGATCTTTTGTTATGTGTTTATTTCAAAATAGAGCACATGGCACAAGCTCAAGGTATAAGCTAGCAACCACCAATCACCATGGACAAGATTTTTCTATTGGAAAGCTAGCGACTGCTAGCTTTCTTTCTAGCATAAGTATGTGTTATTATCCTAGAAGGAAATGCTTATGCTAGAAGGAAAGCTAGCAGTCGCTAGCTTTCCTTGATCTTGTGCCATGTGCTTATTTGAAAATAGAGTACATGATACAAGTTCAAAGTATAAGCTAGCAACCACCAATCACCATGCCCAGGGTTTTTCTATTGGAAAGCTAGCGACTGCTAGCTTTCCTTCTAACATAAGCATGTGTGTCATGCTAAAAGGAAATGCATTTTCTAGAAGGAAAGGTAGCATTCGTTAAAAATAGAGTACATGGCACATGCTCAAGGTATAAGCTAACAACCACCAATCACCATGGACAGGGTTTTTGTATTGGAAAGCTAGCGACTATGAGCTTTCCTTCTTGCATAAGCATGTGTGTTTATGATAGAAGGAAATTTTTATGCTACAAGGAAAGCTAGTAGTCATTAGCTTTCTTTGATCTGTTGCCATGTTCTTATTTCAAAATAGAGCACATGGCACAAGCTCAAAGTATAATCTAGCAACCACCAATCACCATGGACAGGATTTTTCTATTGGAAAGCTAGCGACTGCTAGCTTTCCTTCTAGCATAAGTATGTGTTATTATCCTAGAAGGAAATGATTATGCTAGGAGGAAAGCTAGCAGTCGCTAGCTTTCCTTGATCTTGTGCCATGTGTTTATTTCAAAATAGAGCACATGGCGCAAGCTGAAGGTATAAGCTAGCAACCACCAATCACCATGGACAATGTTATCAATTGGAAAGCTAACGACTGCTAGCTTTCCTTCATGGCTAGAGTTTTTCTATTAGAAAGCTAGCAATTGTTATCTTTCCTTCTAGCATAAGCACATGTGTGCTTATGCTAGAAGGAAATGCTTATGCTAGAAAGAAAGCTAGCAGTCGCTAGCTTTCCTTTATCTTGTGCCATGTGCTTCTTTCAAAATAGAGCACATGGCACAAGCTCAAGGTATAAGCTAGCAAACACCAATCACCATGGCTAGGGTTTTTCTATTGGAAAGCTAGCGACTGATAACTTTCCTTCTAGCATAAGAATGTGTGGTTATGCCAGAAGGAAATGCTTATGCTAGCTTTCCTTGATCTTGTTCCGTGTTCTTCTTTCAAAATGGAGCACATGGCACAAGATCAACGTATAACCTATCAACCACCAATCACCATGCCCAGGGTTTTTTTATTGGAAAGCTAGCGATTGCTAGCTTTCCAATAACATAAGCATGTGTGCTTATTCTATGTAAATTTATGAGGTGAATGTGGAAGAAGACGCTGAGTTTTTAAAGCTTGTCATTTATAAACACTTGTTCTCTCATGTTGACATGTCCAAAAGTTATTCATCTAACAAGTTAAATGATGGTCTCTATGGGATAGGCTATTATGAATCTTTAGGAAATGTGAACTTAAAGAGATTCTTATTATTTTTCTATTGGAAAGCTAGCGACGGCTAGCTTTCCTTGTAGCATAAGCATGTGTGCAGTCGCTAGAAGAAAAATTCTTATGCTACAAGTAAAGCTAGCAGTCGCTGGCTTTCCTTGATCTTTTGTCATGTGTTTATTTCAAAATAGAGCACATGGCACAAGCTAGCAACCACCAATCACCATGGACAAGATTTTTCTATTGGAAAGCTAGCGACTGCTAGCTTTCTTTCTAGCATAAGTATGTGTTATTATCCTAGAAGGAAATGCTTATGCTAGAAGGAAAGCTAGCAGTCGCTAGCTTTCCTTGATCTTGTGCCATGTGCTTATTTGAAAATAGAGTACATGATACAAGTTCAAAGTATAAGCTAGCAACCACCAATCACCATGCCCAGGGTTTTTCTATTGGAAAGCTAGCGACTGCTAGCTTTCTTTCTAACATAAGCATGTGTGTCATGCTAAAAGGAAATGCATTTGCTAGAAGGAAAGGTAGCATTCGTTAAAAATAGAGTACATGGCACAAGCTCAAGGTATAAGCTAACAACCACCAATCACCATGGACAGGGTTTTTGTATTGGAAAGCTAGCGACTGTTAGCTTTCCTTCTTGCATAAGCATGTTTGTTTATGATAGAAGGAAATTCTTATGCTACAAGGAAAGCTAACAGTTGCCAGCTTTCTTTGATCTATTGCCATGTTCTTATTTCAAAATAGAGCACATGACACAAGATCAAAGTATAATCTAGAAACCACCAATCACCATGGACAGGATTTTTCTATTGGAAAGCTAGCAACTGCTAGCTTTCCTTCTAGCATAAGTATGTGTTATTATCCTAAAAGGAAATGCTTATGCTAGGAGGAAAGTTGGCAGTCGCTAGCTTTCCTTGATCTTGTGCCATGTGTTTATTTCAAAATAGAGCACATGGCGCAAGCTGAAGGTATAAGCTAGCAACCACCAATCACCATGGACAGTGTTATCAATTGGAAAGCTAACGACTTCTAGCTTTCCTTCATGGCTAGAGTTTTTCTATTAGAAAGCTAGCAATTGTTATCTTTCCTTCTAGCATAAGCACATGTGTGCTTATGCTTATGCGAGAAGGAAATGCTTATGCTAGAAATAAAGCTATCAGTCGCTAGCTTTCCTTTATCTTGTGCAATGTGCTTCTTTCAAAATAGAGCACATGGCACAAGCTCAAGGTATAAGCTAGCAACCACCAATCACCATGGCTAGGGTTTTTCTATTGGAAAGCTAGCGACTGATCATTTTTCTTCTAGCATAAGAATGTGTGGTTATGCCAGAAAGAAATGCTTATGCTAGCTTTCCTTGATCTTGTTCCATGTTCTTCTTTCAAAATAGAGCACATGGCACAAGATCAACGTATAACATATCAACCACCAATCACCATCCCCAGGGTTTTTGTATTGGAAAGCTAGTGATTTCTAGCTTTCCAATAACATAAGCATGTGTGCTTATGCTAGAAGGAAATGCTTATTCTAGAAGGAAAGATAACAGTCGCTAGCTTTCCTTGATCCTGTGCCTCCTGCTGATTTCAAAATAGAGTACATACACAAGCTCTAGGTATAAGCTAGCAACCAACAATCACCATGCCCAAGGTTTTTCTATTGGAAAGCTAGCGACTACTAGCTTTCCTTCTAGCATAAGCATGTGTGCTTATGCTAGAAGGAAATGCTTATGTTAGAAGGAAAGCGAGCAGTCGCTAGCTTTCCTTGATCTTGTGCCATGTGCTTATTTCAAAATAGAGGACATGGCACAAGATTACAGTATAAGTTAGCAACCACCAATCACCATGGCTAGGGTTTTTCTATTGGAAAGCTAGTGATTGATAACTTTCCTTCTAGCATAAGCATGTGTGCTTATGCTAGAAGGAAATGCTTATGTTAGAAAGAAAGCTAGCAGTTGCTAGCTTTTTTTGATCTTGTGCCATGTGTTTCTTTCGAAATAGAGCACATGGCATAAGCTCAAGGTATAAGCTAGCAACCATCAATCACCATGCCCAGGGTTTATCTATTAGAAAGCTAGCGACTACTAGCTTTCATTCTAGCATAAATATGTGTGCTTATGCTATAAGGAAATGCTTAGGCTAGAACGAAAGCTAGGAGTCACTAGCTTTCCTTGATTTTGTGCCATGTGCTTATTTCAAAATAAAGTACATGGCACAAGACCAAGGTATAACCTAGCAACCACCAATCACCATGCCCAGGGTTTTTCTTCTGGAAACCTAATGAGTGGTAGCTTTTCTTCTAGCATAAGCATGTGTGCTTATGCTAGAAGGAAAGCTAGTAGTTGCTATGTATTAGTAGTCGCTAAGCTAGGAGTCGCTTATAATTCAAAAAACTTCTACTATGTATTAGTATACTAATAGTGGCATCAAGTAGCATTGCTTGGGATTTTGTATTACTCTAGTTCCATATAGATGTTATTCTTCACTAATCTACAATATAGGTTTAGATGACACCAAATAACTATTTTTGGGAGTACTTAAAATAGGGATGACTCCAATCAAGGATATTTGAATTTACTTTGAACAATTGATACAAAAAATAAATCTCAGTGAGCCATGATTATACAAACTTGCATGATCAATCATGGTTGGATTCCAACCTACTTAACTACCTTCAATACTATTACAAGTTCCATGATTATACAAACTTGCATGATCGATCATGGCTGGATTCCAACCTACTTAATAACTACCTTCAATACTATTACAAGTTCTTAAGTATGGAAAAATTTTAGACATTTTTACAAGTTTTTCTAAGAATAGTTTTGTGTTTGTATTAAGATTATATACATTGATAACCAATCTTGTTTTGATTACGCTTTGTAGCTCCATCATAATTTATATGTAAAGTCCATTTTGGCGGTGGGGACTAAATGGTGGGGAACAATGTTTAATTTGCACAACAAAATGATGCCATACCCTTTTTAGCTATTACAAGTACATTATTTTTTTGTAGATTGTGTTTTGCCTAAAATATAAGAGCACACTTTACATGGTTTAACCTTAACTACAAATTATAATTCAATTGTGTGTTACAGAATTTGTAGGAGCGACAATGGAAAGTATAATTTTCACAAAATGGGACTATGTTGACCTCCTGGTTAATGGTCAAGTTATTGGGCTAGGAAAGGTTGAATCTACAGAAGTTGAAACTTATTATGGTGGAGGAAGGGTTGTTGCAGGTTATGTTATGGTTTTGATAATTGATGTCACTCAACCACATTTGATTGTGGAATATGTTGATGAAGGGGACACACATCCATGGAGGACTACAAATTTGAGGCACACCATAGGTAAATCAAATACCAAAGCATGTGTTAACAATTATTCATAGTTTATTGAATGTTTTTTTGAGAAAATACTAAGTTTGTTATGTTTGGTGTACAGGTGCAAATGTTTGTTCAACATTTTCTATTGGCGACCAAGTAGATCTTTTAAAACATGGAGTGAAGGTGGGTGAGGGCTCCATATTCAATACAGAGCTTGGGAATAAGGTTCATGGAAAGATTGTAAAGAAAGGATGCATAGTGGTTAGAATTTAGAAGGTGTTAAAAAATGATGCTCCTTTACCACATCCAACTGGATTTGAGGAAACACTAGGGGGTGCAATAGAATCTTATGAGATTTGGCCAGAAATAGATTTGAAACCTCATTGTGAAGATCAACCCATAAATATTCCACAAGATAGGGCTGCATTCACATGTACAAGGGTTTCTCTTACACATGGATGCATAGGAACAATTATGTGCATTGCCAAAGGAATGATAGTTAATGTGCATGAGGCTGACATGGTTGTGGGTGAAACACTAGGTGAAGATAACTTTGGTGTTTTTGTGGAAGAGATACATGGGTATTGTGAAAGATGCAAGATTGGGGATAAGTCTATACATGGATTGGTTAGATGGCCAATACATAAATTGGTGGACAACATAGGTGAGATGTTAAGGGTCAAGACAAAGTACAAAGAGCCACCCATGGAAATGTTGATATTGGATGTTATAGAGGATACAAGTCCTTTATACCAATGGGATGGGGATCTTTATAATCAAAAAGATCAATATGTCAATGTTCTTAATGCATCGAGGCCATATAAAAAGATTAAACAAGCTATGACAAGAGAAAAAGTTGCAAAACATCAAACCAAGATAGATAAAGAGAAAGAAGTCCGACTTTTGGCTGCAGATGAATGTTGTAAACAAGATTGTCTTCAACATGTGGATAGGAATTCCATTGCAAATGCTAGAAGGGATATGGAATGCAAAGACAAAAATGGTATCGGGGAATTTGTATTGAATTCACTTGTTTCAAACACTAGCATGTCAAAGAGCCATGGCCATGGCCTACCTCCTATTATTAGAAAAGTAAAGGACATGAGATTTGATGGTAATGTTATTTGTAAGAAAGCATGGTACAAGATACATAAGATTCCTCAAAGCACCTTCTATAGCTACCAACATAATTTTGAACAAGGACATATGGAATCCATTCATGGTAACACCAATACATGTAAAGCACGTGCACATACTGTGGCGGCCATAGAAATACTGCATAAAATTGTAATGGACAATTCAGATTTTTCGCCAAACCAAACACGTCAAGTCGAAGCAGATGGAACTTCTTCTCCTCTAAGATTGTTGCCTTCGACTTACACACAAAGCTCTTTGTTAAAAGAGATCAATGTGGGTTTGGAAAAGCTCAATTGTCCATTAATATCACAACCAACAATGAGCAAGATTTGGAACACTCATTTTCGAGACGTGGCATTCTCAAAGAACACCAACTTCAGTAAATGTAGTGAATGTATTGTGTTGAAAGCACAAATGAATTCAGCAACTAAAAAAGAGTTGGAAGAAATGGCACGCGCTAGATTGAACAAACATAACAAGATCGTTATGTGCGGAATACATTGCTACTATGCCCACAGAATCATGTCAGAGAGGTTTCCAAAGGAGTATTTGAGTATTATCCATGATAAAATGGATAAAACAAAGACTTCAATTCCAAGGCTACGTGTCAAATCAAAATCTATTGCAGGAATAAACTTGGGTTTGTCATTGACAGGTATGCTAACACATGGGCATAAGACAGGATGTTTTGGTCATTTCTCCCTACCATGTGTACATATGGGATCACAATTTACCATTACATCACTTGCTAAGTGCTTAAGGGACCTTGAAGACCCACATCTTGATATGTATGGTGATCTTCTTTATGAGAGTGGAAGTTCAAGAAACCCACTTTCAAATGCATTACTTGACACCTCTATTTACTCAAAATGTAGAGTGTACAAGGATGAATTTTTATCTCATGGAAGATTAGAAAATCAAAATATCGATTTTAAACCTCTTCCTCCACATTTATTGTTACAATTGGATAATGCAGCAAGTGATAATAAAAATCGTTATATTTTCATGTTTCTATCAGTTCTCACTGCACTTGGTGTCTTCATCACTATTGAGGTTGGGTTCTTGCTCGTCAGACACACCCATGAAGACATAGACGGGACCTATGGGAGAATGTCTTCCAGCTTGAAAAGTAAAGATATATATTCTCTACCTGAGATGATGGATACATATCGCAAAATTGAAGAAAAAATAGTGTTTCCACCTAAACTGATTGATAAGGTGTATGACTTCAAAAGCTTCCTTAATGGATACATCAAGGAAGGAAAAAATGCACTAGTTGGACATCTTAATGTTCAGTACTTCCAATTTCTTGTACTCAATGATATTCCGGCATTAAGGTATAAAGAATCCATAAGAGATGTTGAGTGGTCAGAACCAGTTGAGTTATGGAATACAGACGATGAAGGTCGATCTAAACTGCCCATAGGGAAGCCATCTTTCTTACATCCCAAAGAGAATGAAATCTATTTAAAAGAACTAAAAGAAGGAATAACATCATACATAAAAATGTGGAAAGACACAATGGGTGGTGAGGATTTGCCAATTGTTACACCAGAATGGAAAAATAAGGTAGAGTATTGGGAAAGAGTTCTTGATACTTTATATGAAGATTACAATGATCATACAATAGTGGATGCAAGTGATTCATCTTCTGAGGATTTTTGGCCCAAGACAAGGCAAACTCCAGATGTTGGTCGTAATGCGCTTCATGCAATCTCAAATATTATGGATGGGGATTTTGATACTATGACAGGTGAACCCGTGTATGTTGGACCCAAGTGCAATAAGCCAAATACAACATTCAACCCTATTAATGATGTTGAGAAAGGAAAGATGTTGCTAGTTAGATCAGGAAATGAGGATGAAGGGGAGATGATTTGGATGGCAAAAGCCACCTCAAATATATTTCAAGATGATGAAAGTGATACTCTTCATGTTAAAGTTGATTGGTGGAAGCCCGGTTCAGGGAAATACAATGGAAAAGTATTAGAAGAATATTGGGTACCAAATCCTGATGACATAGAGCTTGGATTTATTCCAATTGATACCATAGTTTGGGCATGGATGGCTAAGAAAGAACATTGCAAGAAGGCCAAGATAAATAAACATGGTGTACAAGCTGTCCTTGACCTACTTGAACGAATAACATGAGATTAGGTGGAGATGATTCATGGATGTAATTTTGTTCTTTGGAGGACCAATTAATACATGAAGAAACATTTTTCAATTTTTCTTGTATATTGAATATTCTCTTCAAATTTATTTGAGGAGTTTTATATTATTTGGTACAAATATGAAAATTTTGTTTAAATTGCAATGTATTCATGTGACGATACTTCATGCAAATTACATGACACCATGAAATATTAAACTTTCAATGATTTATTTATATTAACATAACTTCTCCCATAACTTGGATAATCAAGTCCAATAATGCACTTAAAATCAATATCTTCTAGTTTTGGCATATTAAAACTATATTGGAGTTAATTAGCATTGTTTTCAATGTAATACGTTCAAACACCAAACAATATCTAACATGGAAATTACAAATTCCAATGCTTTGTCTAGATCAACATAACTTCTCACTCCATCAAACTTGGATAATCAAGTTCAATAATACATTTAAAAGCATCATCTTCTAGATACGATCTATTAAAACGATAATGTTGGGCTAGCTAATTCGTATTCTTTTCAATATAATACATTCAAACACTTCATGAATATATATTATAATAAAATAAATTAAAGTGTACTACTTTGTTTCTATTCCAATTCATAACAAAATTATTTATTTTGATCATTAAAAAACACGCCTAGACTTATAAAATATTTTCTTTTGACATCTGTAAAATGTTTCCAATAAAAGTTCATAATAATTTGATTTTGATTGTTAAATGACACACAAATACTTATAAAATATTTTGATTGTTAAATGCACTACCAATAAAAATTCATAATTATTTGATTTTGATTGTTAAATGACACACAGATACTTATAAAAAAAATTGATTGTTAAATGCACTTTTAATAAGTTTAGTGGGTTTTCACTTTTGTATTTGTAAGAAACAAAAATGTACTTCAATGTTTCTATTCTAATTCATTGATTTCAAATGTACCACACTTCTCGATCCATCAAACTTAGTTAATGGAGTCCAGTAAAGCACTTACAAGCAACATATTATAGACTGTCTATAAAAACTTTATTATGGGAATAGCTAATTAATGTTTTTTAATGTAATATGTTCAAACATTTCAAAAATAAATATTGGACATACAACATATTATAGACTTTGTCTATAAAAACTTTACTATGGGAGTAGCTAGTTAATGTTTTTTCAATGTAATATGTTCAAACATTTCAAAAATAAATACTGGACACTTGCAATAACTAGAATGGGTTTTCCCTCTTTCTTCATGTATTTGAAAAAAACCAATTGTACTATAAAATTTATATTCTAATTAATAATATTTTTTTTACCTTAATTGGTATACTTAGACTTTATCCAATACAATATTTTCTCTTGTTGGCTATAAAATAGTGCCAACCACATATCATAATATATAGTATTGAATAATGAATATTTCTTTAAATGTTAGATGATTATATTTATATTATAAAAAGGAATCTAGGCTTAACCAATCAACATAATCCAAAGTAATAATTGATAGTTAACAATGTCCAAAACATGTAGAAACTTGCGGGCTCATAATAATCCCATAAAATGAAGGAAAAAAGTGAAGTGCCTAAGTACCTATTGTGCTATATACTTGAGAAAAATGTCCTAAGGCATACAATAGACAATACATATAAAGGGAAGAAAATAAAATAGAGTATGACCTAATTTTTCATGTTGTTGCTCGTAGATATGTTATTGATTATTTTTCTAGTCAATATTCTAAATATTATTAGGGGTAGTGTCATCATCCACAAGTACAATATTACAATGACTATAGGAGCTAATACGTCTTCATGGTATTAGAGGTTTCACCTAATTCCTAGACATTTCCAGTTCTGGTTGTCTCTTGAAGTTGAGCAAAACACCCCATGTTCTAGCCACCCATTATCAAGATTGAGAATTACTAAGTTATTATGCCAATACATAAATTTGTTATAGTAACAAACACATTGACTGTTATGTCATTAAATAGCTTTCTAGGTCACTTTAAAATGGCGAGAATCTCTTACTAATATGGTAATTCAACACATGCACAATATATGCTTTATCAAATTATAAATAAAATGGTTAATACTTTCAACATACAAATAATGCCATTAGATAAATTAATAGGTAAGAAATATTAATACAAATTACAAATTATAATAATAAAATAATGTAAAGAATCTAAGTTTAAGCATAGGAAGATATGCTTCAACTTAATATAAATTTGATTTTATATAGCTTATAATGATAATATTGTAAAAAAAATGGTGAATATATAGATTGAAATGAGTGAATTAAGTAATTTTTAGGTTTTTCATTTTTTGAAAACTCAATCTTGTTGAAGTTCTAAATTCTAGCTCCGTACTCGACAATACATATAAAGGGAAGAAAATAAAATAGAGTATGACCTAGTTTTCCATGTTGTTGCTTGTGTATATGTTACTAATTGTTTTTCTAGTCAATATTCTAAATATGATTAGGGGTAGTGTCCTCATCCACGGGTTCAATATTACAGTGACTATATGAGCTAATAATTTTTCATGGTATTAGAGGTTTCAGCCAATTCCTAGGCATTTCCAGTTCTTGTTGTTTCTTGAAGTTGAGAAAAAATCCCCATGTTCTAGCCACCCATTATCAAGATTGGGAATTAATAAGTTACTATGCCAATACATAAATTTGTTACAGTAACAAACACATTGACTGCTATATCATTAAATAACTTTGTAGGTCACTCTAAAATGGAGACAATCTCTTACTAATATGGTAATTCAACACATGCACAATATATGCTTTATCAAATTATAAATAAAATGGTTAATAATTTCAACATACAAATAATGCCATTAGATAACTTAATAGGTAAGAAATTTCTTGCAACATCTATTGTTCATGAGATGAGGTAAACCTTGATCAACTCAAATATTAATACAAATTAAAAAATTATAATAATAAAATAATGTAAGGAATCTAAGTTTAATATTAGGAAGATATGCTTCAACTTTATATAAATTTGATTTTATATAGCTTATATTGATAATATTATAAAAAAATGGTGAATATAAAGATTGAAATAAGTGAATTAAGTAATTTTTTGGTTTTTCATTTTTTGAAAACTCAATCTTGTTGAAGTTCTAAATTCTAGATCCCTTGTATAATTCCAAATTTAATGAAATATGTGTTATTTACAAAAATGAATTGTCATCAAAAGTTTGTTACAGCCCAACGGCTTATGAAATTCTGGTTGTGATTCACAACAAAAAATTGTTACAATGAAATGGTCTTGCTGACTAATGCTGACTTGCCTAATGGGGTACAATATACTGAGGTAGGAGAATGCCTTGTCTCGTGGAAGAGGCCTCTGCTTTTGGATGTACCAATGAGGCTACAACTACTACTTGTTCTCTAGTGGACTGTTCTAATTTCTAGGCTTCGCTAAACTTGGTGATACCTTTCCACTCTTTACCCTTTATGCGCATGAACTGGTTTGGAGAAATTTCCTTATCATGGAGTAAATACTCACGATAGTGCTGGTCGTTGCTCTCATGAATAAATTAAAAGATACTTGTAAGATCTTTTGTTGATTCTTCAAACTTGAATTATTACACCACTCAATAGAAGAAAGCACTGAAGGTTTTCCTTTACCGATCGGTGGAAGGACGGGACCAATCATAACAAGCACTAGAGAGGTTTTGAAAAGGTGTTTGATCCCATGAAAGAGTAGCATCCTTACTCTGTTCAATCATTCAATTACTAGATTATTTCCTACAAGGAAAAAAAGGTAAAGCCACTTACCTTTTTCCACAACTGTAGTGTTGGAAGCTCCTCAACCTATGCTCCCTCCTTGCAAATGTCCTTCAAACTCTTGTTCTTGACAACCTATTTATATTCTATCAGAATGGTTCACTTGGGGGTCTTCAAAAATTAATGCTTATTATCATAAAACTCAGATATTTCTGAAAAAAAACTCAAAGTACTCATATTCTAAAGACTTAGACTATTCTCCTTAGCTCGTGGTCCTTTCAAAATGATTTTTTCTTAGAATATTCAGACTACTTTTCATCAGAGGGAATATATGGCCAGCAGGTAGAGGATCTATATTTATATATATAGTTAAGAGTAATTCAAGTCATGGCTATCCAAAGCGTCCCATATGGGGTTGGGGCTGGAGAACAAAGACATGCTAAAGAAACTAATTCTCAATAAGAAGTCTTGGGGAAAAATTCATATCCATCGTACCTGGCTCCCTGTCCATACATATAATATACAACATTGGGCAGAATTTAAAGTGATTCAATATGCGATTCCCAAATTCCTAATTCGCCTCCAATCTTCTCCCATAGTACTTCACGTTGATAGTCAATAATTTACCTTAGGTGCTGCTAAGCAAGCAGGAAGGCAGATAGACATACAGTGGTCATTACTTTCCTCTGCTCGCTGCTGGCTAAATTTTCCTGATTGAAATACAATTTAGAGTCATTCGTTACATTATCCATCAAACTAATTATCGTTCGTTCAGATTCATTCGCATGGGCCTTTGCCATCAAACAATTTTTAACATTTTCTCCATGCTAAATCCATTGAAATATGAGACGCATGCATGGGCTCCACCTGTCAACTCTTCTTCTCTAATTTGTATTTTTACTTTTTACACATGTTTCAATTAAACATTATAACCATATGCATTGTGTGGTATGTTCAACAACATCAAGGTATAGACTTTCTCATCATTATGATACAACCAGCATAGATCCATCTTAAACCCATATCTATTAAGCACCGAGAGGGATCCAATTTCTTGAGGTGTATTTCTTTTCTAAATTTAAACTCAAGAAATTTGATCTATCTTGATTGATAGGTCTGGGTTTAAGTTTTAAGTTTTTATTTTATAAACGAACATCTATTTTTTAAAAACTTTTCATAATATTTTATTTTATGAACCAACATGGTTTTTTTTAAATACTTTCCATAATTTTTTTTATGAGCGGACATGAATTTTTTTAACTATTTTGTTAGTAACAAACATTAAATCACAAACGTTACAACATCTCCACCATACTTACTTTACTTTACTTTACTTACTTCTTTTTACTTTACTTTACTTACTTCTTTTTAGGCACAATCACTTTTTAAGTTTTATGTTTTATTAGATGTAACGCTACTTTTATTAGATGTAACGATACATGATATTAGAATATCTCCCCCATACTGACTTGTAGAGCACCTCGTTTCACTCGATGTAACCAGCATCGATTATTGTTTAAGCTATATACAATCAATTTCTACAAATATCATCTCTTGAACATGATAATATGACATTGATTTATACACCTTTTAAATTTTCAAAACATATATATATAATAATAATAATAAAATAATGTGGCATTACTAATCCTCTTATCCCAATGGATGCATATATATGCATTGCTTCTGTCTAAGGTGTTGCGTGAATCAAATTCTCAATATGCAGTATTATGCAATTAGTTATTTAGTTGACAAGCATAGCATTATTGAGAAAAGAAACAACTCTCTCCACGCGTTTATTCACTCAATGATTATTCTAGTTAGAAAGAACCATTATCCAAATAAGCCAGAGAGGATACAAAAAGCAATAGAAAACGTATTTTTCGCTTTTGTTTGTCACCTCTCAAAATAAAAAATAAAAGCAATAAAAAAGTGTTTTAATTATAAATTTAGGTAAAGTAATAAAAGTAGTAAAACAAATGTTTGAATCGTTCCATTGGTTTTGGTCAAAGTAACTTGAACTGAAGCAAAATAACCATGGTTTAATGGGTCCATTAGGTTTGGTCAAAGAAATTTGAATGAAAGAAAAATAACCATGTTTTATATATATATTGTGTTTGAAGACAAACTTTTATTATTAATTAGATTTACCAATTTCATATTTGGCAATGATAAAAACATATAAATATTCCTTTTGAAGACAAAATTTTATTCTTAATTAGATTTATCAATTTCGGTAAAGTTTTTCATTAAAATTGAATATACTCTTAATGCTCCAGTTCAAAACCATAATGGGAAAGCATACTCTTGAAGCTTAGATTAAATTAATTCTCTCACTCAAGACACAGGCCTCTCCATTTGGATAATTGATATGTCACGAATATATAAAATCTATTATAAGGTGTGTTTTGGAATTCTTTTATATCCTTGAGTATAGAGATAGTGTACTTAAAATAGGGATTAAGGAATTTTTATGTTGGAATTGCATTATGAATTTTCGTCTATTTTTCTTGAAGAATTTTTATGTTGAATTGTATTATAAATCTTCATCCATTTTCTTTAAGAACTATGTTCCGCAAACCTTTGTATTGATCACAAATGTTGGTTTATATGGTTGTGCCATAAAACCAAAATAACCTCCCTAGTGTAATAAGTTACATGAGAACCAAAATAAATGACATGTGGTTTTAGTCATGGCTCGCGATGCCACATGGAAACAACAATGCAACAAATGAAAATAAAACAAATGAAGCATACCACTTTGAAGAAGATGAAAAAACTCTTTTTTTTTCATTTCGAATTAAAATCGAGCAAAGAATAAGACAATGGCATTGGTGCTAGTCAATATGATCAATCGCATATTGCATATTCTACAGAATATCATAGGAGAAAGTTCACCTACCTCCCACAACAATAATTTGATTGCCATGAAGGATGTAATTGGAAGCATACCATCGATTCTCCTTGCGTCAATTAGACCCAACTTCATTCCAATCACATGTAGAATTAACAAAGGGTACAAAAGAATGGATAGCCTTCGCTCCATCGTCGAATCCATAGATGCTACCAGAAGTATGGCCTTATGCAAGAGATTCCGTTCGATCTAGTTGGAGCGGAGAGAATGACTTGTTGCTATTGGTGTTACTGAAGGAGCACCTCCTTATTATATTATATTGTATTGCACTTCCTTTATGTTATCTTTGGCATTCGTATCTTCATTCTTCGAAAGGTAATAGAGAGGAATATTATGGTATGGTTAAGGCTTGCTTACAAGCTTGTATTATTGTGCAACCAAAGGAAGCTCTGTAATGTGGGTGAATGCGACTGAATGAAAGATATTCTCATATCCCTTTGAGCGGTAGCAAGGAGACTATTGTCGTAACTTTCTTGAAGATCCATATGAGCTCTAGTCTTTTCTTGTCTTTTGAATTGTTAAAGAGCGTGGTACCATGAACGGTAGGGTATTACACTTCCTTATCTTTGGCCTTCCTATTTATTAGGTCTTCCTACTTACCCAATATATTAGTAAGTAGGCAGACCCAATATATTAGTAATGGGTTAGAAGCTACCCACCATGATATACCCTTTCGGATGTTAGGAGACTTATGGGGTATTTCTTTATGATTTATTTAATATTGCTTCTTTTCCTTGGTATTGCGATTAAAGGGATCACAATTAAGGAAGTAAATGGTAATGCAACTGAAGGGAGCTATCTGAATTGGTGATGTCATTAACCATGCCTTGATCGTAACCACTCTCCACCTTGCTCGATTTCCCACTCGCCCCAATATCTCATTGCCTCACCCCACATTGATACCCACACTATGATTTACCTTGCTCACCTCCTCACCATGAGTAGCTATGGGGCATTATGCATGGTGAATCACTTTGATGACAATATTTTTTAGTGAGAATTTTCAGCCTCAAATTCCTAAGTTATATTAACCCTTTATGTAATTGTTCCTTATATGAATTCTTTATTCCTCGCCTTAAGCGCGATAGGTATGTATTTGCATTCCTTAGCAAGAGCTTCTTTCCTTCATTTCTCTTCTTTCAATTAACTAAATATTGGAATATGCTGCAACGCACCTTTCCCTTATCTTAATCATCATTTAAAAAGGGTTGAAGTTCAACGACCTTCACTATTTTTTCAAAATGTCATTATAAAATAATCTATTTGTTTAAAGGTCATTATAAAATAATCCCAACACGCGTAGATGTACTTCGAGTGCTTTGTTTTGTTGATGAATCATAGACAAAACATACAACATCAACACAATCATTTCCTAATCATCTTTATGGCATAAAAATTAATAATATGAGTATGTATGTTTTCATAGTATTTAGTGAGTGTATCAAGAATTATGGAAATTTAGATAGATCTACATGTTTAAAATAAATTACATGTTTAAAATAAATAACAAGGAAGTTTAGGGTTAAGTTTGAAAATATAATAATTAATTAACTAAAAGAATTGAGGGGAGGGGTGACCAAAATAAAGATAAAGAAAATAAATAATATAATTATTAAGAGTGACGGAAAAAATGTGAATGACAATTAATTTAAGATTGAAATAATTGAAATAATAATTAATATTGAGAAAAACATTTTCAAATTACTAGATTCAAATTATAACGTATTATTATATTTAAATTAGAAAAGACCAAAGTTAATAATTTGTTATAAAGATTAATAGAAATTAAAGAATATGGGAATAGTAGTTGAGAAAATATTAAAATAATTGAATTAAGAATTAATAATTAGTAAAAACCAGCGAGGAGTGGTAAAGACTGGGATAAAAATAAAAGGATATTTGAATAAAATTAATAAAAGTATTGAATTCAAGTTTAAATAATATAAATAATTTTATTAGATATTTATATTATAATGTATTTTCTAGAAAAAAGGTGGTATATTGGGATAAAATATTTGTTAATCAATAAATTTATGAAATAACAAATTAATTTAAAAAGTAATATACTAATGCAAGAGGGCATAATTATAAATAAATTTAAGATTGAATGGATTTAAAAAGATAGTATTAAGAGTACTAATTTCTATACAAAAAGTTGGATTTGATAGGTAGACTAAGGATTGAATGGGGGAGAAACATGAAGAGATGAAACAATAAAAATGGGGTAGTTAAGAGGTAAAACTTTGAGAAATAAAAACAAAAAAAACACAAAGCAATAATAACCAATCATTTTTTTATATTTGTTCTATTTGCAATATGATTTAAAATTAAGTACAAAAGTGGTGTTTATAAAGTAAAAAATCAGAAATTGAAAGTGTCAATGTTAAATTTAATAAGTGCAAAATCCAATTCAAAAAGTGTAATACATTATTCAAAAAGTGCAAAAATTGATTTAAAAGTTTAAAACCAATCTTTCTAAAGTGCAAAAATTAGTTCCAAAAGTGTCAATATTGGGTTCCATACCTACGTCATTTTGGCATTTTTAGGGCTTTAGAAAGTCATGATTTTGCACTTTAGAAACCTTGATTTTAGACTTTAGAAAGGTCGCTTTTTGTCCCTCTTCAATGAGACCTAGACTAGAATAAATTCAAAATGTAGGGAATGGGTGTTATTTAGTGTCATTTTTAAAAGGATCTTTTAGATTTTATTTTTTAAATGGGTCAGTGCAAGCTAATGAGGGTCACTTTTGGCACGTTAGATGCAATAAAAAACTGAAAAAGCAGACATCCCTCAACTTACTTGGATTTTTTGAGCTATTTACGCAAAATATCTTGCATTGAGTAAAAGATGAAATGTAGGAAATTGAATCATGTTTCCGAATATATAACTTTTATGTATTGAAAATTTGCATACCTATGTCAAGTTTCATTCTTCCTAACAAACACTTTTTATTTTTCAGGCAAATGATAAGGTAAATGTTTTTGTGGGTAGAGCCTTTGAGGGCCTAAATGATGGAATCAAGCTACAAAAATCGGCATGCATGTAGAGAACACATAGCACTTGTGTGCCATTATTTTTCGAAAATTAAATTAGTAATTTTATAATTTTTTTATAATTGTCTAAGTGATCAAACCTCAAAAATAATACCTCTTTTGTGGATAGAGCCTTTAAAGGTCTTTATGCAAAAATCTTGAAATGGGTTCTTCATAGAACGTGGAGGTTAGTGTCCTCTTATGCACCATACAATTTTTTTTTGAAGTGATTGAGAATTGAAAAAGTTATGGAAGAAACACTAATAGTGTGTTTCACGAGTTAAGGAGGTAGGACAGAAAAGAAATTGAAAGAAAATAGGAAAAATTAATATTTCAAAATAAAAGTTACATATTTGGAATCTGCAGAAAAAATGCTATTTGTGTCTAAGATTTCGTCAAAAATGACTCTGTGTAGCATATTGTAACGAGTGGCTAAGCACAGGCTTCTCCAGAAACTGGAAGAAATACCCAATTAGCTTTGGTTTTTCATTAACATAGCACAGGTTTGGAATTACCGAAGCAAACTCCAAAGCATACGCATAGGATTATTGTTGACATGTGAGCATGTGACTCGGCCTGGTTTAGGCTCTACAAAACACGAGTGCGTTCTGTTTAAATTCAAAAATATTTCCGCACTTTTAGATGTACATAACGCACTCGCGTTATATAACTACATAATGCGTACGCATTATATAGTTAAAAAATGTGCTCACGTTATGCAAATCATAAAATACATGTTTAATACTCGAGAAAGAGGGGGTGTGGAAGACTCAAGGGAATTTTTTTTTAATATTTGAGAAGGGGTGGGGAAGGGTCAAGGGAATCTATGGTTAATATTTAATAGGGGTGGGAAAGGGTCAAGGGATTAGAAGGATGTTGGAAGTTTGAGTGGGGAGAGATGAAGGGAATGAAAACATGATGGGCTATAGGGGGTGAAGGGAAGTGGAGCTTGATGGTGCTATTAGGAGTAGAATAGGTTTTGAAGAGGTATAGGGTTAGAAGTTGAAAGTGAGACTTGAGTGACAAGGGTGAATGGATGGAGGCAAGGGGGATGTGAGAGAGAAATAAACAATACAAGGGGGGGGGGGAGACATAGAGCGAGGGAGGGAGAGGGACAATGGGGAGGAATGGATTTGGAGGGAGTGAGAGATAGATGGGGATAGAACGAAATAAAGAGATAGGAAGGGAGGGATAAAAAGTGTTGGTGGGAGACATGCAAGGAGTGGTGGCGAGAGAGAGAGAGAGAGAGAGAGAGAGAGAGAGAATATGAGAGGAGGGGGAAGGGACATAAAGTGTGTGAGAGAGAGGGAGTGATGAAGAGATTGGGATAGGTTGAGGGAAAGATAACATGAGGGAGGGATAGAAGGTGAGAGAGAGACAGTCGATGAGAGAGGGAGGGAGAGAAGGTAGGGTGAGGGATGGAGGGAGAAACGTGGAGATAGATATGGATGGAGGGGGGATGGGTGTGATAATGGAAAGGGACATAATGTGTGTGTATGTGTGTGTGTTTTAGAGAGAGAGAGAGAGAGAGAGAGAGAGAGAGAGAGATTGATGGTTGGGGAGAGAGAGACTAGAGGGAATTGTGAGCATCATATTTTCCATCAGCATCATATTCTTCATCATCATGATCTTCATGACCATCATCGTCATCATCAAAATCTTCATCATCATCACCATCATCATCATCATCATCATCATCATCATCATCATATTCCTCATCAAATCAACATCTCCATCATCATCATCATCATCTTTTGAACATCATCATGATCATTATCTAAACATCACCATCACCATCATCATCAACATCTTCATCATCATCACCATCACCATCATCATCAAAATCTTCATCGCCATCACCACCACCATCACCATCACCATCACCATCTTCATCATCATTGTCATCTCTAGGTTCCCCATCAACATCAACATCTCCATCATCATCATCTTCTTCATCATCATCATCTTCATCACCATCATCATCATCATCAACATCTTCATCATCATCACCATCATCACCATCATCTTCCTTGAATCAGATCGACATCTCCATCATGTCACCATCATCTTCTTCTTCATCATCATCATCATCTGAACATCACCATCACCATCACCATCATCATCAACATCTTCATCATCATTACCATCACCATCATCATCAACATCTTCATCGTCATCACCATCATCATCATCATCATTGGCATTTGTAGGTTCCTCATCAACATCTCCATCATCATCATCTTCTCCATCATCATCATCTTCATCACCATCATCATCAGCATCAACATCTTCATCATCATCAACATAATCATCATCTTCGTTGTCATCATATCAACATCTCCATCATCATCATCTTCTTCATCATCTTCACCATCATCATCATCATCATCATCTTCATCGGCATCTCCATCATCTTCAACATCTCCATCATCATCACCATCACCATCATCATCATCTTCATGACCATAAACATATTCATCATCATTGTCATCTCCCCCTTCCTCATCAACATCTCCATCATCATCATCATCATCATCATCATCATCATCATCATCACCATCTGAACATCACCATCATCGTCAACATCTTCATCATCATCACCATCAACATCATCATCATCGTCATCACCATCATCATCAAAATCTTCATCGTCATCACCATCACCATCACCATCACCATCTTCATCATCATTGTCATTTCTAGGTTCCCCATTAACACAACATCTCCATCATCATCATCTTCTTCATCATCATCATCTTCATCACCATCATCATTATCATCAACATCTTCATCATCATCACCATCATCATCATCATCTTCCTCATTAGATCAACATCTCCATCATGTCACCATCATCTTCATCATCATCATCATCCGAACATCACCATCACCATCATCATCAACATCTTCATCATCATTACCAGCACCATCATCATCAACATCGTCATCGTCATCACCATCATCATTGGCATCTGTAGGTTCCTCATCAACATCTCCATCATCATCATCTTCATCACCATCATCATCATCATCATTGGCATCTGTAGGTTCCTCATCAACATATCCATCATTGTCATCTTCTCCATCATCATCACCATCATCACCATCATGATCTTCTGAACATCATCATGATCATCATCTAAACATCACCATCACCATCATCGTCAACATCTTCATCATCATCACCACCAACATCATCATCAAAATCTTCATCTTCATCACCATCACCATCACCATCTTCATCATCATTGTCATCTCTAGGTTCCCCATCAACACAACATCTCCATCATCATCATCTTCATCATCATCATCATCTTCATCACCATCATCATCATCAACAACATCTTCATCATCATCACCATCATCATCATCATCTTCCTCATCAGATCAACATCTCCATCATCTCACCATCATCTTCATCATCATCATCATCATCATCATCATCATCCATACATCACCATCACCATCATCATCAACATCTTCATCATCATTACCAGCACCATCATCATCAACATCTTCATCGTCATCAACATCATCATTGGAATATGTAAGTTCCTCATCAACATCTCCATCATCATCATTTTCATCACCATCATCATCATCATCATCATTGGCATCTGTAGGTTCCTCATCAACATATCCATCATCGTCATCTTCTCCATCATCATCACCATCATCACCATCATGATCTTCTGAACATCATCATGATCATCATCTAAACATCACCATCACCGTCATCGTCAACATCTTCATCATCATCACCATCAGCATCATCATCAAAATCTTCATCGTCATCACCATCACCATCACCATCACCATCACCATCACCATCACCATCACCATCTTCATCATCATTGTCATCTCTAGGTTCCCCATGAACACAACATCTCCATCATAATCATCTTCTTCATCATCATCATCTTCATCACCATCATCATCATCATCAACATCTTCATCATCATCACCATCATCATCATCATCATCTTCCTCATCATATCAACATCTCCATCATGTCACCATCATCTTCATCATCATCGTCATCATCATCATCATCATCCGAACATCACCATCATCATCATCATCTTCATCATCAGCATGTCCACGTGGCACGATGGCAGGATGAGAATTTTAGAATATGTAGAGATACATTTCCCCTTGGTACTATACTTCCAGTTGTTGATTTTGCCAAGAACTACACTCTGCAACCTCAAAATGAGATCCAAAGTCAGTATTATCACTCTGAGCAGGTTTCCTTGATGGTCCATATCACATATAGGCATGGCCCAAATAGCACTGAAGAGCAAAGAGAAATTCTGAAGGAATATCACTTCTACATAAGTGACGATAGGTGCCACGACTTCCACTATGTACGTCATTGCTTCATCATGTTATATGACCACTTGAAGGGAAGGAACATATAGATGGATCGACACTGGATTTGGTCGGATGGGTGTGCTGGTCAGTTCAAAAATGCACGCATATTTCAGTGGTTGTGTTCATTGCTTAAAGACTACAAAGTGCCACATATGTGGAACTATTTTGAGACTGGGCGTGGTAAAGGAGAGCATGATGGAGCCGGAGCATGTGTCAAAACAACCCTACGAAGAGAGGAATTGAAAGTATCTACAGAATCTACTATTCTACAGTCAGGTCATGCACGTCAGTAATGGGAGAGGAATCAACTATGCGAGTAGAATCCACAAGAAAGAGACATGTGGAGAGATTTTTTTGGGAGGTGGTAAAGATAGATCGTTCACATGCATGGGAATGCAAGACTATGCCTGGGACTCGTGGCTTTCATTCGGTTCAAATCTCTGATAACCCAGTATTTGAAATTTGGACTAGAAAACTCACTTGTTTTTGCCCGCCTTGTTGTGATGGTGACTGGGATGGGATCGCATATTACTTCCACTTGATCAGTGTGCAATTGTTGAGTTAACTCCGTTGGAAGAAGACCAATCATCTATTTCTACATATTTTGATCATGTCTCAGACCTTGTACAACCCGGTATGATGCATTTCCTTAACATTTTTTGTTTGTTTATGTAGTCTTCAAATGCACATTAATGGCCTTGTATCGCACGAAAAATATTTTGATCATATACCTACAATCATATAATGCAGGGCACATATACGGAATGGTTGCCTCAAAAGACACTAAATGGGGTGATGAATACTGGTTGGCACACTGTATAGATGGAAAGAAAACCCTCATTATGTCCATGACTGATGATGAAAACAACCACTTTCCAACTGGGTCTATGGTTGTTAAAGGTGAATACTTGACACGGGACAGCAATGGAAGAAAGAAGGGTGGATATTTTATAGGGATTACAAACGAGGTGCAAGTGTGTATCACTTTGCCAACTTAGTCCTTGGCACAAACCTTCAGGTACGAACAATGCCTAGTCGAAATAGATCGAAGGTACGCTACTTCTTACCAGATACAGAGCATGAGAGACTAATGGATACCATCAGTATAAGAGATGATCCGAAGGGCTTGGTTGTATGATAATAGGTGGGATCTAGCATGATGAGGTACGTTACATACTTTTAATACTATACTATTTATACTCTTTGTAATTGAATATTGATATATGCTCAATTTTCACATGTATGTTTCATATGAATATGTCAATTTTGTGTTCTTGATATGCCAAATTTACATTTACGTTGTTTATAAATATGCCAAAAGTTCTCTTGTATGTCAAGTTTATGAATATGCCATTTTTTACATATGATCGGTAAACCCTAAAATTATATTATGTTCATCATGTTGGTTATTGGATTCACCCAACAAAATTAATTCAATTCATGCTCACTGTATTAAACAATACACTTATATTAAATTTAATTCATGTCTTGTTAAATATTTCATAATGAATTAGCTATTTGAGAGCACCACCTTAGACCAAGCCATCATCATCAACATCTTCATCATCATCATCATCATGAAATTCTTCATCATGGACCTACAAAACCCTAGTTTCCAATATGGACCTGCAAGGTGGCACATGGGCCACCAGGTCAGAGGGGAAAGGAAACCCTAGCACTATCCTATCGTGCTAAATCCAATGGAGTCGACGGTTCATCAATCCGAGCCATGGTCGTCATTCTATGGCTCATTCCGTCTTGAACCCAAAAGGCCTTCAAGGACACTTGTTGGATACCTTTCGGGGGCATAGAACTCCAACTGTGCAACAAAATTGGGTTTCGGGGAGTCCTACAAGTGTTTCTAGGCAAGTTTGGGCTGGGAACACTAGCCATACCTGCTCGGTGGATGATTTTCCAAAGTTGACCCCCGTGTGCAAAAATTGCACACTTTCACACTGAGCAAAACCCTAGTTTCCAAGATGGACCTGCAAGGTGACACATGGGCCACCGGGCTAGAGGGGAGGGGCACCCCTGGCACTAACCCAGCGTGCTGAATCCAGCATATTTGACGGTTCGTCGATCCGAGCCACGATCGTCATTCTATGGCTCTTTTTGTCTCACATCCAAAAGGCCTTTAGGGACACTTGTTGGATACCTGTCGGGGTCATAGAACTCCAACCGTGAAACAAAAACGGGTTTCGGCGAGTCCTATAGGTGTGTCTAGGTAGGTTCGGGCTGGGAACATTAGCCATACCCGCTCGGTGGATGATTTTCCAAAGTTGACCCACGTGTGCAAAAATTGCACACTTCCACACTCAGCAAAGCCCTAGTTTCCAAGATGGACCTGCAAGGTGACACATGGGCCATCAGGTTGGAGGTGAGGGGCGCCCCTACCACTATCCCGCTGTGTTGAATCCAACGGATTCGACGGTTCGTCGATCCGAGCCACGGTCATCATTCTATGGCTCGTTCTGTCTCGCATCCAAAAGGCCTTCAGGGACACTTGCTGGATACCTGCCGGGGGCATAGAAATCCAACCATGCAACAAAACTGGGTTTCGGGGAGTCCTACAAGTGTGTCTAGGCAGTTTCGGGCTGGGAACACTAGCCATACCCACCTGGTGGATGATTTTCCAAAGTTGACCCACGTGTGCAAAAATTGCACACTTCCACATTGAGCAAAACCCTAGTTTCCAAGATGTACCTGCAAGGTGACACATGGGCCACCGGGCTAGAGTGGAGGGGCACCCTTGGTACTATCCCGGCGTGATGAATCCAACAGAGTCAACGGTTCATTGATCCAAGCCACGGTCATCATTCTATGGGTCGTTTTGTCTCGCATCCAAAAGGCCTTCAGGGACACTCGCTGGATACCTGCTGGTGGCATAGAACTCCAACCGTCCAACAAAGTTGGGTTCCGGGGAGTCTTGCAAGTGTGTCTAGGCAGGTTCGGGTTGGGAACACTAGCCATACCCTCCCGGTGGATGATTTTCCAAAGTTGACCCCCGTGTGCAAAAATTGCACACTCCCACACTGAGCAAAACCCTAGTTTCCAAGATGGACCTACAAGGTGACACATGGGCCACCGGGATGGAGGGGAGGGGCACCCCTGGCACTATGATGGTGTGATGAATCCAATGGAGTTGATGGTTTGTCGATCCAATCCACGGTCTTCATTCTATGGCTTGTCCCGTCTCGCTGCCAGAAGGCCTTTAGGGACACCTGCTGGATACCTGCCGCGGGCATAGAACTCCAACCGTGCAACAAAACCGGGTTCCGGGGAGTCCTACAAGTGTGTCTGGGCAGGTTCGGGCTAGGAACACTAGCCATACCTGCCCGGTGGATGATTTTCCAAAGTTGACCCCCGTGTGCAAAAATTGCACACTCCCACACTCAGCAAAACCCTAGTTTACGAAATGAATGCACAATGAAGCCACTGGGCCATGGGGAGACCAACGGAGTCGATGGTTCGTTGGTCTGACGTCCGGTTTTCAAGTTATGTCGAGTTGCAAGTCGCATGAAAATGCCGTTCAGGGACACTTGGTGAATTTCCGTCCGGGAGCCAAAAAGCAAACGGAGCAGCAAGATTGCGTGTCGTTGGCTCTTGCAAGTGTGTGTGGGCAATGCCGACATGGGAACACTTCCAACACTGGCTCGGGGGAGGGTTTTGCAGAGTTGACCCACCAATGCGAGATTGCATGCAATAAAACTGAGCAAAACCCTAGTTTACGAAATGAACACACAATGAAGCCACTAGGCCATGGGGAGACGAGGGAGAGGCCCCCCTAGAGGTAATCACATGCCAGGAGACCAACTGAGTCGACAGTTCATCGTTCTGATGTTCGGTTTTCGAGTTATGTCAAGCTGCAAGTTGCATGAAAATGCCATTCAGGGACACTTGGTGAATTTCTGCTCGAGAGCCAAAAAGCAAACGGAGCAGGAAGATTGCGTGCTGTTGGCTCCTTTAAGTGTGTGTGGGCAATGCCGACGTCGGAACACTAACAACACTAGCTCGGGGGAGGTTTTTGTAGAGTTGACCCACCAATGTGAGATTGCATGCAATGAAATTGAGAAAAACCCTAGTTTACAAAATGAATGCACAATGAAGCCATGGGGCCATGGGGAGATGAGGGAGAGGGCCCCCTAGAGGTAATCACATGCCATGGGACCAATAGAGTCGACGGTTCATCGGTTCGACGTCCGGTTTCTAGGCTATGTCGAGATGCAAGTCGCATGAAAATGTTGTTCAGGGACAAGAGACACAACATTTTATCCCGAGAAACCCTCATGGGGAAGAAAACCTAGCAACCTTTCTTAGAATAATTATATGTTTAGAAATCAAGTACAATGAAACCATGAACAAACCCTGACCGTGAAGGGTTTTACCATATGAAAAAACCTTAATGACACATGACAACAAGAGTACTTATCTACATGAAGATGACCTCCAAGCCATAAGGATAACCAAGCATATCCTTCCCAACCAACATTAGAAGGCACTTTATTTCTTGAATCTCGAGGTAACGTTTGTTCCTTTCACCAATGTTGCTTTGAGCACTTGTATGTAGTTACTCATATGTAATGTTGAATCTAATTGTACAATCAAATATTGGGCACTGATGAAATGTGTAGCATGTATTGCACTTAGTTTTATTAAATTACACATGAAGATTGACTTAACTTGTAATTTAATCATCCAGACTCACAAATTTTAATTACACCTATCCAATTGGTGTGCATGAGTGAGTTCGTTGAAACCTTGAAAAACATTGTATTGCATTTAGTTTGATTAAATTACATGAGGAATAACTTTGACATAACTTGTAATGATCATCCAAAATCACAAATTTTAATTAGATACCAATTAGTGCACACATGTAGTGAGTTCGTTGAAACCTTTAAATATAATAGTTTGTTGTTTTGACATAGCGCATTCATGAGTAATAGATAATCCACACAAATCAACACATTAGATTGACACAAGAACACGTGGAAACCGAAGAACAAATACAAAGTGAAATGTATCATTCATTTATAAGTGAAATGTCAATGTGCATATCTCCAAAAGTACATGTATATCCAAAAATACATGTATCCATTGAAGTCAATGTACATGTCTCAAAAAGTACATGCATAATAAAGTCAATGTACATGTCTCCAAAAGTGAATGTATTGAAAAGTACATATATATACAAAAGTATCCAAAAGCACATGTGTCCAAAACTATCCAAAACTATCAAAGCCACATGTACATGTATTCCAATGTACATATATCCCATAAGACACATCAAAACTCAAGCTTCCTCTTGTTCTTTCCCGACGTTGATCCTCTAGGCACATCTCTAGGATCAGTGTGCATCTCTGGATCCTGCAAATTAAATATCAATTGTTAAATTCAACTAACTATGTACACTAATACATTAGCTCAACAATTAACTCAACAATTATCAACTGGTGCATGGAAAGTGCATGAAACACTTGGTCACTGAAGGACATCTCACCTCAATTGACAAAGGATATTGCGTTTCTTATGTAGCAGATGGAGCTGTTGGTTGAACATCCAGGATGGTCGAACCAGGGGGGCCAGGAACTACTCCTGCTGGTTGTGGCTACAATGAAAAAATGTTGAAATAGTTAGAAATGCATGAATAAACAATAGACAACAATAATAAACTATATAAAGATAATGTTGAAATATTTACATACCTATGTGTGATCAGTTGCCATTGCGGATGCGGCACTGATTGCTGCATCAACCATCGATGCGAGGTTTTCAGTAGACAATTCGGGTTTTTGATGCAGTAAACATGCGATTCAAACATTAACAAAAACGATTTATGCACTGGCTTTCAAGTTAAACAACAAATATCATCGAAGGATATACATTACCATGGTGTGAGTAAGCCCATGGTCGTGGGAAGCTGGAGTCTTTCTGGGAGTAGAACGCCTCACATACACACGACCCTTGTTCACGAATGGCCTGGAGGGAGATACAAATCCAGGAAATGGTCCAGATGTCTCGGATGGTGCCTACAGTTAGCAAGTGTTCATGTAGTTAGACATGCATGATTCAACAAACAAACATGTATTTAAAAAATGTCATTTTTAATTGTTTACCTAGAGCCCAGATGTTTCATGGGACGGTACGACCATGGGTGCTACCTCCACATTACCTTGCCCCAGTGAAGGATCTGACATCTGCAAGTTTAATAATTGTAAATATTAGACTGTAGATAGCATTAGTGAACTAAAATGTAAAGTATGTGGAAATTAACAAATTAACAAGTATTAAAAAACTGAAATTTTAAAATGTTTACCTCGGTGTGAGATACGGCAATAGGTGCTATATAAGATGGGCCTACCAAATGGGTAGCATCATGCCCACCTGTAGAGTCTGGAACATCTGGTTATGGGGTGTTGCTGCTGGCATAAAGCATCAACTGCAAGTTTGCAAAATTAATATATTATCTCAAACTATATATATGTGTACAAAGACGAAAATAAATGAAGAATTTATTACAATTAACCATCAACATACCTCTCTCAAAAATCCACTGAAGGCAACATCTGAGGCAAGACCATAGCAGGGACAACCACATGATGTGCACTCGTGAGGATCAGTACTAGGATGGGGATGTGTCGATGGTCCTGCACTAGTGGATGGTCCTGATGGTCCTGCATGGTGACGAGCTGGTGTATGTACCACACCAAGGACAGATGTCCCTTCCTCACCCATATGCTGAACCATAGTGCCATGGCGAACAACCGCCCGTGCCGAACTCAAAAATGCATCTCGTGTCTGTGGAATAATACGATGTGCAGGTGGGACATCTGGCCCAGGAAAATGCCTAGGAGGTGCAGGGATAGGGAGATCCTGGTCTCGAAGCCTCGCATTGGGTCGGTTTTGGGGCATCCCCCCACCGATCCTCTGAAACTGCAAGATGTCAAAATAGTTTACGTGTTTATGTAACACGAACTCTGCGTACATCTTTCGAAGGAAATACAAGGGAATTTCCCTGTTGTTGTGTGGTGGCATATCAAAAACCATGTACCATCTGTCCATCCAGTTATCAACAAATGGTTGAAATGTGCACCACTCAATGGAGATATGCATCCTGTTTACATTTGGGATTTCCCCCATCCGAGGCTCCCTAAACAATGCAAATATGAGCTCTTTGGATATTTTCAACTTTTTTATTGCATTGTAGTCTATCCCATCAGCATATTGTTGTCTTTTTCTTTCTCTATATGATGTAATATCATATAGTACATTGCTAGACTGTGAAATGGTGTCAACAATTGCATCCAAGGTTGATGCAAGCGAGTGGCGAATCCTGTCACCACCACTAAAAGTTGCACTAATGCCCCTCAAGTGGGCAAGCTCAATCAGTATCTCGGCATTGGTGTCCATAGCCGCAACTACAATAAAGACATCAATACAAAAATCATTAGAAACATATACATGGTATATAATGACGTCTCTTCAAAATTGAAAATGTATTAAATCAAACTCAAGTAAGCAATTTAATGGCATTCACTCACATACATTTAAAACTTAAAATTAAACATTTAACAATTAAAAAGTAACTTTCGTTCAACTTCTTTCTAGAAGTTAAGGCACTTCTTAACCCTCATTGGTGACTTTTCCATGCAAAGTTGGGTTTAAACTTCTTTGAATTTAGGAGTGTTATTTTGATATGTTTTGGCCTTTACATCCATTGCAGAAAACAATATTTCCATTAACTTCATAAGCTAACATTAAATTTATTGATTTCAACATATTACGCCTTGTGGTTGGAGGGGAGGACAAAGTGGCATGGAATGAAATGGATATGTATGAGTTTGCACACCTTTTCATTGCTTGGTCCACTCATTGAACCCCAGGTTCTACGCTTACGATTGGCTTAGTGGTGGGTCGGGGCCCTCATCCAGAGTCCCTCCTCACATGGATGGAGAGATCTCATAGGGGAGGAAGATAGCATTTAGACGGCTACTTCAGGATCGAGACCACCTTGAGGTGGTGGAGGAGGAATTTTATGAGTTTTCTAGTGGCACTGGGAGATTTGGAGGATATGAGGTGGTTAGAGACATGGGGGTTAAGAAACCCCTTGTTTGGTGGACAACTCATGGGGCAACATGCCCTCTTCTACAAAAGATAGCCTTGAGGGATGTCTTTCCCGATGAGATGGATTTGGACAGCAGTACTGAGTTAGCATTAGCCAACATCGATCTTAATGATCCAGTGCTAGAGCTGGTCACTTTTGATAAGGGTGATCGTATGGAGGGGTCATCCTCCACACCAGCAGATGTAGTTAGTCAGATTGGCAGAGAGGAGGAGGAGGAGGAGGAGGAGGATCAGGGTAGTGATGAGTTTGTTGATTTAGGCATGGAGGAGGACTATTGAGTCCTTGAAAGATGGGATTCTTCCATCTTGATCCACTCCTTTTTTGTATTTACTATTAGACTATTAGTCTATTTGGCATTTTTTAGTGCCAAGTGGCATTCCGACATCTATGTAATACATTTTGATTTTGATGACTTAATGAGAAATATGGTTCCGAGTCTCTGACATGCATCTATGTGTCTCAATGTCTCATTGTGATTTGTGATTGTGAATGACAAATGTGTTGTGATTTGTGAATGATCTAATTTCTATTGAATATTTCATATTTGTAATTGTAAATGTAATTTCTATTGAATATTTGTAATTGTAAATGTTAAATTTTATTGGATTTATATGTCTATATTTTTAAATTTTAATATTTTTAAAAATATATATATATGTATATAAAACGTGTCCTACATGTCCTAATTTCAGGGTTCACCATGTCCCATGGGGACACTCGTCTCCCATGTCCTTGTGTCAGGTGACTTAGATGGATACATTGTAGAAAGGGGGGAGTTCAATTTTTTTCAATTTTTGGTTGGATTAGGAATTTTTGAGTTTTTGAAAAAGGATTCATTTTAATTATTCACTCATCTCGGTTGAGGGAGATGTGAATTTAATTAGAGATTGGCTTATTCCCAATTTTATCAATATTACAAAACTAGGTTGTTTTAAACAATAAAAAAATAGTAATTTAGGTTAAGAAATGACAAAAAAATGGTATGGGTGAATGAATTACCTGATTAGATGACAATCCACTGGTGAATTTTCCTCCCGTCCAGCTAAATCGAGCTCCACCGATACTCCAGGGCACACAAACCGTCCTCATCCAACCTCTATTTCGCGTTTCTGATGCGTGAAGAGCGCCGTGGGTGGTCGAGGGTGGTCGGGACTATGTTTTTAAATTGATTTTAGATTTCAATAACGCGTACACGTTTTGTAACTACATAACATGTACGTGTTTTGTAGTTCTATAATGCGTATGTGTTATGGTTACCTATCCTACATGTCCAGTGACATGTCAGGCTTGGGTCTTACCATGGCAGGTGCTAAGTATCCGAAACGCGTTATGTTTTCATGTATCAGGAACGAGTTTTGAAAAAGTAGGATTGCATCTAAAGTGACCCTCATCTTCTTGCACACACCCAAATACTTCTTATATTTATATAAAATTATTTTTAATAGAGAATACATAATATAATAGGAGGGGAATACACTAGAAGGGTATGTAGAAATTATGAATAGGCATTTAGATGAAAACCCATGCCATATTTAATCAATGGAAATCCTTTAGATAATACTTACATATGCACCTCTTCTCTGTATAGTTGACAAAATGCACACAATAAACAAACCTCATTTTCAAAAACATATTTGCACCATAGTTTTCAAATAGAAAACAATGTATAATCACATTGTGAGAGGAGTGTACCAATTTGCACTCGAAACACCCAACAAAACTATTCTCCAATGCAATATTCCTTGCAAAATGGTTTTTTTCTTAGACTGAATAAACTCTCAATAAGACCTGGAAAAATAGCATTCCTATAAGAGGTGTTTTATTCTTTCCAATTTGGGGTAGGAAGGGAAAATTTCATAGATGACTTTTTACCACGCTGAGAAGGCCTTGGTAAATCACTATCCATGTAAACAATTGGAGTTTATTTCTCACCCTAATTGACCACACATTATGAATCTCTTGATCCACCATCTCTAAACATCAATAGACACCCAATGTGAATTAAGAATATGCCTATGCTCATGCCACTAATGAAGAAGAAAGTACAAGAGAATTATATTGAACCAAGAGATACCTAGAGCTCCACATCCAATCATGCCAAAAAGGGATACACATGTCTATATTCATTTTGAAAAGGTCCTCTAGTGGAATAAGATTGATAATATCCTTAATAATGTGTTTGTCAATAGAAAATGCACAAAAAATGGGGCTTATATTCATAGATAATATCCTTAATAATGTGTTTGTCCACAAAAAATGCACAAAAAATGGGGCTTATATTCATAGATTGGAGTAGCTTCTAGGTAAGTATGGTGAGGTTATGGGCCTCCCAATGATACCTTGGGATGTTTGTATTATGCTAAAGGATGAGAGAGTCCTATGATTGATTGATATTACCACCAAGAGTTATTTTTTCTTTTTTTAAATGTCCATATTTAGTTTTTATTGAAAATCATTATTCAAAAAAAATGTGTGTAATTAAAAAAAATCAAAATATGTATTCTTTTGATTGTAAATAGATAAAAAATTAATTTTTTAAATTTTTAAGTAAGGAATCACTTGGTTTTATTTAAATTTTTATTTATGTATTAAAAAATATTTAAGAGAAAGATTCACAAATCAACATAGTTGTGATGAGTTAAACCGTTATGAAGGTCACTATTGTTACAACAAATATTTTGAAATTGGGTTTTAATGTGGGTGTACATAGAACATTTTATGAGCCAATGATTTTCATCTTCAACCTTCTTTGTGTCACAAAGATAACAAATTCTTTCATCCCATGGCTTTTAAAAATTGTCTAGCACCTTGTTTCACAATAGAGCTAGTTAGATTTTGTTTTTATTTTAGTAATGTCTTTCTTCTTTAGGCTAGTTAAACAAAGAGATGCTTTTGATATTATAGATTAAGGTTTATCATCTCCTTATAATATCTTAATTTATATTATCCTCTAATTCTTTAACCCACCATATTTTCTCTTTAAATTTAGATTTGATAATACTTTTGACTAAAGTATGAATGTTAGTAAGCCTCTTGTCTCTCATGTTTATACTTAGTGAGAGTCCTTCTCTCAGTCAATTAGGAGAGGCTTCCTTTATATGTGGAGGATATGATATGGTGTATTGCCTTTAATTTTGAGATTATATGTTATAAAGTGCTTTTGGATTTTCTCTATCATTCTCTATGATGGTCTATGTTGCAACTCCAAACTTCACAACCATACAAAATAATAAAGTGATTTTATAAAGAAACATTCCTAAATATTTATCTGAAATCCTGTCATACAAATTAACATTGATTATTTATATTGTAAAGTATATAAATTTTTAAAATTTTAAGTAAATATAAGTGAATTTAAAAAATATGTAAATTATAAGAATTTTATAATTACTCTATTTCTGTATGTCATTTTCTTAATACCGATTTAGGATTTCAACGACCTTCAATATTTTACCACAACGAGAAACAACATATAGAATACAAAACAAGGCCAACGCTGATTAGAAACAAAGCAGAGATATACTTCCAATCCTGCCGAAACAAAGAGAAAGCAAGAACAATACAACAGCAACACCACAACGTCAACGTCATTATTGACTTGATTTTCACCCACTCATCTTTATTGCAAGACAAAGCAATCCGTGTCCACTGTCCACTAGACATCTGAGACGCTACTCAATATTCCATCCCAAACTCCGTCTGGCCGGGGCTTCCATTCACAACAAGCTGCGCCATCTGCTTCGCCACTATGATTTGGATTTCTTTCTCTTGATTACTACTGCCCAGGGGAGGATTCAGCATATGAGAAAGCCGTCTCTCAGCAGCAGGGTCAGACCCCATGATCGGCTCCACTGGAAAGTTCTCGCAGTTGCAGACCTCAACCATGAAGCCATCGGGGTCATGGATGAATAGCTGATCCACGTAGATCCCTCCGTCCTCCACGATTCGTTTCACATATTTCATCTTCATCTCTTGCAGATTTCTCTCCACGCCCTTCACATCTTCGCACTGCAATTGCAAACAAGTGGAAAAGCTCAGCATGATAATTAATTACATCTAAAGTCTACCACAATGTGGTGGCAAATATGCCTGCAACTGCAACCATGTATGAATATGACGATGGGATACAATAGAATAACAGTAATATAGCTGCAACTGCAACTGCAACTATATATGAATATGACGATGGGATACAATAGAATAACAGTAATATACCTGAAAGGAGATGTGATTATCTCTTGGATTTATTTCACTTTTCTTCGGTAGATTGTCCGGGTTCGCAGATTGCAGCAGATGGATGCCTATTCCGTAATTAAACAGCCTGCATCATTAACGGAGACAGAGAGTACAATCAATTAAATACCTATCACAAATAACTTGCTCAATAAATACGATTGAATTGCAGTCGAGAATATATTATAGTTACCAGGCGCCATTAAAGTCAAACGATCCAGGTCTCTTGACACGAACAAAACCGAGGACGTTTTCATAAAATTTGATGGAATCCTCGATCGATCTGCAGACGAGAGAAATATGGTTCAGAGACTTCAGCGACAGGGCTCCGTCTCGGCCTGATCCTCCGTTCTTAATAGAGGTCACCATTTTATCTCAATTCTACTTGGTCTGTAATGAAAACAAGAGATGGCTCAACCCTAACCCTAATGAAAACAGAGATGGCTCAACCCTAACCCTAATGAAAACAAAAGACAGAGACGACGAACGCAAGCTCCCGTACAGCCAATGGATCTTGAAATGGCGAGACGGCGAGCTGCGTTGATGAAGGTGTTGTCGGAGAACAGTGCATAAATAGGTGAAAATATGAATACAATTCAATGTATCGTATCATATCATGTTCAAGTCGCCATAGGCGGATGAAGCGCCCAGGTGACAGAAAGTGGAATCATGGTATTTCCACGTCGACCCACGTGAATGATGTGTAAATCCAACGCAACAGCTCGCAGGGTCCTGACGTGCGATCTGAGTGATGAGGGATGCAAATAAATTAATCAATCAATTGTCGCATCAATACGGCAATTTACTCACAGTTTCCATGTGAGTGAGAGATGATCCTACCATTCCCTCCAAATTTTCCAGTTGTCTAAATTTTCTCCAAAAACTATTTAATATGACATGTGCAATGCCAAATATTATGCAACTGTATATCGACGAATTCATTATTAATTATTGGCTATTTAAAAAACACGTCCCTAAATAAACTTCCAGTAAAATTGAATATTAAATGAATAATATTGCATAAGCGTAACGCTTTAGATGCCTTCTTATCCCAAAAAAAATGTTTTACAAGATTCCGATCTCCACCATGCCAGTAATTACAATGTGAAACGTATGCATAGATTAGAATAATTGCAATGGATGATGTTGATAATGGACTCCATGTTCTCATGAAGAAAAATCCCAGAAAAGTTTCACAATTTTAAAACCACATGACACAATCATATGTACAAACTATATGATACCATCATATGGCAAAATAATTACAATGGATTATTGTTCTAATAAAAGAAAATAAAAACAAAAGGAATTAATGTGGACTTCGTAGGCAATATCAATAAGATTTTTTTAGAAAAGCTCATTCCTAGTTGTATGGATTGTTAACTTTTTAAAAGTGATGATATCTCTCGTTTGAAATGCATTCATTCAATTTTGATATCCAAATGCATTCATTCAATTTGCAAAGGAAATGAAGGTTTTTCTCAATTGTTTTTTTTTTAAGTTTATTTTTACATTTAATTATGGTTTGAAATATGGTTTATTTTCCTAATTTCAAACGATTGATAGCTAAACCAACCTAGAGCTAATAAATATCAATACCTACTTATATATCATCTTCACGTATAATCAATTGCGTCTATATTCACGCATTCCCTTATAGTTATGATACAAAGTATGGGCTATACCAGTATCATGTTATTGGCATTGTAGTGCGTTAGTTTCTCGCATCATTTGGAATAGCAATTGTGATTATTATTATGAAAAGATATGCTGCTAAAAAATATGAGGACAATATATTTCTTCTCATGAATTAATCACTCCAAGATTAAGAGTTGAAATATTATTTCGACATTTCGTTAATTATGCTTTGTTTCTATTTTAGTGGTTCAAAGAGCAACAAGCAATACACTCAAGTTTTTTTTTTAATGGTAATTTTCTTTGGGAAAGGTTTAGAACCCTCATAGAGGCATGCACATTTACTTTGATGTGACAAGCTAATATACACATTCTCACTAAGCACAATCTATTTATGGAAACATGTTTTTGACAAATTTAGAGCACTCATTGTAGTTTAATGCCATAGTTTAATGCCATTCATGATGAGGTTGGTCAATGTTAAAGTGGCATCACCACCAAATGACAATGGTTCATAACATTTACAAAAACTTATGTCAAAGAAGATTTTATCATCATAGGGATTTTCTTCTCATTGAGTCGGATCCCAATGAAGGGATAGTTGACACTTCCCTAGATTAGTTTTATTGGTGAGGAGACCATAGGGAATGGTTAGCTAACCCTTCCGCCAACTTAGAATTCTCATCAAAGGGGAGCTTGGGGAAGATTTGACTAACCATTCCGCAAGCATAATATTCACATTGATGCGGATCATATGGAAGGTGTTGGTTCTTAATACCTATTACAATAGCTTTGCAAATTGGTTGATATAGTTAAATATAAATAAAGATAAAGTAATGCCACGCAACACATCAACACATTACACATAAATTACCCTTGAACCCCCCCTCCTAGGGAAAACTAGAAAACAAGTGAGCTTTCACTCATCTATTAATCAAACACTCAAAACAAGAGTTTACAACCGTGACTTGCTAGACCAAAAATCACACTTCATTACATGATCATGTTATACACTACTACTACGCCATTATAGGCATAGCAATTACATCTAATTTATAGATGAAATACAACCAACTGCTCACTAAGGACAATCCATAACTTCCTGAGAACTTTCAATTATTATGTCACAATCGAATTAGCTGGGTCAACCTTAATCAGTTGTGTGTTAAGCATCTGATCATTCAGTCAACTTCTCACCGACCGACCGTTAACCATCAACAAAACAACTATTCTAGTTGGTCAACTCACCACAATTCCATCGTTTGTCAACTCCAACTCCAGTTGAATTATACAAACCAACTATTGACTTTTCCATTTGATTTACATGTAGAGAATATAAGATTCCCAACGTTCTCCAACTTGTTGTCTTTTTTGCATAAACATGAGATTCAAAACTTCAGTTCAATCCACCAAGGCAAACAAAGCCATCGTTTCCCTACACAAAGAAAACTTCTCTGTGCTCACTGACTTAGTCAATGAGTTTGCATCATTCTTCATTGTGTCTAGCTTTTCCAATAAGACCTTTTGTTTCTCCACCATCTCTCTCACAAAATGGTATTAAACGTCAACTTGTTTCATCTTCGAATGATATGCTGGATTATTTGCCAGGAAGATTGCACTCTAACTTTCACAATCCTACCTAGAAGCATGTTGACCAAACCCAACATTTGGACACAATCTCTATAACTAAACAACTTCCTTACATGCATGAGTAGCTTCCATGCATTCATCCTCTGTAGTCGATAGTGCAATGACTGTCTTCCTTCTACTCATCCAACTGACTACTCCACCAAGTAGCTTGAACATGTATCCACTAGTCAACCATCTATGGCCAATATATTTAGCCCAGTCAGAATCGACAAAAACATATATAGTGATTTCCTTATTTCCCTTAATAGGCTCTCATCTATAACATATTTCATAATTTTTCATGCCACGCAGATACCTGGATAATCTCTTGACTACGGTCCAATGCTCTTTTCTAGGCATCTATATGTACCTACTCAATACTCCCACTGCATAAGCAATATCAAGTTATGTACAGACCATATCATACATCTGACTACCTACATCAATAGCATATGGAACACATAACATATACTATATTTGTTCCTTTGTTAGGACACTGTTCAATAGATAGCTTGACTCCCATAGGAATAGGGACCTTGACCGGTCTACTTTCTTGCATGTTGAAATGTCTTAGAATTGTCTCAACATATTTTATCTTACTTAACCAGATCCATCTACCTGCTCGATCTCTTACGATTTCTATTCCAAGAGTGAAATTTTCTACTCTAAGATACTTCATGTCAAAATTGGAGGATAACTGGAGTTTCACCACCTTTATCAGATCCATGTTATTTTGAACCTAGAACATGTCATAGACATATAAAACTGCATATATGAAATGACCACTGACTTTCTTCCCATAAACATAGTGATCAGTCTAACTTCTTACAAACCCTGGTTGTTAGATATATGTGTCAAACTTGTAATACCCCATCATGGGTGATTGTTTTAGACTGTAGAGAGGCTTCTTGAGCTTGCAGACCAACTCCTTTTCTCCTTTCATTGTAAAACCTTTAGGTTGCTTCAAATAGATTTCTTCTTCGAGATCACCATGAAGAAATGTTGTCTTTGTTAGGATAATTAATACTCCATCCTTGTCTTACTTAGCATTATTTACCTTTTCCTAGTATTTGATGATGTTATTCTCCCCTACTAGTGTGCAGATGTCATCTAGGACCCATTAGCCACCTAATGCGCCCTGCATGCATGATTTTAGGCCCACCAGAGTCAGTTCCCTACATTTTATGATCTAACTTTGTGTTCTAGCTCAGTCAACCTAAGTCCCTGAACTCTACTAGGGGTTTTAGCTATGATCACCACTGATTGTGATCTAATGCGCACTTTTTCACCTACTTTGCATGAAAAACTCACTAATGCGCTCTCCTTGGTTAGTTAGCTGACAGTAGCTTCAGTTAATTGAGTTTTGGTTGAGTTGAGTTGAGTTTGGGACTTTCGGAGCACTCCATTGATGACAATTCCTATGCTAGACTGACATGGATTTGAATTCTCCTAGGATAATCGAATTCTCTCCATTGTAACATATATATTGACTACACTGATTAATGGACCATAACACACATTTATGTTTCCATATGAGTTCTAATGCATGATTAATTTTAGTGCTCATTTCACTGCAATTTTCACTGTAATTCATCTTTTATGCTCATTCTTTCACTATGAAGCATTATCATCTCTATGATCTGTTGTGATTTATAATTTCACAGGTATCAGAGCTCAGAGAGCATAGGGTGAGAAAATGCTTTCGGTAGTGGACCAAAAGCCTCTGGATTTCCACAACAAATCATGGTGCCAATGCATTGAATTCATTGGAGAAATCCTTTGAAGTCTAGCCAGGTGTGAAGGATCCGGATAAAAGTTCCTATTGTCCTAAACCAATTCTCAATAGAAGTTTATCTCCAAAATTGAGTTTTTTTGCAGGATTTTGAAGGTTTTTCAGTGCAGCGGTAGCAGTAGTTTCAGTTTGTATTTGCTCCAGTAGTTTCACATGGAGAATTTGAATGTTCCTTTGTCTCCAAGGATCTTGGAACCCTTCAATTATCTTGATTGGAAGGTTTATATGCATATGGTGTTGTGCAACAATGGTCTGTACAGGGTCACAATGGGAAAGGAGGTCGAACCTCATGTAGCTGTTGAGAAATCCAAGTACCTGAACATATTAGATGAAGCGTTTGGTTTCATGTGTATTCATATTTCCATATATTTTCTCTTCCACCTTGATGGATTGAAGACTCCAAGAGAGGTTTGGCTGAAGCTTGAAAATATCTTCAACAAGCAGGATGAGCCGAGAGGCCATATTCTGGAGAATGAATTAATTGCTCTTAAACCCAACATTTTTGAAACCATACAACAGTTATTTTCTAAATTCAAATCCTTGGTCATGCAATGAAAACAATGTGGCATTAAGAAGAATTATGAGAAACTGGTGCTATCCATCCTAAGCAAGCTTGGTCCAGAATTTTCAATAATTTTTTCTACCTTCCATTCGAGGAGATTGTCAATCCCCAACTGGAAAATACCTTCCTTAGATGCAGTCACTGAATCTCTCATCCAAGAATAAGACAAATTGATTCAAATGGGAGACTTGAATGCCTCCAAAAATCAAGCTCTTATGGCTCGAGAGTCAAAAAGTGCAAATGCTAAAGGGACACAGACAAGGAAATAAAAGAATCAATTTGAATCCAAGCAGAAGGAGAAGTCTAATCCATCGGAAGGAGCCTCCAACTCCAAGAAGGATAATCAAAAGGGGTTTGATAAGACCAAGTGTTCCTATTGCAAGAAAGGAAACCATCCATAGATATCTTTCACAAAGAAGAAGATAGATCAAATGACCAAACTCCTTGAACAACACAACATTTCCCTCCCAGAAGGAGCAAGGAAGACTGATTCTGGAAGTGAGACAGATGATCATGAGAGATGCCCTGCACTAAAGAATGGATTCTCACAATCACAAGCATTCCTCATAGAGTCTGGAGCCTCCAACCACATGGTTTCCTCAAAAGAATATTTTTCTTCTCTAGATCTTACCGATGGTCCTAATATTCACATGGGAGATGATTCTCAAATATCTGTTGTAGGGAAGGGAACAATACAACTGGAGCATGGGAAGTTCAAAAATGTTATGTATGTGCCTTCCTTGACAACAAATTTGTTATCTGTTTATCAGATGACACACACAGGTTCACCGAAGAAAGTTGTATTTGGTCCTGACATAGTTGATATTGTAGAGATCTCATCTGGGAAGCTGATAGAAAAAGGTGTTGCAAACCATGCCTCAAAGGCATCTAAACTCTCACATTTTATGCCATATTATCTTCCTACTCCACTTGCACTTGATAAATATCAGAATGATGTCTCTCCTAATGATCCATATTCAGATTCTAAAGATGAGGATCAAGTTGAATCAAATCTTGATATTGAGTATGAAGTTCAAGCAGATCTAGATCTAGATATGGATCCTCCTCCCAATCCAAAGCCAAAATAGGCTAAAAAATCCATGAAGCTGCTAGGAGCATAACTGGAGATCCATATGATCATAAAAGAACCAAATCTCAGCATCAAGATGTAAACCTTGCACTATGTCACATAGATCCACTTCTCCCTGGGAGGTGCTACATGATGGTAGGGTCTGATCCAAAATATTTCAAAGAGGCTTGACAAGATCCAAGATGGAAGGAATCCATGAATGAAGAATATGAGTCACTACAAAACAATGAGACATGGGATCTTGTCTCTCTTCCTCTAGGGAGAAAGCTAGTTCAATGCAAATGGATCTACAAAACAAAGCTTGCATATGACAGATCTACAACCAAGAACAAGGCTTGGTTGGTTGCAAAGGGGTACTCAAAATTTCATAGTTTGGACTACAATGAGACATTCTCTCATGTAGCAAGAATGGATTCAGTGAGACTTTTTTTTTCCATTATAGCTTCAACTATGGGAGGTACATCACATGGATGTGAAGAGTGCCTTCCTGCATGGTGACCTAGAAGGAGAGATCTATGTGAAATAGCCTAAGGGGTACACTGATGCTCCATCCTTGGTCTGCATACTGAGGAGATCATTGTATGGGCTCAAGCAAGCCCCAAGAGCATGGTATGCCAAGATGGATTCCTTCGTGTTGTCACAGAAGTTTGAGAGATGAAAATCTAACTAGAATGTCTACATGCATCAGAAGTGAGGTTGCCTATTGTTGATTGTTTTGTGTGTGGATGACTTTCTCATCACCGGTGGTTCATCTACTGGGTTGAAGAACATCAATTCTGCTTTGAGTAAATCCTTCTCCTTGACAGATCTAGGTTCGTTGAAACAGTTTATTGGCCTTGAAGTAACTCAAAATGCTTTAGGGATCATGATTTTATAGTGTAGGTATGCATCTAACTTAATCCAAAAGTTCCACATGACTGATTGCAAAGTTGCAACCTTTACTTTCCTATCTGGCATCAGATTGGAAGATAGTGGCTCTACTCCCTTGGTTGATAGCACTTTGTATAGACAGTTGATTTTTAGCTTATTGTACTTCACACATCTGAGACTATATCTATCATATGCTGTTGGTGTTGTTGCTAGGTACATGAATGATTCGCATGTGACCAGGAAGCACTAGGGGGACAACAGTTCGATTAAATGAGTCGGCTCTGTTATGGCAAAAGCTTTAAGAAATAGAATGAGCAAAGCATAAATACACTACGCAAATAGCACCAATACATAGAGACAATATGCAGGAATGCGAACTAATTTATCTATTACTGAATATGAGATCATCGATTAATGTATGTTACAATATTATACAAGATTATATAGAATGTTGAGACATTTGGGTGCTTTCCTATTACATTCAACTACAAGAGATGTTAGAACGGTTCGACAATTCAACCATTACAGTCTACTGGAAGACAGAGAGATAGTCTATCGAAGTTCGATAGTCACAAGTCGTAGATCGACACTGCATGTCGATGTCGCGAAACTATGAGGTCGCAGAACTTGTAGAAGTCATGAGGTTGTCGAATTCATGTCAAATTCAAAACTTTTCGAAGTTGTGTCGACATTGATGACTTGTCGAACATAGCATCCGACAATAATTCCAACTGTGATGTGGATCAGACCTCCTTCCTTAAGAAACAATGGTCCAATTGTTTGCTCGTGAAGGTGAGAAAACTTGTCGGTTAGTTCATTAGCAGAGTACCACTTTCCTTGTGCTAGGATCTGTCCGGCTTTAGCAACTTCAAATAAGGGAATTGTGTTTGTCCTTTTATGGAGTACTCGTCGTCCCACAATGGTGTCGCAAGGAAGAGGCTCCTAAACATTTGGATTAATTTCATCGAGTTCTGCTATCGGTAAGTCATTATGTTCCAACAGTGGTGCATGGTATGGTCGAAGTAGATCCACATTGAATACTAGATGCAAACCCAGGCATGCAGGAATGTCAAGTTGGAAATTGTTTTCTCCAATTTGTCGAAGAATATTGTATGGACCATATCGCAAAGGCTTGAGCTTTTTGAATGGACCAATGAAGCCCTCCTTCTTGAGATGTAACCAGAACTTATCCCCAATTTGGAAAGAATGAGGAATACGATGCTTTTTGTGTCGAGCCTTAGCTTTCTCGTTTGCTCGTTGTAACATTTCCTATGCTTGCTTCTAGATGTCGTAGATCTGATCTCGAAACTTCAAGGCTTTATCAAATCCCCATTGGTTGTAGTCGGTGTCAGAGTTCGGTTGTGTCGAGGAGATGATCAAGTCAATAGGTGTTGAGGGTTGAATCCATAACAGATCTCAAATGGATTCTTTCCTCTAGAGTTGTGCTAAGAAGGATTTTAACTGTGTTGTATGTATGGAAGAATTTAATTCCATGTGCATTGATGCTTGTGGTTGTACATGCAAAGCAGTTGTACTACCAAGCGATTCACAACTTCTGTCTGTCCGTCGGTATGAGGATGGAAAGCTTTCAACAATGAGAGTCATATGTCTGGCTATTTCCAAAGAGTCTTGCAAAAGATGTTGATGAATATGGAATCTCGATTGAAAGTAATGGTTGTGGGTAAACCAAATTGTTTCCAAACATGTGTGAAGAAGAGCTGAGAAGTCTACTGTGTTGTTGTGGTCTTCTTGCATGGTCTGAGAATGGCCATATTAAAAAATATGTTCACTACTACTAATATCGCATCGTGTTGATGTTTGGTAGTAGGATATACCGTCAAGTAGTCAATAGAAATGTATTCCCATGGTAGACTAGGAATTGGTAGAGGTGTGTACAATTCCTGTCGTCGATTAGGCGGTTTAGCAATGGCACAAACTACGCATGATCGAATGTACTTGTTGACGTCAGTTTTAAGTGTAGGAAAAAAGAAATACTTCTAGAGAATAGCAAGTGTGTTTTCTATTCCAAAGTGTCATGCAATCTTCCTGCAGTGCACGTCCCAAATGAGCTACCATCGATGCTCACCGGTCCGTACACAAAGATGTCCAAGCTTGTATAGCAAGGTGTCTTTCAGGAAATAGTCAGCAGTCGACGAATTGTCAGTCTGAAGCTGTTAGCAGACTGGTGAAAAGTCGATGTCTTCCTGATACAACGGAGGCCAAGTAGTGGTGTCATATCCATGCATACTCATCATTGTAAAAAGGAGAGTAATGGGCATTCTGCTTAGACAATCAATAGCAGTGTTAGCTTTACCTTTCCAATACTTAATCACCAACTAGAATTGTTGTAGGTAATTAATCCACTTTAGTTGTCTGGTTTTTTGTAGTTTTGACTGGATCGGAGCGAACTGTAGAGGCTTATGTTCAGTGAGGATGATCGTTTCCTTTGCAAGGATGTAATGCCTCCATTACTTGAGATATTTCACAATGGCGTACAATTATTTTTCGTATGTCGAATATATTCTAACTGTGTTGTTAAAATTTTCGGAATGAAAAGTGACTGGGTGACCAGACTGAGTCATCACTGCGCCCAAGGCATAGTACGATGCGTCTGTCTCAATCTCAAAGGGCTTATGCAAATCAGGTAACACGAGTACTTGTACAATGCATAGCTTGTGCACATGACCAACAAGCATGAGGGGGACAACAATTCCACTGAATGAGTCGGCTTTATTATGGAAGAAGCTTTAAGAAATAGAATGATTAGAGCAGGAATACACTACGTAGATAACACCAATACACACAGACAATATGCAGGAATGCAAATTGATTTCTCTATTACTGAATATGAGATCATCGATTGATGTATGTTACAATATTATACATGCTTATATAGAATGCTAAGGCGCTTGGGTGGTTTCCCGTTACGTTCAGTTATAAGAGAAGTTAGAACGGTTTGTAAGTTCAACCATTACAGTCGACTGGAATATAGAGAGATAGTCTATTGAAGTTTGATAGTCTCAAGTTGCAGATCGACGCTGCATGTCGATGTCACGAAATTGTGAGGTCACGGAACTTGTCGAAGTCACGAAGTATTCGAAGTCATGTCGAAGTTGAAACTTGTCAAATTTGTGTCGACATTGATGAATTTTCGAAGATGTGTCGAAGTTAGCATCCGACAATAATTCCAACTGCGATGTAGATCAATGAAGGAGCCACATGAGCTGCATTGGAAGGAAGCAAAGAGGATCTTGCACTATGTTCAAGGTACTAGAGATTTTGGTATCCATTATTCTGTTGGCGCTCAGTTAGATCTGGTTGGTTTTACTAACTCAAAATGGGATGGAGACAACACTCACAGGAAATCTACTGCAGGATATGTGTTCCTGTTGGGATCAGGACCAATCTGTCGGCCAAGCAAGAAGCTGCAATGCTCACACTTTCTTCAGTAGAAGCAGAGTACATAGGGGATGTGAATGCAGCTATTCAGGTAGTTTGGATACATCGGATCTTGACATATTTTGGCATTCACACTTATCCTTCAGCAGAACTTTTCTGTGATAATCAAAGTGCCATAAGGATCTCCAGTGATTCAGTTAAGAAGCAAGGACCAAACATATTGAGTTTCACATGCACTACATCAGGGAACTAGTGCACAACTGGACCATCTTATTGCATTATTTTCCTACAGAGGAGATTATTGCAGACATTTTCACAAATTTTTTCACTCATAAGAGATTTTCCTATCTCATATCTCTACTTGGTGTGAAATCTACTTGAGTTCCCTACTGTTCATTTTTAGGGGGGTATTTTTCCCATTAAGTTTTTCCCCATTCCCTTAGTTTCATGAACAGTTCTTTTCATCATTTATTTGATTGTATGGGTGATCTTTGGTCTCATTAACCAGTGCTTAGGATGTCCAAGTTTGGATTAAGGGGGGGGTGTTAGGATAATTAATACTCCATCCTTGTCCTACTTAGCATTATTTACCTTTTCCTGGTATTTGATGATGTAATTTCCCCCCTAGTGGTGTCCAGATGTCATATAGGACCCATTAGCCACCTAATGCACCCTACATGCATGATTTTAGTCCCACTAGATTCATTCCCCTACATTTTAGGAGCTAACTCTATGTTCTAGTTCAATCCACCTGAGTCCCTAAACTCTACTAGGGGTTTTAGCTCCAATCACCACTTATTTTAATCTAATGTGCACATTTTCATCTTCTTTGCATGTATAACTCATTAATGTTCCCTCCTTGGTCATTTAATTGACATTATCTTCAATTAACTGAGATTTGGTTGAGTTGAGTTGAGTTTGGGACTTCTAGAGCACTCCAGTGGTGACAATTCCTATGCTAGAATGACATGGATTCGAATTCTCCTAGGATAATAAAATTCTCTCCATTTTAACATATATGTTGACTATATTGATTAATGGATCATAACGCACATTTCTATTTACATCTGAGTTCCAATGCATGATTAATTTTACTGTTCAATTCACTGTAATTAATATTTTCTACTCACTCTTTGACTGTGAGGTATTCTCATCTCTATGATCTGCTCTGATCTAGAATTTCACAATCTTTACATCCATTTGTTCTATAGCAATATCAAATTTTGCAGCTAATGACATTAGTACCCTTATGGAAGTTAGCTTAGCAACAAGAGATAAAATCTCACCAAAGTCGACTCCCTTGACTTGGGAATACGCTTTCGCTATCAGTTGAGCCTTGTAATTCTTGACTTATTGCTAATATTTGGTTGAGATTTGATATTTAATTATTTTAGATTTTGAAACTTGAAACAATGAGAGAATTCAATCACATTAGATTCATACATCCATAACACAAGATATACCTTGGGGAAAATCCTCAAAACTATGAAAACACAAAAACCCCAACAATTCTTCTCAGTATAATATAATGGTTAGCAGAGAATTATTTATTTTACAACATAGCAAATTGATTTTGGAAGATAAGAGATCACCCAAACAATGTTGGTGAAGATACAAAAAAAATAGAGAAGAGAGATCAATCGTGTGTGTTTTCTAGTCTGCCCAGCACATCAATAACAAGCAAGAACAATAACCTGCACAAAGAGAAGTGCCTTACCTTCAATGGATAAGAGAATTCACTTCATATTGAATTCATTAATCTTATGTAACATATTTATACATTCTTCTCATGCACCGGTTTATTTTGACTTCCGGATGAACTCGCCCTCAGACTGGATGCATCAATCTTACATGAAGAAGTGCACCCCACTTCTCATGCACCACTTTAACTCACTAAATTGTATCTTAGGATGAACTCACCTATTAACTGAAATATTTCTCACTTATATAGGTGTATAAATTAAGTTTCATCATGCAAGCGTCACACCTTATGTGTCGTCTTTTAGTTTAACATACGTGTCGTCATGCAATAACACTTAGTTAACTAGATCTTTTTTGTTTTCACTTATTTAACTCTCTTTAACTGATTATTTATTGATAACATCACTGTAGTGATCAATTCGAGTTCTCCTTCATTTACTAAAGTGTCATATTTTAGTTTAACTAAAGTGAAAACACTTTAGTTAAATAGTCATTCTTATTTAACACTTCGTTAACTGAAATAATGTTGATTGATTTACTTGTAGTGACCACTGTGAGTTATTTAGTTAACTGAGGAATACATTGTGGCTTTAACTGAATCTTGACAATTCGAGTTCACTTAGTCATCTCCTGATCAATTTGTATTCTCTTTTTCTCAATGCATTTATCTTTATCTCTTTATCTTTACTATATGGTCAATATGTGCTAACTTTAATTATCCATCACATTATATGATACGGAGAAAAATTATCAAATGTTGTGATCATAGTATATTATTCCGGACCAAATGATCATATGCTAAAATAATTCACTTTAGAGGTGATCAATCTCTAAAGGAGACTTAATAGCAATCTGGTGATCATTGTTAATAATACATCACACAACATTAAATGCTTTTAACAAGTAAAGCATGACTTTTATATAGAAGGTGCATATCTATATGGGAGATCCATCTCATGGATACCTTTATACGAAAGGTTCATGTGAGAATCATGACTTCAGACACAAGTTCGGAGCCTTGTCCAACAAGAATTTACAACATCATTACTAATTACTTCTATACAAGAGGAATAACCTTTAAATGAAAGGAAATTGTTCACCTCTATACAGGAGGATCAATATTGGTTGCACAAGATTGGTTTGGAGAATGTCTCATGATAATGTACATTCAAAACTCCCTCTTAGTGAGTGAGGTCCTCGCTGCCATACCAAACTTGTATTGGAAGTACCTGAACTTCGTCACTGACAAAGGATTTGTTAACACATCTGCAATATGCTCATCAGTAGCAATGTACTGAAGTTTCACTATACATTTCTGGACCATGTCTCAGATGAACTGATACTTCATTTCAATGTGCTTCAACTTGTCATGAAACACTGGGTTTTTGGAAAGATTGATGCAACTCTGATTGTCACACCTAATAATTGTAGGATCAGTCTTTTCACTGAACAACCATGCAAGTATCTTTCTAAGCCACACTACTTCTCGGCATGAAACACTAGCAGCTATGTATTCTGCTTCTATAGTGATATGGGCTATGGAGCCATGCTTCTTGCTGGACCAAGATATCATTGTTGATCCTAGGCTATAACAGTAGTTGAATGTACTCTTATGGTCCAAAATAATTCCTCCCCAATCTAAGTCTGTATAACCAAGTAACATGACTCCTCCACTGGAAGCATATATGATTCCATATGAAATTGTACCTCAAAGGTACCTAAGCATATGCTTACCTTCTATCCAGTGTCTATGTCTTGGATCAGACATAAATTGACTCAGAATGGTCATGGAATAACATATATCAGGCCTTGAATGTATCAAGTACATTAGTGAGCCTATAAGCTGTCTATACAAAGTGGGATCTATTAGATCTGATCCAGAGCCTAACTCATGAAGTTTCTTCAAATTGGAAACCATCAGTGTAGTCATAGATTTGCAATCTATCATGCCAAACTTGCACAATATATCCACATTGCACTTCCCTTGAGATAGAAAAATTTCATATTTTATTTTCCAGATCTCAAGGCCAAGAAAGTAGTGCATCAGACCTAAGTATTTCATCTCGAACTTTGAGGTGAGCTCCCTCTTGCACCAAGCAATGAGATGTTCCTCTCCAGTGAAACAAATCATCAACATACAAAACCAATATCAACGGTTGGTTCTTCACTACTTTTAAGTGCAAATTTGGATCAACTTCCCTCTTATAGAAACCTAGTTTCTGAAGGCAGCTATCAATTATGGAGTAGTAATCCCTAGGGGCTTTCTTAATCCCATATAGAGATTTCCTTAGATTGCAAACATGGGACTCTTCCCCATTCACCACAAATCCTTCAGGATGCTGAATATAAACCTCTTCCTCAACCTCGCCATTGAGGAAGGTTGTCTTCACATCCATTTGGTGAAGTTTCCATCCTAGAATAGATGCAAGTGAAATCATTGCTCGGATTGAGGTGTAACTTTCAACAAGGGAAAAGGTATCATCATAATCAATGCCTTCTTTCTGAGAGAAACCTATGGCAACGAATTTGGATTTATACTTCTCAATGCTACCATATGAAGCCTTATTTATCTTGTAAATCCATCTGGAACTCACAATGGACTTCCCATTAGGTTTGGGAACAACCTCCCAAACATAATTCTTCATTATAGAGTTGTACTCCTCTTCCATTTCATCTTTCCAAACTTGTTTCTTTGCAGCTTCTTCATATGAGGATGGTTTTGGACATAGGGGATTCACTCAATAAACCACAATCATAGCACGTCCGTTCGTGGCATATGAAACAATACCCCTAATTTCACTAAATATTGGAAAATACCTTCGATTTTTTTTTTTTTAACCCCCTACCAATATGCCTTCCCAATTTAAAAAAACCTCTATTTTCACTAAATATTGTATGTATCAATTTTTTCATTAACATTTTTTATACCCCTTTATATTTCTAACTAGTATATTGATATGATACCCCTCTTATGATCCCACATGCATTCTACAATGCACCTTGCTTCTTTCGATGTATATTGTGGATGCACCTTACTTCACCCACAATGAAATTACTCAACCACATATCATAATGATTTGCAACATCTAATGGTCTAATGAAGAGATAGGAGATCGCTTCTTGTATGTCACTAGAGCCAATGCACATAGTACAACATTTAGATTGCATGTTACAGTTCCCCAATTGCTGACTAAGCCTATTGTGGTCTAGGTATCCAAGATTCCAGGGCCTATAACAAGCTCTAGGAGGCTAACTAAACCTCCCAAGGCCTTTAATAGGAATGAGTGGTTGGGTATTCAAGCCCCCAAGGCCTATCGAGGGCCTATAATAGGACCTTGAGGCTTAGAGCCTCCCAAGGCTATTAGTAACAATTGGTTGAGTGTTATTGGTAACAACTGGCTGTCAATGATCACTATCTCTCGACTATGATCGACTGGAAACCCACTTCACCATGAAACCCCCTGGCCTCAAGCATGCCTCAAGACATGATTTCCTTGCATACGGGTAAGCCCGAGCCTTGCCTCAACCCAATTTATCATCCGACTGTGATCCTGCCATCTCCATTTGGTGAATATTTGTCATCCCACCCATATAAAAAAGACCCCAAAGTATTTTTGTATTGTTACATTAAATAAAAAAACCCTTTCCCCTTAATATATAAGCAATATAATTTTTAGGTTTTCATGAATATTTAATGCCGCAATATGAATGAACGTGGTATTATATTTCCTTCTAGTGAAGCCCCCGTGGTTTTGGATCACTGATGTGACTCATCAGCGCAACATACCCTGAATATTTGTTAGGTTTCTTGCTCTCTCTGGATGAGCCTGTTGCGGCCCCATGTTTCTCTGCATTTTGTAAGCTATCCCAGCACCAAGCAGATCTTCTTTTAGTGACAGGTTCATCAGGTGACCTCTCAATCAATTCTACTGGTTCTTCAAGAGCTAGAAAATTTGAGACATATTCTGGTTTCTCCCTCTCAAACTCTGAAGGAGTAGAATCAGACTCGGGATCCTCCATATATGAATCACATTGAATCTCTTTCAATCTTTTGAAATCATATTCATCATGGAGGGTAACATCTTGGCTAACTTCAATGTGTCTCTCACTAGGTACATATATTCGGTATGCTTTGGATGACTCTCTATAACCCACAAAGGTGCCTTTATTTCCAGAAGTATCCATATTTGTTCTCTTTTCTTTCAGTACATGAATGTATTGTTACTATTTGGTTGAGATTTTATCTTTAATTCTTTTATATGTGGAAACTTGAAGCAATGAGACAATTCAAACACATGAAATTCATACAACCATAAAACAAGATATACCCTGGGGAAATCCTCAAAACTATGAGAAGAAAAACCCCAACAATTCTTCTCAGTATAGTATAATGGATAGAAATGAATGATTTATTTTACAACATAGCATATTGCTTTCGGAATATAAGAAAGCACCAAACACTCTTCATGAAGATACAAAACCAACAGATAAGAGAGATCAATCAGAGAAGCACCTTTCATTTAATAATAATATCCCGCACACAAAGAGAAGCGCCTTGCCTTCAAATGAGAAGAGAATTCACTTCACACTGGATTCATCAATCCCATATAACATATTTAAACATTCTTCTCTTCTATTTTTATCTTCTAACTTCAAGATGAATTCTCCCTCAAACTGGATGTATCAATATTGCATGCAGAAGTGCGGCCCACTTCTCATGCAGTGCTTTATCTCACTTAATTGTCTCTTAGGATGAACTCCTTTCTTAACTGAAAGGTTTCCCACTTAGTTAGGTGGATAAATTGTAATGTCCCAAATTTGGCATTGGGTCACAATGGCCTAATCACATTGTCCCTATTCAGTAGAGTTTGTCAAATTGATGCTAAAGTTCAAATAATTGCCGAGGAAAATTACTAGTTTCCTAGGTTTGGGGTGGAAGCTTTCGGATTTGGAATAATGGGGATAATAAATGATGTTTGAACATTAGAATGGAATAAATATTTAATAAAGGACCTAAATAAATATATACAAGTGAAAATCAAAGTGGCATTTGATCATGAAGACACATGGAGGAAGTGGGACCCACATATGGCTAGATTTCCCCACTACACTTGGCATCATTCTCTCACCAATTTGAATTCAAGGTGAATTGTAACATACTTGGGGGAGTCCAAAATGTATTTTTCATGGAATGACTCATTAAGGTTGAAATATAGAGGAAGAGTAACTCCCATGGAAGAGGAAGAGGCAATTTGGAGTTAGTGAGACACTTGGGCTAGATTCCCTATCTCTGTGACAACAATGATGAAGATGCTATGACACTTATGACACAAATAAGACCTGAAAGCTAACATATGACATATATGACATGTCAAGGCTAAAAATAGACTCCAAGAGGGTGCTCAAGGGTGTTAGGGAAGCTAAGATGCTTCCACATGTGATTTGGTGGAAGTGGGAGACTAGGAATTGTTGTACAAGTGGCGTTCTTTGGAATCTCTTCCCAACTTGAGTTGGCATGAGTCTCTTGGAAGGAATTCGACCCATGGAGGAAATTAGAACTTTATAAATGTAAATAACAAAGAATGAAACCATCTTTTGGTCATTTGTAGAATTTGCAATTGCATTTGTGTAGAGGGAGAGCTAGTGGATGACTAGTTTCTTGCATTAGCCAATTTCGAGGGTGAAAGATTCCCATCCAAGTTGGTAATTGGAAAGGCCATTCAGACCTTTCATTTGGAGATTTAATGGAGTCTTTATTTGCATGTGTAAGCTACATGGAATCTCATGGTTTCTTCTATTGCAGCACATTCTTTCAACCATTTCCATTTTTGATGGCATATTCTTGATCCTTGAGGGAGGGTGTTTTTGGTGATCTATTGTACTCTTTGGGGAAGCTTTTAATGCCCCATTTATTTTTTAATATGAAGTAAATACTATGTTATTCATCTCGAGAAAGTTTCAGGTCGAAATTCCAAGTAGAAATGTATAAATCTCAATTTTAATGAAAGAACAGTGTCATTTCCCCACTACCTTGTTGTGAATCAATGTAATGCTGATTATTTTGAATGAATGTATGACTCTATGATATATTTGTGATAAATATACTGCCATGGATGTCTTCTACAAGTTTCATGTACTATACTTGAGCATCTGAAGCATTTTTACTCAGTTTAGTTGTATTGGGAGGTGAAATAGTGCCATTTCCCCAAGGGTCGAATTGGGGATTTTTGAAGTTGAATGGGGAGAGGGTGAGAACAGTTGTAATAATCCATTAATGGTGCATATGAGACTTTAATAACATACTTAACACATTACATACCTATTTTCATAAATTTGAGTGGGTTTGGAGGCATTTGGGAAGCCATTTTCAGTACTTACCCCAGGGGGATTTTAACCCCAAATTACTAGTAAAATTGCATAATTGGTCTAGAATATTAAGAGAGTTTGCAGAGGTATTTTTGTGGCCATATGTCATACATAAAAATCATATTCAAGTTCTAATATCATTCATAGACCTTCCTTGAATATTTGAAGGCGTTTGAAGTCAATTTGAGACCTAGATACCAATACTAGTCAAAGGAAAATCACTAGTAAAGTTACCTACATTGATCAGAATTGAAAGAGGATTTTTAGAAGTATTTTAAAGGTCCAAAGGCATCCCTAAAACACATATTTATGTTCTAATATCATTCATATGCCTTCTCAGAAGATTTGGGATCATTTGGGGAAAATTTGGGACCTAGAGATCAAAAGTAGTCAAAGGTCGAACTAGGGAAAAAAAGTGGAAAATTACAATTTTAATAAAAATTCCTAACAAGGGACATTACAGTGGTATCAGAGCATGGTCCTTTCACTTATGTATTAGGTACATACATTCAAGAATAATTGGAAGCCATGTCTTACTATTATGATGAATCCTATGAGTACAATTCTTATGAGGAATATGCAGATGCTTATGAGCAATATGAAGCAGAATGTGAATGGTACGAGGAAGACGTGCCATTATGCAACACTTCTTACAATTTCAAGAGAAATGAAGATTATTCTTATGACTTTAAATCTGATGAATATGAGTGTGTCACACCAACCAAGGATAATTCTATGAGTGAGTTCCAAAGATGGAGAGAAAAATATAAAACCTTGCCCCAACAATATCAAAAATATCAAGAATATCTTGCTTTTAGCAAAAATACACAAAATGCCATGTCTTTTGAGTACTTTGCTGAACATGTTTTTGAAAATAGGCCCAAAAATGAAGATGTGGAGTTAGTAAAGAAAGGTTTATGCCCTTCTTGTAAAGAACCTTGGAGTGAGTATCATACATGTGTGCATGAAATTATGTCCCACTTGAGGAGAGCTTTTGGGAATTCTTCAAAAAGAGATTCCAAAGATATTGATCATAAGGAAAACAAGGGGCAAAATGCATCATCTTGCTTGAAGGATAAAAATTAAGAGACATCACAAGAGCATGAAGAAGATTCTATTGAAAATATGGAAGATCATTTTGAGACACCTTCTAGCTTAGACATGAACCAAAGAGCATCTACTGATGGATGCTTAAACTATGAAGGAGTACCTATTGATGGGTGCTCACACCTCTATGTTGGTAACATAGAGAATCACTTTTGAATGTGTTGTTGCAAGACCAAGTTCCATTAATCATGATAATGAATACCTTGTAGCAGTTGAAGAAGAACCAATATCAACTTCCCCATCACCACTTGAGCTTCATGAAGTTGGTCCAAGCAAAATTGAAGAAGATGAGGGGGTTTCATTTGCAAGAGCCTCATTTTCTTGAAGGGTCCTTAAAGATGAATGAAAATAAGATCCAAGAGTCCCTCAGCATTCTCCATGACACTCAAGCATTGGTGTCAAATTCTTGTTGGAGAGCTACTTCATTGGAGGAAACATCCTTCCTTGAAGACATGGAGAAGATTCAAAGAGCAATGTGCCACATCAAAGGTAATTTCATGTCTTTGCTTTTTTGATAAAAACCATTTGTTTGAGCTTAGTGAATTGTTACATGATGCATACTTGAAGAATAATGAGGATATTCACAAGCTCACAATTCAAAATGAGCAACTTCTTGAAAAGTTGCAAGATACTTGTTTTTCCTCCTATGTGTCAGATTGTCAAATGGTAGATTGTTTGGAGAATTCTCATGATATGGTGGATCATGAGAAATGTGGGAATTTGAATGTGCTTAATGTGTTTGAATATGAACTTGAAGAGATCCAAACACTTGATGTGGTGGAAGAGGAACTTGAATTGTCTCTTGATGAAGCTTATGCAATTTTTAAAGAAGAGCATGATTCCTCTACATTGGAACCAATATATGACAAAGGTTTCCCACTTTTGAAGGATCTGCATGATACTACCCACATGGATCCTTCCATGATGAAACTTCTGCACTTTTTTATCATTTGGGGTGAATATAGTTTATTCTCCTACATCCTACAAATTCCATGTTTTGCAGTATTAGTCTCAATGAAGTATGGGTGAAAGGGTTCTTTTTGATGGTGCCACATGAGGAGTATGGAAACTCCTAGATTTACCTTTTATGATGACATGGTTGGAGCACATTCTTATTCACATTTGCAACAAAATTATTTGTCACTTTATGATGATGCAAATCTACATGGATGCACCTATGATATGCATTTGAGTCACTTGAAGATTCATGGTTTTTCTTGCTCAACATTTGATTCATTTGATGTTGGAGGAACTTCATCCAACACTTGGGAGAATAGATTTATGATTGGAGAACATTTTTGTTGTCAGCCACATACTTTGTTATATTTTTATGATTCTCACATTCATGGATGTATGGGTGAGACTTCTTTGAGTCATTTGAAGTCTCCTTGTTTTTTCTGCTCATTATTTGGTTCAGATTTTAGTGGAGATTCTTCATTCACTTCTTGGATGAAAGAATACATCGCTGAATATTTTGATGCATATCACATCTTTTTGGAGCAGCATTATAGGACATGGGATCTTCACCTATGTCATTGGAGCAGATTTGATTGGTCACTTGAAGCTTGTATGCACTTGGAAAATGGTGGTCTACTTGCTTGGAGGTATAAGCATTTTCATGACTCTTTGATGAAGCATATCCTTGATGTACATTTTCATTATGTTTTTTATGTACTTTGATGATATATATTTGGTACTCATGATGTTTGGAAGAATGCATACAAGAAAATGGGATCCAGGCATCCTCTTATCTAATGGTGTGGGTTGGAGAGCACTCTTAATTGTTGGGGGTGCAATACAAGCAATGGGACCCTGGAATAATTTTTGTCTCATTGGTTTCATTTTTTTGGGGGGAAGCAAGCAGTATGGGAGATGGATTCCCCACTTAATAAAGTGATTTTAATCAGAGTAGTGCAGTAACAAGCATGGTGGTTCCTCTCTAAAATCTTCATGGAAACTCAGACTCAAGGTTGGGCAATTCAATGGCAACTTCAAAGAATTATACAGAAAGCAGGTTCTTCAACCACCCCATGTTTAAAATTGCTTGAGGACAAGCAATACTTGGGAAGGGAGTATTTGTAATGTCCCAAATTTGGAATTGGGTCACAATGGCCTAATCACATTGTCCCTATTTAGTTGAGTTTGTCAAATTGATGCTAAAGTTCAAATAATTGCTAAGGAGGAAAATTACTAGTTTCCTAGGTTTGGGGTGGAAGCTTTGAGGATTTGAAATAATGGGGATAATAAATGATGTTTTGAACATTAGAATGGAATAAATATTTAATAAAGGACCTAAATAAATATATACAAGTGAAAATCAAAGTGGCATTTGATCATGAAGACACATGGAGGAAGTGGGACCCACATATGGCTAGATTTTCCCACTACACTTGGTATCATTTTCTCACCAATTCGAATTAAAGGTGAATGGTAACATAATTGGGGGAGTCCAAAAGGTATTATTCATGGCATGACTCATCCAAGGTCGAAATATAGAGGAAGAGTAACTCCCATGGATAAGGAAGAGGCAATTTGGAGTTAGTGAGACACTTGGGCTAGATTCCCTATCTCTATGACAGCAATGATGAAGATTCTATGACACCTATGACAAAAAATAATACCTGAAGGATGAAATATGACATATATTACATGTAAAGGCTAAAAATAGACTCCAATAGGGCGCTCAAGGATGTTAGGGCAGCTAAGATGCTTCCACATGTGATTTGGTGGAAGTGGGAGACTAGGAATTGTTGTACAAGTGGCGTTCTTTGGAATCTCTTCCCAACTTGAGTTGGCATGAGTATCTTGGAAGGAATTCGACGCATGGAGGACATTAGAACTTTATAAATGTCAATATCAAAGAATGAAACCAGATTTTTATCATTTGTAGAATTTGCATTTGCATTTGTGTAGAGGGAGAGCTAGTGGATGACTAGTTTCTTGCCTTAGCCAATTTCGAGGGTGAAAGATTCCCATCCAAGTTGTTAATTGGAAAGGCCATTCAAACCTTTCATTGGAGATTTAATGGGAGTATTTATTTGCAGGTGTAAGATACAGGGCATCTCATAGTTTCTTCTATTGCAACACATTCTTTCAACCATTTCCAGTTTTGATGGCATATTCTTGATCCTTGAGGGAGGGCGTTTTTGGTGAGCTATTGTACTCTTTGGGGAATATTTTAATGCCCCATTTATTTTGTAATATGAATTAAATAACCTGTTCTTCATCTCCAGAAATTTTCAGGTCGGAAATTCCAAGTAGAAATGTATAAATCGCAATTTTAATGAAAGAACAGTGTCATTTCCCCATACCTTGTTGTGAATCATTGTAATGCTGATGATTTCGAATGAATGGATGATTCTATGATATATTTGTGATCCATATAATTCCATGGATGTCTTCTACAAGTTTCATGTACTGTACTTGAGAATTTGAAGCATTTTTACTTAGTTTAGTTGTATTGGGAGGTGAAATAGTGCCATTTCCCCAAGGGTCGAATTGGGGATTTTTGCAGTTGAATGGGAGAGGGTGAGAACAGTTGTAATAATACATTAATGGTACATATGAAACTTTAATAACATACTTAACACATTACATACCTCTGTTCATAAATTTGTGAGTTTGGAGGCATTTGGGAAGCCATTTTCAGTACTTACCCCAGGGGGATTTGAACCCCAAATTACTAGTAAAATTGCATAATTGGTCCAGAATATTAAGAGAGTTTGTAGAGGTATTTTGGTGGCCATATGTCATACATAAACACCATATTCAAGTTCTAATATCATTCATACACCTTCCTTGAATATTTGAAGGCATTTGGAGTCAATTTGAGACCTAAAGACCAATACTAGTCAAAGGAAAATCACTAGTAAAGTTACCTACATTGATCAGAATTGAAAGAGGATTTACAAAAGTATTTTAAAGGTCCAAAGGCATCCCTGAAACACATATTTTTGTTCTAATATCATTCATATACCTTCTCAGAAGATTTGGGTTCATTTGGGGCAAATTTGGGACCTAGAGATCAAAACTAGTCAAAGGTCGAACTAGGGAAAAAAAAGTGGAAAATTGCAATTTTAATAAAAATTCCTACCAAGGGACATTACATAAATTAAGTGTTGTCATAAAAGTTTCACAACTCAAGTGTCTCCTTTTAGTTTAACATAAGTTTTGTGATGCAATAACACTTAGTTAACTGAAATCATCCTGATTGATTTACTTGAAGTGACCACTGTGAGTTATTTAGTTAAATAAGGCATATCTTTAACTAATGGTTTAACTGAAGCATTGATTGAGGAATACATTGTTACTTAACTGAAGTTTTAACCATTCGAGTTCTCTTTAATTAGTTGAAGTGTCTGCATGGAAAATTTCAAATTCTATTGATCTCTATGCTTTACCTTTTATTTCTTTATATCTTACTGCATGGTCAATATGTGCTAAATTTAATTATCCATCACATTACATTATACTAAGAAGAATTATCATATTATGTGATCATATTATACTATTCTGGACCAAATGATCATATGCTAAAGTTATTCAGTTTAGAGGTGATCAATCTCTAAAGGAGACTTAATAGCAGCTAGTGATCATGGTTAATAATACATCGCACAACATTAAATGATTTTAACAAGTAAATCATGACCTTTATATGGAAGGTCCACATCTATACAGGAGGTACATCCCATGGATAGCTTTATACAGAAGGTTCATATGAGAATCATGAATTGACACACAAGTCCGAAGTCTTTTCCAACAAGACTTTACAACATCATTACTAATTACCTCTATACGAGAGGAATAACCTTTACATGGAAGGAAATCAAAGTGTTCACCTCTATATGGGAGGATCAATTTTGGTTGCACAAGATTGGTTCGGAGAATGTCTCTTGACGCTGTACATTTAACACTTGTTGCATTCATATTTTTCTTAAACACGCATTTACTGCTGATGGGTTTCCTTCCTTTGGGTAATGCAACTAGATCCCATGTTTCGTTTTTCTTAAAGTACTCCATTTCTTCTTCCATGGCCCTTTTCCAGAGTTTACCATCTATCGAGTTGATCTCTTCCTTTTCCTACCTCAGATCATATTCTATGGAATATAATGCAAAAGTAGAGCAGAAGTCAGGTGGACTATACCTTTATGGTTGTTTCCTTTCTTGAATAGACCTCTTGACATCTAAATTCTGTTTTTCCACCACTTCATCGGATTTATCCGACTCACCTAAATCCAAAAATTTTGTTGTTCATTTCAAACTCTTTATTTTTTTATTCTTCTTTTTAACCTTTTTCTTCCCTAGAAGTTCCTCTGCTTCTATGAAGTTCACATCTGTATTATAAAATACCTTTCTTGTGACTAGATTCCACAACTTATAGCCTTTTACTCCATCCTTGTACCTAATGAAGATGGACTTCTTTGACTTGCTATCGAGCTTGGTTCCTTTCTCTTATGTTACATGCACAAAGGAATCAGACCCAAACACTCTAAGATGTGTAAGAGAGGGACTTTTACTATCCCATTCTTCATATGGATTCGTGTCAACTAGATCCATTGTTGACACAAACCTAGTCGACAGGGATTCCCAGCACTATTGACACCCAAACCACCGCGATCTCCCTCAGCACTGACCTAGACAGGTTTTACCCCGTCCAGCAACACCTGCAGAGAAGATGAGCTCTCACTCGAGATGTTCAAGGGAGATTTGACGGAACCATGTTTCCACCGAATGAAGGAGGATGTTTGTGGATCAATTACTTAACTTATTGCAACATTTCCTAAATAGATATAAGCATTTAACTTTAGCATAAATCATATTCATGGCATCATTCAACAGAATAATTCATAATTGCAATAGATATAACAGTAAAGCATTAATCACAACAAGGAAGCATTGCATCATTCATGTATTCATATCACAAAATGCATTACCACAGATAAACAGGAAAAACACAAGGATTCTGCTCAACAAGTCTGTCGCATCATATTCACTCTGCAAAAACCCAGATACAAAATATTTAGCCTTCAGCATCATATCGAGATCTCTCAGATGTTAACAATCATACCCAGCAAAAGATCGATCTTTTCCCAAACATAGGTTATGCAATACTTGCAACCCTACATTTATTTATAGGCCTACGCCTTTACATTGATTGTCCACTTACTAACTACTTCCTAACCGACACTTCAGAATGAACAACCCAAAATTTATCTATTATGGTCCAAATGACCCAAAAACCCGCATACTGCAGTTTAACTAACCCAAAATTACATAAAATATTATCATTTGCGCTCAACTTTCCGCCTTCTGTGGTATCCTTAGCCTTGTGCAGCATTCGCGATGTTGCGATGTTAACCTCTCATTTGTCTTCACCCTGAAGGCTTCGTACTACTGGCGGATTTCGCTAACCTGCTGTGTGATTGTGGCGGTGACTTCCTAGCTCTCAGTTAATTCCTGTGCTAATGGGTGGTCAACCAGGTGCACATCAACTTTCTTCCTTCCTTCCTGTACCACCTGCAGGGCAGAGTTAGTCGCAGCGTCAAACTGTGCCCCGAGTTCTTGAAACTCGTCTAACTGCACAACACGCTTCTTCTGATGTTCTTCCTTTTTGGTGACTCACTGCTGCAATGCCTTGAGCTCTACCGATTTGGATACCTGTGTTTTTGGTGGCATCGTGCAAATGGATGTCTTTAGTGTTGCCAACAGTTCTTCCGCCTCGCATCATTGCTTGGTTAGCTGCTCTAGTGGCTTGTCCTGAACAATACTGCCCCAAAACAGTGCGGTCTCGGCAGTGATCTTGGTCGCTTCCTATTCCAACTTGCCTAGTTGGATCGCCAGCTCTTCGATAGCGCTCTTTCGTGCTGCGATGACTTCCAGTGGTGTGGCCGGCTGGAGTGAGTGGGACAAGGTATCATTTTCCTCCGGTAACCCGACGATGACAGCCCCCAACTTCTTCGCTCACTCAACTGGATGCAATGCCTCTGTCGGCTCCAATACATGTTGACAAGATTCAACGATGGCCTCCTCCAACCGCACCTTATTGTTCCATGGGGTGGTTTTCTCCACGCTCAACCAATCTTGTTCCTTCTTGAGATCCATGATTTCTCAAGCCTTGTCGACCTGAAGCTTCTCCAGTGAATCCTTGAGATCATCGCCTACTTCCCATGCTGCTACTGCCTTCCCCTTAAGTTCCTCGACTTCCTTTCGTAACACCACTTCACCCTCTTGTAAGCATAATAGCTGACTCCTAACATCCTTCTCTCTATCCGCCAGTTCTTGACTGGAAACCGCCTATAGCTGCACCAATTTCTGTGATGATAGCGCGTTGATGTTAATAGAAAATACTTCCAACTATCACAGTGAACTTTTTAGAGCCTCATCATCAGTCGCAATCATAGTTGGGGGAATTTTTACATTCCGGACCCATGGCTCAGTTTTGATTGCGCTAACTGCCTGTATAGTTGCTCCCTCTGGTGCCTTCTTCAAAATGACATCGCACAAGGAAACCAGATGGGCAGTTACTGCATGAAAACCTTCGTCCACCTTTGTCGTTATTGCTCCAGCCTCCTCACTAGTTGCATTATTTATAGCTAGTAGGAGTCAGTCGAGCTGCGCCTCCAATGACAAGGGGATCCCACTGATTGTCCCATGTTTGTAGCATGCTTTCATTCTACCCTCTTCAAGCTCACGCTATTCATCCATAGGGGTCTGCGACGACTCCTGGTCCAAATCTTGGTGAGAAAAAATAGTGACCAATTCACTTGCACACCTTCTACATAGAGCTCCCCGCATGTGACAACCCCTAAGTTGCCTTGGTTGGGCCGATTGTTTCGAACGATTTTGGTAGCCAAGATCCATGCCCCAATTTTAACTGCGAGCTCATTGATGGTGTCTAGGAGGTAGGCCCATCCGTCGCGCTTCATTTTATATTGCTTCCTCAACCTTGCCGCGAGATTTTTTTCGTTGTTCTTCCCCTGAAAATATTGTGATGGGTCTACCCCGACCTTTGGAAACACTGTGACTTCGGAAATCAATTCCATCGTGATGGTGACCTGCCTATCCAACCATAGAATGCCGCCATGAAAACAGGTTAGTAGCTGTTTCACACAGGAATTTGCTTTCATCAACCTCCCAAAGTGTGGGATGTTGATCAAACCCAACAACCTAACCTTCTTCAAACCGCATGCCCATTCATGTGGAATGCATAACATCGGTCTTGTCTGCCTCGTTGCTCATGGCTTAAAGGGCTTCATCATGATATTTTCCAGTCCCAGCAAATCATGATCAGCATACTGTAGCTACATCAACGCAGGCACAATTTCGGTGGTGCAGCTCATACCTAGTGGAATCCCTAGCATTTTTATTTGATATCGCTAGTTCTTAGTGGGCTTCCTCGGCTACATACCAGGTCAACATGGAGTTTGGTAGCCCGAAATATCCGTAGCAAAAATGACAGCTCAGACTATGGATTCCAAAACACCAGAGCTCGATGGGCTCGTCTCCGCGACCCTTTCTGACACTTGGGCAGTGGAGCGGGTCTACCACTTCTCTGGGCATGGGTAGGTAGGCTGCATCCCCCCCCCTCTTCTGTTGCACAATGGAGGACTATCCCACTGGCATGCTAGGAACTTCTTCCACGAGATTAACCTCCCCTTCAATACTAGTAGGGATGATGGGTGACTTGGTTTCCCTTGAAATCTCCACCATATCCGGCTCACCCAGCATGTCACACTCAATCCTCGCAATGCCAACAAATGTCTCAATCTTACTCCACCCAAGAACTTGCTGAAGACACCCGAACTGCACTTTGCATTACAACTCAACCTTTCCCAATTCAACAATTGAGAGAAGAACTCACTCATTACAAACCTGTGCCTTCCGACGAGCCTTGGCCAATTCTTATAGCACTCAACTCGATCCCTCGTAATCATGACAAAATCATGCATTAACTTGGACCAAATCCTGTCTTAATGACCCAAATACATCATCAATCCTGTCACCCGATCGACTGGATTGACCATTAATGCCCATCATTAGAACAAGTCTCAGTAATTAACTGTCTTGAACTTTTTGCATTTATGGCTGATTTGACTCGGTCCTGCTCCTACTGCTGTTGCGAACCTGCTCCCAAACTGCGATGAAAGCACTTCTGCTTGCGCATTCTGTTCCTGTTGGTGCCCCATCCTTCCACCGAGCATCCTGCTGTCTTTTGTTTTTTTTTCTGATGCGACTTAGGCATTGCGCTTCTCTGAGTCCAACCTATAGGGATTTAACCTACTACCATTGTTAAACTTTGAGCATCGCTCCATCTAGTTGCTACAACTAGACTACCCCTCCTGAAGTTATGCTACCGATGCGATATGGGCCAAGTCAATGCATCTGCAACTTTCTTGGATGCTTCATAAACTTGCTGTCATACAACAACACCAAGTCACCCTGCAGGAACTGTTTATTTTTTATATGGTGATCATGCCAAGCCTTCTATCGATCCTTCTCCACCCTCTGATGAAACCCAGTGATAAAGCGATCTTCCTCAAGCTGTACTATCTACGTTAGATGTTCTCCTAATGCCGCTTCAACGTCCATACCTATTGTCGCCGCTATTCGCAGACTCGGAACGATGTACTCCATAGGCATGATTGCTTCTTTCCCATATACCATCTTGAAAGGTGTCTTTCCCGTCAACCTTTTACATGTGGTGCGATACGCCCACAAAACTGCTGGGATCTTCAAATCCCAGTCGTCGTGGTTTTTATACCTCCATATTTCACAGTGTTGGATCTTTACAATAAAAACATTTGACGACACTTCCCCTACTGCCTAAAACACCTAGAAGGGAAAAGTAATGAATGACCGATAAAGAAAAATATTTCATGTCACCTAACAAACCCAACTGAGACCTATTTCATCAGCACTACCGCTCCTTGCTTAGGCTTTAGGGCGCGGTATTCCCTACTACCGCGTTATGCTTCTTGGCTTGAGTGTGGTGCTACCGCCCTATGCTCAGGTTTAGGGGCACATTAGTCTCTTTTTAGCCTTTTTTCCATGACTTGTGGGATCTTGATCTTCGAGAGATTTTTAAGGATTGACACCTTTGTTTCAATCCTAACACACCTTCTCAAATTAGTGGGTATGATCCACTAAACACTCCCAAGATCCATTCTTCTCTCTTGTTGGTTAATCCTCCTACACACTATAAGAGAGAGGCCTTCCATGAGTAAAGGGGAGGACTCTTTGAGATATCAAACCTATGGTCTTAGATCTTTGTGGAGATAGCTAGACGAGAAAGCACTTGGAGCTGGGAGTTGGCTTGGACATCAAGTAGCTGTTGTAAGTAACTTCAAGTTTGCAATAAAATTATAACTTGTCATGTTTCCCGAATTATGTGTGTTGATGTTGTTTCAATTACATGATTTGTTTCTATGATAGATTTAGATTCTAACATATATTTCAAGTTGCTAGAAATATTGCATATGCTTGTACTTTGATTCATCCCTACAAGTTCATTCGCGAGGACTTGAGCATTGGAGCAATAACTAGGACGAGCGACTAAATCAAAGGTTAGTTAAATCTCTTCTATTTCTTTCAGTAGTATAAGCTTGAAGCACTTGTTTGAATCTAGGAATTCAAGGTAGCATTTGTTATCTTTTTGTCTTAGTTTAAAGTCAGATGAGTCTACTTTAACCTAAGAGAGTTTCTACCTATCTGTAGGAAGAAATATCTACAACAAAAACTGGCGACTCCGCTGGTTTGAACCCCATTTAATTGATTCATTTCACTTTTAGCCATTCTTGATTGTGATTTTTCTTTCTTTTCAAACCAGTACTGGATTTTGGTCTCTTTGACCTCTATTCATCCCTCCTCTCTACATCTTTTCTCCCTTTGTGATTAGTGAGTCCCCTGGGCCTGCCGCACCCATGGAAAATTCAAATTTTTTCTCAACAGTTGTGCTTTTTGCACCCTTTGCAGCAATACCGCGCCCCTATCACTCCCTCCAGAGCAGTAGTACTATGCCCTGTGCACTCCTTAAAGCACAGTAGTGTACTAGTACCATGTATCATCCTGTAGAACCCACTTGGTAGTGCCTGCATGTTTTGATTTTTTCTTTCCTGTTTGGTTTTCATAGGTCATCCCTGACCTTCTCTTCCTCAAATTGGTTTTTCTTGTTGCTCACTAGCATCCTGTCCCTTGCACAGTTATTTGTGGTTTGTTTATCTCTTGGTGTGAGCTTGATTATTTTTGAGTTGGTGGCATTATTTGTATACTTGGTCACCCCTTCACTTTGATTGCATTGGCTTGATCCTTTCATCATAACCAAGTTGTTATTACTATCCCCTTTCACTAGATTATGCAATTTTTAAATCACATTGTTCTTATAAATATTATCTTTTCCATTATCATTATTAAAATCCATATTGGAAATTGTCATTTGAGAACATTTATTTTTCTTTGGTTGAAACGATCTAGTTACATTGTTATGCACTAGGAAGTGAACCATTCAAATTTGCCACATAAATTCTCGTTTTGAAGCATTATAGTTGTAGATTAGTGAGATTTGAAAGAAGTGTTTATTTCAGTTTGGATTTAATTAGAAAAAGGAATTTTTTTTTTTATTTTGATGTGGTTTTTCATTGTTTTGAAAATTTCAAGCATGGTGATTGAAGAACTCTCTCTCTTCTGTAGCTAGATTTCATTGAATAAAAGGCTCATTTCGATTCATTCTCACTTGCATGGTTTGAGTCATCACAACATCACCAAGTTTCACGTCCATTTACCCGATTGAGTAATACAGCCACTAAAATCTACACTCCCTAACTTAACACATCATAACCTCACTTGAGGAGAAAAAGAATTTGTTAGTTAGGTAGGACACCGGGGATAGGCATCCAAATAATTCCCCCTTGTCATTATCATCTGAGACATAGTTTTTGTCCTCTAGGGTACAAAAATCCTCTAGTATTTGTTGACACGGTCATACACCAGTTGGTGGAGGGGCCTCCTGTTGTTTTAGGGGTTAAACCGCCACGAGATCGAGAAGTGGACGGACTCTGTGGAATGCCGCACTCCACTTAAGCCCCAAGGCAACATCGATCATTGTCTTCCTTGTATTATCTGGCCACCATACTGGTGATACAAGGATGATAAGGCAGAAGCACCGAAAACCTTTTCCAACGTGTCATGAACGAGGTAGCTTAGTAACTTTTCCACTAGGGATCTTTTACCCAGGATCCCTTTCAGTAGAGGGATATCCTTCTCTTATTGGTCTCTCACGTTGTATTGTTCGACTTGGATTTCATCACCTTGTGAAGGATACAACTTGTTGAGGTCTCCAGCTCTTAGTTAGGAGGTTTTGCATGTTATCTCATCTTCATAGAGGGTCATTTTATCTTTTAGTGATTGCTTGTTGGTATTCTGGCCATTGTTATTCTCAGCTCGCTTACTGTGACATCGGTCTTAGTATAGTTTTTAGAGCTTGCTTTTTGTCTTAAGAGCCTTTCTTTTTCTAACTCTCCTTTTGCACACTCGGTTGCATTAGGGTTTTGTGAGTTCTTTTTTACGAGCCTTCCCCCAGAATTTGTATTCCTACCAGTATGTTCGAACCACGAAGATCACGAAGAGTGCATGGATGAAGCCCACCACCACCACCACAGACCTCTAGTCCACCTACATCATGTATTCCCGCCCCTCCCGGCCATGGTGCCAACCGAGGGAACATTCCACCTCTGATCTGCACTACATCTTGAGTTCTGCCTGTAACTGTTACTCACTGTACGGTCTCAAAACCCCTTGCAGTTTCTGCAACCACTAATACACCTGAGACTCCGACTGTCACTTCACCCACTGTTATTCCAGATATATCTGCCATAGTGGACAACAATATAGTGGCTGAAACTAGTACTTCCCAAGATACTAGACTTGAGGACATCATCCTCCCTGATGTCATCACTACCCTTCCACCAGATACTTTCTACGCTGTTCCGGAAGGATCTGTTGGCACCACCGAAGGATAGAACCAAGACATACCTGAATTGATTACAGTCCCAAGCAGATACGTCGAAGTTATCGAAGAAACCCAACTTCCTGATACACCTTTTAAACCTGACTATGGCTTTCTCACTTCCCAGCGGAACCTCCTCCTGTTGTCACTGCGCCATCCAGTGTTCATCCATAGGAAACCAATTCTTCCAGCAACATAACTCGTACATTATCCCTCCCTAATCTCCCTTCGGGACACGAGATCATGGCCTCAATCCAATCTAGTATGGTTAGTCTAGCAAAATCCCCATTACTGTCGGCACAGTTTAAACTTGATACAGAGCAAATGCTCTCGACGGCTTCTAGATATCCCCATACTACCCGTCCTCTCGACTATCGGGCTCCCAACGTTCCGTCTAGCACAGAGTTTCATCAGTCCTATGTAGACGGTTCCAGACCTTCGGATATTACTATACCTCAGTTCCCTCCGGACCTCGAAAACCCTTTCCAGGATACAAACCTGGACCCAGTCCTCGATGGTACTCCTATTTTTCAAGATGCTATGGACGAAACTCCCGACACCCCTCGATTAAAATCCCCACATTTACTACCATCAAGTATGTTTTGCACACATTCTATGAGGGATAACCTAGTATTTTCTCTGTCCCTGCTTGTCACATATGGAAGACCCCCTTCACAAATCGGCACCTTTGGCACCATTGGCCAATCGACACTATCTCACCTTTCTAGTGTCGGAAGAACATGAAGTCATACCGATGGATCGTCCTTACTGACCGGAGGTTCACCTTCGGCCACTATCTACACCATTTCAGGAGGTGGACAACCGACTATTGGAACCACTAATCCCAACAACCAACCCCCTCCTGGCGGGCCATCAACCCAACCTACAATGGGACAACCCTTTGTTGGGAACCCCGCTCCTAGTCACCAACCTCCTCCCATAGGACCATCCAATCGACCTGCTGGAGGGAAACCCACTGGCACCTTCCAACAACCCTCCCAATCAGCAGCATCTGCTCAATTCGGTATGTACAACACACCTGGCAGTGGACAACCTTATACCGGTCTTCCAACCGGGCCTCATCTTCAACATCCCTCGTTAGGCATGCTTCCTTCTTGGGGATCTCAAATCCCACAGAGCGGGGGGTACTCATTATTTAAAAACTAGAACCTAGCTAGGGGGAAACCTCAAATTCCCCCCAACTTGAATTCTGGCTTCCCCTACCCTTCGGCTGCAACAACTCCATGGAACCCATCTCTTCAACCTCCACCTATTCATCAGGGTGGAACCCATATTCCATGGACACCATTGTTGCAGCCACCCCCTAACCCTGGTATGGGAAATCCTCCACTTACTCAAAGTAGTGGTAACATTCCTGGGATCCAACAACCCCAAGGAACCATTCCCCAACCAGGAACAACAAACATTCCTGGGACACAACAACCACAGGGTACAATACTCACTATCCCCACTCAGCAGAACGTCCAACCGGTTACCACTATGATTCCCAATCAAGTAATGACTTCCAACAAACAACCGGTCAACCAAATGGCCTACTACCCCCAGAACTTCCAGCAGTATCCTGCGGGAAACATGTATGGGTACAACACATAGCAATATGTTGTGCAGGGTCCCGTAGGCATCCTTGCGTTGTACAGTTACTACTCATACCCGCAGCCCAACCGTCAACTTCCTTTCTTGGACATGCTAGATTTACCTGATTTGTCGAGGCTCATCAATGATCCTATATGGCATGAACCTCACTAGCCACCTATCCCAGCAAAAATACCATCAAACATTCCTAAGGTCGATGCCAAGCCCAGGGAAGACCCCAAGAACCACGTGATGACCTTCCATCTTTGGTGTTCATCCAACTCATTGATGGATGACTCCATTGGACTACGGCTCTTCCAGCACATGCTTACCAGCACGGCAGCAAAATGGTACATTGAGCTGCCACAACACTCCTTTCATGATTTTAATACCTTCGCTATGCATTTTCTGACCCATTTCTAGCTCCCCATCCGGTACGAGACTGGAACATAATTGTTAACCTCGTTACGTCAAACCACTTCTATGCACATATCGGACCACATCCATGAGTGGCGTCGATGCCATAGGCTAATCAAGGCACCCATTCCGGATCAGCTACTTGCTGATTACTTCACAAATTCATTTTTGCCTCCCATAGCCACTAATATTGCTATGCGCATGTTAGTCATGGAGGAACAAGCCATCTCGTATTCCCAGTACATGGATTTGGTATATACCCAATCCGACACTTTACATGAACTTCTTCCCCACACCACCTGCATCACTACTGATCCAACTAAGCCTGCCACTGAACCCCCTATCAATGGTATTGTCGGTTCAGTCAAGGCCCATCCTACCATTAAACCGACGGGGAAACCAGCTCCTGCTTCCCCCGATCCACCTTAGGCTGCTCCAAAAGCTTCTACTTATCTTGCTATCTCCTCCGAAGTGAACACAGTCCAATCTACATCACAATAATCTGGAGGAAAGAAGAAGAACAATCACAGAAAGTCCAAGAAGACTTCTAACCAGTAGGAGAACCCCAAACCTCAACCCACTCACAATGACCCTAAACCACGCCGGAATGATAAGTTCCGAATCAAGTCAACAAATTCATTAAAGGATCCTCTTGTCTGGCAGTGTTAATCGACCCTTTCCCTCAATAGCAACAACAAATGGTTTCCCAAGAATCCCCACAAGGGGGCGACCCGAACAACCCACGTCGCAGAGAGACGTCCGTAAACTGCGAAATCCTGATGACGAGTAATGAATAGATTCACATAACCACTCATTCGAAGACATACAAAAACACCCCAAGTTCAAACAAACAGTCAGAGACAGCCAAAGGCAAGTCTCCTGTTGAAGATCCTTCTCCCACACCCCCCCCTAATGGCCATCTCCACATCGAGAGACTGCTTACAGACACAGTGCTACGCCCACCCAAGGGAACCATATGAAAGGCGACATTTAATCCCAATGCATGAGCTGCCCAAAATTACAACATTGTTGAGGATTTAGCTCAAGCACCATGCGCCATGTCGACCCTCGAGGTTCTCCAACACTTCCCTACACAGCGCAAAACCTTACTTTTAGGACTAGGGGTAGTGGACCCAGATACTTCAAACACCATCATGTTTAACTTGGAGTATGTCAAACCTCGGCTTTCCCATCAGTTAGCCTTCCAGGTTCATAAAAAAATCTGTGGAAATAGCATCCATCGCACTGTCTTAGATGAGGGTGCCTTCACGTCAATTATGTATTTCAACTGTTGGAGAGCCTTAGGATCACCCGAAGTCATGACATCTCCCACTACTCTCAGAGCATTTGACAGACACGGTTTTCAACCCTACAGACTCATTCCTGTGATCGTTGTTGAACTGGGGGGAAAAACAGTATCTGTACACATCAAAGTCGTGGATGCTCCATTAGATTACAATCTTCTACTTGGTCAGAACTAGTTTTACACCATGACCGCCATAGCATCTACTCTCTTTCAAATCGTACAATTTCCTCATGAAGGGAATATTGTCACCATAGATCAGCTAGATTACTATATCCCAGACTCTCTTTCGAACTCTGCCAACATCGTCCTGTTATTGGATCAACCTCAGTATCATTTCCAAGACGTTGGTGTTGGTCTTACGAAGGATTCTTCCCTTATTGGAGTTTTCCCAGAGCTGGGGTCCCTCGTTCAACCAGTCAACATGATATCATCGAGCATCACCCCCTTTAATGATTTTTGGGTGATACTGAGTCCCACTAAGATTGAAAACTACTACAACTCCATGCCGTTAAATGGGAACCTCGCAACATATGAAGCGATCCAGTCAGTCACCGATTGGATCGATCTTACTACCCATCACACAGTGGCACAACTCTCGTCTGAGACTCATTCATCCCCACCACTTATCGATCCTCTTACATTGATTTTTCCCACTGACGAATCAATCATGGAGGTAATGTGCAGTGATGAACCACCATGGGGAAATTTCCATCATCGATCTTCTTTTCCCACCATCCAGACGATTGAGCCCGATACAAAATACATCACTTCACTTGGAATGGTTCAAATCCAGTTTCCCACTTCGCTCGATGAAGTATATTTTGAAGGAAACTTGGCCAACCTTATGGCAACCACTCCCATCGACATTTCAATGAAGCCTGGTGTCTTGGAAAACATTCATGTTGGCAAGACATGCACTCCCATCGAAATGGAGTTCTACACTTCCTACTTTAAAACTTTCCCTGACGTTTTTGCTTGGAGTTATGAAGAGATGCCAGGAATAGACCCTTCTATCGTGGTCCATGAGATCCCAACCTTTCCTAGTGCCCGACCTGTTCGGCAGAAACTCCGACCCGTCCACCACCATAAGGCAGCCGCTATCAAAGCAAAAGTCAAAAAACTTTTGCGTGTTGGTTTTATCTATCCTGTCCCACTCGCAGAATGGGTATCTAATGTCATTCCCGTAGCTAAGAAACAAGGTACGATTAGAGTCTGTGTCGATTACCGTGACTTGAACAAATCTTCTCCAAAGGACAACTACCCAACTCTATTCATCGACCAAATAATCGATAATTGTGTCCGGAGTGTCATCTTTTAATTTATGGATGGCTTTTCCGGCTATAATCAGATCGAGATACTCCCAGCGAACCAGCATAAAACAACCTTTATCTGCCCATGGGGAATCTTTGCATATTGAAAGATACCTTTCGGCCTGAAAAATGTTGGGGCAACTTTCCAAAGGGCGATGTTGTATGCATTTCACAATATCAAACATATTGCAGAACCATATCTTGATGACCTTCCTACTCATTCTCAGACTAGGGAAGATCATCCTTATCACTTACGCACCGTTTTTGCAAGGTGTCGTCGCTACAATATTTGTTTGAATTTGCACAAATGCGTCTTTTGCATTGAAGCCGAAAAAATTTTGGGATTCATAATCCCCAAAAGAGGTATACGATTGGACCCTGCGAAGGTAGAGGCCATTCTAGCCCTGCCTTCCCCCACGAACATATCAGAACTTCAAAGTTTGCAATGGCATGCAAAATTTCTATGTCGTTTTATTTGCAATTTTTCTGAGATAACAAAAGGCTACATGAGGCTTCTAAAGATGAACACCCCCTTCTTGTGGGACGACGAAGCCCAACGCTCCTTTAATCATATAAAGATGGCCTTAACTAAGGATCATGTGATTCAATCCCCCAACTACACATGGGATTATATTCTTTATCTTGCAGCTTCGATTTCCAACATCGGTATGGTGTTAGTCCAAGAAAATACCAACGGCATAAAACATGTGGTATACTATCTTAGAAAGAGTCTTCTTGACTCCGAAACTCGATACTCACATGTTGAAAAACTAGCTTTGGCAATAGTCTTCACTGTCCAAAGGTTTCGTCATTACATTCTGCTCCGCCAGACCACTGTCATAGCGGATTTCAATCCAATGTACGATATCCTCACACGTCAAGTACTTGGGGGAAAATATTCCCATTGGATTGTCATCCAACAAGAGTTTGACTTGGAATTTTCCAAATCCCAATCCAATAAATCTTTGGTCTTTGTCGAGTTGATTTGTAATCTGCCCCATGCTACTGAGCAACCTAAGCCCATCGATTCTCTTCCCGATGAATCGTTGTTCCTCATCAGCACGTCCGACCCATGGTACGGGGATATTCTACTATATCTCCAAACCCAACGTTTTCGCCCCGACCTCAACCACAATGAACATCGACGTATCCAACATCATGCCAAGTACTACATTATAGTCAACGATACCCTTTACCGTCGTGGTGTTGATACCATTCTTCAATGTTGTTTGACTTTAGATGAAGCCAAACACATTCTTAATGACTGCCACGCTAGAGCATGTGGTGGTCATCTCTCTGGAGGCTACAGCCCAGAAGATACTGCGAGCGGGATATTTCTGGCCCTCGATTTTCAAAGACTGCATTGAAATGGTTAAGAAATGTCCACCCTATCAATTCTTTCATAGTAATACATGCTCACACCCTTCTACACTTCATCCTATTATTGCCATCGGCCCCTTTTCCAAATGGAGTATAGATTTCCTCGTGCCGCTGATGGTAGCAGACTATGGCTCTGGTCACCCTACGGAGAAGAAGACCAATACGTCTAGGCACACCTACGGTATGCCGCTGAAGATGTAGAGGAACATCATCCTCCTCATAGCTGGAACCCCGTGCGTCAAACCTTGTAGGTTCCGCTCTATGTCCTGAACCCCTTCTGCTTCCCCTTCCTCTTCTTCCTCCTCCGAAACAACTCGGTGCTCGATACCACCTCGGCATAATGGCGAATATCCTGCAGGTCTCTGTGGTCCACGATCTGTGACATGCACATATACATATATTAAATCTTTTTCACATATTCTAAAAATCATATATTCAAAAAATTAAAAAATACATTAATGAAGGTCATACCTGAGTTATCCCAATCCCCATCCTCAGGCAGTGCAAAGTCAATATCCTCGTGGAAGTCCAACCCTACATAGGGGTAGTCCTCGATCATCACGATCTTCTCCTTGAGCCATGAAAATAAGTCCTCACCAAAAGCTAAACGATGTGGCCCCCCGAGCCATCCTGCATACTCACTCCATCGAGCCATCCATGGCTTAGTGGGTGGACGGGTGGGCATGGTCAGCTGCAGACGCAGCAGTGGCACCCTCTCCAAGAAGAAGGTGACCAAAATTCTCCCATACCCAAAATGGTGGTTCTCTTAATTTCTACACTTGGTCACTTGCTCCTTGAGATTGGTTAACATCACTTTGCACCAGTTGAACAGTGTTGGTTCCATACAATCCACGGTAAGATTCATTTGCGTATGGGATGTCTGATGAGGACTCGTACTACCTGCTACACTTGTGATGGTAAATAACACAATTTTCAAAGGAAGTTCCACAACATCCTTGATGACCACCTTACCACTTTTCTTCTCGGGACCTTGACGACAGTAACAAGCAATTAAGGCATCAGTGCTCGCTTCCGAAGTCGTGAACGCTGTCAAGTTCACCCAGGCCCCTGTCTTTGAGAGACCCGTGAGGAAATAAATGTCCTCGAGCTCAATCTCAAGGGTATGCAATCCAACTCGAAAGGCTTGAATCTCAGGGTCCCACATTTGTATAATATGGGTGAGAAGTTTTGCTTTCTTATGAATACCTTTGATTTTGAAAAATTTTAATAACCCACATTCCCATAGTGTAGTTAAAAGTCTCTTGGTCATTTTCAGCCAATAAATCATCCTCTTCATGCTCCCTTTCTTTCCAACTGAGCATTTTTCCTCAAACAAGTTGCAAACACCTGCAAAAAGTCACAGGAAGCATTCATTACCAACTTGATAACTTCATCTTAGCAAAAAATCGAGGAAAAATCACATTTTTTTTCCTTAGGGTTCGCCACTACCGCTCATAGGGGAAACCTAACCGCACGGTAGTCCACACTACTACACCCTTGTTTAACCCTATAGAGTGGTAGTTACTAATAGTACCCTGCTTCCCGATTAAGCGAGCGCGTGGTAGTTATAGGCGCGAAAAGAGCCTCTTAGGGCCTGCCTAAAAATTGATTTTTGCCTACTGAAATCAAGTTTTTAGCCTATGAAATGAAAGAGGAGCTTGAAAGCTCTTACCTGGCATAGAAGGCTATTGAAACGGTGCTCCGGATCTCCAGTTATGGACTCTTGAAGTTTTGCCCTCCAATGGATGAAATTTCCTCTTTTAGCAAATGAACAAAGTGAAATGGTAACTTTCCATATTTACCCCTTGCTTATATAACTTTTTCATTTAATTTTTACTCATTATTTTATCCTGTTAGGTTAAAACTTATTTCACATTGCTAATATCTAGTTCCGTGAGCCTTTTTTGACAGGGTCTCCTTGAGATGTTCACACTGGCGTTTATTTATTTATTTGACCTTCATTTTGAGCCTACTTTATCTTTTTCGTGCTCTGGATTAAAACTTGAAAAAGATTCCAAGCGCTTTTCACACCCATGTCATGCTTGTCAAATTCAAGAAAATGGTGTCGAGCTTAGTCAACTTTACTCGTGCTCGTAAAACGATGAGGAAAGTATCGTTTCAATATTATTTTATTCTTTTTTTGGGCTGAAATGATTAAAAAATTACGAAAAAAACCCTTGGAGTTCTCTTTAAGCTCTTTTCATACTCCCTCATTTTGAAAAGACTGCCAAGTGATCTTGTCTCTTTCACACTTGTACAATTATTTGTATGGTCGTCTATTCGGTGATAGTTACCCCTTTTTCGGCCCATCTAGACCATTTACGAGAAAGGTTTACCTCAGTCAACTTTTGACTGGGAAAGTTCTCTCGGGAATTGTTTTACACTTTTTCGGGATCGAGGGACTAAATTTATGAAAAGTACATTTTGGAGCCTTCTTTAAGTTTTTCAGGCTCTCTAAACGTGAAAAACTACCAATTTTTCCTTCCTTGGACTCGTTAAAATTTGGCATCGAAGGACCCACTTTGGGACGAACCCCTCCTTTCTTAGGTTCGTAAAACATGTGAGATTAGACTCATCTTTGAGATGAGCTATATTGAGCATCTGTTATCCTCTTCAATCTCATAAAACAACAAAGAGGTACTCGTCCATCATGTTGGGGGAAAATGGGAAACAAATCGAGTTTATTTTGTTGGCAACCTGTCGGTCGTCACCTTTGAACATGGCATGCGTCTGTTCCATGTCTACTTTTGGGTATTCATTTATTCTTGCTGAGTTATGGTCATCATCCTAAGTCGTCTCTCTGGCCACAAGCCTACTCGTTTAGTGTCTATCCTCTGCTATCAATAATCCCTACTGCCAGGTCCTGCTCCATGCCGTTATATGTTCAAAGGGTTGCATCATTCAAAGTCATTCATTGTGTTAGACTTCCGCTGTGTCAGTACATGTCCTATTGTTTCATCGTTCCACACTATCTTTCGTTCCGATTTCATTTTGATGATGTGGGAATCATCATGCCCACCTTTGACGAGTCTATTCCTGTCGACGCCAAATCACTATCTAGGAATTAGGCTTAGGAGTCAACCACTAGTACCTTGGTACCTGCATGCCCCAATGGCAGGTTTCCTCGTATTCAACAGTAGGTTTTCATCATTGACCTCTACTTGAATGATCTCTCAAATGCTCGACATCAATTCTTTTATTCACATTTTGTTCAGATGTACTATAGATACCTTGGGGATCATCGTCATCATTGGTGATTTCCCTCACATTTGTTAACGGTTCACATCATTGACCGGTAATCAAATGGTTTCTACCATGTTCGATTTCAACACCTTGTAATCACATGGCTAGATTCGTATCGTTTGCGATTGAATGGAAGACCCTGGACACACTTTTATACTTTGATTATGTCTAGGTTGTGATGGAGATTTCTTTTTGTATTGTCACGCAGATCCCCTTATGTATTGGTCGTGGCTGTGTCATTACTGTCTCATGGATCTATGCTTGTTCATAGAATCCATGATTTGTTTATAGTCTATATCATCTCAGTACTCATGGATTTCCAATGTATTGGTCGACAACCATGCTTTGAGTGAATTGTTTTCGAGCATGGGGATGCCCGCCTCGGTGGTATCTCTGACATTTTGTTTCTGTTTCAGCTCCTTGTTGCTCTCCTCGATGTTATCTCCACACATTATTTGTAAAGTATTTTGGCCATCAGTCTCTTCTGACCTCACACTTTAGGGGGCATCTGTTATACCTCCATATTTCATAGTGTCGCATATTCACAATAAAAACATTTGACGACACTTACCCTACTTCCTAAAACACCCAGAAAAGAAAAGTAATGAATGAACCATAAAGACAAATCCTTCATGTCACCTAACAAACCCAACTGAGACCTATTTCATCAGCACTACCACTCCTTGCTTAGGCTTAGGGGCATGGTAGTCTGTACTACTGCATTATGCTTCTTGCCTTGAGTGTGGTACTACTGCTCTATGCTCAAGTTTAGGGGCGCGGTAGTCTCTATTTAGCCTTTTTTCCATGACTTGTGGGATCTTGATCTTCAAGATATTTTTAAGGATTGACACCTATGTTTTGATCTTAACACACCTTCTCAGATTAGTGGGTCTGATCCACTAAACACTCCCAAGATCCATTCTTCTCTCTTGTTGGTTAATCATCCTACACACTATAAGAGAGAGACCTTCCATGAGCAAAGGGGAGGACTCTTTGAGATATCAAACCTATGGTCTTAGATCTTTGTGGAGATAGCTAGAGGAGAAAGCACTTGGAGCTAGGAGTTGGCTTGTACATCAAGCAGCTGTTGTAAGTAATTTCAAGTTTGCAATAAAAATAGAAGTTACTCAAACCTATGGTCTTAGATCTTTGTGGAGATAGCTAGAGGAGAAAGCACTTGGAGCTAGGAGTTGGTTTGGACATCAAGCAACTATTGTAAGTAACTTCAAGTTTGCAATAAAAATATAACTTGTCTTGTTTCCCAAATTATGTGTGTTGATGTTGTTTCAATTACATGATTTGTTTCTATGATAGATTTAGATTATAACATATATTTCAAGTTGCTAGAAATATTGCATATGTTTGTACTTCGATTCATCCCCACGAGTTCATTCGCGAGGACATGAGGATTGGAACAATAACTAGGACGAGCGACTAAATCAAAGGTCAGTTAAATATCTTCTATTTCTTTCAACAGTATAAGCTTGAAGCACTTGTTTGAATCTAGGAATTCAAGGTAGCATTTGTTATCTTTTTGTCTTAGTTTAAAGCTAGTCGAGTCTACTTTAACCTAAGAGAGTTTCTACCTATCCGTAGGGATAAATATCTACAACAACGGTTTGCATTGCACACCTTCGTCAACATGTTCTCCAGAACCTTGTTGAATGCTTCTACTATCCCATTGGCCTGCGGATGATATGGCGTGCTCTTCTTATGTTGTATCTGGAGTTTTTTGGTCAATGCGCTGACGATGCGATTGATGGAGTGACTGCCCTGATCACTCATCAACACCTTCGGACAGCCAAACCGAGTGACAATGTTATCAAATAAGAAGCGCGATGCTATCACAGCGGTACAATCGATGACTGGTGCAGCTTCCGCCTATCGTGTCGAATAATCTGTCATCGTAATGATGTATCTTGCACTAGTGCGCTTCTCAGGTGGGTTGATAGGGCCCACAAAATCCACTACCCATTTATCAAATGGTTGTAGTGTCACTTGAGGTTTCAGGGGCATCTCATCCCTTCTAGAGGGTTTCCCATTCCTCTAACAAACATCGCAGGTTTGTGCATAATCTGTTGCATCATTGTGAAGCATGGGCCACCAAAGTCCTATGTGGAGCACCTTCCTAGAAGTTGCACAACTGCTATAGTGCCCACCAGCCACCCTTGCGTGTGCTTCTGACAAGATCTTCCCTTGCTCATGAGGCAAGATGCAGCGCCTCAATATCTCGTTCGATCCCAGTTTGTATAATTCACCTGCAATTAGCTGGAAATCTGCAGCCTTGACCACTAACTATTTCTTCTGACTAGTGGTAAATCCTTCCGGTGTGGTACCTGTCGCCAGAAATTGAAGGATATCTTCATAGTAGTCATCAGCTATTTCAACCTTAAATAGTTGCACATCAGGAAACCCATCTTCAATGTTGGTTGGATCTTCTCCTGTCTCAATCCGTGACAGATGATCTGGTCCTGCATTCAAACGTCCCGACTTCACAATCACTTCAAAGTCAAACTCCTAAAAACGAAGAAGCCAGCGACATATATTCCCCCCCAACACATGCTTATTGACCAGATATTTCAATGCAGAGTGGTCTCTGAACATCTTAAAGTGTCCTCCCAATAAGTAGTGCCGAAAATTCTACAGGGCATAGACCATTTCCAGACCCTCCCTCTCTGTCATCGTATAGTTCCTTTCGGCAGATGACAACTTCAGACTTGCAAACGCAATGGGGTGATCCAAATCCCCCTCCCCTGGTTGCGTGAGCAGCACTCCCAACGCAATCGATGATGCATCAACATGAACATGGAATTCCTTGCTCTAGTCCGGAAATACCAGTATTGGCGCTGAAGCCATCTTAGCCTTCAAAGTTTCAAAACTAGCTTGAAATTCAGGACTCCACTAAAATACTGCATCTTTCTTCAGCAACTTCTCCATAGAGGTTGTGATAACTGCATAACCCCTGATGAACTTGTGATAATACCCAGTGTGTCCCAACATTTCTCTCAACTTCTTGACATTAGTTGGCGGTGTTAAGCTCTGAATGAGCGCAATTTTTGTTGGGTCGATTAACAATCCCTGCTTGCACACAATGTGACCTAGTAATATTCCAAATGGTGCACAGAAGATGCACTTCTTCAAGTTCAGCAATATCTAATGTTGTCGACAGTGCTCCAACATCAACCGTAGATGTGCTAGAAGATTGTTGATCAAGCCATAGACTATCCAGTCATCCATTTACACCTGCAAAAAATTTTGGATGAAATTGCGGAAAGCAGCAACAACAACCCGCGAGAATATCGTCGGTGCCTTCTTTAGTCCAAACGGCATCACCGTGTACTAAAAACAACTGCATTCTATCACAAAAGTTGTCTTGTGGTAGTCTTATTTCGTGATGTGGATCTAATGATAGCCAGAGAACCCATCCGTAAAAGAATACATCTCTTGGCCACCCATGCCTTCGAGCACCTCGTCAGTAAATGGGGTCGGGAAGGGATCATGCAAGCAGGTGTCATTCAACTTTTGCAAATCGACACAAATGCGCACTTCGCCGGTCTTCTTGTCCTGCACCACCATAGGAATGATGCAATCTGATTCCTCAACCAGTTCAACAATGCCAGCATCCAACATGCAATAAATTTCTACCTTGACCCTCTCCATATGGCGCGGATTCAGTCGATATGGTTGCTTCCTGATTGGTTTGTCATCTGGCTTCAACGAGATTCTCATCTCCCCTAGATCACCTAATATTCCCTTCATCTTAGAAAAATTCGTAAGGAAAAAGTCTTGCAATTCATGTCGCAAATCTATGACCTTCCCCATCATCTCATCATTCCAATAGTCCCCAACATTCACAAACTTTGGACGGTCCTCTGTCCCGATGTTGACCTTATAGAGCTTCAGCGACTGACTGATCGGATCACTTGGCACATCAGGTGCTACAATGTTGCGACTTCCTTTGGATTCTGGAATATTGATGTTCCGCGGATCATCACCATCCTCAGGCCCACCAGTGATATTATAACATTCCATCATGGACTACATCTTGTAGTGGATATGCGGATCCGCAGGATATGACACTAGAACTACGTCGCAAATGAGCTGCAAAGCATTATGGACATCCGGGTTGGCATCCGCGAAGCTGAACGTATGAGTAAAAGAAACTGTCAACTCCAGCCAAGTGGTAATTTCTTCGCGCAATTCAGCTATAGTATACCATGATTGCGGCATCTCCTCTAGTGTATGGACGAAGGCATGGACCCACTCATCCTTGGGTCGTGATGCCCACAACATTTGACATTCCATCAAATGACTGTCAGGGTCATTCCGTCCATCGTATTTTCTTGTATGGTAAAATTCGGTGTCGCCAAAGTGAACCGCCATCAATATCCAACACTACAACTATCCGTCGATTGATTTCTTCTATGTCGCCCACCAGTGTGTGGGAGTAGTCTTCAGTGCTTCCTCTAATGCCAACAGTCGTTGTGGTTCTGAAACCTTTTTTTCGAATGCCACAAGAAACTCAGACAAGATGGGACACCCTTCGTAGATTGGTAGTGCAACGGTCTCAGTCGCAACACGGCATAATGACTGCGTGAATAATCCACACTTTTGGAGCAACACCTCATCCAAGCGATCTGCCAATTTTCTAATGCATCATCAGAGTCGGGAGATGCAGAGCTGAAGCTGCGCCACCCAAGCTCACCGTCGGTAGTCGGATGAATATAATCTTCTGAAATATTGAATGCATGGTCCCATCCGATGAAATCTTCATCTTTTACTGGTTCAATATACCCGCGTCCCTCAGCCAGATCCAACGGGGAGATTCCTCTAAGATCACGGTTTTCAAAAGTCATCATCCGCTTCTTAAAGTTGATAACTGCTGCACTGTCGTTAGCCCATCGAATCCCCAACAATGCGGGATAGGAGCTGCCTCCTTCAATTACTTCAATGACATTGAAGTCGACATATGTCTTCATTCCCTCAATGTCCACCACCATTCGTGGAACTCTCCCAATCGGTGTCACCTTGGCCTGATTAGCCAGCCGAAGTTGTACGAAAGACCAGCTTAACATGGGACTCCCCATTTTCTGCCAGGCCTGCTTGGTTAATATGTTGACATCCGAACCAAGATCTAGAATAACTGAATCAACTCCATAGTCTCCAATTTCAATGTTCATTCGCATATCCTTACATGTCTTCTGCCACTGTAAGGATTTTACTGCAAACTCTTTCCATCCTCTGGATGATCGCTGCAACAATGCCTCTTGCTCCGCAAGAGCATCAGGATCCCTTGCTAGCAATAAAGAAATCTCAAAGAATTTATGCAAGGTTCTGGACTGTCATGATGGACCTGCCTTTGAAGTGGCATAAAAAACAGGAGGCATGTCACAAATAATAGCCTTACCACGGTCTTTTTTCATCGCTCGATGCGCTGGAAAGAATGCATTGTGCTCAGAGTCAATGTCAAATGACACCTTCTTCTGGCCTGCTAACCGGATGAGTGGGTGAGGGCTATCCTCTCCTGTCATCGCACCTCTAAGGATGATAACAGCAACAACAACATCTTGTGTCCTCGGCTCCATAGAAATTGTCGCAATAGTCGCACCCTGAGTCTGGTTCAGTGTTGGATTCCTAGGTTGGTTCACATTTTGGTTAGCATTCTGATTCAGATGTTGTTTCTGATTCTGTGCTGGTTGCTGCACTTGACTCTCCACTGGTTGATGCACCTGATTATGATTATGTAACTATGGAATGTTTCCTGCTTGCCATCGTGCAATCAACTACGGGCAGCTTTCCATGGTGTGATCTATAGCAAAACCAAACATACACTGTGTCTGCAATTGTGAGAAATCTCCCTGGTAGTGTCCCCATACCCTACAGTGATAGCACTGAATAGGTCCACAACCTCCTCGTCCTCCTCCGCGACCAAATACTCTACCATGTCCACCCCAGAATCCTTCGTGAAATCTTCCCTGCTGTTGGTACTGTGGTTGATTGAACTGTTGTTGCATAGGATTCGATTGCATGCATTTCCCTTGCTGCACATAATGTGGTTGTTAAACATACTATGGCTACTGTGTAGCCATTTGCATCGGAGCATATTGAGGCATAAAATGCTGTGGTTGCTACTGCGGTACAAACTGCACTTGCGGTTGAGGTAGCGGGTGGGCTACCTATGGTTGCGGTTGTGGTTGTTGTACAACACGCTGGTCGTCCTTCATATAGAATGCATCGTACATTCACTCCTGAAGAAACCCATATGCATGAAAATCTTTGTCTTCATGTCCCACCGATTTGCAGAATGTAAAATACAGATTCATCGGTTTTGTGACCATCTTTTGCATGTATTGGCATTCCTCATGGCGGTGACCATATACCTGACAGATGCAACACCATGGCATACCACCTCCACTCAATGGATTCGGTGCTCCTGAAACTAGATAATTACGGAAGTCAGGGCAGTTGTCCTTAGTATGTCCCTCTCCTCGACATCACGTACATCATACTTCTTCACACTGTTCCTTTCCCTTCTTAAGATCTTGTAGCTATATAGTCAAGTTGGCCAGCTGAGTCTGAATTTGCGACATGCTAGCTGCATTCTCACCAATCAGTGAAGCTTCCAACTGCATTGCAATCTCAAGAACGTCACTCGGTGTTGTAATTTTTTTTTGCATCAGCGGTAATCGAATGTGTGGGATTAATGCCGCAATGAACTATTCTTTGTGTTGTACAGTGCTCATATCAAAGATGACCCTCGCCATCAGCGTTTTGAATCGCTGGTCAAAATCCCACACAGTTTCATTGTGATACTGCTTAATCTCTTTTAGCTCTGTAATATACTGCGCTTTAGATTTAGGTTTTTTGAACTTCATGATCAATCCAGCTCAAACTTCATCCAGTGTCTTCTCTGAAGCGCCTACAGGAACCTGCACAAACTTCATGAACTAGTCTAATGCACAACCCTGAAGGGTTGTCGCCAATTGTCCTTTCTTAGCAGCATCATCAGTAATCTACTTTACAGTCCATACTGCTTCACATAAAAACCAGTATTGCTCAGGATTATCTGTTTCATTTCCATGGAACAGTGGTAACTTTGTATCCTCGCTTGCCATCCTGGGCTTCCTTCCTCTAGTCGCTGAGCTACTAGCAATTAAATTTTGTTGACCTGATGAACATGGTGGTGTCGAAGTTGTATTTCTTACTGGTTGAGAGATAGTGAGCGGAGGTGTGGGCATGTTTCTGCTGGGGTTTGGTCCTGCCTCTACCTTGGGTGTAGACTGGTTGTCCTTGTCAGGACTGTGAGGTCGCTTCGTCCCATGTGGCCTTCCTTCGCAGCCTTTTGCTTTGATCGCAGTAGGATCTTCTCCTGTCCTTTGCCTCTTTTCCTGTCGAAACCTTGCTCCTCCCCTTGTAATACCACTCTCTTCCTCGGCTTCCCTCACAGTCTCGTCATGACCTCCACCCATCTAGCCCTTATAATTTCATGTACCTCCCCCCTGCTGTCACAGTACCCATGGGCTCTTCCCACTAGGGTTTCTACTGATCAAGATGCATCTTCAATATGCCCTTCTCACAAATGAGCATCTTAATAGACAGTTGTAGCGACAACAGAAACCTTCCCCGTCGTCCGCGGAAGAAATATATTTTGGCTTCACTATAGGATTTGTTCATATCAACCGCAAATGTAGTGATGTATCCTTCCAATATGCTATCGATCCAAACTTCAATGGCTCGTGACGCTTTGTTGTCGACTTCCTGCAACTCCTGGACCAGTTCTGGGGTCCAGGTCACTGGTTCACCACCTTGGAAGTTCCTCCTCTGAAATGTCAACTTTGCCAACCACTCAAACAAGATGACTGGAAATTCGCAGAAAAAACATTCGTGCGGACCGTCATGAAAGTACGTTTCAACCCACTAATCTACCGTCAGTAGAGGGTTCTAGTTTTCTTTTTCAGTGAACTCTTGCAACTTCTGATCAAACCAGTTATGGATTTCCAGTTGCGTTGGATGCCACAACATATCCTCCTTTCACTTCGCACTAAAGTCCCGGAAATAGAACCATTTGTTCACACAAACCCAGTCGAAAGGGGTTCCTAGCACTGTCGACACCCAAACCACTGCGATCTCCCTGAGCACCGGCCCATATAGATTTTACCCCATCCAACAACACCTGCAGAGCATACGAGCTCTCACCCGAGATGTTCAAGGAAGAGTTGACGGAACCATGTTTCCGCCGAATGAAGGAGGATGTTCGTGGATCAATTACTTAACTTATTGCAACATTTCCTAAATAGATCTAAGAATTTAACTTAAGCATCAATCATATTCATGGCATCATTCAACAGAATAATTCATAATTGCAACATATATAACAGTAAAGCATTAATCACATCAACGAAGCATCGCATCATTCATGTATTCATATCGTGAAATGCATTACCACATATAAATAGGAAAAACACAAGGATTCTACTCAACAAGTCTGTCGCATCATATTAACTCCGCAAAAACCCAGATACAAAATATTCATCCTTCAGCATCAAATCAAGATCTCTCAGATGTTAACAATCATACCTAGCAAAAGATCAATCTTCTCCCAAACATAGGTTATGCAATACTTGCAACCCTACATCTATTTATAGGCTTACGCCTTTACATTGATTGTCCACTTACTAACTACTTCCTAACCGATGCTTCAAAATGAATGATTCAAAATCTATCTATTGTTGTCCAAATGACCCAAAAACCCGCATACTATGGTTTAACTGACCCAAAATTACATAAAATATTATCATTTGCACTCAACTTTCTACCTTCTGTGGTATCCTCGTCCTTGTACAGCATCCGCAATGCTGAATTTTCCAAACTGCCTACCAACATCCATCAACAACGCCCTATTTACTAGGTAACATGCCATGTCAACTACCTCTACCCATAAGTCTTATGCAACTCCTGCACAAGTAAGCACGCTCCTCACTTTCTCCATCATTGTTCTATTCATTATTTTATGAACTCCATTATGTTGAGGCGTCTATGGATTTTTTTTTGTCGAGCTATACCATGTTATCGACAGAATTGGTTGAATGCTTTCCCACAAAAATTTCCTCTATTATCAGTCTTCAACACCTTGATCCTTTTACTAGTCTGATTCTCCACAAGATATTTGAATGTTTGAAACTTCTCAAAAATCTCATATTTCTTCCTCAGAAAATACAACCATGTCATTACGGAGAAATAATTTATGAAGGAAATGTAATACTAATATCCTTCTAGTGGAGGGACCGAAACAAGTCCAAATACATCACTATTTATTAACTCCCATATTTGCTTAGCCCTAGTAGCACCAGATGATAACCTTACACAACTCTATTTACCATAAATACAATGTTGATAGAATTACACTTCTTCAATACAGTCAGGGAGGTCTTCCTGATACCTATCTATAGAGCCCCACAAAAAGTGTTCACCTTTGATTCAACAAAACAGAAAAGGTCACCTACTCTAAATAACCCCCCCTTAGCTAGATTATTACCAATGTAATCATAAAAAGTGATTTTATCAGGAATTTTTGACCGGGCTTCCAATAGGCTCAAATTTTCGACCAAAATGGCACGCGGTGTCATTTATTCTAGGCAGGTAGAGGGGAAGGATTGTATCTTGAATTGTATTGGATGGTTTATGGTTGATGATACGATGCTTTATTATGCATAGCACCAATACCTTTCTCACCTATACATCCCATCCATTGATACCACATCATGGTCGAGTAGACTAGACAAGAAGATATGCCATCAGATTTAGGACATACAATATTAAAACTTTCATTAGTGTATGCTGCTCCCAATAGCTTGTACAAGGTTCCAATCCAAAATCCTCTCATCAGTACCATCTCTCCTCACACCGTATTGAACATGTAAATTTCTCAAATATATAATACACTCTTCCATTCCCCATCTTACTAACCAAAATCAAGTTTCGAGCCAAACCTAGGATATCCAACACTCTTGGAAGTGTTCTTATTCTTCCATATTTTAGTGTCAATCAAGGTTTACCTCATCCAATTATCCTAGTCAGTGAGTCATCTAGTAGTACGACATCACCACCATTGAACTTCTCATACCCATATAACCACTCGCTACGGTGTGTCATATGATATGGGACACTGGAGTTGATCAACCAAGAGTCACATTCCAGTTGTGTACTTGTGGAGGCCAAATACACATCACCTTTATCTTCTTGCGAAGACTTACCACCATCAACTGAAATTCCTTAGTCCCTTTTCCATTATCGACTTCCATCAAATTATAGTTTCATCTATAATTCTTGAGTTTAATTCATCACCACCATGTTTTCATCAATGGACCGGGAGATCTAGTCTTAGATCTACCTCTCGAACTCAACTTTCTACCGAAGGTTTTTCCTTTTCCTCTATCTCTCGGTTGACCTCTAACCATCAAGGAATCATGGGTCAAACCTTCCATGTTCTTTCATCTCATATCTTCTGATGATAGAGATGCAACCACATTGTCAATCTTCAATTTGGTACTATGTTGGCACGAGATTAGTTCGCATGAAGTGCGAAATTCAAGAGTTGCGAAGAAGGACCATACGCGGAAGGAAGGGTTGTTCACGGAGAACAAGGAAGGACAAGATTAGTTAAGGTTGTTAGAAAGGGTCATTTGGACCATTTTGTAACTGCCATAGTTGGCTACAAATAAGAATATGAATGTAATCCTAAGGGCATCTTAGCATCGGATCATTATGATTTTGGCATGATTGCTCTGTTTTCAGCACTTGTGTATGTATTTGCGATACGATGTGTTGAGTTGTTTCTGCGAAGGTTATACCATAGGTTTTGATGAGTTAATTCATGAAGATGTTCGAATCTGTCTTTTTGTCTCTATTTATGTCGAATGGTGAATGCTTTATGTTTTTTTTCTGTAAGGTTTCATTGATGTGATCTTTGGTATTTCCCTGTTAATGCGAATGTTAATTGTGTAATGAATATGCGAATGATGAATACATGGTTAATATGCGAATGATGAATGTTTCTTTGAGTTATGAAGTATTATGCGAAAGCATATCTCTGGTTTCTGATGCGATAGAGTTAGAGCAAATGCATGTCCTTTCCCTACTGTGGAAACTTGGTTCCTGTGGCACCCTTAACCATCGCAGCAGAGACTTCACTTGCTTCGTGGGTATTGTTGGAAAGGGTAAAACCTTTCTGGGCTAGTGCGTAAGGGTGTTGGGTTGGTGTTTGTTGACGACAGTGCAAAGTGAACCCCTATCGATAGAGCTATGTAAAAAAATGGTTCCATTTCTTGGACACTGAAGTTGAAGGAAGAGGACATGCTGTGGAACCCGACGAAACCGGAGATCCAGGATTGGTTCGACAAGAAGGCAAAAGAATTTACGGAAGGATAAAACTGGAACCCTGGGAAGTCGACAAGAAGTTGGTTGGAAAAGCATATTTACTCTTATATCTACGAGATATTCTTCTACAAATTCTTGGCGCAGCTAACATTTCAAAAGAACCATTGCCAAGGAGGTGAACCTAGCCACTGGACCCCAGAACTAATCCAATAGCTAAAATGGGTCAAAAACAAGGTATCAAGGGCTATTGATTTTTGGGTAGATCGTATCCTAGAAGGATATATCACTGAGTTTTCCATGGACACGATCAAATCATACAGTGACGCAGAAAGAAAATTCTTCAAAGAACCTACAAGAAGGTTCCTTCTATCTCTGAAATTGTGGATTAAAATGCTTGTCTGCGAAAAGGGCATACTGAGGATGAACTCCGACGAGTAGAAGATCATTGTGCGGGAGTTGTGGGTACTGCATAGATGTGGGTCCAGTAGAAATATGCGAGGTAGATGGACATGAGTGACGACGAATTTTAAAGTGAGGCTGAAGACGAGTGTGGTACCTTGAGGAGTGGAGTGATATTTTGACGACCAGAGAAGAAGAGGAGGACTGAGAGAGAATCTCCTGAGGGGACCAGAACAGAAGACTGTGAAACAGGACCACACAGGATGAGGTGACCCTATTGTGATGAATAATAAGGTCAACAAACTACCCCGAAAGACGATGAAGGATAAACCCTAAGATATGACATACCTTAAACTCCGCACACTACCCATAACTTGATTGGACGAAATTCAAGTTATTCACAGAAATGCCCTATGTGCCAGGATAGTAGTAAGAGTAGCGGATCAGTAAACAATAATAGTAGAAGCGCAAGAATGACAGGTGACGACGCAAAGATGCCAACCTTCCAGGGTAATGGGACTGAGGATCCCAAACAATATTGGTTTTTGTGCGAAGTAGTCTGGACTGTGAAGCAAGTCCAGGATGACGATATCAAGAAAGGAAAGTTAGTGAAGACCCTCAGGGTCCATGTGCTAGACTGGTATATGAATTTTACTAAGGTATTGACGGGAACTCTGAATAAAACATTGGCCCAGATCAAGACGGAGATGATCATTGAGTTTAGAAAACCAAAATCCGAGTTGCAGTACATTACCGAGCTTAAGGAGATCAAGCAATTTCCAAACGATTTGGTATGGGATTTTGACTAATGGTAGAAAACACCAATGGTGAAGTAAGTTTCAGGATTAGTGATATGCAACATAAAGAATGGTTTATCGTTGGGTTGGTGCCACACATTTGTGGGCCATTGATGCAACATAAGGTAGTGACTTAGGAGGAGGCACTGGAAATTGCAATGAAGCTGGAAGCTTCACCAATCGGTAAGACATACCTAGGCATGGATCAGATACAAGTGCAGTTGGCGAACTTGATGATCTAGTTACAGGATATAAAGAAGGGAAAGGAAGCCCACGAAGATGTCTGGTGCACTAGATGGAGGACGGAAGTACACCACAAGGATCAGTGCCCATAGTTTTGAGAATATTTACAATCAGGTGCACCGAATCCCCTCAGTCAGGGAGGCATGCCTTGGTGTCACTTTTGTCAGATGAGAGGACATCAACCAGAAGAATGTCTGTACCTGTAGAAGATAGTGTCAAAACTAGCAAACTTTTATTGCAAGTTCTGTCGATCAGTTGGCCACGATGAGAAAGAATGCAGGGCTTATGACCTACTCCAAGAGAAGACTATGGATACATAGTTCATGAAGGGAGAAGAGAAACCACCGATATAGTAGCAGCAGCAATATAATTAACAGCCGCAATATCCGCAACCGTAATATGATTAGTCGTAGCCACGATATGGCTAACCACAATATCTACAACCGTAATTTTCACAGCCACAATACGGTCAACTGCAATATCTGCAGCCGCAATATAGTCAATCGCAGTACCCACCATATGTGGCACTGCAAGGAGGATTTAAAGGGGGGTTTCACAAAGGCTAAGACGCTATTATCGACTGAGGAGGAGCTGTTGGAAAAGGTTGAGGACCCATTATATGTTACAATTGTGGTCAGTAGGGGAATTATCAGAGGGATTGCCTGAATCTGACCCCATAGTGCACTTACTATAGCGCTGCGGACCATGGGGTCGAAGATTGTCCTTAGCTCATCGCAAAATGGAAAACTAAGAACCCGCCCCCACCTCCACAAAATCAGAGCCAAAACCAGAATCCGCCAGGTATACAAAAGATATCAGCAGAGGTCAGAAGTCAAAATGAGACTGTCGGAATAGTGACTCGCGAAGGAGCTATGACAAGGGCTGAAAGATCACAAGCTAGTGTCCAACTGACAGCAAGAAAACAAGTCACATTTGACATGGAAGCGGAAAGGGATATTTTCTTGAAAGCACGGGAATCAATGAGGCAGCTAAGACAACCACCTCTTCACCAGAAAGAAGTTACTTATGACAAGCCACCGATATTCGACACGACAAATTCGTAGAAAAAGGCCAACACCTTAAGATCCTTTCTAGAGAGTTACCTAGAGTTGGAAAAAGACCAGGATGCATTGGCAGAGATATCCAATCTACTGCATCGATGGGAGGATGCATAACAGGAGTGTATGGTCAATCTGATACATAAGAGAAAGACAGGCAGAGAAATGTGGATGTCTCCACAAGTCGGAGCATTCGACATCGACTCCATTATCTTGGATTTGGGGTCATATGTGAACATCCTGACGAAATAGACATGCGAAATGATGGGGAAACCGCAGTTGGATTGGTCCTTGGTATAGCTATGGCTAGAGAACTAGAGTAAAGTCACCCCGATCGGTCGACTATGCCAGGTTCCTGTTGAGATTGAGGGACTCAGAACATATGCAGATTTTGATGTAATCGATATTGTTGACAACACAAGACCATACCAGTTCTATTAGGGATAGACTGGGTGATGGAGAATTAGTTTATTATCAACTTCAAGAAAAGGACGATGTCATTTGAGGATTGTGAGATCATGGTAGTCACACCTCTTGATCCCGCAGAAGGGAAGAGATATGTTGAACTGACAAGGGATGAATTCACTAAGGGATGGGACAATCCCTACAACATCTCTGAAGATTATATCAAACCTACCGTGGGTGGAGAGTTAGGATGGTGCAGTAGCAATTTAGCATCATCAGATTCTGACGAAGCACTTGAAAATTGGCAGAATCGTATGCATGAAGTGTCGTTCAGGAGATGTGCATGGATCACTCAATCGCTACAAAGGGTAGCTATGGAAGAGTGCGAGCTACCAACTTATGAGGGATTTCCTAACTTGGCCACATTTCTCACTGAATTTGAAGAAAAAGTGGTGGAACCACAACGAATATTGGCCTTGGAGGAATCCTTGAAGGCTACACCAGTGTGATGGTGGGCGACGCACAAGTCCACCATAACTACCTAGCCACTATGTCGACAACTAATGATGGTTAGGTTTGGTTACACTGATGGATATCGTGGAAGGAAGTATGATGGCAAAAGCAATCCGAAGGAGCATTTGAGTGCATGTGAAAGGCAATGGGGACCACGGGCCAAGCAGGAATGGGTCCATGCATTTATTCAAACGTTGGATGAAGTACCGCGGAATTGGTATGTCACAGCAGAACTGCAATGCAGAACAAACTCATGGGAACAAATAAAAATTGGCTTTATCCAAACGTTCGATTTCTCTGACGGAAACCCCTTCATCCACAATGCATTACAGGCGGTGAGGGAGGAAGTATTAGACACAATTCCACTAGAGAAACCTATGGGACTTCAGTGGACTGTGACAACTCAAATGTTAATGGAATGTTACAACAGAAGCTGCCAAGATGTGGAAAGGGTCAAATACCTCCATTAATGAAGTAGATAAACCTCGAGAAACAGTGGCAAGAACGAAAAAATGGTACAATTAATGCCCAATGCATGTGAAGGATTTGGAAAATTAGTGTTGGATTTAGTAATTATTGTCCAAAATCAGAAGGATGCAGCAAACCCCCACTATAAATATGGGTAGGGGAGTAGGTCGATGCATTGTGTGTTCAACAAGAACTTACAAATAACAATGCATGTCAGTCTGTATTTTGAAAACAAGTACCGAGTGGCCAGAACCAACGCTAGTTACGTAGGAGCAGCCATAAGTTATGTCTGGCATCTCAGCCAGAAAGAAGAGGAGCACTAATCAACCTACAAACACTGGTCGAGCGCCAAAGATAGGGATCCAAAACTCAACACGTTTGACTGAAGAATATGGAGGAATTTCAGGCACTTCCCAATGGGCGGAAGTATTGCAAGAAGGGCATTATGGCCCAACAATACTAGGGTATGTGCTGCCGCGCAAGCAAGGTGCACCAGTGGTCCAAATCAATAAGAACAAACAGTAAGATATTAAAATGCTGGTGATCCTCGAAGGAGTCCCCCGAGTTGGGAACATTGTGGAAAATTTGCAGAAGCTACAACATACTGAATACGACATTGCAAACTTCCCATAGAGCATAGAAGGATACGTTGATGTTAACCATGGTGAAGGATTCCCAACCACAAAGGATCCTGTGGAGTGGGAATTAGGATTGGAGCATTCGGGGCTGTTAGGCCTCACCCAGATACTGCACTTCGGGAGGTTAACACATGTTAATGCATGCATCAAGCAGCTGCTAGCTCATTTTCATAGTCGATACCTACGGCTCCATGACAAGATTCTAGTGATAGTTAACTTAATTAACAAAATCATCGAGTTGCCTCAAAATGGAGACGATCCATCCTAATTTTTCCAAGGTAAAGACAATGAAAAGAAGCTCATGGCGAGCTTGAAGACAAAGTACGAAGTGGAGAAAAACTCCCGAGGGTACCTCATTAGCACAATCAAGGACCAAGCCGTCAAGGTCAGAGCAAAGATCCTAGCAGTTAAGGTGGTGCGGAAGAACGGGCCAAAAGAATGCAGTTCGGGCATCATCGCCTCCGCAAAACTATGTTTTGCAGGAGTGCGGATGAATTGGTTAAAATTCTCGTTAAACTAGTTGGTCGAAGATGCACACGACACGCAGGAGAAAGGAAAGGCATTTACGTACTCATGGCTCATGATTTTTGTCGCATTAGTAGGATGGAGAGAGCCTGAGCACTATCAGGGCATGGACATAGTAGAAGCTTGAGTACGCGCAGGAGCGCAGTACCAGAACTTAAGAGCAACAACTGATAAATTGTGGCAGGGAGACAACATTGTATAATTTTACTTGCTCTTAGAGATGTTGCGGATTGATGCGCAAGCGATACCACGGATAATAGAGCAAGCAGAGAGGAAGTATCGACTGATTTCACGGCTATCGGTCGAATCCCAGACAATTTTGCTTCAGGCCCAAGCAAATAATTCGTGGTAGTGGTTGCCAACACAGTACAAGCTCACCGAGGAGGAGCTGGACGCCATCGTTGAAAAATGGCCCGCAAAGTGGAATGTCCCAGCCGACGAGAAGTATATGTTGAATGGGAAGGCAACAAATTGACTGAACCTGGCCGAGGAAGACAGGGGCTCATCCATTTGGAAGGAAGGCGTAGGAAAAGATGACCTTACGAAAGAGAAGTCGGAGGCATCCAGCCATAATGGAGCCTCAACAACCACCCTAACAGATTATGGCTTAGATACATAGTACGAGGAAAGAAGGACAAAGCACATGATGGACCGTAGAGAAGGAAGCAAAAGTGGTGGTCTTCCGGAAGAGTAGGTTAATAGGCTCCTAGAGAAGTTGACAAATTTCATAGAGGAAAACCGTGCGAAAGTCACGCAACACTCTACCGAAAAATTCTAACAGGTGATCCATTAGCTATCCACGCTAGCTAACATAGTTGTAGAGCACAGTGTACCACACGGGGAAGCTCAACCAAGCACGTTGACAAGTAGAACCGAAGTAGAGATTGGAACAAACCCAAGGTTAGTCAAAATGTTACCAAATGCAATGACCATAAGGAATCAAGAGGTAGATGTGGAACTATGAATTCACGAATCAATAGTGGTAGATTTAAATATACTGCCAATACTGTCGCTGCAAAGAATTCAAAGTGCAGCAGGTGCAGAAATATATTAAAGAGAGGTTGGAATGCATGATATGATGGTGAGGTATAAGCAGCAAGTGCACAGAGGAACAATGTCTTCAAGCAGATAAATCCCAGATAATAGCTGACAAAGAGAAGGCCATGGAGGATAGAAATCGGCTAGAAGAATCACTATCCACAGTATGTGAGAAAACTCTTGAGGTAGATCAGGATATACTACCAGAGGCGAAGGTAATTTTCTTAGGTGTACTTATCAATAACTTGCGGAAGGAGAATGCAGAGTTGCAAGCAAGGGTGGTACCGAGCACACCACCCTACCAGATTCAAGAAAGACAGAATGCGATTGAGGAATCCATGACAGAGATCACGGAGATGGAAAAGACATCCCAAGTAGTCGCATAGGGTGTCACGGAGTTTTGGGGAAGTGTATTCTAGGACGATTAGCTAACTGCGCTGAAGGAGCAACTCAGCGAAGCAGAAGCACAGCTATAATCATTCAAGGGATCGATCAAAGCGATGCCCTCACTGATACAGATGTCGAAGGCAACAGAACTAAAACGTATGCAGCAGCGCATCATGAAGGCACACGAAAGGAAGCAAAGAAGGGCCATACATTGGGACGGGCTCCAAACAAAAGCTAAATTCCTTGCAGTACAAGTAATGGAAGCATTGCAATAGGTCAAGCAGCAACTGGAGGAGGCACAACATAAAAGTTGCGAACACCCAACATACTAGCAGGTGGAAGCATGTACCCAACTCAGAGCATCAGCGAAGGAGGTGGTCAACCAAATCAAGGACGCATATGACGATTTCAAGTAGCAGGTGAATGCACTAGAGGTTTCCAGCTGAGGTGGATCGAGGGTGAGCCACAAGATTGTGTTGGGGGCCTATTGGCATGGGATTAGTCTGCATGAAGTGTGGAAGCCGATAGTTGCGAAGAAGGACCATCCGCGGAAGGAAGGGTAATTCGCGGAGAACAAGGAAGCACAAGATTAGTTTAGGTTGTTAGAAAGGGTCATTTGGACCATTTTGTAACTGCCATAGTTGGCTACAAATAAGAATATGAATGTAAGACTAAGGGAAACTTAGCCTCATATCATTATGATTTTGGCATGATTGCTCTGTTTTTGACACATTTGTATGGATCTGCCATAAGATGTGTTGAACTGTTTCTACGAAGGTTATACTGTAGTTTTTTGTGAGTTAATGCATGAAGATGTTTGGATCTATCTTTTTGTCTCTATTTATGTCAAATGGTGAATACTTTATGTTATTTTATGTAAGGTTTCATTGATGCGATATTTGGTATTTTCCTATTAATGCGAATGTTAATTTTGCAATGAATATGCGAATGATGAATACATGGTTAATATGTGAATGATGAATGTTTGTTTGAGTTAAGAAGTATGATGCGAAAGTAGATCTCTGGTTTCTGGTGCGATAGATTTAGAGAAGATGCATGTCCTTTCCCCACTGCGGAAACTTGGTTCCTGCATCCCCCTTAACCATCTCGGGTAAGAATTCACTCTCTTCGCGGGTGTTGCTGGAAAGGGTAAAACCTTTCTGGTGCAGTGCTTAAGGGTGTTGGGTTGGTGTTTGTTGATGACAGTGTGAAGTGAACCCCCGTCGACATAACTGTGTCAACATACTATTTCTTCCAACATCCACAACTAGGCTATACCAGGAATCTTGAAAGAACATAATAGACTGATGCATTTTCCCTCCTTAGTGATTTTAATATCCACAGACAACAACTAAGTGATAACAATGTTGACCAAATCCAGGTGCTCTATTATCGAGTCACCTACACCCATCCTTAGAAGATATAACTTCTTATGCAGAAACAACTTGTTAACTAGAGATTTTGACTGCTATAAGTTCCCCAACTTTTCCCATATCTTCTTTGCATCGATATTTTGCAGTTAATAAAAGAGACAAGACTGACTAAGCATGAATGTTTAAAGGGTCTATGATACCACAAGAGGGGAAAGGTGAGGGGGTCTACGAGAATGTTAGTATATCCTATTCACCTGGTCATTATCCTACCTCTTCATTCTTGGAGTAATAATCACATTGAGCCTAGTTTATAGACTTAGTTCAAATTGAGATAAAAAAAAGTGGACTTAACCATATCCTAAATCTTGGCAAGAACTTCCTACTTTCAAGGAAATTTGTTTCCCCTACATTATTGGAACCAAGAAGAGTTGGATTAGGACTCTTCTTGCCATTATTCATGTTTGTGAAGAAGGGAAATTCAGATGGGGAAGATGAGTTAGTTTTTTGAGAGGTGTAGAGAAGAGAAAATAGAGTTTTAACATTGGAAGAAGTGGTGTCCATACTAAGGAACATAACATCCATGAAAATAAACCATGCGAAGGTTGGGAGAAGAGAAGAACTAAGAAATTTTTTGCTAGATTTTAATGGAAAATAGCTTCAACATTTCCATGCCACATTGAAGAGCACTGGAGGGAGGGGCTTCTTAAGGACTACTGAGTAGAGAAATAAGATATTCTCCTTGGTTTGGGTGGGTAGGGAGTGAGTGTGCCAAATAAATATTTCAATTTAAGATGTCAATAGTGGTATCATTGATAGATCTCTTCCTTGGAGAAAATTTCATGATAATTCTATATAATTATCTTCATCCTGGTGGTATCATAGCTTGGCTAGGGGGTGACATCTACAATAGATTTCCTATGGTTGGGTGGAAATCACTTAGTCTCAGTTGATTCCTCAAGACTCAATTTTTTGAAAATATGAGTGCCACATCAATGCTCTAAAATTTTTAATGTGTTTTAAGAAATAAGTCTTCATGGTTTTAGTGGAAGAAAATTGATATTTCCTTTTGAGTTAATGGAAAAATCTATGATATTTTGAACCAATGGATCTACATGCTAAATGGAGAAGTAATATAGTTCTCAATATAGATATAGGAATATAAAAAAACATTCAATAAATGTAATCTTTATTATTCAATTGGATGCTAAATATTATACATCACTAAACGCTTCATCATTGAGATGCAATCCTTCATACATAGTTAACCAAGTTAGGCTTAATTACATGCACATGCATAAGATCTAGTGAAAACTCAAGAGAAATATCCATGAATAGCTAAGTGCATCATTATGAGGTATTTTGTTGAATATGGTTGTCATTGATGTCAAAGGAGTTCATTAATGACAAAGGAATAACCAAGGAGATGATGGCAAGGAAAACTCAGTGAAAGACAAAGGAATAACAAAGGAAGTGTTGGCATGGCATGTATGATGATGTGGCATGTTTGATGAGGTTGGAAAGACATGTGATAGTGTTCTGGTGCTATCATGAAGTCATTGTTGCAATCTGACATCATTCTGGAAAAGTATGGAAACTTTGTGAAACTTTGGAAATTCACTAAGTATGAAAAAATAGTGAAAACTACTCTAAGAAAATGCCCGCCAAAATTCATAGGGTAAGGAAAATTTCTTCCCCATTATGTCAAACTATAGCTTGTTGAAGTGGATATATAACCATGGTCTCATTTTTCCTTAAGCATGTCTGAGGAGAAAGTTATATGTCTTCCAAAATAGGGTTTCAGGAGAAACTTTGGAAATTGATTAAGTGTTGGAAAATTGGTCCAAATAGCCTCAAAAAAATGCCTGCCAAACCTCATAAGAGAATGATAAAAATTATTTGAAAACATCAGGCTATACCTTGTTGAATAGGCTATATGACCATGGTCTCATTTCTCCAAAAGAGTATTTTATGAGAAAGTTATAGACCTGCCAAAATAGGGTTTTAGGTAGTTTTTCACTAGTCCAGTAAAATGCCTGCCTAGGTCAAAGGAAGATGAGTTTGAAGGTGAAATCAATTTGGTTATGCTCAGTAAGATGTATTACATCATCTGGTATCATTGGTTCAAGTTTTTTGAGAAATTAAGAATCCTCCTTAGTTGACCTAGGGTTTGGAAAATTTGTCTAAGGGTCAACACAGAAGTTCAGAAGCCCGTTTGAAAATGCCAACCAAATATTGTCTTGGTGTCAATAAATTTGTCCAATACCATGAGTCTGTTCTTTGGTGATGTGTCTATCCAATCATGCTTTTAGGTTCCTCCCTTATGGTCACATGTGCAAGAAATTAACCTGCCAAATTGAGAAAAATCTTGTTTTGAATATTAAGAACAAATGAAATTTGTCTAATTGTTAAAAATTGAAGGTTAAGGCGCTATTTCAAAATTCCCTCCACAAATTGTCCTTGTTCTGATAAATTCATCAGTTGGCATGGGTTTGTTTCTTGATGATCTGGCCATCTAGTCATGGTGATGTATTTCTCTCTGGAGGTTACATGTGCGAAATACAATCTTGCCAAATTGAGAAAAAGTTCATCTTTCTGTCTAAATGAAGTTTGAGAGGCCATTGGAATTGCACACCAGAAGTTGTGGTTGTGCAGATAAAGTAATCCAAATGTGTGGATTTGTTCTTTGGAAGCTTGTCCATCTAGCCATGGTGTTAGTTTCTTCTTTGGTAGTTACACGTGTGAAAAATTGATTTTCCAAGTTGAACAAAACCTATTTTTACACAGTATATGAGTACGCCAACAATAAGCTTGATAAAATATGTTAACAAGTTTCTGTTTAAATTTCCCATCTAAGTCAATTTAATAAGGAATAATTAAGATGTTATGCAATAAAGGAAATTAACTACCAACTATTTATCAAAGCAAATTAATTAAACCAAGAAGTATTTTTTAGTGAAGAGATGTGTTGGATGAAAAGGAACGATTGTCATATTGGAAGGACGAGACTATGGAAAGGGTGTGATGTTGAAAAGGCGTGATGATAAGATGCGTTGTTGCTGAATAGGATATTTAAACATGTACTCGAATTAGAAGGAAGATGTCTCAAAATTCCAGATTAAAGCAGCAACAAGAATAGCCAGAGACCAATAAAATGAAGTAATGGAATTGAAGAAATAAAAGAAGATCTGGAAATCTAAAAAAGACAAATAAGGGTGGAAGGGTGGTGCTAGGGAAGGTTGCAGCCTACTAAGGGTGTTGTAGCATCCAATCAGTTGTAGCTGACAAAACAGGGTGTTGGTGCATCCTTCAGTTGCAGCTGAGAAATTTGGGGATTGAAGTCTCTAGCAAGTTAGTGCTTGCAAACTATTTGTAAATATAATTTTGTAGTAATGAAAGTATTTTTGGTTTTCCCAATTGGGATTCCATTATAATATTGTGTGTTCTATCGTCTTTGTTGATTTTGTTTTTAAATGTGATAAAATTTTAAAAGATAGCCCAATAATGATTCACCCGCCTCCTCTTAGTATTGCTTGATATTCCAACGTAGTTATCTTGGCCATGCATAAGAAATCTAGTGTTTAATTGGCCTAGAACAACCAAGTACATCCCTATGAGGTAGTTAACTATGCCATGCATGTGCAACTAAGTTTATTTGGCCCTAGAACTCCCAACTAAAGTGTACTAGACTCCAAAATAGGGTGAAACTCAAGTAGGTGCAACCTTATCCATAAAAAAGGGGAGAAACTCAAGTAGGAGTGCTCTAATCCATTGAAAAGGAAAAATAATCATGTACACCAATAACCCTCCTTAATCTTAACTTAGATGAGTATGATTCACAAAAATTTGGGTCTAGGTAATATGAATCCATGTTATGTACCCAAGTGCAAAAACTATCCCTGAAAAGCAAGAAAATATGGAAAACCTAGTGGGAACCCCCCTCCTAGAAGAGGATACTGTTGACTAGACTAGGAAACCTGATCTAATCCATAATGTCGTTGATTAACAACCGCCAAGATAAAAAACCGATGAATGAAGCATGATTTGATTATGCAATATCAATAAAGTGCTCCAATGAGTGTTGTGAAGTGGATTGGTGATCTATAACATCACCTTCCCAATTAGAATTGGTGGATCGCATAAAATCCAAGTTACTACTTGCTACTACAATCCACTCAGGAAGTCCAACAACCTCATTAAGGTGCTATGGATGTATATAAATTGTAATAAATACAAGTAGAGCTTCCTGAAACTGTAGACACATTCTCTGAGTGTCAATTAGATTTCCATCCATCTAGATTGATACCTAGAGTGTCTAACATGTCCGAGGTGGTCCTGTTATCATATCTATGTTAACATATGTAGTCTCCTCCTCTTTATCATCATATGAAGTGATAGAAGAAGAATCTATAGAAACATAAGTCAAGTCTATAGGATTTGTAGAAGTAGTCGAAGTTAGACCTATTGGATCCATAGCACTGTCACTTTATGCATCAAAGGAAGTATACTTCCTCTTCTATAGAAGTGTCATTAGCAAGAAAACATTTACTTCATCAATGATGGCAATAATAGAGGAAGCAAATTCCCTTTTATTAGTGTTGTACTCCATGGTGGGGAAGTATTGCATGGTTTCAATATTGATATGGATCAAGTTGCTGAGCTCATTCTCCCAATGGTGTCCTCTTATATCATCCTGTTTGCAAAACAATCCTTCCAATGTGGGCTAGATTTGATTGGGCGATTCAATATATTCGATGAAAAAAAGGATATCAAGAGACATAGTGAGATCCATTAACCCATGGGATTTGTCACACCTGTTAAGCCATTTTGGATTCTCAATAATTCTAGGATTATCTCAAACTCAGTTCCTTTTTTTATTTCAAATAGGTGTTTTCTCTTAAGAAATTTTAACATCTTCGTTCTCCACTCATGTTAGTTGAATGGGGTTTGAAGAAAAACTAAGCTTAGATCCATTGAAGATAAAATATTAGTCACTCTAGCACTAAATAAATACAAGTCATTTTCTAGCTATAGTGGGCCCATATTGGATCGTTGGATGCTCCAATTTGTGCCCGCTTTCAAATTTGTTCATATTTTTTGTTACAAGCGATGAAATTGAATCCTGTCAAAGAGCCATTTTAGATATAGAAGATATATTTCCATTAGTGTGTTGAACCTATTTTTAATAGCTTGAAGAGTGATAAAATTCATATTGAATCTCAAGGTGCATGTGGCCTTATCGTGTCAAATATTATAGGGATTCAATTGATGATATCTCCCAAACTAGGAAGAAAAATAAAATTCCATCAAAGACCCATTGAAGATATAAAAGATATATTTCTATTAATATATCAGAATTTTTTCAACAATAGCTTGAGGATAATTGCTAAAACTCAAGTTACATGTGTCCTTCTTTTGGAACCAAAATCAAATTCAGTGAAAAATTTGTTTGGGATAACAAAAAATATTTCTAATGGTCTATGATAAAACCTTATAAAACACTTTGTAGAGGTCACAAAAACCATTTAAATTTTGTAGAAGAGGGTTGTCCTCCATTTCATTGTTAAATCTATCTACAACATGTATATTAGTCCCTTAGATTCACTAAGGCTCTGATACCATGTGAGATTTGGAACTAATGAATCTAGAAGATAAATGGAGAAGTGATAGAGTTTATCAATATAAATAAGAGAGTAAAAGAAAATATTAAAGTGATATAATATTTATTGATCAATTGAATGGTCAATATAATACATTAGTGAATGCTTCATCAATGAGATGCAGGATTTCATATATAGGCAACCAAGCTAGGATTAATTACATGTGAAACCATAAGAACTAGTGAGAAATTAAGAGAAATGTCCCTAAATAGCTAATTGTTCCCATGTTAGGTAGTTATCTAGGCCATGCATGATAATTCTAGTGTTTAATTGGCCCAAAATAAGCAATTGTTGTCCTACAAGGTAATTAACTAGGCCATTCATGAGAAATCTAGAGTTAAATATCCAAGTGATACCTTATTAGGTAGTTAATTAGGTCATGCATGTGCAATTAGGGTTAATTGACCCTAGAAATACCAACTGAAGTGCACTAGACCTTAAAATAGGGAGTAACTGAAGTATGTCTACTCGTATCCCCCAAAAAGTGGAGGAACTCAAGTAGGAGTGCTCTAATCCCTATAAAAGAGAACCAAATCAAGTAGGAGCGTTCTAATCCCTGCAAAAGGGAAGAAAATCAAGTAGGAGTGACATAATCCTTATAAAAGAGAAAACAAGCATAATATACACTAACAAAATATCTATTCTTGAAAGAAAAACTACTATGTTTTGTGAAATAATTTATATTCATGCTCTGTGCAATATTCTCACTGAATTCTATAATGGTAGTATAATTGAAGTGTTCATTTTGTGTTGAAATTTAGCATTTTTAATCTGGTCATTCCATAGAGACTCCATGGCCTTACATCCTTCACACGAATTGAATCTGATATGCATATGACACCCACCAAAGAAGTTCTCTACATAAAATAAGTTGAGCATGTGTCATTTGAAAATCCTTTTGTAATTTGATCAACATGTCATATGGATGCCAACCTGCCTTTGTTTGGTCATGAAGAAAACATATGTGAAATTAAGATTGAATCCCCAATGATGTATCCTAAAAGGAAAACCCTAGAGTCTAAATCCCATGCCAATGTAGGCCTAAATGGAAACCTAACGGAGAATTTTGATTTGAAACTAAAGGATTGTTCAAAACAATATCTGAAATTTATGAACAAACTAAATATTGTTGAATGATTTGCAATGTATTTGAAGGGAAATTATTTGGTAGAATTTTGAAACCCTTCGCAATTATTATTATTATCATACCTCTCCACACTTTTGAGACTTGTAGGTATCGCATGCAATGGTAAGTTCTACAATCAACTCCACATATAGCTTGGATTACAAAAGCAAGTGGTATAATTGAGGCACCAACCATATAAATAATTGTTGACTATGTGGAGATATTAGAGGCAATTGGTCTAGTAGTAATCAATGAAGAAGATAATGAAACTCTCCCCATTTATTTCATATCTAAAGATGGCATCTAAAAATGACAAGATACAATGTTTTCCTAGCATGATCTCAAAATTTCGATTGAGTTATCTCTTAGATTTCAGGAGCCCATGGGTTTCTTTTCTTCACATAGGATCAAATATGTATTCATTTTCCTACTATCAATGGTCTAGAAGTTGGAGCATGGCCTATAAATGATTAGCTATAAATTTCTAGTACATCTCAAGTAAATGATGATGCATTTCATAGAGGTGACAATAAACTTAGATAGCTTCCACAATAAGAGTAAACAACACTTCCTCTAATCCCAAAGATAGTAATGAAGGGATACATCTTGGATCATATCTGTGTTGTAGAGATTATGGTTCAAGATTAACCATTTACACAATTTTTTTTCGATTTGTTCAAAACATTGGAAGATTTGGAAAAAATTAATGGCCTTCATTTGATATTTTTTACTTCTTAAAGGAGTCATCGTATTGAATAATACATAAATCTTTAGGAAAAATAAATAAATAAATAAGTTGTTACAAGTATATAGTGGATATTGTGGGTATGCTTGTGTTTGATCTAAAGCTTCCATTAATTGAGAATTTTTTTTCATTTCTAAGGGAACATGTTTGATTCAAGGAAGCAATCCATATCTAAGATCCTTCTTTATTATCAATTTTGGTTCCCTAAAAAGTCAACCACTATGTCTTAGATGTATAGTGATTAGGGGGAATTGTTTGGATGCATATCCCTAAATTCCTAACCTACATACAAATTTTTGTTTTCTCCCCAAGTAATGAATTTAATGTGTTTAGAATAGGGTTGATTTTTAGGCTCCACTTTGTGTCATGAACCAAGTGATGTTTTGAATTAAGGTGCCAGAGTGTGTGCACACGTGGTGTGTACAACTATCAAATGTAAATGAAAAGGAAATACAAATGCTTGTACAATGATGAACATAGAAATAAGATGAATTTCAATACTAAACTAGATGACAATTTTCTTGAAATAAATATATGATATCTCAATAAATGATAAATCACAAGAAAGACACTCACAAGTCTAAGCAAATATGCAAACAAGACAACTAGTCATGTTGTGGGTAAATAAAAGAGAAGAGGTTCCCACCTAGAAAGCAAGGTGCTCTAAAAAAAATCTAAACAATCATCTACCAAAATAATGCAACAATCAATCTTGTCGAAAAATGAAGAAACATGCAACTAAAAAAACCAAAAAAACCCTAAATGTGACAATTAATAGGATTTATGGTTCTCTTCTTCACCTACAATGTCTACAAGGAGAAGTAAAGAAGCACTACAACAAGCAATCTAGCTGGAAATAGAAAGAGAGGAACTGTAGATAGACCCAAAACAGAAAATTCAGTCGAACTGGGAAAAGGAAAAAGTAGAACTGGCTAAGAAATGTGGAAAAAACAGGGTTTTGAACTTGCAAATAATATATTGGGAATTTCACTTATATATTTAACTCTATTGTGTTTGATTGTGCAAGCCATGATATAATTTTGAATGAAAACCATACTTATTATCCATGCCAAGAAGGGATATTCTTTTTTATCACAAGTCAAATCTTTTTTACTTGCATTACTTTGTTCTTGAAACAAATATTTTTATTATATTTTATAATGTTTTGTATAATTTTAATATTAAACATAATATTCATCATCCGAAGATATGTGTCCTTGTAATGGTTCTAATGAAAACCATCCCCGTAGACAGTATTCAGGGTTCTAAATAGTGATTGATCTCGTTATTGTACCTTCCATCGGCTAGATCGATTCCTCTGACAAAGCTCATGAACTGGCGATTCTTAGATCCTTCGATGTGGGAATCTAGGCTCACGGTCTTCTGGTGATGGGTAAATTCCACTATTATCTCCACAGTTTTGAATGCACTCAACAAAGTGTCTACATGTATGGGACACAGAAAGAACTAGACGTTGGTGCCCCTGAAATACTCGAATGTCTCGTGACAATGGGTATGGTATTCATGAATCCCTTGTTTCGTATAAGTTCCACGGCCATCCTATCCTTCTAGATGATGACCAAAACTCTAACTCCTTGGTCCTCTTTCTTCTTCAAAAGCTCACTCAACGTCACACCTTCTGCACCAAGGATCGTTCTTTCCTGATCCCTCACAAGCGTAATCTTGGAATTTACAAACCATCCAGCAATGTATATAAAGTGCTCGGATCTATCAGCCATGGAGGCTTGCATAATGCTTTCTCCTCTCCATAGCCTAGTTCAATCCCAGGACTATATTGATCTGATAAGTGCGATTTCTTATATAGATTGACTCTTCATCCATTCCTCTGCTTGAAATATACTGTTGGACTCCAGGGAAGTCCCGATCTCGAATCCTATTACCCCAATATGGATCATCATCTGAGACACGCGTGAACTGGAGGCAGACATGGATCTGAGCTTCCCTCAGCTTCTCAGATAAATGTTCACTATACAAGTCAAGCCATCGCTCGATGACTTTTCCACTGAGGATTTCTGAGATTGGAATATCGGCTCTTCCCACCACTTTTGTAGAGACTTCCAGTTCCTTTAACGCTAATCACCAGAGAAGGCGATGTATAGGCGTAGTGAATCTGAAAAGTATCAGTCCATATTGTGTTTGTAGGTTCATAAGGTAGAACTTTGGTTCTTGCAATTCTAGCTATACCAATATCTATGGTGGCATATAGTCCACTATGCCGTTCTAAATGGAGAAGCTCCTTAACATCCTTTCCCACCTAATCAACAAAAAATCATTAACCGTATTTCGATACACAAATGAGAATGAATACATATCCAAAATCGGCAAGGTACCCAATGCGATCAATACTCAAAGGGAGGTTGATATCGTTACCTTTCCCAGCAACGTAGGCTTGAAATATGGTAGCTTCGAGACTACCATGGACTAACATGGGACGCCATTAGTGATATTTTGTGTTGGAAATACGCAAATCAAAGATGCACAGCTGCTATACAATGACTATGGAGCGGTCCAAACTTTATAAGAGTACATGGAATTCAAAGAGGAAATGCAATAGAGGCTTCTGTAAATAAAATATATTTTTGTTGAAGCTGCCCACATGGTTAAAGTGAACACTTTTGGAGCTACAGTCAATCATAAATTATACATCTGATAGTTTTTTGAGAACTCCAGTTGGGTTTCGAGGGGTCTCATGGATGCAAACAAGACCTCACCCGACCAAATATGAGCTCGGAGAGTTCCATGATTTCGACATATTATAGAATTGTTTCTCCACCTCTGAAATTTTATAATGTGGAGGGAATTCTATGAACGTGCAGTGACGGAATTGAAAAAGAATAAACAAAACACAAGTAAAATAAAAATTCATAGTAAAAAATTATGAATAAAAACTTGCACTAAAAACCCACCTATGATTTGGTTGTGTACGGCTATGATGCTTGAATATATGTAGTATTTTCCTTTGCCAACATTTGGCATTCTAACCATGCATTGTTGTTAGTAGCAGACCGCTAAGAGGAATATGCATGTCAAAATTTGATGAGAATGGAACAGTTATGTCTCATAATTAGTAAATTTTGATACAAATGTGAATCATTCTTTTGAAAGAGCTTGTGAAATCATAGCAATTGTTACAGAACATTTCTCGACATAAATATCTTAGGATTCGGACATGGAGATATGGACAAGAACTATACAGTGAAATTGAAGATCCCTCCTGGATGGATAACAACAGACCACTAAGAGGAATATGCATGTCAAAATTTGATGAGACTTGAACAGCTTTGTCTCGTCATTAGTAAATTTTGATACAAATGTGAATCATTCTTTTGAAAGAGCCTGTGAAAACTTGTAGCAATTGTTTCAGAACATTGCTCCACATAAATCTCTTAGGCTTCGCACATGGAGATATAGATGAGCGCTATACAATGAAATTGAATTGTTCTTTTCGCCCACATGGAACAAAAAAATGGAGTCCTTGGGCATCCTTACGTATGGAAATGCTTTGCACTAAAAAAATAAATTAAGTTCCTCGCTAAACGCTTGGGAGATGTGCAGTTGCAAACAAGCAAATTGAATTTACATGGAAAATAAAAAATGGCTGCAATCCAAGCATATTGCAAAGTCGTAGGCTGGGAGAGCGAATTTCATTAAATATATTTATATTGTTCAGTGGTCATCAGTTTCCCTATGGCGAAAATGTTGGCTACACTATTTCATTGATCTGATCAATGCCCTATGTGTGTTAGGGTTGATGGACATTACATTTGTATATGTTGGAGCACAATAACATCACAATTTTTTAATTTTTACTCATCTTGGGGTGTTTGATCAAAAAGCTTCGGTGTTCCATGATGGAGTGGAGTGGAATAATATTTACTGAACGTGGTCAGATAGCTCAACGTCGGAGCCTTATTTCATAATGCCCTGATCGTCAATGCCTCGTGGAGCCTTATTTCATAATGTCTCGATGTCGATCCAATACACAAATTGAAAAATATATACTTTTTAATACTTTGATATTTTTGTATTTTTTTAATATTTTGATAAAATTTTACTGTACTCATCTCCGCTAATACATAGCTTAATGTCATAGCCTTATTTCATAATGCCCCGATCCTCGATGTTGCATGGAGCTTTATGTATTATATGGTGGGACTGTTTCATAGGATCAACTGCTTTTTTATGCTCGGACATCTTTTTGAAAGAGATATGCTGCAAGGCAATTTTCTCTTGTTAAATTAATCACCACATTTTATATTTTTAATTTGCAAATTTTATATTGAGAATTTACTTTATATATTTATTTTTATTTTATAAAGTAAAAGTGAAAGTGGGGAAACTATAATATTTGTTTTCAATAGAAAGTTTGTTATTCATTATTATTTAAGTGACCTATATTAACATTTAATAGAAAATTGATTATTTTCTAAATTTAATTTAGTTTTTTAATTTTTAAAACATTTTTTATATTTATATAAATTTATTTATAACATAAAATGTATATAATATAGTGGGAGAATGAAAATACAATTACAAGGTATTTATATTCTCATCTTAAAAGAAACAAAAATAAAAGGTATTTATATTCTTTTTCTCAATACAAAATCTAAATAGATATATGAATCCAAACTCTTGAAATATTTGGTCAATGCAAAGTAAAACAAATGAATACGTATCTCTTTTCTCCATAGTTAATAATGCAAAATAATAACCAACCTCCTTTTCAAAAAATTCTAAAGAAAAACAATGTTAAAATCCTCAAGTAGTGCTACACCCCATTGAGTGAGGAGTGTACCAATGATCTCAAATCACCCAATAAAACTATTATCCAATGCAATCCCCCTTGCAAAATGGTTCTCAACAACACCATGAAAAAGAACATTCCCATATTACTAATCATGTCTTGGTAGGAAGGCCCTAGTAAATCACTAGCCATGCAAACACTTGATTATATGGCTCACTCAAATCCACCACACACTATGCAATCTCTTGATCCACCATCTCTCAATGTTAGTAGACACTCAATATGAATTAAGAATAGGGTTAATATAATGTCACTAATGAAGAAAGTACAAGCTCCAATAATCATATTAGACCAAATAGTGTCCAAAGCTCCTCTTCCAATTATGCCAAAAAAGGGCTAGATATGTCTATATTCAATTTGAAAAATTGCTCCTATAGATTAAGGCCAATAATCTCCATAATAATGTCTTTGTCCATAAAAGATATGACTCATAGATTGGAGCTTATGTGTAAGTATGATGGGGTATGGGGCCTCCTTGTGGTACCTTGAGATGTTTGTATTATGCCAAACGATAAAGGAATAAGAAGATTTGATAGGAATAAATGATATTTTCGTGAAAATTTTTAATTTTTAAAATCATTATATTTTTATTTTTTATTCAAAATCATTATTTTTTTAATTTAAAAAAAATGTCGATAAAAGATATGACTCATAGATTGGAGCTTATGTGTAAGTATGATGGGGTATGGGGCCTCCTTGTGGTACCTTGAGATGTTTGTATTATGCCAAACGATAAAGGAATAAGAAGATTTGATAGGAATAAATGATATTTTCGTGAAAATTTTTAATTTTTAAAATCATTATATTTTTATTTTTTATTCAAAATCATTATTTTTTTAATTTAAAAAAAATGTTTTAAGTGAATACAAATTGTTATCGCTCTTCATTCTAATATTTTAAAATTTAAAATTTTACATATATTTAGAAAAATATAAATGTATATTTTTAGTTATCACAGGTTTAAGATTAAGATGGGATGCAACAAAATTAATCAATCAATAATAAATATTATTGATATGAAGCTGAAGTCGCATCTGTACGGCAATACGCCAATTCCCTCCGAATTTTCACCTGTCATAGAAATCATCCAATCAATCCCTCAAAAGTTTCCAGTTGTCGATTTTTTCTCCGATAATCATTTAGATAATACGTATAATGGCAAATGTTATGCAACCTGCAGTAGCAGCGCATTTAGTGCTGCTTCAGATCGTGGGATGTAGATCGTGGAGTTTATTATTATTTTTTGGCAATTTAAAAACGGTTCAGTAAATAAACCTCCAATAAAATTAATTAATATTGCATAAACGTTCATAAGACGCTTTAGAGGCCTTCTTATCCCAAAGTCACAAATTCAAAAGATTCCGATCTCCCACATGCCACTAAGAACAATGTGATACTTGTTCATCATTGTTTATTTTCCTAATTTCGGATCGTTGATGATTTAATAAACCTATAAAGGAAGCACGTACTTGCTTGTATGAGTAAGCCAACGCCTACTTATAGATCAATATTAACATAGCCCCAATAGCTAGCTCAATTGGTCGGGCTCAATTGACAAGCTGTTGTAGGCTTTGAAAGAAAAATGTTTTTGGAGAAGCTTAGAACCCTCAAATAGGATCAAACAAATACTCACTAAGCACAATCTATCTATATATATAGAAACATGTTTCTCATTATGAGGTTTCATAATATTTATGTAAATCTATATCAAATAAAATGTTATCATTATAGGGATTTTATTCTCATTGAGGGACCTTTCAACTACATTAGTTTCATTGGCAAGGAAACCATAGGGAAGGGTTGGCCAACCCTTCATCTAGCTCAGCATTCTCATCAAGAGGGAGGCTGATCAAGGGTTGACTAACCTTCTCGGGGTTTATTAACCTTTCTCAAGAATAGTATTTGCAACATTGGGGATCATAGTGAAGGGTTAACTGACACTTCCTTTATATTAGATTTTGTCTTGAGGGGATCCTAAGGAATTATTAATCAACCCTTCCTCCATATTAGATTTCCCATCAAAAGGACCCCAGGGAAGGGGCAACCAACCCTTCTTTGAACTTAGTATTCACATTGATAGGGATCCTGAGGAAGGGTTGGTCGACTCTTCCTCGAGCATAGTATTATTATCCAGGGGGGGATAAGGGAAGGGTTGATCAACTCTTCCTTTATATATATTTTTATAATCAAGAGGAGCCTAGGGAAGGGTCAAGAAACCCTTCCTCTAGACTATCTTTCTCATCGAGGGGAGCCCATGGAAGGGTTAGTCAAGTCTTCTCAAGCATAGTATTTTCATCAATGCGATCCCAATGAAGGATTAGTCAACCGTTCCTCGAGCATAATTGCACCGAGAGTAGTGAGGTGCTCTATATCTCAGTATGGTAGAGATGTTGTCACGGTACTAACACTATGCTACCAAAAATTAAAAATAATTAAAAGAAAATCATGTCGGCTCATAAAAAAAATAAAAATAAAAAGTGGGGTCATAAAATAAAAAATTAAAACCAAATAAAAAGTTATTAAAAAATTATATTTTGGCTTATAAAATATAAAAAATAAAAAACATAGATCAATCTTAAACATGGATCTAACAAGCAATTACAACTCAAGAAATTGGATCCCTCTTGGTGCTTGATAGATTCCGGTTTAAGATGGATCTATGCCTATTATTTTTTTATTTTATTAATATCAAAGGGGATCATAGGAAAAGGTCAACCAAACTTTCCTATAAATTACATTTCTCATAAAGGGGATGTTGGAATATATTATCTATATTCCTTGGAAGGTAATAATGTCTTTGTATTATGTCAGAATATATCCACAATCTTATGTAAAAGAGTAATACATTATATCCCATATTCATTATGGTAAAATATACTCTTGATATCCATCATTATATAAAGAGATGCTATTATGGAGAATTATATTATCCCACATGCAATATGTGAGAGTAATTCCTCCACATCATTTGGTATATAATAGGGTCAAGGGAGTCACATCATAACAACATGATGGTATAGTGGTATATGCTCATAGATAGTATCAACACATGGTATTGTGAACACAAGCTCTGCTATATTGTATTGGGGTTATTTGTAGTTGCTCTCTTGTAAGATTGAACGAGATTTGTGGAGATAATAAGAAGACAACCTTCCCATGGATGTAGCCCAATTGGGTGAACCACGCATATCTAGTATATTCTTTTCCTTGTTCTCTTTCTGTTCTTATTTATGTTGATATGTTATTGATTGCTAAGATAGGTAAGCTAGTTTATCTAGATCTATAGTTCTGATAGGGGATACTAAGGAAGGGACAATTGAGGCTTCTTGACACTTAGTATTCTTTTCAAGGAGGAGCGTTGGGAAGTGTCGAATGACCCTCCCTTTCTAGATTAGATTTTCCATTCAAGGAACCAAGGAGATTCAGGGTGAGTTAGGATCAACTAACCTTTCTTGTAGCATAGTATTTTATTGAAGGGAATCTCATGGAAGGATTAATCCATTGTTCCTCGAGAAGATACCCCAAAAAGGAATCATTTGTGCCTTCCTTGATATAAATATTCTTGTCAAGAAGGATCCAAAGAATGGGCCAGTCAACCCTTCCTATTTATTATCTTTACAAATGAGGGGGACACCTAGGAAGGGTAGGGAAACCCTTCCTCAATAATAGTATTCACATCAATAAGGATCTAACAGAAGCATTGGATGACCCTTCCTCAAGCATAATAATCTAATTTTCAAGGGAGAGTCTGAGAAAGAGTTGACCAACCCTTCTTCTAGATTAGATTTCATTTTAAGGGGATCTTAAGGAATGGTTTCCCAATCCTTCTTTAAGCATAGTATTTTCATTGATGGGGATCTTAAGGAAGGGTCTTACAACCCTTCCTTGAGCATAGTATTATTTTCAAGAGGGAACGATGGTATGGTTGATTGACCCTTCCTCCAACAAAGTATTCTACTCAATGGGGAGGCCAAGGAAGAGTCAATCGAACCTTCCTCGAGTATAGTATTCGCATCAATGGAGATCTCAAGGAAGGGTTGTTTGAACCTTCGTCGAGCATTGTATTATTGTTGATAGGGGTCCTAGAAAAGTGTTTTCTAATCCTTCCTCTATATTATTTTTTCTATTAACGAGATTTAAGGGAGGGTCGCCCAATCCTTCCCCTATATTATCTTTTCATCGAGGAGATCCCAGGGAAGGTTTGGTTAACCCTTCTTTGAAAATAGTATTCTTGTCAATGGGGATCCCAAGGAAGTGTCAAAAGACACTCCCTTGAGTATAGTATTATTATCAAGGGGGGTCCCAAGGAAGTGTCAATTGATCCTTCCTCTAGATTGGATTTGTCATCAAGAAAATCCCAGGGAAGGATTGATTGACCTTTCCTTTAGATTAGTTTTTTATTTGTGACGACCCTCGTAAAGGGTCAACTGGCCCTTCCTCTAGCATAGTATTCTTGTTGAGGGAATATTAAGGAATGGTTAACCAACCCTTCCTCAAGAATAGTATTCATGTCAATGATGGAGCTTCCTTCTTAGAGCATAGTGTCATTGTCAAGGGGGAGCCCAAGGGAGGTTCACCTAATCTTTCCTGTAGATTAAATTTATCACTAAGGGGACCTTGGTGAAAGGCCAGTTGACCCTTCCTTTATCTTAGTATTTTTATCAAGGGAGATAATGAGGAAGGCTCAATTTATCTTTCCTCTATATTAGCTCTCTCGGTGAAGTGAACTTGATGAATATTTTGTTGAACAATATACCGACATAGTATTATCAATTATTATCGAGGGGGATCTTGATGAAGGTTTGGTTGACTGTTCATGAGAAAAGTATTAGTTTTAGTGGGGAGTATAGGGAATCATTTATCTATCCTTATTCGAGGATAATATTCTTGTTGAGGGAAGCTCAAGAAATGGTGAAATGACCCTTCTTCTAGATTAAATTTCTCATCAAGGGTAGATTGGTAAATGATTGATAGACTCCTCCTCTAGGTTAGTATTCTTGTCGAGTGTGATCTTGGGAAAGGTTAGATTGACCTTTCCTCTAAATTAGGATTCTCCTTGAATTGACCCCCCTGAAGGATCAATTGACCGTTCCTCCAACATCATATCCACATTAAGATGAAGCTTGATAAAGGGTCAACCAACCCTTTCTCCATCATAGTATCAACATCAATGGGGATCCTAGTGAAGTATTGATCAAGTCCTTTCCATAGTATTCTTCTCAATGGAGGTCTTGGGGAACTGTCAATTCTAGAATAGATTTCCCATCGAGGGTTTCTTAGGGAAGTGTTAACTAACCCTTCCTTTAGATTAGTTTTCGCATTGAAGGAAGCATATGGAAGGATTGATTAACCCTTATTTGAGCATAGTAATCATGTCAATGGTGATCCATAAGAACAATCAACTAAACCTTCCTCAAACATAATATTATGGTTGAAGGGTATCTAGGACAATAGTTAGTCAAACCTTACTTAAGCACAATATTCTTTCCAAATGGGATTTGGGGAAAGTATTTCTCGACCCTTCCCCTATAGAGTATATTTCCCATAAAGCATATTTTAGGGAAGGTTTGGTTGACTGTTCCTCCCTCTTAGTATTGTTTTCTAGGAAAACATGGGATGAACCTTCCTTGAGCATGGTATTCTCGTGGAGGTGGATCCCAAGGAAGTGTATCCTGAACTTCCATGATCATAGTATTCTCATCGATAGTGAGCTATGGGAAGGGTTGCTTGACGCTTACTCTAGTTTAGTATTTTTGTCGAGGGTGGTGTTAGGAAGGATCCAACCTTTCTTTGAGCATAATATTCTCATTGATGGGGACCTCGATTAAGGGTCATTCAAACATTTATAAATAATAGTATTCACAATAGCAATGATCCTAGATAATTGAGGGACAACCCATCCTAGAGCATAATATTTTGGTCGAGGGTGAACCCATACAAACGAAGGGTGATCCTTCCTTGAGCGTAGTGTTCTTGTCAATTCAAAGCTCAAGGAATGAATGAACGATCTTTCCTTGAGCATAGCATTATCACCTTGGGAGATCCCAAGGAATTGATTGTCAACCCTTACTCAAGATCAGTATTCTCTTAGAGGTGTATCCACGAGAACAATCAATCATCCTTCCTCCAAAATTTTATTCTAATCAAGAAGAAATCTAGGGAATGGTACACTAATCCTTCCTCAAGAATATTATTCTAGATGAGGGGGATCTTGTGAAAGCTTTATTTTATTACTTGATTTAGTGTGTAGGTATAAGTCAACCCACTTCCTCTAGCTGAGTATTCTCATTGAAGGTGAGCCCATGGAATGAGTGATTAAATCTTTATCCAACTTAATATACTCATGAAGGGATATCCTAGGGAATGTATATCTAACCCTTTCCTAAGCATAATACTCTCATCATGGGGTATCCTAATGAGTGGTAGAATAATCCTTCATCCAACATATTATTCACCTTACAGGGTATACTAGGGAATTGTCAAAAAATCCTTCCTTAAGCATTATATTTTTGTTGTGGGGTATCCCAAATAAAGGTTGGTCGACCCTTACTCAAACTTATTAACCACATAATGGGGGATTCTTATCAAATATAAATTGATACTTCCTCGATCCAATTATTCATGTTGTGGAGATCCAATGGGAGGGTTGGTCTATACTTCTTAAAGCATAGTATTCATGAAGCATAATATTTGTGTTGAAGGGAGACCTTGGGAAAGGGTTTTATGACCCTTACTTGAGATTATTTTGTGCCATTAGAGATCTAGTGAAAGGTTAAATCGACCAATATTGAAGAATATATTGTTTTAACAAGAACGGGTGAGGTTTCTTATATTAAAAGGGTTGTGGAAGTTCCAAAAATTAGAGATTTACAAACAATTATGATTTCTTGAAATGGCTGTGGGATGAAAAGAAAAAAAAACACAACTATTCAACAACATGCTTGTATAATTCCTTAAATACTATTTCTTTATAGGGCCTATAAATATACTTCCTTACATATTGACCAAGAAAAAAAATGGGAGTGAAATACATAGAAAAGATGTAAAATTGAGTGAAACAATGACAACTATGGCCTTCCTCCATGTATTGATTGTCCTAATTAGGTGGATAAGAGGTTTTTCTAGTACTACCATGATTTTTTGTTGGACTATTTCATCCTCCATGAGCTTAGAACTAGTAGAAATTAAGGGATGACCTATGGTAGACTGATTTTCATGATCAAATTCAAGGATAATGTTGTAATGCATCTTGGTGTCCTAGGTAATCTTATCAATTTTATCCCCCCCTCCTCCTACATATTATTCTCAATTTATTCCTTTTTAGCTTCTTTCTTTTCGAAATGAGGGGTGAGATAATCAATTGCTTGCTTCATGCCTTCCAATAGATTGTTCATCCATTGAATATATTTTTATCACTAATTCCTTTCACACTAACCTGATCCTTTTGTGAGAGTTTATCCATTTTAGGGACATAACCAAAGAGGGAGGACCCGAAATGTAGGTTTCCAATAGAGCAAAAAACTAGAAAATACTTTTCAACAAAACCAAGAACACATAGTAAAATGAAAGACCACTGGAGGCTTACTACCTCATTCCAAAGACCAAAATTAATATATAATCCCCAATCTAATTCCAATTCAAATTAAAACCAAATATCTCAAGGTATTAATATTACGTCTATCAAATTTTAGTTGTGACAGAGGAGCACATCCCTAGAATATGTGACCAGTGAGATGGGTTGGGTGATATGCATCTCCAATGACATCCATGTCCAAAACAAAATTCATAAAAAAGATCCTATAATGATTAGAATAAATGAAATACTGAGCCATAAAAAATACCATGCTTGATATTGTAAGCGAGAAGATGAAGGAGATAGAAGAATGAGGGAGTGCAATGGATCCCTTACTTGAATTAATGGAGATAAGAAAGTTATATCCTCCAAAAGTTTAATAGGTTCCATGAGTAATGAAGCCTATTAATTCCTCAAGTGGGTGATATTATTAAAAGTAAATTCTCCATATTGTAATCCATTCTAATGCTAGGGGATCCATATTCATTCTAAGGGGTGGGGAGCATCTTTTATGACGACCCCCTTGTCTAGAGATAGAACATCATTCACTAAAAAATCAGTGATGGAGTTGTTTAAACACTAAACATGAAAGAGATGAACATCAGTAATTCTCTGGAAGTTCCAAATTATCCTTTCAAATGAATTTCTCTATAATTCTCCTTCTTTAACAATATCCTTCCTCGCCTGCTTGATAACAAGGAGTGAATCCCCAAATATCATCACATGTTGAATGTGAAGGATTTTGATGATTTTTGGAGCCAAATATAAGGCGTAAATGTCAACCTAGTTATTCATAGCCACATTGACACCCTAAGAGAAATATATTTATACATTTCCTTCGAGGTTCAACCCCCCTCCTCCCCTCAACGCCTAGCACCCTTGGGTTCCCTTTAGAGGCACCATTAGAAAACATCTTGTGGCATTTTTGAGACTTCAACCATTCTTGGAACTCAACTACACTAGACTCCAGTCTCCAAGGAGGAGGCCTCTTGATCCAAAGAGTGAAGGATTTGGATTGAGGGGAAATCTCGATGAGAAGGTCATGAACCCAAAATATTTCCTAAATAGTAATCAATTCTTTATTTAAATTAGAAATTACATGGGAAGAAAGGGTTTCGAATGTAAGAGGCTTATCTTGAATTTTTTTTAAATAGAAAGATGATTTTTTAGTTGAATATTACCTTATTCCTAGCTATATACACTTTCCAAAAAAGGTACTTAAGTAGGGCCATCCAAATTCTTCTCAAATTGGGATTGTGAAATATAAACCCATGATAAAAGGAATTCCAATCAAGGAATATATTACTCCACAAAGAGGGAAGAATGATATAAGCCTTGAGTTCAAATATATATTCCTTCTAGACATTCTTAGTATAGTCACATTTCGAAAACAAAATCTTGGCCATACCTTCTTCCTTTTGACATGACAAATAATGAGATGGCCCAAACATGTGGTGTTTATTCAAATTTTCATCTACAATACCTCTCTACCATAAGAGAATAACCAACATGATGAATTTACCTTAGGAAGCACATATGTATGCTATATTTTTCTCCACATATTGCATTAAGGAGGAAACCGAGAGTTGTGGAGAATACTAGAGTATCCTTTTCAAACAATGTATCAACCATATTAACCCCATCCTCAAAAATACTTGAAAGATAAACTGATAGGGGTTTCATCTTGGTGTAGAGAATAATTATGTCTAGATAGTATTGCAAATGAGCCAACACATTGAATTGCTTCCATTTGCTCCATCTCCTAGAAGGATCCCATTAAGAGTTTTAAATAAAGTATTGGGTCCGTTGTTTGATAAACATTCCTTGAGCTCTACTAGACCTATTTTTAAGGAAAGATGATATCACCCTGGGATTATTCCATCCCAAATATTGTTCCGATTACCATTTCTAGGAAGTTAATATAGACCATCTAGGATTATCTTGCATGCTTCGTTATACAATATTGCCACCTTCCCATATACAAAGGTCCAAGCAATCTGTTCTTGGGCTTCTTAGGTGCTTCTTTGACAAAATTTCCTTCTACCATTCGGATTCTCCTATGACCATCCTCCATAATACTTTGTCACTAATAGATGGATTCATCAATCTAGCATCTTTGACACCTGTTCCCCCATGGATCATTGGAGCTCGAACTATTTCCCACTTCACCAAGTGAAACTTCTCTGATTGGATTTCCCTCCCTGTTAGAGGAAAACCATTATCTTATTACTAATATTTACCATAACATGAATATGAGATAATAAGGTTGATATCTAAAATATTGGAAGGGAATCCAAAATTGAATTGATTCGGATGATCTTGCATGTTGAGCTCAACCACTACATTCCCCATGTCTGAATTTTAGATTTATTTTTATGAATACTATGCATTTAGTTTGTATCATTTGGTATTTTCAAAGAGATGTGTGTGACTAGGTACTTAAATGATATTTATTTATACTACCTTTAAAATCCAAATACTAAAGAGAAGCACTACAAAAGTCTAGTGAAAATATTCCAACTAAAAGCTTGGCTTTTCCTTGCATTCACCTTTACACATGAGGCTTCTATAAAGGAATCCATAATTGATTTAAAATGAAATTATTTATTCGTGGAGGATACACATATGAAGATAGTGTCATCTACAAGTTGAGCATGATTTATTGATTGAAATCCCTGTGGAATATGATGCTAGCTAGATTCTCCTTTTCCATTTCTTTATTCAATTTCCTACTCAAAGCTTCTTCCATAGAAATATAGATAAAATTAGAGAAAGGAAAACCTTGGTGGATTCCTCTGGAATATTATAAGAAATAGAATGGTATTTCATTGACCAAAGGGGAAATTCAAGGGCACTAAATACATGCTTTGACCCATTTTATGAAGAGAGGGGAGAAGCAAAACTTTTCTAAAATAGAGTAAATGAAACAATGAATGACTTTATAAAATTATCATCTAAATCTATTTTTATAATCATACCTTGTTCACCTTGGATGTAGCTAGAGTGTATGGCTTATTAGACCAAAAAGATATTGTTAAATACTTGCCTCTTGGAAATGAAACCCACCACGGTTATTAGAGATAGTCTTGTGGAGACTAACCTTGACTCTAGATGCTAGAATTTTAGTTATAATATTGTAATATGCATTGCACAACGAAATAGTTCTAAACCTAGCCAAATAAGAAAGTTTTTTATCATTGGGAATCAAGGAAATGAAGGAATAATTTGTTGTGCCACCAATCTTGTCTTGTCTCTTGGTTTAGTTTAGCATTCTACATAGATGCTCCTTGATGATGTGCCTATGATATTTTGAGAAGCAATATAGTTAGAAATCCATATAAGATAAGAGAAGAGAATTAATCCAGGCATTTAGTCATGTGCTCTATTGAGCATTAAAATGATTAACATCAATTACATTTATTTTAACTTTATTTGATAAAATAATCCTCACTTCATTCAACTATTTGCACCCCCATGATGTAGTTAACTAGCCCGTGCATGAGCTATCTAGCCCATAATATCCAAATGAGGCTTTATTTAGCAGATAACTAGGCCATGCATGTGCATTTAGTGTTAACTAGCTCTAGAACTACCACATGAGGTATTTAACTCAGACATATATGAGAAACCAGTGTTAGCGAGACCTATAACTCCAAGTAGGTAGTTAACTAGGTCATGAATGAGTTAATTGAAGTCTAACTAGCCCAAAATATCCATGTAGGGAACATTCTTCCTAAACGAGGGTAGAAATATAGTAGGATCCTTAGAAAAGGGGGATAATTGCATTGAGGATTCCCTCCTTCCTAAGAAAGGAGGATTACTACACTTAGGAGTGCCTTTGTCCCTAAATATGGGGGATTACTCTAGATAGGAGTGTCATTGTCCTTAAAAAGGAAAAAGATAGGAAGAATGTGCATGTACACCAACACTCCTGTTAAGGATAACTTAGGTGAGTATGATGCACAAAAAATTGGTTCCCAACAATGCGAATCCATGTTAGGTACCCAAGCACCAAACAAAAATTCCACAAAAAATGAGAAAAGAGGGAAAACCTAGTGGAAAACTTGCCCCCAAAAGTGGATAATGCTAAGAAGGCTAGGTAGCCTTCTTCATCCATGAACACTCTCATGTCCTTATACTACCATATTTTTTCCATAAATCCACTTGCACTGGCCAAGTTTCCTACCAAGAGCTAGGAGACCCATCTCCCAAATTTGTTTCTCCATCAGTTACTAATGTTCCTCAATCATGGTAGCATCCCAATATGGATTTCCAACAACTTCTGTAAAATACTGTGGATATCATGTACTAACCATGTAACATTGTGGATGGGAATCAAGGGACCTATAGAAGTGAGTGCATGTGGATCACTTTTAAACTGTGACTAATTCCTCCATGTAACTATTGGATTTCTGAGTAGACCACCTATATCATGAAGAGTTTGGTGTGCCCAATGTGGTTTGGTTTTGCGGATCTACAATAACATGTTCATTAATTTCAATAACTTCTTCTTCTTCATCTAACATGAAATATCACATAAGGAGTAAGGAAATTTAAGAGGCATCAGATAGATATGTATAAACAAGAACTTGGTCTATAGTAGGTTCTTCCTCGGTTGAATAGTTATCTGAATGAACCAATGCATCATCTCCCATTAAGACGGGAGATCAGTTGTATAGCTTCAAAGAACTAAATATGTCCTCTGATGAAAGAATATGATTCAAAGATACTAAATCAAGAACCCATAAAAATGTTGTTGAGGAAAAGATAAAAACAATTGTGTGACTTATATCTTGTTTCTTTTTAAACCTTTGACTTGATTTTATGTTCTTGATATTGTTAGGAACCTTGATAATTTCACGTCCAAGTTGTTTCAATTAATTATTATATTTCCTCATGCAATATTTTTCTTCATTGTTGTGTTTCTTTTAGTAAGAACATATGATGTTGTCTTTCTTTGTCTTCCAATATTTAGAGGAGAAGGTCTCCTATGCAGATATTGTATTCTACTCGCCACTACTTTTGTCTCTCTAATTTCCAGCAAGGGTGTGAGCCTTTGACCTGGACCCATAACTTATCTTCAGGGAACCCATTTGAACATGCTTATCCTACTTATGGGTAAGAAAGCAAGAACAATTACCAATCTTGGTTTCTTTCAATAATCTATGAGTGTCAACATTGTAGCATGGAAGGTAGAAACAAACACTAAGTACTCGAAACTCAATTTGGATATGATTGAGAGAGCTAGTTGCTCATCCTTGTTTTCTACTCCACATAAATTGATTTGAAGTGATAATGATTTAAATTTTGTGAAGAAGTATTGGATTGTTACAAAGTTGCTTGGGATAAAACTAATAAGCTAATTCTCTAGTTGATGTCCTCTCATCTTATCCTACTTCCGAAAGAGTCCTTCCATCTTATTTTAGATTCCATTAGGATATTTTCAAGCATCAATGTGATATAGGAGGTGTGGAGAAATCAAGAAACATATCAACCCAAATGCTTCATCCATATGGTTAAATAATCTTTCCTTTTCCATAGTGGAGTTCAGTTTAGTATCAATTCGCGTAGTGATTTTATACATGCCTTTTCTTCACAAGAGAATCATCACCCGTGCCTTCCATTCATAATAGTTCAATGGAGTGAGGATTATTTGTTGAGATTGATCCATCCTGAGTGATGTGCTCTAAGATTTGTCTTCCACTTGAAAATCCATATACAAATTCTTTATAATCACGAAGGATTTGATACGACGTGTTATTTTCAACTCATGGGTCTAGAAGCTAAATGGAGTGGCAATACAATTAACAATCCATATAAGAGAATAGAAGAAAATAAAGTATTGGAGAAACATAATATCTATTAATATATCAAGGAGAGCTCATTATAGGAGAGATTACAATACATGAATGAATGCAAGAGAGAATTCAAGTAAATATCTAGTGCTATTTATTAATCATTGAATGCTCAGTATAATACATGAATGAATGCTTCATCAATGAGATACAAGACTTCATATATCTATAATCAAGATAGGTTTAATTACATGCACAAGCATAAGAGATAGTTAAATATCAAGATATATATCCCTAAATAAGTAAGTGTTCCCTTTTGAGGTAGTTATCTTGACTATACATGAGTGATCTATTTCTTAATAGACTAGAATAGCCAAGTGTTCCCCTATGAGGTAGTTGACTATGTTGTGCATGAGTGATCTAGAGTTAACTAGCCCTAACTAGACAAGTGCACCTTTATGAGGAATTTAAATAGGCCATGCACGAGTTAGATAGCCTGGAATAGCTTAGTGATAATTCATTAGGTAGTTAACTAGGTCGTGCATGCATAACCAAGGTTAAAAATCCCTAGAACTACTAGATGAGTTACTTAAATTAGTCGTGCATGAGCAATTAGTGTTAATAGGACCTAGAAATCCAAGTAGGTAGTTAAGTGGGTCATGGTTGAGTTAATTGAAGTCTAATTAGCCCAAAATAACCAACTATGGCACATTCATCGTAAACAAGGGTAGAACTACAATAGGATCCCTAGAAAATGGGGAGAACTATAGAGAGTGTTCCCTCCTTCCTATAAAGGGGGGATACTCTAATCAGTTGTGGGTCACTAATTATAGACAACAAAAGTTGGAATCATGACTTTTAACTTTAATTTATCAACTCGAGGAACATACAAACTTTAGAGGCACTGTGCAAAGTATATGCAACTTATAATAAAAAATAACTATTGAGAAACAACAAAAGAAAAATAATAATTTAACTAAGAATTAATTCATATTCTGCCACAAGAATGACTTGCTTAAAACAAAGTGTTTTAGTTCCAAACCTTTCATACATATTCGTATTCTTCCCTAGGCTAGTGAGGCTCAATGTGACCCTTAGGAAAAAGAGCTATAGGGTTACATTTGGATGGTCATTTTGTAAAAATATCGGAATTTATATCAAATAAATACTTTTCAGTTCCATATTCATAAAATGAGTCAAGTACTATGTGGATCAACCGACTTGGGTATGAGCATAAAACATAATTAAATCATTCTAAACATAAATTGAGGGAACTCAAATGAATATAATTGAATTATGTTGAAATAATAGTAAATAAATGCCAAGTTCATATGACCAAACATTGTAACATGAAAACTACAAGAACGTTATAGGAAACTACAAGAAAAACAAAGTAAGCAAAATGTGCAAGGGAAATATGATCTAAGCTGAATCTACTCAATCCGAAATCATGAACTAATGCTAAATATTTGTATATCCTTGAGGTTTCCCTCCCCAGGGTGGTTACATGAACCTAATAAAAACCATATTTACTCAAAATATAGGATAAATGCTTCTTCTTCATTAATCAAAAAAAAGGTTCCATATTAAAAACTGTGTACTAGAGTAATGCTATGAGTAGTCTATAATACAAAATAGAAATGATTGTATACCCTTGGGTTGTTCCCATGGGAATTTATTAATACAAAAGGAAATCAAAACTACATTGTTAATTTTGCCTCTATGATTGAGGAACAATTAGCCAAAATTGTGATCCTGAAATTCATGTGATCACTCGTTGTATAGGACTTTCACTTAGAGTTTAGATACGAATGGGGGAACTCCTTAGATCACTGAGACTACATAAATCAATTAACCTTATGTTACAATACTTATTGTTTTATTGGTGGTCTTTGTTGTTTGACTCATTCGCATTTCCTACACCTATTCATAACTTCTAGTATGAAAGAGTTAGATCAATTTTAACTGAGAAACAAAGAAAGTCAAATAAGAATAGGGAAAACACTTAACTACTAGCAATATACTCGTTAAACATACATGATAGAGCTATAAGGATTATTTTTCAATTAGTTGTTCATATGGTACTCATCCTAAGCCTCATGCTTCCCCATTGTGCTTTTGAGGTGGTGTAAAATTGGGCTAACTACCTACCAAAAGTGAATTTAATCATCTCCCCCAACTAGAGGGTTGCACACCCATGTGCGACAAAGAAGAGGAAGCTATTTTCTTCTTTTCTAGAGAATTGGGTCCCATTTGTTCTGCATACACCTCCCCTCCATCATAGGTAATGATTCTTGTGTCATCCCACTGCTTATAGTAATCTAAACTATGTTTTTCTTGTTCTCATTTCTTCATTTCTTCATTCCCATCAATATTCTTACTATTACTAATGGGAAGAAATAAAAAAGGAGTGAGCTTCATCCCTATACATCCTAGTTTATTCCTTTGAAGAGTTTCTTTTTATAAGTAGGCTATGAATAAGAAAATTTGCATGCTAGTAGGAGAGTGTGTCTCCCTACCTTTTAGCTCAGGTGACAATCTCTTCCACCTATCCATTGATGCATGTATATAATCATCCTTTACTTCTTGTTGTGTTTCATCAAAATGGGATATATCTCCTTGTTGTTTTTCCTCCAGGATTGAGATAATTCCTCATCAGAATTCAAGGTGTTGTGATATTTGATAACTACTTCAAGGTTATCAACTTCTTCGCTAATCCACAATTTGTTGACCCACTCCTCTAATTGGTAAATGTACATCTCTTTCTCTCTTTCAAGTTCATTATGTAGCCATGAGCATAAATATCTCAACAACATGTCTCCTATGCATGGGTTTGGAGAGCATATGTAGGGACAAGGAAATACATAATTGTGCATGTAGAACTTGAATAGATGATCTTTTTCTTTCTTTGTGTTCTCTTGGAATATATCCATGAACTCCCTGGGTGTGGTGATGTCACATGGTAGTTGATGTTTTAATCTTTGGAGTTGGAATCTGCACCACTTTTCTTGTAAGAATACCGTGTAAACCATGGAAGGGAGTCTATAGGTTATAATTTCTTCATAAACTTGGGTTAACTTAACCATTGTTACTTCCAGGGAATCTATCTTCTGAACTTTGTTTGCTAAATATTTTTTGTGATCTTGTAATTCTCGCTTGAGTTCCTTAATCCCTTTTTCGAGATGTTTTTGACTATCAAAATGTTGCATTTTGAGAATTTGTAGTTTCTCCTATAGTATGGATACCTCATAAAATGATGCATCATTTTCAACCTTGTCATCAACTGCTTTGTATTGGGCTATCACTTTCCATTATGATCAATATGATATAGCCCTAGCCAATTATGTTATGCAATTGCAAGTTCTTTTCTTGTGTCAAGTGTTACTCTACCCTATTTGATAGACCCTAACCATGGTATTCAGATTTTTCATTCTCGATATGAATAGAGTCCTATCCCACATAATTGGCCTCATCCAACTCATATTCACCTTCATTTTTACTCTGTTGTTTCTTAGATTACTACACTTCAAAAATTAATCTTCTTCTTAGTCACCTAAACTTGTACGCAATAGCAAGGGGAATTTGTTTTTATCCTTTGGAATGAATGGGGTCAAGTGATTTCATATTAATGAGGGTATCTGTGATGATCTTGTCTTCTTCTTCCCCCATATTCATTTTATTTTGGGCCCTAGTTGTTATATAGGACCTTTCTGGAATCACCTTTTTATTCTCTTTGCATACAACTAGAGGTTCAACCTTGAGTGTTTCTTTCATTGCATGTACATATTTTTCATCTATGTCAATAAAATCCTTCCATGACAATCAAGGAACTTGGGTTAGACGTTGGTGAGCCAATGCATCCTATTTGCAATGCTACACCTTCAACCACATTTATCCAAGAGATTGCAATAAAAAGTAATAAATGCTAATATTTTCTCTAGGTAGTTGATGGGGGGATATTTCTCAATAAGTTCAACATTCTAAAATAATAGGAATGAAACTAACTCAATCTTCCTAGGCAAGTGATATATTTCAAGATGAATGTTGCAACACATGTCTCTTTTTACCCAATTCTTATCTTCTTCATATAGCTCATGGCTCTTGAAAAAAAAATGTTTTTCCTTACTTGCTAATCCATGTCTTCCTTATTCTAGCATTATCCCCATGGAATTCTTGTGCTATTGATCAAATTAGCTTCATTACGAGAACTTGAACCCCTTTTCATCTTGTAATGAACTCATTCTAGTCTTTCAACTACTGGATATTTCTGGCAAATTCTAGTGGAACATTATGGTCATACCCATTTAGTTTAGACAAGAAATTCATCCACCCGATATTTTGGAAAATTTCTAGCACACTAGGGTTTTGATAAAGTTTTGAATGATTCGTGGGTTTACTTTTATTGAAGCCTATAGTCATATTTTGGGTTTCTATTTGGATTCTCAAAATTTCCTTCAAGTAAAAAGTCTCTACACAGTATTTAATTGAAAGAAGAAAAATATTCAAAGGGTTTCTTCAAGACTTTAAGTCCGAAAATTTTCAAGCTATGACTCTTTTGAACGAAAAAATTTCGAAGGAAATGTTTTTCAGCCTTACTCAAGTATATGCAGGTGTGGCTTTGTTTGAATTTTCTCTAGTTAAGCTAGTTCTCAACAGTTTCCTTGTCACTTGTCTACTCCTCTCCTATTTATATCGTCCAATACTTATGTTTTTGGTTGAACCACTACTTCTTGATTTGGAATGTAATTCGAATTGTTGGAGTTCATGCATCTCTTCTTCATCATTGTTCTCACATCCTGGATACATGCTTCCTTGATTGTATCCTTTATCATGATCTCTAAAATGATGTCTATACCCATGTTTTTGGTTGATGCACCAATCGCATTAAAATTTGAAAAATTTGCTAATTCCCATAGCCCCACCTTCAACTGCTTGAGCATGCATGGGAATGAACACAATTTGGAACCTATCCTTATTCATGCAATTCCTCCCCTCTACTAAACTTGTGATAACCTCAGTGCCATATGGTTAAAACTTGTGATGTTATGGGATATTTCATGCATGTTTAAATGAACAGAATGAAAGTAGTAAGTGCGTAACTTTTATGAATGATGTACCTTGATATCAATGATGATTTGATATGTGGGATAGTGTACTAGATGAGTGCATATACGCCTTGTGTGTGAAATAAATGGGGTTCATTGGAGTTTCTGGAGGTGTGGATTCTATAGTTTTTGGAATATGATCCTATAGTGTCTGTGTGAGACAGAGTATTTGAAACATTGTGGTGAGATAGAGCATATTGGATGTTGTACAAAATCATTAGAAGATAAAAAATAGTTTTTTTTTCTTCTTTCTCTTTTTTCCTTTTAGGACTGTTGGTGCAATTTCTAGTTTTCACTAGTAGTCCCTCTTGGTAGCACTTCAAAGGAAGTTTTTATTATCAGGAATATTATTTTTTCTTGTTTTTTCTTCTTGTTTTTTTCAGAGGAAAATAATAGGGATTCCAACTAGAACTGAGGCATTAGTTCCCTCAATTAGAGTCAAGTATCTTGTATAATTGATAGGTGAACTCGTCCTTAGATACTGGATTCTTATACAATTCCAGTCGATGACCACTAACAAGAAAAGGTGTTTGAGCATCATTTATTGTCCTGATCTTAACTGATTCATTATTGTGACAAGTTTCAATATGATATGGTCCAAGCCACCTTGTTATCAATTTCAATTTAAAATATTTTTAACCTTGAATCATAGGGGAGTGCCCAGTATCCCTCTTTGAAGGTTTTGGTATTGATAAATCTATCATGTTGTTTTTTCCTTTGTTGTTGTACTACTTAATTATGAAAGAGTGCTTCTTTTTAATATTCATATAAAGCATTCAAATGATGTATCCTTTCTTGTTGATCTAAATATAAGTCTAGATTCAAGTCTACTGCTATTTTTGTGTCTTGATTTCAAGCTCTCTAGGAAACATTACCTTCCTTCCATAGACTAATTCATAGGGGGTAAATCATGTGGAATTATTCCAAATTTTTTTATGCCCAAATAAATTTATTCAGTCTATCTACCCAGTCCCTTTTATGAATTTGGATCATCTTTGTAAGTATCCTTCAAGTTTCTATTGGTCACTTCTATCTGGCCATTTGCTTGGGGTTGGTAATTATATGATTGTTGATCTTGTTCTTATTCATAAGGTATTCAATCATGTTTGAGGTGAACTAAGCTCCTTGGTAAGAGACCAATTCTATTGGAACTCCTAATCTAGTGAAAATGTGCACAACCAGGAACTTTGCTACACTTGTTTCATTTGCATCCTTGAGTGCTTTTACCTCTTCCCTTTTTCTTTAAATAATCAGTGCACACCAAAATGTGACATTTTTTATTAGAGGGAGAACTAATTGGACTGACAAAATCTAAGCCTCATTTGTCAAAAGGCTCAAATTATACTTGAGTATGGAGTGGCATATCATCCCTTTTTGTAGGATTTCCCATTCTATGGCAATCTTCATAGCTTGAGACATATTGTTCATCATCTTTGTGGAGTGTGGGTCGATAGTAGCATGTTTGCAAAATTTTGTAAGTTATTAACTTTAATGCATAGTGTCCTCCATAGGATTCATTGTGGCATGCATGTAGGATTTCATGCACCTCATATTCTCTTATACATATTTTAAAGATTTGATTTGGTCCGTGTTTGAATATATATACTTTTATCCAAGCATAAGTTGAACTTTTCTTGATGAATTTGCAGCGTTGTTTGTAGCTAAAATGCTAAGAGAATTTTCCAATTGCTAGATAGTTTGCTATGTCAGCAAACTACAAGGTTTTTACTGATATAGAAAAAATGTGTTCATCTAGAAAAGAATCATCAACCAATTCCTTATAGGAAAGATGGGTTAGTGTGGAAATTGTTTTTGCAACAACATTATGCTTTCTTGGCTTGTCAAGAACAGTTAAGACAAATTCATGTAGATGTAACAACCATCTAATTATTCTACCACTAGTTTTTGGTTTGTTCATTAAATACTTAATGGCTTAATGATATATATGCACATACACTGGATAGCCTATAAAGCAATTCCTAAATTTGTTGATGAAGTAAACCACATCTACGATTTTTTTTTCTATCACAGTGTAGTTGACTTTAGCTCCCAACAAATTTTTACTGATGTAGTATATGGAAAATGGATCTTTATTCTCATGATGGCCAAGTACTACTCCAATAGCTCTATTAGAGGCATATGAATGTATGTGGAATTGAATTCCCTATTTGGGTCCTAGTAGAATAGGAGTTGTCATTGTCTTTTGTTTGATAACTTCACATGTTATCATGCATTCCCCTGTCCATACAAACTTTGCATCCTTGGTTGGAAATTCAAACGTGGGTGCAACTATCTTACTGAAATATTTAATAAACATTTTGTATTAGCTTTCATGTCCAAGAAATATTCTTACATCTTTTTGTTTCAAAGGTGGAGGCATATTTTTGATGATTCCAATTCTGTATTGCTCAACTCTTATGCCCTGGGAGGACACATGGTGACCTAAGAATATTCCTTCATTCACGAGCATTCCAAATTTTTCATTACTTAAACACATGATCATCTCTATGCATTTTTTTAAGTCAAAATAAAATTTATCCAAATAATATTGGAAGATATCACCATAAGGTGTGCTGCCATCCATGTAGATATCCATGTTGTCATGTAAAAAATTTGAAAAAATGCTCAAAAAAACTCTGAAAAGTTTGCAAGGGCATTGCATAATCTAGATGGAAGAACTCTGAAAGAAAAAGTACCCCAGGGGAAAGTAAAATTTGGTTTTTCTTGATCCTCTAGGTGGACTTGGATTTGGTTATACCCACTAAAACCAACTAGAAAAGAGAAGAAATTTTTCCAGGACAAAGTATCCAATACTTGATAAATAAAGGGTAGTGGAAAATGATATTTTTTAGTTGCTTTATTGATCTCTCTATAGACAACATATATTCTCCACTTACATCCTTTTTGGGGGACTATGACTAAGGGAGACACCCATTCACTGTTAGAGATGGGGTATATAAAACCATCATCCAACAATTTTTTTAATTGTTGTTTGACAATATATTTCAAGGATAGATTCATCCTTGTTTGAGGTTGTTTGATAGGTATAGCATCTTCCTTGATGTAAATGTGGTGCTTGTGAATATCAGATGTACACATTTCATGTCTATGTAATTCCAAACAAAGGATGAACTATGTTTAGTGAGGACTCTTATCAGTTGTTGTTCTTGATCATGTTGCATATTTTTGTTGATTTCTAATGTTTTTCTTTGGAAAATATCGATTACATTGATAGTAGACAGCAACCACTCAAGACAAAATACCCTTTTCCAAATTGATGCTGATTCTCTTATGGATCCAATCATTTCTTCTTCTCATTTTTTAAAGATATCTTTAATCAGTTCAGAATTACGATAGATGTTTTGTAGAAAATTAGATAGCATTGTATCTTCATTGGGATATCTAAGTGCAAGGGTTTCACCTGTGCCGAGAATTGGGTGAATGGTTTGATTGAAATTTTTATATCCTTCTATCCATATAGGATCCTTGATGTCAATGAATGGCCTAGAATGTGGATATAGGATTATCGTCTTTTTGGACATGCCACTTGTGATGGTCATATCCCCTATTCTACAACCAATGTATGAATCAACCGTTCTCAGTTAAGGCCTGCCTAGAATAAGAGGATATCCTATGAGCTTGGTTTTGACATGTAAGACAATAAAGTCTATAGGATATTCCCATGAGTCTATTGTTACAATGATATCTTCCAGGACTCCTTCTAGACACACAGTTGAAGTATCTGCCAACCGTAGAACTATTGATGTATGCCTTAGTGATGAACTTAAGTTCAATGTTTCCACTATGTCCTTAGTCATCCCATTAATTGTTTCTCCTAGGTAAATGAGAGTGTTTGGTATAAGATTCTAATTAATGTGTAGATTCACTAGTAGGTTGCTTGGATCCAAGTATTTAGGGTTGATGACTTTCCCCAACATTTGATTTGCAAGTTGTCCTATGACATTTATTGTGTGAGGATCTCTTCTCTTTATCCTTGTATTTTTAATACATGTTTCTTTGATAAATTTATTGCATATAGGAACTTACTTGATGGATTATAGGAGTGGAATATTTATACACATGTTTTTGAGCTCTTCCAAAATAGCTTTTTCTGAGTAATCCACCTTTTTTTATTCCAATATTTCAAAAAATGGTGGGGTTTTTAAAATCTATTGTTGTGGGTTGCCATCAATAACATCATTTTCTATTGTTTGAGTGGTAAGGATATCTTGACGTTCAATCTGATCCCGTAATTGCTCGGTGATGGTAGGAGGTAGAAGATTCTATACTATCTTCTAGAGCACAGGTTTAATTCATTGAGGTCTACTGCATCTAAGGAGTAGGTTTGAAAATTAGCTAGCTAGTTATTGTAGATAGGCTGGACTTGTCTATTGTTTTTAGGATTCAGTGTAGGTTGGGTAGGAATTTGAGGTTTCTTTGGTTCTTGTTGAGCAAGTTTAGGTGGTGGAATCAAGGCAGCTTGGGGTTGTTGAGGTATCCAATTGGATGATGAGGGGAACTAATTTTGAAATGGATAAGTAGGGTGAAATGGATATTGTTGTCCTTGAGGATACTAAGGAGAAGGATAATTTTGAGGATACTGAGGGTTAGGTTGGGTTTAAGGATATTGATTTTGATCATTTGTCCATGGAAATTGCACTTGGTTTGGCCATGGTGGTTTACCTATAGGAGAAAATAAAGGTGACTAAAATGGATTTCTGTACGTAGTAAAATAGGGTTGTTTATTATGTTGGAACAATCTAGGAAATCCATACCTCCTTCGATTAATAAAGCAAAGTGGTTTTGTATGATCTCTTGTCCGTTGATCTTGGATTGCTTCTTTGTAGGAAGGTAATAATCGAAAATTATTAGTTGTATGATTTTCCACACATATTCCACAAATATCTATTGAGTTTAGTGGACATTGGTTCTTTTCATGCTTCTTTCGACATTTAGGGGAAAATGGCCAAAGCTTGTGCAACTTTGTCTTGTTTCCTTTTGATTTGCATGGAGTCCAGTTGCATGGAAAGGGATTGAAGGATATATGTATTCATATCATCGAGTAAATTCCATAATTCATATTTGGTTAGGTTTGAGGTTGTTGTTGGTTTGGCTATTTGAAAATTAGTATTCTTGTTATTTCTTCCCCTTCCACTTCTAGAATATTTTTTAAAAACTGATTTGATCTCATGATACTCTAATTGAAATATATCACCATTAGATAGGATATTCAAGATATCCATCAAATCTTCTCTTACTCCTTGGAGGAGTACCATGTTCAATGATTCTTCATCTATATGCAGTTATGGGATCTTTTATAGCTTAGTTGAAATCTCTATTTAGTATTCTAACGAATTACTCTTCCCTTGCTACATTTGAAAGTTTGCATCTTTGGTTTCCTTTGCTTTACAATAATCCCTATACTTCTATATGAAATTTGTCTTCATTTTTTCCCATGATTCAATATTATTCCCTTCCAAACTCATAAACCATATCAAATTTAAATATTTCATTATAGAAGGTAAGAGTTTAATATTTTGAGCATCTAAGGAATAGTCATATGTCATGCAATCTACTTCAAACTTAAATAAGAAAATATATGGATATTTTGAAGTTAAACCATGGAAATTAGGGAGAGCAAAAGGGTTGATATTCTTCATCCTCATATTCCCATTGGATCCTCTGATGGGAAAATCAAATACCTCTACCTTCTCTTCTTCTACCAAGGGACTATTAACAAAATATTCTTTTGAATCACCTTATCTACTGAAAGTTGTATTTTCAAAGTCTACTAGAGGGTTCAATAAGGGGTCTTCAGTATATTTGGGATCAAGGTTTAGAAAATATCTTTCACTTAGTCTTGTTTTTCACATAATAGTATTTTTGGGTAGAAAGCGACCTAATTCATCCCTCAGTCGAGGCTTGCATGACAAGGGAAATTTCTTGATATTTTTCTCTTTTCTCTCATATAGGTTTAGCACCTCCCCAACAAAGATGCCAAAAAGTGGTGGGTCATTGATTATAAAAAAAAATGTTGGAATCTTGAATTTTAACTTTAATTTATAAACCCTAGGAATGTACAAACTTCATATGTGCTTTGCAAAGTATATGGAACTTAAAAGAAAAACTAACTATCGAGAAACAACAAAAGCAAAATAATAATTTAACTAAGAATTAATTCCTATTCTAAAACAAGAATGGCTTGCTTAAAACAAAGTGTTTTAGTTCCAACCCTTTCATACATATTCCTACTGTTCCCCAGGCTAGCAAGGCTCAGTGTCACCCTCGCAATAAAGAGTTAGAGGGTTATAGTTGAGTGGTCAATGTATAAAGAATTTTAGAGTTTATATCAAAGAAATACTTTTGATTTCCATGTTCATAAAATGATCCAAGTTCTATATGGATCAATCGACCTCTGTATGAAAATAAAACATAATTAAATAATGCTAAACATAAATTGCAGGAACTAAAATAACTAGAATTGAATGCTACTGAAATGATAGGAAATAAATGTTGAAGTCATATGAGAAAACATTGTAATAGGAAAAGTACTGGAACCTTATAGGAAAATATAGGAAAGAAAAAGTAAGCAAACTATGTAAGGGAAATATGATCTAAACTGAATATACTTGTTCCAAAATCATGAAATAATGATAATATCCTTGTATCTCCTTGAGGGGGAATTCCCAAGGTGATTATAGGAGCCTAATAAAACCCCGTGTTAATTTTTCAGAATTTACTTCAATCTGATCTAGGATCTTAACTGAGAGAACAACATGTACAACATATCTACAGCATATCAATCATGGACACAATAATGCAAGCACACAAGAGACACAAAGTTTACTTGGGGAAAGCCATAAAGGTGAAAAACCCCGATAACTTCCTCAGAGATAGATAGAGCAATGATACAACCCAAGCATAAGAGATATACATCTCCTAGCAACAGCTTCTCCTCCTCCACAAGTGCGCCACTCTCCCGAGAGTGTGAGAGAGAATAGAATGATGAAATAGAGTGCCTCCCACACTCTATTTATACTTGACTTGACTTGCCTAATAACCTTTACTAGGTCGGCCTTAACTTAACCACATAACATAATGCTGAATGGGCCGACACCCAATAGGGTGGTCTAATAACCCTTTGACCCACATGTCGAACCCCAAATAGGGTGGTCTAATAAACCTTCAACCCACATGACTTATACAGGGCCGACCCCAATAGGGTGGTCTAATAACCCATCAAGTATAAGTTACGACACTTACAATATAAATGACGACACTTCCATATAGAGGAATAATAACATCTCTATAGGAATACAACCACTTCCGTATAGAGGAATAATACCATCTCTATAGGAGTACAATATACATATATGAAATACATTCCGAAGTTACATATACATCAACACTCCCTCTTAACTAGGAAGGTATTTCTCGACACAGGTCTTCTAGCACAAGTCTTCTTCTCTGGATCATCGTCACTGGATAATCATCATTGAGTCATCGTCATCGTCACTGCTGCTGCTATCTCAATCAATATCTGAATCTACTCGTCATAGGAAGTTCTACAGAGCCAGTCCTATATTGGATGCAGGCCCACCACCTGCAGGTCTTCATCATCTATGCAAACGGTCTGATAGAGGTGGTCTCTCAGGACTAATTTTATGTGTTGATGCAATACTTGACAAGAGCATCCCAGGAACATTTATGTGCCTAGGAATGACCAGCAAGATCTCCCATGACTGATTACATGCATCCCCTTCACAATACCTTTAAAGAGCATCCCAGGAACATTTATGTGTCATAGCACGACCGACAAGATCTCTGAAGAGCATCCCAGGACTTATTACGAGCACAGAGCTCAACCTCTCGGATCTCCAGGACTGATTACATGTGAATAGACAATACCTTTAAAGAGCATCCCAGGAACATTTATGTGCCGCAGCACGACCGACAAGATCTCTAAAGAGCATCCCAGTACTTATTACGAGCACACATCTCAACCTATCGGATCTCCAGGACTGATTACATGTCTCCGTAGTAATACCTCATCCCAGGAATGATTATGAGCGCACAGCTCAACCTATCAGATCTCTGAGGACTGACTACATACTACATAGCAATACCTCATCCCAAGACTGATTACGAGCACACAGCTCAACCTATCGGATTTCTGAGGACTGATTACATGCTATTTGCACAACCTGCCACATATCATCTATGACCTCCAAGTATCAACCTGATACTCATGATCTATTTGATCATCATCGCATGAAGCATCATCTTGATGCTCATGATCATACTGATCATCATCACTATACTGTCCTGATACATATCATCTGGAGCAACATCCTGAAGCTCGTCATCATGATCATCCTGATCATACAATGCATCCACCTAATGCATACCAAGTATCTATCTGATACATATCACCATACATGATCCACCTAATCATACAATGTATCCACCTAATACATACATAGATACATGATCCACACAATGTATCCACTTGATATATATCAACATACATGATATACCTGATCATACACAGTATCCACCTGATACATATACAGATACATGGTCCAAGCATCCAACATGATGCATATACAAATACATATAAATGATCCAACTAATCATATCCAGCACCCAACATGATGCGTACATACATATACATATAAATGATCCAACTAATCATATCCAGCATCCAACATGATGCGTACATACATATGCATATAAATGATCCAGCTGATCATATCCAGCATCGTCCTGATGCATATATATAGAGCAGTAACTGGAGCATCATCCTGATGCTCATCATCCAACGCTTACATCCACATCCATGTGAAGGATCCTCCTTCCAACATGCTTGGAATGGCTTCAGAAAATGTCTCCATCACTTCTTCCTCAAAGTGTTGTCGATTTGAAGAACACCAAGCCTCTCTCTAAAGTACTCGAACTTCACTCTGGCTAGTGGCTTCGTCAGCACATCTGCAATCTTCTCATCTGTCGCAACATACAGGAGCTTGACTGCTCCTCTCGGCACCATATCCCTGATATAGCGATATTTGATCTCAATGTGTTTCGATCTGTCATGGAACACCGGGTTCTCAGACAGCTTTACACAACTTTGGTTATCACAGAAGATACGAGTAGCATCCAACGAGAGATCAAATAACTCAGACATTAGCTTTCGAAGCCATACTGCCTCACAACTAGCCGAACAGGCGGCAACATACTCTGCCTCAGCTGTACTCAGTGCTACGCGGGACTGCTTCCTGCTAAACTAGGAGATCACACCTGATCCCATACTGAAGCAACACCCAGATGTGCTCTTCCTATCTGCAGCACTTCCTACCCAATCTGAATCAACATAACCCTGTAGGTTAAACTTTTGATTCGCATCATACTTGAGCCCATAATCAACTGTACCCTTCAGGTACCTCAGAATATGCTTTACAGCAACTAGGTGAACACTCCTCAAATCCATCAGGAACTGGCTCAATGTGTTCACCGCAAAGCAAATATCTGGTCTCGTCTTCGTTAGGTACATCAAGGACCCAATCATCTGACAATAAATAGAGACATCAACCGGCTTAGATGAAGCATCACACAGAAGCTTCAGGTTTGATGCCATAGGTGTGGCCATAGCCTTACAGTCCATCATCCTGAACCTCTTTAGGATCTCCACTGCATACTTCCCTTGTCCAAGGAAGATTCCATCTGCACTCTGCCACACCTATATACCTATAAAATAGTGCATCATCCACAAGTTCTTCATCTTGAACTCGACATCAAGCTTCCGCTACGTGTCGACAATCAATCTATCTTCACCTATAATAAACAGGTCATCCATATACCAAAGTAGTATCACTGGATTGCCTTCCTCAACCTTGTAGTAAAGGTTGGAATCCGCTTTACTATTGGTAAAGCCCAAACTGGATAGAAAGTTGTCTATCCTACCATACCAACTTCTGCACATATATGACTCCCTGTCATGTGTCTCAGAAACAACTAGCTGCTCCACATACACTTCTTCTTCAACTACACCATTCAAGAAAGCTGTCTTGAAATCCATCTAGTGTATCTTCCCTTTCATCACTGCAACCAAAGCAAGTACAGATCTAATGGAAGTGTATCTGGCTATAGGAGCAAAAGTCTATATGATACCACCTGCAACATTCTTGATCTTGTAGATCCTCTTGGAATTCACTACAGACTCCCCTTCAGGTCTTGGGACTACATCCCAAACATCTTCATGATCGACTGATACTCATCGATCATGGTATTCTTCCCAGATCCTGGGAACTTCAATATCTTCAATATTTTCAATAGATAACTTTGTTGCTGAACAAATGTTGTAGTCCTTCTTTTGTAGGTGATGGTATACGATCTTTCCTACACAACAATTTAAATTACATGATTAGAAAATATCTCATAGTTTTCAGAACAAATTCTTACACATAAAGAAATATGCCATACAGTCATGCAATTATAGCCAATGCTTCAATACAACATTTATCCATATCCCGTAACTTTCTAGATGCCTTCCAATCTCTACCAGCACATTGTTAAGAGTTTGCACAACTCCCAACATGCCAGCAAAGAGGTTTCATTCTAGATAAGTTGCAATGGAATGTTGTACAGTGCCATAGGCCACTTACCCATGTATATTAATAATATACTGTTCATCAATGCAACTATTCTAATATGCATAATACACAATCTAATTCTAGGAACATGAGTATATACATTATTGAACAGTATTATTTAAACAATAAAATATGCAAGGATTGATAATTCAAATACTTATCCTTGTTTGTTTGTTGGGTTGACTCCCTCTCAGTCTTTTCTTTTTTTCTGCAACTCCATTCTTATGTGGATTGTGAGAAGTGATCAACTCTTTCTGAATATCTACATCCTTGCAGAAACTACTGAAGTGTGCTCCTTCTTGATCTTTGCTTCCTTACAGGAAAAACTGGAGTGTGCTCCCTCTTGATCTTTGCTTCCTGGATTCATTGTCCTTGAACTTATATCCATCACTATGCATGCTTATTAGTATCATCATTGTGTTATCCTCGAGGTCTCATACATAATCACACATTCATTAGTATAATCTTAATACTATCAAAACACAATAATCTTAAACATGTATAATCATGATAATTTCAAACACAGATAATAAACATTAGTATTCAAGGTTTCAGGGAAGTCTTCTTTTACTCATGCATATTCTTATTTGATCATAGGACTCTTCTGGTTAGTTAAATCATCAAGCAAGATAAGAGACATAAAATGCATAAACCCTTGATTACTTACATTTCTAACTTTATGAATAAACATAACCAATCATACCAAGTATACTTATATAAGAGATCCTAACACAAGGTAGGATTTTAACTTGATATAGGAAAAACATACCTGGATTGGTATGTTAGCTAGTTATGTCTAACATACCCACATGATGTCTTCTTGTTCTCTTCAATGACTTGTGCTAGTAACCTGCATATCTCATAGGTTAACCAGTATAGAACCAAGTTATACATACCTCGCAAATAGATCTCCTAAGTGATTCATGACAATGGATGAATCTTTGTCCTCATGTCATCATGATCATATGTTCTTGAACTAGAACATGATTTGTCTTTCTTGGTGTACCTTTCATGTTAGCAGACAACATAAACCTCATACAATGCCATAATGCATTAGTACAATCATAAGTGTCAACACCCTAATCAATGAATATCTTCTATCATGCATTCATAATTTTATTAAGGTGATATGACAAGTCTAAATTTAATCAAGATTGTACTAACCGTAATAACATGAAGACAAACATACCATAAACTTAATCATGAACAAATCTCGAAACATACCTGGATGAGTCATACCTGTCGAGATTGCTTGTAATCTTCTTATGTAAGGCCTTAGCCTCACCTCCCTCTGAAACAAGAACTTCTTCACTTATGCAGGTGACCAATCCATTCTTTTATAGGATTAATCCAATTAACTTGATTTGCAGAAACTGGATCTGGAGCTGGATTAGGGTTTGTCAGAGAAACCCTAAAAATTCAAACTTATAAAAGGATAGAAATATGCACCTTGATGAGTTGATCAAGTTGGTATACTCAAAATTTGAAAACTACAAAGTTTCACCCCTCAAATTTGCCTTTGAAACTTTCGGATTCACTAGACATGACCCCGAACTAGGGTTTGATAAATCCCACCCTTCTACCCAATCAAAAGGTTCGATCCAAAGCTCTAAGCTTCTATTTTTCTGAGGAGCTTCCAGCCGTGGTCACAGATTTCAAAAATTTCCATTTTTGCAGAAGCCCTAATTTTCCACTTTTCCGCTCAAAGTCCCGAACTAGGGTCTAATCAAGCCCGGCCTTCTACCCAACGAAAAATTCTGATATTGGCCTCTAAATTTCGATTTTTATGAGTAGCATTCAGCCGTAGTCTCCGATTACAAAAATTCCAACTTTCTCCAAAACCCTAAATTCCGAAAGTTGTGAATGAATGTGCTCAAAAATAATTATGTTTTGACATAAATATGTACCTGATTGTTTCTAGTGTAACTCTGAACTTTTCGATCCACAGGGTTGGAAAATGTTTCCTGTGATATCCCGACCTGTCATCTTTCCAATCTCATAGGTATTACCTCAAATGGATTCTCTGAGAGAGAGTTATGACAGGTGTCGCAACGTGACATGTTTATGGGATAAAATAGGAGACCGAACTTGTACGGAGTTCCACATGTCACTGGTTCAGTTTCGGCCTTTTAAAATGTTACCTAAGAAAGTACAGTCCTATCCTATCCCAGGTTTTACAAAATTTCATTTGGAGCTTCCTATCCCAGGTTTTGACGTTTTTTCCAAGGTCACCTTTTTATGACTGAGATCTGGAAGAGGCAGAAATCCTATTTTGTACAGATCATAAATCACAAAGTACAATGAATTAGAGGTTGTCCTTTGAACACAAGGTACATGGGGATCTTATCTTTTCCGTGTACAATTTTTAGACTCTGAAACCTCGCCGAAATTTATTTATAGCAAAAGTTCTACAATGACTATTTTTTTCTATATCAAGCCCTAGCTTTGCAATTGCAACAAGTGTCATACATGCCATACCATGCCTTCTTTCAGGCTAGCTCTGATACCATGTTAATTTTTCATAATTTACTTCAATATGATATAGGATCTTAACTGAGAGAACAACATGTACAACATATCTATAGCATATCAATCATGGACACAATAATGCAAGCACACAAGAGACACAGAGTTTACTTGGGGAAAACCATAAAGGTGAAAAATGCCAATAACTTCCTCATAGATAGATAGAGCAATGATACAACCCAAGCATAAGATATAGACATCTCCTAGTAGCAGCTTCTCCTCCTCCACAAGTGCTCCACTCTCCCGAGAGTGTGAGAGAGAATAGAATGATGAAATAGAGTGCCTCCCGCACTCTATTTATACTTGACTTGACTTGCCTAATAACCTTTACTAGGTCGGCCTTAACTTAACCACATAACATAATGCTGACTGGGACGACACCCAATAGGGTGGTCTAATAACCCTTTGACCCACATGGTCGACCCCCAATAGGGTGGTCTAATAACCCTTCGACCCACATGACTTATACAAGGCCGACCCCAACAGGGTGGTCTAATAACCCATCAAGTATAAGTTATGACACTTACAATATAAATGACGACACTTCTGTATAGAGGAATAATAACATCTCTATAGGAATACAACCACTTCCGTATAGAGGAATAATACCATCTCTATAGGAGTACAATATACATATATGAAATACATTCCGAAGTTACATATACATCAACACCCTGGTTACTTAAAATATAGGATAAATGCTTCTTATCCATTAATCAAATAAAAGGTTTCATAATAAAAACTATGTACTAGATTAACGTTGCGAGTAGTCTATAATCCAAAATAGAAAGGATGGTCTACCCTTGGGTTGTTCCCATGGGCATTTATTTATACAAAAATAAATCAAAACTACAATGCTTATCTCTCCTTTGTGATTGAGGATCAATCATCCAAATCATGATACTGAAACTCAAATGATCAATCGTTTTCTAGGACTTGCACTTACAGTTTAGCTATGCATGGGGATCTCCTTAGATCACTGAGACTACATAAATAACTTAACCTTCTGCACCAATACTTCATTTTTTATTGGTTTTCTCTACTATTTGACTCGTTCTTATTTCCTACAACAGTTCATAGCTTCCAGTATGAATGAGTTGGATCAATTTTAACTAAAAATCGAAGAAAGTCAAATAAAAATAGGGACAACACTTGAACACCAGCATTGTACTTTTTAAACATACATGACAGATCTATAAGGATTGTTTGTCACTCAGTTTTCTCATATGGAACTCATCCTAATCCTCAAGCTTCCCTATTGTGCTTTTTATAAGGTATAAAATTGGGATAATTACCTACCAAAAGTGAAGCTCATCAGTTAGGACCATCCTTGTCTCTAAAAAGGGAGGATTACTCTAGTTAGGAATTCCCTTGTCCCTAAAAGGGGGGGGAATATGAAAAATGTTCATGTACAGTAACATCACTTTTTAAAATGGATTGTTAATCCATATAGTCCAGGGGCCTTCTTGGATAAAGGATCCAAATAAATTCCATTACCCCATTTTTAGAGATTGATTTTGTTGATGTTTGGGGCAACTTCGGGCATACTTCCTCCTAGATGTAGCCATGGTGCTTAGCTCTATGGGTCTTGGTAATTTGACCTATGGAGTATGATGATTCACTCACTGGTGTATGTGAGGCCCCTAGATATACCATTTCTTGGTCATGGTGCTTTGCCAAGTGCTACAGGGCTTGGATGCTTGCATATCTAATCATTGGTTTTGGGAGGCCTTGGTATAGTCCTTCTTGATCATGGTACTTGATCAAATGGTGTAGGACTTGGGTTTCTCATAACATGCCTATCTAGATCCGGTATTCCTTATCATAATAGAGTGGATTTGACTTGCCCATTCTTAGGGGTTAGCTACCCCTGTTGGAATGGTCAAGTCTACTCTAGTGTGGGTGCACACACACTAGATCTCTTTTGACATGGATGGACGTGCATGTGAAGAAAGCTCATGGAAATCCTTCTTGGGATATGAAGACTAAGTTTCTAGATCTTGTTACGTACATAAATGATAAATAAAGAATAGTTGAAAGTATGTGAAAATAAATAAATAAAAATAAGAGAAAATAATGAGTTAAACATTAAAATGAAAAAAGATAAAGAAAAAAAATACCATGGGAAAATACCATGGTTTTATGAAACCATGGAGATGCAATGATATAATAATAAATGAAATATTAAAATGAAAAGATAAAGAAATAAAATACCATGGGCCAATACCATGGGAAAATACCATGGTTGTATGAAACCATGGGATTAGCGATGATGTAATAATTAATTAATTAAGCACTTAAATAAAGAGTAAAAGGACGTTCCTTTTACATTTGAAAAGGCATGATGAAACCTATTTAATGGTCCATGTATTGTATTGTATTCATTCATTTTCTTATCAGTCATTCATCTTTTATATAAAAATTTTAAGGCGTAACATATGGTTGAATATTTCAGTGTATAATTATTTTATGAAGAATCTACTGCATAAAATTCAGAAGGGAAATAATTATCAGATCTGAAAGTGGTAAAATCAACATGGTATCAGAGCAACAAGGTTTTAGATCTTAGTTTTGAAGACATATCAAGATGATGCAGTCCTAAATAGTGTATCAGAATAGATTTATTTGCAACTATTGAGCATCTATTGTTGGGCACTAGGCTCAATATGTTGACCATGCTTAGGATTGAAGATAGACTTGGTGGTTGTATGCACTTTATTTCTTGGAAAACCATAATATAGTTTATCCTAGAAGAAAATGAGGTTAATGATTATGTAAGCAAAGTTAACCCTGAACCTACAGATGATGATAGGAAATATAAGCAAAAGAAAAATGAATATAAGGAAAAAGGGATTCTAGTTGACTTAGTAAAATATCACTTGATCCCATATATTGCACAATTGAAGACAACTAAAGAAATGTATGATGTTTAGATAGGTCTATTTGAAACCAATAATCCTAACAGAAAGTTAGCATTCAAGAATAAACTCCACAACATCAAGATGATATAATGTGATACTATTTCTACATACTTTATGAAAATTACTCAGACAATGGGATCAACTCATAGCTATTAGAGAAAATATTGATGATGAAGAGATTGTCTCATTAGCTCTCAATGGTCTTCCCACTTCATGGAAACCTTTCATTCAGGGTGTTTGTTACAGGGATGCACTACCATCACTTGATCAATTTTGGATTAATTGTGTCCAAGACGGATGAAGAATTATGTTTCAAAGTGGTCATAAAAAACATCAAAATGAAGAAAATTTAGCCCTTGTAGCCCGAGCAAGGAAAGGAAAAGGAAGTAAATTTCCATATAGAAAAAACTAAGGGAAAAGACATGATCCATATCATGAACATAATACAAAATATCTCTCTCATATCAAGTTCTATAGCTGTCATATGTTTGGCCATTTTTCTAACAAACGTTTTGAGAAATAAAGAAAAGGGAAGTAACATGCATATATTGCTAAAGAATAGGACCAATCACAAAAGAGGACCAAAGAATCACATTTTGATGAGCTTACTGATGGTATTAGGAAGGAATACTACTTTATCTCTTCTATTTTAGGATACATTACCAATAGTAGTGAGGTTTGGTTGGTATATAATGGTGCTTCCATACATATGATAGGATATCAGAGTACTCTCACAAATTCGTCAAAACAAAAAATTCTTCACTACATGTGGAACCTGGGGACGATTCTAGATATGAAGTGGAGGGTGTTAGATCTACATAATTCCAGTTGGATTCAGGAAACACTCTGCATATGAATGACATATTATTTGTACCGGGACTAAATAAGAACCTCCTATCTATTTTAGTCTTGGAGGACAAAGGATTTAGAGTTGTCCTTGTGGATGGTTAGGTTCTCGTATGGAATAAGGACTCAAGTATAGATTCAGCTAAAGTGATTGGTGTCCAAGAGGGAAGATTGTATAGGTTCATATGATGCATATTTCAAGCATTGATCCATGATCAGATCTTACCCATGGATTTATGGGTAGAGGTATCCAATACTGTGTTTTATGTTCAGAATGGGAGACCTCATCATATATTGGGGGATAATACTCTAGAGGAGGCATTCACAGGTATGAAACCTGGAGTTATTCATATGAGGATATTTGGTTTCTCGGTGTACATTAATGTACCCAAGGAGAAGGGATTGAAGTTAGAAGCTTCAGGAAATAAGGGGGAATTTCTGGGACACAATTAAAGACATCGAAGAATTTATGGATATACATTCCTGGTTAGAGACAAATTGAGGTCATTCGGGATGTCACCTTTGATGAGGAGGTAGATTTCAAGAGATCTAGAGAATATCACATGGATATTGATTATGAGGAGCAGGAAGATCCCATAGATATATATCACTCTAATCTAGATATTCATACTTCAGATGACTAGAGGGAGGATCCAATAGACCCAAGAGAGCCTATGGATAGGCCAAAAGATGTTTTAATGGTTAAGAAAAGACCAACCTAGCTTCGTAACACTCTATAGGAGGTAGAGAGGCATTCAAATCCTAGTGGTACCTTAAGGGAAAGTAAGAGACCTTGGGAATTCTTAAGTTACATAACTTATGAGTCACATAATTGATACCGAGCCTTCTAGTTATGAGGGAGCTGTTGTGTTGGTTGTGGATCTTGATCTCCAGATTCAGAGATATTATTATTCAGCCGTGTTTGTACCCCAGTTTTATATGATATGTAGGTGGACTGTACACTCACACCAGTGGGAGGGTGTGGGGGGGAATCGCCCCCCCATGGGGTTCCAGGGGGTACCATCCTCCCTGGCTGGGGGGTCCGGGGTCAGCGCCCCCGAGGAAAAATTTTGGGGCTGTTTTCGCCACCAGTTTTCGGGCCCATGGTTTTAAGTAACTCATGGTATTTTCCCATTGTATTTCCCTTATAAAAGAAAGACATGTAACATGGATAGGGTTGATGTTATATGTATTATGCATTGTAAAGATCTCTAAAATCAATAAGAGAGATTGTGAGATAGTGAAGAGGAAGTGCAACGGTTGCGCTGCAGGTTGTATCCCTTCACTTTGCTAGATGGAATAATAATAAGGACTGGAAACTTCAGTGTGGACGTAGCCCAAGTTGGGGTGAACCACGATATATCTGTGTCTCTCTTGTAATGTGTGTGTGATTATATTTGCATTTCTGTTTATTTTTATTGCTCTACGATCATGTTTTTCTAACATGTTGATCAATAGGTTTGGAGAGATGCCATGATGGAGGAGTATCAATCCATCATGAATAATGATGTGTGGAATATTTTTCTAAGACCTAAGGGGAAGTTTGTGGTGACTTACAAGTGGATATACAAGTTCAAGCATACATCAAATGATATCCTCAACAAACACAAAGAAAGGTTTCTGGCTTGAGGATTCGTTTAGAAAGAGGGAGTGGACTATGAGGAGATGTTTTCTCTAGTGGCCAAGTACACTAATATGGGTTGGAGATTACATTAGATGGATGTAAATGCTGCATTTCTCAACGGTGAAATTGAGGAATAGGTTTACATAGAGCATCCTCTGGCCTTTGTGATACATGGGACGAAGTACCATATCTGAAAATTGAAGAAAGCATTGTATGGACTCAAGCAGGAACCCAGGGATTGGTATTCCAGGATTGATAGATACCTAATGAGTTTGGGATTCACCAAGATTTTTGTGGATCTAAACCTTTACTACAAGTTTTTCAACAACAATCCTATGATATTGTTACTATATGTTGATGACGACTTTCTTACCGAAGTAGAGCAACTCATAGTTGAGTGCAAGAGGGAGTTAGCCTCTGAGTTCAAGATGAATAATATAGGGTTGATGAATTACTTCCTCGGATTGGAAGTGTGGAGAAGATCAGATGAGATCTTCTTCAATCAAGGAAAGTATGTAGTTGATATCCTAAGGAGATTCAGTATGATGGATTGCAAGTCCATGACTACACCGATTGTGACAAATTTGAAAGTAGGGAAATTTTGCTTCAAATTCACATTTAATGGATCCCAATATGTATATGAAGTTTATTGGATCCTTGATGTACTTGGTTAAAACCAAGCTAGATATTTTCTTTACATTAAAAAAATTGATCCAGTTCATGGTTGATCTGAGGTTGTTGCATTGGGTGGAAACAAAGCATGTGTTGAGGTACCCACATGTTACACTTGGGTATGGTCTCAAATATGTCTTGGGTGGTGATGTGTGGTTGCATGGTTATACATATTCTGGATGGGGAGGTAGTGCAGTAGACAAAAAGAGCGCCTCCAAGTGTTTCTTCAGCTTGGGATCAACCATGGTTTCTTGGTTTAGCTGGAAGCATACTTCTGTATCACTAAGTATAACACAGGCTGAGTATATTGCAACCAATGATGCAAGTTGTGAAGTTGTGTGGGTTTGGAAGTTACTTGATAAACTATTTGATCAAATTATGGAAACTACCTTGATATATTGTGATAATCAAATTTGTATCAAGATTTCAGAAAATATAGTCTTCCATGACAAGTCTAAACATATCGAGATTAAATATCACTCCATTCAAGAAATATTGCAGAAGGGAGAGGTTCAACTCCAACACATATCCACATATGAACATATTGTAGACATTATGAAAAATACTCTATCTAAGGAAAAGTTTGTATACTTCAAAGACACTCTTGGTGTGGTGGAGAATGTCTCCCTTGCTGAGAGGGAGTGTTGATGTTTGGGGTAGCTTCGGGCATACATCCTCCCAGACGTAGCCATGGTGATTGGATTGATGGGTCATGGTGATTTGACCTATGGAGGATTATGATTCACTCAATAGTGTATGTGAGGCCCCTGGATGTAGCCTTTCTTGGTCATGGTGCTTGGCCAAGTGGTAGAAGTCTTGGATTCTTGCAGATCTACTCCCTGGTTCTGGGAGGCCCTGGTATAGTCCTTGTTGATCATAGTACTTGATCAAGTGATATAGGACTTGGGTTTCCAAACACATGCCTACCTATCTATGGTATTCCTTGTCATAATAGAGTGGATTTGACTTGTCCATTCTTAGGGATTAGCTACCCTTGTTGGAATGGTCAAGTCTACTCTAGTGTGGGTGCAGAAACACTAGATCTCTTTTGACATGGATGGACATGCATGTGAAACAAGCTCATATAAATCATTCTTGGGATATGAGGACTAAGTTTCTAGATCTTGTTACATACATAAATGATAATTAAAGAATAGTTGAGGGTATGTGTGCAAATAAATAAAAATAAGAGAAAATAATGATTTAAACATTAAAAAGATAAAGATAATAAATAAAATACCATGGGAAAATACATTAGTTTTATGAAACCATGGAGAGACAATGATATAATAATAAATTAAATATTAAAATGAAAAGATAAAGAAATAAAATACCATGGGCCAATACCATGGTTTTATGAAACCATGGGAGAAACGATGATATAATAATTAATTAATTAAAAATCTAAGTAAATAATACAAAGACATGCCTTTTATATTTGAAAATGCATGATGAGGCCTATTTAATGGTCCATGTATTGGATTGTATTCATTAATTTTTTTATCAATCATTCATCTTTTATAAAAAACTTTTTAAGGTGTAATATATGTTGAATCTTTCAGTGTATAATTATTTTATGAAGAATTTGTTGCATAAAATTCATAAGGGAAATAATTATCAGATATAAAAGTGCTAAAACCAACAAATTTTTGTCCAAGCTAATCAAATTCAAAATTTTGCGCAACATTAGATCTTTAACATATTGGCTAGATCTACATAGTTTTTTGTACAACTATTTAAAATTCCTACAAGCAACATATTTAACTTCTTTGAAGTTTCATATCTTTTTCCAACTAGCATTGTTTATTTCCTTTATAGTGTTTCGTTTTACTCCACCCATGGATTATTTAAGAAAAAGGATATGTTCTTGTTTCCAACCTCTAACTAAATGATTCTAGACTTAAGCACCAAGTATTCTCTTCGTGCCTACAAGCCTTATGGAGATATTGATTCATTTGATGTTACATCCTTATCCCTAGTTATTTCACTTTTCTCCATATTAGTCTGAAGGCTCTCTAGATCAACTTGAAGTACTAGTCAATTACTAATTTGAGAATAGAATGATATTTGGCCCATTTATTTAGGGAACCTTCGTCCAAATGCAGCTTGGATTCCCAAAAAAAAAGCAAGTAATCCCTTAACAAAAGAGCCCAATTTGTATTGGATAATCTAAATGGATTCCTGCACTTTAAGCTAGTGAAGCTTGAATTAGAAAGGGATAGGCCTGATATATTCAAACTCTTTGAAGGAGATGATAATGGGCTTATGGTATGAGGTATCCAATGAAAAATTAAACTATCTAAAAGAAAGGAGCTATAAATAAGAAATAAATCCAACATGGATGCTCTATGGCCTATCCCAAGACTACAATTTGTCCATGTGAAAATGAATTTATTTGGAGGATTTTTAACTAAATCCTAGTCCACTATCAAATACTCCAACTTCTCTCCAAATTGATCCCTAACTAGACTTCCCCATCTCCTTTGCTTATGATAAATAATGACATTAAATTCACTACCCACCACAATGTTATGTGTTAATCCCCTCTCATGAAGGAGTGATAGAGGTCTCCAAAACTCAATTTTTTCTGCATATTGGACATGTACATAAATATTATATATCCTTATCACTACCTTGGTGTCTATACTCTCTACCTTGACCATGATCCAATGATGAGTTTCCATGTGATCTATTTTTCTGAATTTATTTGTGTCCTAGCCCTCATGCACTTACTTCACATCCATCACTTTGTTTCTAGAATTTTGAAATAATTCCTAGAACCTCCATTGATTCCATTTTGGTATCCTAGATGAGTACGAGAGAAATCCTTTCTCCTTTGAGTAAATCTCTAACTGCTTCTATAATATGCCTCCCCAATACTTCTACAATTATAGGAGATCGTGTTCATTATTGACTCTTTGGTGGAAATGGATTATATCCTAATTGAATATTAGCTTGTGTATTGTTGGGGTTCCTTGAGTGGAATTTTTGAAAGAGTTTTTAATTAGTTCCTACCTACCTATAAATTTTTCTTTGGTTACCCTCTCCTTTGATTTTTCTTTGGTAGTTTTCCTACTAATTGTTTTAGGAAGTGGTCGGTCTACCTTGATTTCTTTGGTTATGTATCCTTGTATTTGGTGGGCCTTTATTCGAGTTACTATACCACTAGGTTAAGAACAAAAAATTGCCCTTAGAAGCTTGTATTTTCGCATCAAACCAAAGGGAAGAGGATAAATGTAGTTTTCCTTAGACCCAATTTCTTCTAACATTGATTTCTTACAAGGTGCTTTCCTCTTCGAGTTTGGGTTTGAATGAGTTTTTGGAATTTTTTGGGAGTGTTGTATTATTTTCTTGTTAATCGATGGTCTAAGTCAATGGTCAACTAGTTGAACATAGTCTACGATACTTAAATTCGTCAGTCAGTTGAAGTCTGGTCGACTAGTTGACAAGAGTCATTGATGGTCGACTCGGTATAGTCCATGTTATAGTCAAATGTTCAGGAATTCGATGGGCATAAAAGCATACAGGATTTCAACAAGAAATATAAATAAGTGTTCGATTAAAGTTGACTTAGTCAATTCAACAGTAATAGAATAACTCGAAGTAGAGATAATTTTAAGGGTGAATTTAAAGGGGTCAAAATTTTCCTTGGGCGAATTTTTATATAGATTTTTTTTTTCTAAATAATATTAGTTAGTCCTTCTTTTATTTTTCAAAAAAAATTAAGAATATGTTTAGCCCAAGTGTATATGTGAGAAATGGTCCAAAAAAAAATATTAGCCCACTCAAATTTGACCTCGATCCACCATTCACCCCCTGATTTTTAGAAATTTTTCCTTCTATGTCTCAATCACCCCTGGATTTCTAGCTATGGAAGTTCCCATAGCACCATTCCCCCTTCATTTCCATGGATGGTGGTTTCTAGAGATTCTATTCACCCCAGATTTTAGGTGATGACAATTTTTGGAGCCCGAATCTCCCACGATTTCGAGCAATGACGGGTTACAGAGCTCCATTTTCCCTCGATTTTGAGCATTGACGATTTACAAAGCCCCATTTGGCCTCCTCGATGGGTTTTCTCAGCCCCATTTGGAATCCCCAATGGTTTTTCTCATTTTCTCCATGGTTATTAAAGGATAAACCAAATATGGTGATAACATTGAGTCTGATTAGCGTTTATAGTGGATTTATGCACCAATGAACGAGAAAATTGGGTCTCATCAAGTCATCTTAGAGTTATTGCACTGCATCTATCTGGTATCCCTTTGACACCACTGTGAGTTACATTTTAACCATTCTTAGACATGTATTATTGTAGTTGTCAAATATTGGAGCTGAAATAGTAGTGTTGAATACTATAGAAAAGTAACATCACAGGTTCTATGCTAATAATGGGTGCCACTGCTAATTCGTGTCATTTAGCTTTGTATCTTTCTATATCTTATTGGGTAGCTTTCATTTTGTCCTCTTGACATCACAGGGCACACGAGATCAACTTTGAACATCCTTGTCTATTATTGTGGTGAGGTTATTGTTAAAAGTGGTTAACGTTGCCTCCATGCTTAACCTTTTGACAAAAACAACACTTTAACCTATCCCTTTCAGCATCAGTGCTTTAATTCTAGGATATCTATTTCTCTCTATATATATATTCATTTTGTTTGTATTTGAATCCTTATAAATTGAAACAATTCAATGAAACAAGAAGCTTCAAAAGCACCTTGAAATATCTTGAATGGACAAGAAACCAAGGTGAGAGCCTTGATATACCTTTGAAACTCTTCTTTCCCCAAATATGTCTTCTAAAATCAAGTTTTCCTAAATCCTCCAAATGTATTCCTTCAATGATAAAATCCATTTCCCTGCATTATCATGTTGCTCACACTAATTTATAAGCTCTCTCAAATAATTTTTTCCATGGGCCGTGAATGAAGAAGGTGAACAATGGGTAGTGACAAAATCAGTTTTAGTGCGAGCAATTTTCCTTTGTTGCAAGTGCTTGTTCCTATTGCTACTTTAAACTTTATAAAATGAGTGTTTGAGAAAAATAATATACCTCCTACACCTGTCACAAGGGATTCTCCTTGAGTTACACCATCAAAATAAGCCCATGTCTCAGATTTATCTTCAATTTTAAGAACCTCCAATCTCTGACCTTTTCCTAAAGATCCTTGTTTAAATATTTGTAGAATGCTCATGCTTTGGGTAGCTACTAATTGGGAGGATTTTAACTTTCCTTCAAATAATTCACCATTTCTTTCTGGCCACACTCCCCAAAGGTAGAGTAGGGAGAGTGCTCTATACTTCTTCAGATTTGAGTTTTCACACCAAACTTTTAGACAACCATTGACTAAGGATCCAACCCATAATCCTTCAATGCATATGGATCATTTTGTTTCTACCCAAACAACTACTGAGAATAAACATTTAGTAAACAAATGAATTGTAGATTCCAAACTTACCTTGCATAGTCGGCATTTTCTAGGACCTTTCCCAAGTCCAAAGAGAGCAGGTTCAGACATATACCTAACATACCCAAGTTTCCTAGTTTTCCATCATGGAATTATCCCAACTAATATACCGTTTGCATCAAGATAGAAAAAATACCACCCACGCCGAATTTTTTTTAACTTAATCACAATTTTACACCCCTCCCCCATAGATTATTGAAGAAAAATAATATTTGGGTACAGTGCACCTCCACTAACCTATTAAAGGACATTTTTTCCTTGGTTTTTCTCAATCCTCTACAATTCAATGAGACACAACATAATGAACCAATAGAGGCGGTTTGGCTTTCTCTAATAACCCAAAATAGTTAATTATTTCCCATACTGACCCTTTAGAAAGGCTCTCTTGGGCTATGCTAATATGGGTTTTCCTCCCCCTTCTCCCACCTATGATCAACTTGAAATATTAGATGTTTAACCCTCCATCCAACTATCCTCTATAAATTTTATAATAATTCCCATCTAAACATCAATGAAAAGAGTCACTAGACTTTGATATTATCAATAAAAACAAAAAAAAACATCTTTGAGTCTATCTATAAATCTAGACTATAAAAAATAAACAAGATCAAATTCTATGTATTGACCCTCTTTTATCTCTCATAGGTGCCATTGACTAGCTCCCTATCAAGGACCCAAATTTGATAATTTGTCTGCCTATGTATTCATTTTTAGATAGAGATGGCAGAAATATATTTATATCAAATATTTCTTCAATAACATCACTTATTCGAGTAGTGACAAGAGAAGAATATTTTGTATCTATGCCAACCCCTTCATCTAGTTAAAAATAAGCTTGGAATCTCCAAAAATATGTATATTTACACTCTTTTACCAGTCGGTAGTGACAAAATCAATTTTAGTGCCAACAATTCTGCTTTGTTGTAAGTGCTTGTTCCTAGTGCTGCTTTAAACTTTATAAAATGAGTGGTTGAGAAAAATAAAATACATCCTACACCTGTCACAAGGGATTCTCCTTGAGTTGCACCATCAAAATAAGCCCACGTCTTAGATTTATCTTCAATTTTAAGAACCTCCAATATCTGACCTTTTCATGAAGATCCTTGTTTAAATATTTCTAGAATTCTCATGCTTTGGGTAGATACTAATTGAGAGGATTTTAAATTGCCTTCAAATAATTCACCATTTATTTCTAGCCACACTCCCCAAAGATAGAGTAGGGGGGGTGCTCTATACTTCTTCATATTTGAGTTTTCACTAGACCAAACTTTTAGACAGTCATTGACTAAGGATCCAACCCATAATCCTTGAGTGCATATGGATCATTTCATTTCTTCCCAAACAACTACTGAGAATAAACATTTAGTAAACAAATGTCTTGAAGATTCCAAACTTACCTTACACAATAGGCATTTTCTAGGACCTTGCCAACTATTTTTCTACATTAGTTCCCAAGTGGGAACTCTATTATGAGCACAAGACACAAAAATGTCTTGGTTTTCATTGGGCACTTGAATCTCCAAATTAAAGGGAACCACCAACATTGCTTCTGCATATCCTCTAGCTCTCTTATAGCTAAGTATGCCAGCTTGGGAGTATACTTCCCTCCACTAGATTCTTAGACATCCCCCTGATCATAGATTTTGATATGTATTGACCTAATATTTTCGATATTATATCCATTCCATTTGATAATGTATCCCCTCCATTGCCCTACATCCTCTGTACTTAACCATTCCTTACCCTCACACACTTCACTTCAACCTTTGTGCATCAGCTGAACTTCTGTGCATCTACTGATATACCTCTGTTTTGTCTCTGCACTTCTTCCTTCCAAAACATGTGTGACTATCTACGTGTTTCTTGTGCTACTATCATTCAGTCCTCATGCACTTGCACATCTTCTACATTCCATGTTTCTATCTTTGCACAACTGTCACATATCTACATCATCATTCTGCACACCATCAATTCTATCATTCCTCTGCTTGTGTGCACTCGGCTCCTCACTAGATCATACTATTCTTTATCTCAAACCCGTGATGCCCCGAATATAATTCTGTAACTTTTGCTTAGAATTTCTTCGACCTCACCATCAAGCTTACTTCAAATATCCAACTTGCTTCCCTATTTATACATGTCCTACATGGATTGTATGTCAACAGGTTGCTTGTGGCATTCCTTCTTCCTTGCTTCATGGATTATGCCTATGCCACATGTCATGTTTTGCATTGTTGATGAGTCCTTTCTTTGTGGGTTCTGTGCATACATGGTCTCAACTTAGTGGGACTTTAACCCTTGCGGTACCATTACTTGTGGGTCTTGCGTACTTGATGTATCAATGCTATGCAGAACTTGTGCATATGTGATCTTCAACTTGGTGGGACTTTGACCCTTGTAGTACCATCACTTATGGGACTTGTGCACTTGATGTGTCATCGACTGTGGAATTTGCGCATATGTTGACATCAACTACTACGCCCTTCTTGAAACTTGTGCACGCTTTATGAACTAAAATCATCTTTTGATTGGTGATGCCCTACGTGCTTTCAGGATGTGTAGATCTATTCAAACCCCTCTTGTACCATGTTGCTTGCACACACTAGAATATCCTCTGGCTTGCTTATGCACACTAGACTTTGTCCCATGTATTCTTTGGATTTCTTGTGCACTCTTCAATGTGGCTTTACTATACTTCTTTAATATGGTATGGGAATAGTGAAACCACTTGGCTTCAATTGACATCAATGACTCAAACTAAATCAGTTGACATCAATGACAAGCAAAGTTCAACACCCACTTGGATGGTTTGTTCATCACACACATGCGTATCATGTCTTCAAGCACCTAATTTACTCTTTCTGTTTTCCCATCTGTTTGTGGATGGTAGGTAGTACTAAAGTGCAGTTGCATAACCAAGTCTTCAAAAATACTTTTCCAAAAATTAGAGGTGAACTTGGTATCCCTATCTGAAATTATTGACTTCAGAAATCCATGCAACATGAAGATTTCCTTCATAAAAATATTTGCAATGGCATCTATTTTATACATTGATTTAACCAGAATAACATGTGTTGTCTTTCATAATTTATCCACCACAACCATTATGGAATCATGTTACTTCACTTTCATTGGAAAAACCCATGATAAAATCCATGGAAATCACTTCCCATTCCCATTCTTGAATTGGCAAAGACTGTAATAAATTTGTTGGGTGTTGATGCTCAACCTTCACTTGCTAACATTTCATGCACTTAGAAATATATTTAGCAATGTCTTTTTTCATTCCCAACCAAAAATATTGCTTCCTTGATGTAGCAATTATTTTATGGTATCCTAGGTTTGACCGGAATATAGAATTTTATGTTTCATCCATAGCAATTCTTCTGAAATATTCCACATTTGGAATATAAATTATATTCTTATAAATAAGAAGTCTTTCTCCTTCCAAATGATAACCTTCATACCTTTTTTCTAAATTTTTTTGTTGTAATTTGTCCTTTATTTGCACATACATTTTATCTTTAACGATACAGTTAATAATCCACTACCTTAAATTTGATCGGCAAGTACTAATGGATGCCACATGCATTTCATGTACTTTCTGCTAAGTGCATGAGCCACTTTATTTTATTTCTCTTTTATGTGCTTGATTTCAAAATCAAATTCACATAAAAATTCTAGCCACCTAACCTTCCTGGCATTTAATTTTGGATGCTCAAACAAATATTTCAGACCACAGTGGTCTATCCTTAGCTCAAATTTTCTATCCATTAATTAACTCCTCCACATTTTTAAAGCATGCACTATGGTTTCAAGTCCCTAAATAATGGGTAGCATATTTATTCTCATGCTCTTTCAACTTCCTTTACTCATAGTATACCACATGGTTATCTTGCATAAGAACTCCTCCAAGTCCTTATTTACATGCATCTGTACACACCACAAAATATTTTTCCGAGTTTGCAATTTTTAGAATTGGATCACTTCTGAGAAGCTTCCTCAAAAGTTAGAATCTTTCTTCACATTTCGGTGTCGACTCAAACTTTATCCCCTTCTTTTGAAAAGAAGTGATTAGGTGTTCAACCTTGGAGAATCCTTCAATGAACCTCCTATAGTAACCAACAAGACGCATAAAATATCTCACATCTATCACATTCCTTGGATTTGTCCAATTCATGATGGCTTTAATCCTTTCGGGATCAATCAATATTCGTTCCTAAAAAATAATGTGACCCAAATAATGAATTTTTTTTTTTTTTAAAGTCGCACTTGCTTAGATTTGCATACAAATTATGATCCCTTAGCAATTGCAAAGCCATTCTCAAATGTTCTTCATGCTTTTCTTCATTCTTAGAATAGATAAAAATGTCATCTAGAAAAACAAGAACAAATTTGTCCAAATACTTGTTGAAGACACTATTCATCATGTAGATGAATGTAGCGGGTGCATTGGTGAGACCAAATGGAACCACCATGAACTCATAGTGCCCATACCTTGTTATAAAGGATTTCTTGTGAATGTATTCCTCCTTGATTATCACTTGATGGTAACCAGGCCTAAAGTCAATCTTTGAGAATACCTTTGCCCCTCTCATTTGGTCATAACTATCATCAATTTGAGCCAAGGGGTACTTGTTCTTCACTGTAACTTTGTTCAATTACCTATAATCAATACATAACCTATGTGTTTCATATTTATTTTTCACAAAATGTACGGGTTCTCCCCATGGAGACACACTTGGACAAATGTACTTCTTTTCGAACGATTCTTGTAATTTCATTTTCAGCTCCAATAATTACGGTGTACTCATCCTGTAGGGTGTCTTGGACACTAGTGCAACTCTTGGCATAAGATCAATTGTAAAATCAATGTCCCTCTTTGGAGGAGGTCTTGAAAATTCATTTCGAAACACATCCTTGAATTCTTGCAAAACATAATGGTCTTCCAACTTAGAAATTTCATTTTTTGTTTTCTCCACAACATGGGATGCATAAAATTGGCAACCTCTCCTACAGAATTTATTCAGTTGCATGGTTGAAATTTTCCTAATAGAAACTACCTTTGGAATTCCATTTACAACCTTGGGTTTCCTTCTTCATTAATGCATTCAAAATTCTTCTTGTAGCAATCACGTTTAACTCTATGGACCTCCAACAAGTTCATTCCAATGAGGATATCATATGAACCAAGTGGATAAAGGTTCAGATTTGCAAAAGTGGACTGTCCACCCATTTCCAATGTACATGTCTTCACCATTTCACTAACTTTCCTCTTGGCTCTAATGGTTAGTTGGACTAAGCATGATTTACTATGCTTTGATTTCTTAAAAGCACGAATCTTAACAATTTTAGGAGTGACATAGGTGTTAGTAAATCCAGGGTCAATCAAAATAGAAATATATTGCTTAGCAATATTACCTTCAATTTCAACCATAGTTGAATGATGTTCTACTTGGTGGTCCTCTAGTGATGCATAGATTCTAGGGATGGTCCTTGCCACTTGACCCACATTTTCATCTCCTTGGATGTTGTGAAATTGCTTTGCACTCTCATTCTGATGTGGACAGTTCCTAATCATTTGGTCCTCTCCAAATCCCCAACATTGATGTGGTTCTCTTGGATATCTTGACTCTCTTAGCTTGTCTCCCATCATCCTAGATGGCTTAGTCACACCCCGTGGTGGCTTACTTGGCTAATTTATAAATTGAGGAGGCTTGAACCCCTTCTTCCTTTGGTCAAACTTCTCATTTTTATTGTCCTTCCATGCCTTATGAAATTATGGTTTGCTTTTGTTTTGGTCATAACAATACTTGGCCTTTCTTATGGCCTCATCTAGAGTTTGAGGTTCATCAAACTCAATTATGTCTTTATATGGCTGGGGCAGTCCACTTAGAAAATGTTGAATTTTGAATTTGTCATCCTTTATATACTTGACATACCTCAACAACTCCAAGAATATGTTTTCATATTCTTCCACAGTCATTTGTCCCAATTTCAGCTCATGTAACTCTTTGATTTTCCCATCATAGTACCTATTAGAAAGGTACTTTTCCTTGAAGTACTTCTTGAACTGCTTCCACACAATATTCCTTTCATTGATCCTATTTACTTTCATAAGATGACCCCGCCATATATATTCTCTTCCATTTAGATTGAATATGACTCACTAGAAGATATTTCTGGAGTATATTTCTTGTCTCTAGATGTAATGTCCCCTTCTCTCATTCAATTGCAGGGAAGGAAACATTAACAACACACTGGGCTTTTGTAAACTTAGCCCCAATATTTTTACTCATAAAATATTAACAATTAAAAACTTCTCTATACAGATATAAACTTCAATAAAACACAGCGAAATTTAAATGTAACAATACATATAAGCATAGATTCGAATCAGCATATTTATCTCAAGCAATCAATAGGCAAAGAATTCAATCCCCTTCTTATGCTACTTCATATTGATTTCATTAACATGCAAAGTAATCATTCAAATACCACATTGCAGAACACAGATTGTATATAATTTAATCCACAAAGAATACTTATCTTGCAACGCAAATGTCCAACGACTGGCTACGTGAGAGCAACGTTCCACCCAACCATAGATCTCTGTCCAGCCTGTATTCTTTCAGCTGAGAGATCACCCCCAAGCTGGGCTGTGTATCCACTAAGGAGGAACTAGATGGCTCACTCACAGTTAGGATTTCACTCAGACAACCATGCTAAGCCAACACACAGTTGGGTTTTTCAAGCATGCAATGGGAAATGGAGGAGGATGCTAGTCCACTGAGCTCAATTCCAGAGCCACATACCCTTCAAGCTGGACTCAGCAATCCCATCCTCTATTCATACATCCACAATCGGATTTCTCACAACTCTGTCACAGTAACCCCAAATCCGTCACTGATTTTCTAGGCAATTAAAACTGGGTTTTCCCATGGATTTTGGGGTAGCTACTGCTCCCAAATTTGCCCCAAGGCTCATACCAATGGATCCCCCATTGGATTTCACTGTCCAATACCCATTCTGGGTGTTTTTGGCTTCCCAAAACGTGGGTTTATTCCAAGTCGCGATTTCTGTTTTTCTCACTGCTGGGAGCTCGTTTTTGGATGGAGAATGATGTTGGTTTTTCACCATGGAATGGGGATGAGAATGAAGCCACCTCCCATGAGGTAGAGTGACTTGTGGGACAAGTAAACAGAGCCCATACCTGCCCATACGAATTTCTGGGTTGCCCATTCCCCATTAAAGCCATGGGCTGACAACTCAACCACTTTCTTACAACAGGAATACATGTCATCTAGAAAGTCAAATGGGTTCTCATAATGACATATGGCAACCTATGGTTCACTCCCATAGACCCCTCACCACTCCCTAGTGGATACACGTGGCCCCTTCTCATTCGTTGCCTCCGTAGCCAGTTTTTGGTATTTTATATTGCATGATGTTTAATTACATCCTTTTTACAATTTTCCATGGCTTTGGAGCACATGGTATCAAAATATCAAATACTTGCCCTTTAAATAAAATTCGGGCTTTCACTAGCGGGGCCTTGGCCTTGAGCTCCACGCTAGGAAAACATACATCACAGGTACACATTATTTACATTAAAGGCTAATATATCCTAAGGGTCGAATTGGGGGTATTACACTAGAAATCCTTCTTGAACTATGGGACCTCTTGTGGGAATGCCTCCTTGAGTTATTCTCACTCTTTTCTTGATTTTCTAAATTCTGCCCCTGGTTAGTATTCCTCTGAATGTCTGTTAGGATTTGAAGCACAGCTACATTTAGTTGATTTTGTTCTTCTTGAGCTCTAATCAACCTCTCATTGTCTGCTCTGCAACTCTGCAGTTCCACCCTTAGGCTCCTCATGGTTTCTACAATTTTCTGGGGGAGTTTCTTTGTTTCTTCTATCATTGGATTCCATCTCTGCATTCTCAACCAATATATTATCTTCCAATGCATCTTCCTCAGCTTCATAAGGATCTTGTGCATAATTCATGATGATGATCTTCTTGGCCCAACCAAGACCAAATTTTCCCAACTGCACTATACTCAATGTTGATTCCTAACAATCACTTATATGAATTTGAATATGCAAAAGTGTTTATAAACACATTTTTTAGATTTATTACAGTCTCATAAAATTATAAAATTAATTTTCATGCAACCTGGGAACAACCCATATTGATAATTTCTATCAAATCATAGAAACATTTGAATCAGCCCTTCAAACTCTAACTGTTCAAAACCACGGTTGAACTCAAGAACCAACTTTATAGATTTAAAAAAAAACATGGGGGTCAAGGGGGCTTTCCCCCTTGTGGTCTTCCGTTGTCAGGCGGGTCAAGGGAAACACCCTCATTTTTTTTTTGTAAATCCTTCCATTTCGTGCAATCTGGTGCATGAGATCAACTGTATTTTTTTATCTTGGGCACCTAAAATTCGGTAGTGAAGAACCCTTATTTTCCCTTGATTTACACACATCTGATGCCACCCCACATCATTTTACCACTTATGCAGCATAAGTGGTTTCAGGATCTAGGAAGAGTGGTTTCCTGAAATAGATTTTGTGATCCTTAGTGCATGAGAGGATGACATGTCACAAGGTGGTTTTCATCTCTAGCTCATGCCAATCCATTATTTGTTGTGTAGGTTCACAGGCCTGAAACAATCCCAGTCGTCGATCAGATCTACACGAACCTCCTATAATGACATTACCATTGCGGGTCCCATCACCTCTGACACCTATGCACATCATGTTTGGACCCCACATCGCATCACTGCTTGTCAAGAAAAAAGTGGTTTCAGGATTCATGGAAAGTGGTTTCCTGAACCCACTTTCACGAGCCTGAGTGCATGAGAGTGTGACATGTCATAGGGTGGTTTACCACTTCAGGGTCGTGTTGATCAGTTATGATTTATGCACCTTCATGAGCCTAAAGTGTTGTTAGCCGTCAATCTTGATCTCCACCATCCAACGGTCAAATATCCACTTGCCTTCACACTCCATCACCGACGGTCACCTGTGCATGTGGAACTGATGTGGTTGGCCCACATCACATCCCCTTCCCATGCAACTCCTCCATGTTGGACCTCTTTCCCATGTGGATCCTCCACATCACCCGTCCACATGGCATGAGTGGGGCCCAACTGAAATTTTTCCAAATTTTTAGAATTTTGCAATTATGCAAAATTTTAATTAGATAAGGGGGGTTATTTCAACTTAACATGAAATTGCTTTTGCCCCTTGTCTATCACTTAATAGAACCCATTTCTACAGAACCAATTTTGATTTTTCCCTGTAAATATGGATTTATCTAACATACAGCTTCGGTATTGCAACCAGAAGCTAATATACCACTTTGTAATGTCCCCTTCACCTAATACGACCATCGGGAGGGGACATTAACCAAATTTGGGCTTCCAAATTCTGCCCCATAACCATATTACGAATTTCTAATAAGTAAAATACATGTGTAGATTCAAAATAAAAATAGACAGTCGAAATAACTTTATCCACACACACACAACTTCCATATACGAGCATAATCATAACATGCATTAATTCAAACCATTTCAGATTCAAATGCATGAGAATACTTATCTTTATCCAATGCAGATCCAAGCAATTGGTAGTGTAAGAGGGATTTTCCACCCAACCATAGGCACTTTGTCCAACATATACTCTTTCTGTTGAGATTCCACCCCCAAGTTGTGCTATGAGGCCACCAAGGTGAAGGAAACACCTATAGGATTCTCTCTCTCTCATCCCACAACTTGCTCTTCTCTCTGTGCTTAGCCAAATGCTCATACAAAGCTCTACATGGATCTCACTCAACCACAACAGGATTGGCTCCCACAATACCTTCCCCACACAACACCCTTCTAGGATCAGTCATCCCCTTCACCGATCCATGGTTCTCTTGGGTGATCCATCTTGCTAGGTGCTTCCAGTGTGTGCATAGAAGAAGTCCAATCTGATATGTTCTATTGTAGAACCACTTGTAGCTTCAATTCGTGGCTCCTCAAGCACCTATGAGTAGTAGAACTCAATAGGTAAGGGTTACTAGCTAGCCCAAACTCTCTACTCACCTACAACCATCAATTTTTCCTTCCAAATCCATAACACTTTCTCCAAATTTGAATTTCTAGGTTAAACAAAATATGGTAAGTTCATGAACAACAATGGAGAGCTCTGCCTAGTGTAGATCTATATGCAAGAATGAGATAATCAGGGTTGACTCCAAGGGATATGAGATAATGGTGAAAAGACAACTGGCATAGCCTCTGACAATAGAAGAAACGACTGCTGGTAGTTGCAGATTGACTTCTGTCATGACAGAACTATCACAAAAGTGCAGTTAGCCCCATGCTTCAATAATTGCATGAGGTGACTTTTCCCACCAACCTCACACATGCATTCAATGATTGGAAAATAGTAAAAAAGGAGACAATTGGATTATTCAAAGCACATGACATAATTTGGTGAGTTCTAAGGTTAACACTTGGCATCAAGGATTTAGTCTCCCATAGACCCCCTTTCCTCTTCCCACCTAGTGCTCTTTACACAACCATTCTTGGAACATTTTATTATGTATGCACATAATATTTACATATATTCTAAATCAACATGTCAAGCCAACCATATAGTCCAAGTAACAATATTTACATCATACATGCCTAGCCATTCACTAGTCGGGCCTTGGCCTTGAGCTCTACACTAGGAATTTGTACTAGCATATTTACATCATTTACATAATTTTGGTTAAATACATTCCAAATAAAAAATGGGGGTATTACAAAAATTTCCTCTAATGCATCATTTATTTTTGAACAATATCTTTCTTTTAATTTGTGAGGTGTTAGATGTTACATATCAAAATATCTATTTCTTCACCTAAAATATTATAGCATAAATGTCACATAGACTCTTCAAATTGAATTATTATCTCTTGCTCAAAGATAAATTTAAAAAATTTAATTGTAAACCACTTTTATAAAGAAAGAAAACCTCCCTATCTATGCCATGATATGCCTTTTTATTGTTTAATCAGTCATTGTTCATTATATTTGCCTTGTTAGCAAGGCCGCATGGATTGGGATCGTACTTGCATGACATAGAGTCGATTATAGTCTTCTACCACTATAACCCTTAGCATACAAATGCTTCTCTATGCACAACACACATGGATAATCGAGTTTTGAACCCTTGACGTCACAAGTAGTTGCTTAACAATGCACCCTGTTTGTGCTAGAAATTGTCCCTAGACTACGGAGGGAACAAGCTAGTACAATCTCAAAATAATCAACAGAAAAGTAAGATTTGTTTTTGTGATTTTTTGGTTTGATGGTTTCATATTCAAGAAGGTAATCAATCATTCAACCAATGCAAAAACTAAATAATGTAAATCCAAGAACTGAGATATAACAATGTAGGATGATAAACATAAACCCTAAGCATTCATTTGCACAGTACCGGTTCAGTCTGCAACACATGTGCATTCACATGAATAAAACCTTTAAACAAGGAATGGAATCACAGGTTGAGTGGTCAAAATGACCATAAACAAAATCAATAGAAAAAATACAGTGGCTTATATTCATATATAGATTAATCTCAGTCATCAAAACTTACAACAGAGCCATATGCATAAGTCTGAATGTGTATCCCAATGCTCCAGTCTGTATATTTCTTCTTGAAACAAAAATTGAACCCCCTAAAAAATGACTATCATTGTCTTTTATACAAGAATTTCTTGAAGCAAAACCTAACTACTTCTTTTAACTAAAAACTGAAATAGCTTAACTAAACCTGCCAAATGTCTTTGAGCCAAAGTCATAAAAATATTACAAATTTCTTTTAAATAAAATATTTCTTAAACCTGCATTTTGAAACAGGATTCAACAGCTACTTTGAAGTACGAAGTGTGTACTTCATTTTCCCGTATGTTTCCAAGCTTGTCCATTGATATGAAGATGGAAGATCCACCATTTCTCTAACCATGACTCTTCTTCTAATTTTAGAGATGGGAAATTTAATTTCTATATCAAATACATTAAAATCCCTATCTTCCAGGGCATTCTTAACCCTACCGGCGTTTAAACTTGAATCTTCTTCCATTTTCTTGTAGTAAGCACATTTATATTATTGGTGAAACCAGCTAAAAGGGCCTACCTGTCGCTAGCAACCTCTGAGAATGCCCCTCCTATCATCTTCTTCGTTTTCCACCCATTCAGAAGCTTCCGAATCCGACAGGTCCGAGAAGCAAATGTCAACTTTCCACATGCGTCTTTATATATATAACCTCATTCCCTTATCCTTCGATCTTCTTCACCAGCTGTCCGCCTTTTTCATTCGTTGATCTCTCATGCATTGTTCTTAACCGTTAGATCCGATCTCTTTTTATTGATTTGACATCCTTTCCATATCTGTTGTCGGATAATATTCTGTGCTTTAATCTCTGTCGTCTATCCATTAGCACCGTATATCCACCAAGTGGTGTCGCATCGCTCTAAAGTGGTTTTCATTACCGCTCACCTTCCTTGCAACAAATCCCAACGCTGACACCTGTCGAGTGGTTTTATTTGTCGCAACCACCCTTGTCCTTTAACTATCTCGCACCTTCACAATGTGTTGATCATCATGAACTGTCGATCTATCCTGCAACAATGTAGACCACTCTTTTATAACACTGTTCTTACACCTTTTCGAACTCCGGATTTTTAACCGCACGATCTCCTTTGGCTCATCCTAGTGGTGCACGTGGTCAACAACGTACCTTTCACTTTGACGGTATCGCATCCTCTCCGGTTGTTTTCATATACCGCTTTCCCTACTTTCGATCCTATCTGCATATGACACGTAGCACCTGGTTTTCCCTGTCGCAACCACCCACACCCTTTTGCTCCTGCACATCTTGGCTATGCGATGATAAACGAGAATCGTTGATCTCTCTTGCACACACAATCAATGGTACAACCTGCTCAATAGTTAGCCTTTATGATATTTTGCCTCTGGACTATAGTCTTTTGCTCCTTTTGCCTATTTTGGTCACATTTTCACACTTTCTTTTGTAATGCTTTTGATTTTCTTATATTTAATGCTTCCCAATTAATTCTTTTCTAGAGCTTAACAACCTAGCAACATGCAATTTTAGCATATAGACTCAAAACAAAGGTTAAACTTTGGATTTAGCATAAGCATATAGTTAAGTAAGCATTTTGAAAACCTTGAAGAGAAATATAATATTTGATAAGCCACTAAGGGTGAAATAAATTAAAACAAAGGAAAACTATAACATAAAACTAAAGAGTAAATCAAAATAAAAAACATTTAAAATCTAAAATAAAAATAAAATGAAAAATGGAAAGAGGAATAAACAATTGAGAAAAACACACAAAAACTGAGAACAATTTCAATGTTATAACACACACCCATTAGGCAATGTTTAAAAAATATTTATGTTAAAGTGAAAATATAAAAATTAGTGAAATATGTCTGAATGATTTTCTTTAATATGTAAAATGAGATTTTATTAATATATATACATTTTGCAAATTAGAATTAGAATTGGAAATGCGCATATAAAAAGATATTAAATCCTAGCTAAAACTAAACATTAAGATTTGAACATCTATAATGAATATTAAACATTATTAGTTGTTTCAACATTCTAAACTCTTATATTATATTGAGAAAAACATGATCATTTAATTAATATAGGCACTTGAATTCTACACTAAGATCTCAAGTAAATAGGACATGTGAAAAATGTTGATATGACTTCTTAGATCTTAAAACCTTATCTCACTCTGGAATATTTCCATTACAATAATAACTTTATCCAAAGCTAATGTGATTTTGAGAACTTTTGATTTTAATGCTTATTTGATGCCTTGAAAATTATGTCATTCAACACGATATTTGTATTATAGCTGGTGTTAAGGATAATTGGTAAAAAAAATACTGGATATTCTTATTTTCGATGTAATATTTATAGAAAAATATAACTTTTTGAAAGTTTTGTGTCATACGAATGCTATAATTTAGAGAGAAGACCATGCTATCATGTGAGTTTTATAGATGATATACATTGTATAATACTTTACTTCTTTTAATAAAAGTGAATAATGAATGCACATCTACATTCAATTTTCTATAGTATGCATAAAGCTTTTTTTTTGTTTGAATTTGCATTGAATCTTGTCAAAATCAGAGATTAAAGTGAGTCATGGATAAAGAAAATCAAATTATTCATGAAAGTATTTACTATTTGAAAAATCATGAATAAAGAAAATCAAATTATTCATGAAAGAATCTACTATTTGAAAAATCATCACCTTTCATACGTATGTTCATTACTTACATTTAGTAGTTTTTTAAATTAATTTAAGATAATAAAGTTGTTTAAGACCTCATTCATAATTTTATTAAATATGGATAACTAAACACTTATAACCAACGATATAAACGAGGAGCACGAAAGTAAAAGTCAATAGCTTTTATCATAGGTTATTTAAAAAAACACCGTCATAGCTAAGAGATATATGATACGGAATTGGTAGTCTAGCTTTCATGCCTTGAGAATTTGGATTTTTTTGTTTGTAATTTTGGATGATTAGATTTTGTGTGATTGCTACAAATAATTTTTGGTTAAGTGATCAAGTGCACAAATTTATGATAAATGTATTTTTAGTTATTGCAAGATTATATGTTCTATATTTTCATATTAATTCATGTGAGTATATTGAATATATGTAATGTACATTAAAGTTCAAATATTTATTTTATTTATTTTTAATTTTTTATTAAAATTTATTCAAATGTAATTGGACTAAAAGTTTTGAATTGACTAATTTTATCATTGCACGCTATTAAAATAAATATAAAAATAAACTAAAATGCCAGCTTACCTTTACTAACCTAATATACAAATAATTTTCACATGTCACATCTGTACAAGAAACACTTTTCTCATCTGAGTGTACTTAATTACATGAACATATTCAAAGAGTAACATCTGGACAAAAGTCTATAGTTTGGTTTTTTTTACAGGTGTATTATTTCACTTTCCTCTCTCTGAAGTGCAGATCGTATCCATTGGAAAGAGGTTGCTATTATTTTCTTACCTTTCTCTGCAACTGTAATGGTTGTATCAATTGAAAAGAGGGTGCTATTATTTTCTTACCTTTCTCTACAACCATAATGGCTAAAAAGAACAAAAACAAGTTCTATTTAAACTTAAAATACCAATTTTTTTTTTTGCTTTTTCAATAAACGAAAAAGAACTATATAAAAATGGAAAGCAAAATAGAACTTTATATGCAATGTGTGTAAGTATGGCTAAAAAGTTCTTAGGCTTATAGCTGTCGAAACCCTAGCTCGAAAAAGACTTGATCTACAAGTTTTTTGCAAAGAAAAAGCCTCTAATCTTGGAAACAAAGTGGGAGAAAACAAAGGAGAAAGACCCAAAAGGACTGGCCTAAAGTATCTATCCCTAACAAGACCACTATGCCAAGCACAAGTAGACAAGCAAGCTGCCTTACTAACACAAAGAAAATGAGAAATGAACTAGCCTACAGCTGTTTAAAAGCACTTGCAACCAGCGAAAAGACAATAAGTCCAGGAAGAATGGAACTCGACCAAAAAAGAAGACACCCTAGAGGCTCTACCAAGGACCAAACCCTAAAACAAAGGATAGGAGTAGTAGAGAGCAAACAAACGTCACCACAAATAGTAGATACAAGAGTATGCAGGTTTGTAAACTAGCAACACGCAATCAGGGTCTAAAAAAGTGGAAGTGCTCAACACCAAACACCACCTAGTCTTCCAAAAAGTCAATAAATAGTCCAAAAGTTCCAAGCGTCAACAAGCGGTTCAAAAGATGGAAAAAACTTTAAGAGAAGGTTCTATGACTTAACCAAAAGTTAAAAACCTCATGCAACAGTCAAAGAGATCCCACAGCAAAGTCAGCAAACCACCAACAGGTTAAAAAACAAGCAAACCAAAAATAGAATGCTTCAGAAAGTGTACCCTACTATGTAGTAGGGAAACTCGCGCCCCTACTGAAACGGGCGCTACTGTATATATAGCACAGTAGCGTATGGGTGCTACTGTATATATATAGCAGAGTAGCGCTCATATCTCAAAGGCTTAAAAACTGACTTTGGAAGGTATCAAAAACTGATGAAAGCAGACAAGAAACAGGCAATGGATACCTATAAAGTTTCTCAACACATCAAAGAAGTCAAAACAATCTAAGAAGACAAACAAGAACAAGGTTTCCTAGACCCAAAAACTCAACTTTTCCCCAACGGAGTCGCCAGTCTGTTGGCGGGAAAATCTACCCTATAGCAAGGAAACTAATGCTATCAACTTGGTTGGGGTGATAGGTAAGTGTATTGATGTTATTACAGAGACATTTACAAAAAAGGAATAAGTTGTAGATCTTGGGAACACACCTTTCAATCGAAGTTTGATCCTAGCCTTGACTTGATCTCGTGTTCAACTTCCAAATCCACCTTCCCTTCAGTAAACTTGCAATAACAATACCTTTCTCAAAACATTTTGGGCAATATATAAAGTTTGAAAGAAACAAAAACAATGTTTAACATTCAGCATTGACCAAAATAGATCCAAATTAAGATGCCATTTCATAACACATTTAAATTGGAACAAGAAAGACACTTCAACCTTTATTTGTCAAAAGTAGAATGATGTACAAATATACCTAATCATGAAACAGGCTCCTGCAACTTGATTCTGGGCTCTTGCTCTTCTCTAGCTTGGATGTCTTCAGCATCAACTCCTCCAATGTCTTAAAGTTTCTCCATTAATTCATCTCACCATCTAGGTTCTCTTGCTAACCCTTCTCCTTTAACCTTCTTTGTATTTATAGGATTAAAGAAGTAGTTTAGGTCGATATGTAGTTATGGAGGAAGTTGGGGGAGTTAGGAAACTACCAGCAACTAATCCTCCTCGAGGAATTATTTTATTTTTTAATCATCTTTTAAGATGTACGCGACTCTTGTTCAGTGGAGTAGCGTATAGGGCGCTACCTTAGTGCTTAACAACTAGCGCTCATTCGATTTTAAATGGTGAGCGCTACTATGCTGAGAAGGAGTAGCGTATACTTGGATATGGGCGCTACTATGATACACTGGAGTAGCGTATGGGTGCTAGTCTCTTTGAGCAGAGTAGTGCTCATATCTCAAAATGATATTTTTTGGGGTTTTCCAGTAATGTCAGGAAATGGAGTGAGTTAAAGTATCATCCAAGGTCAATATGCTCCTCCATCCAAGTTTTCCTTTTGTGTAATCAGCAGCTTAGGGTGATCACGGACGGAGAAGTGCGAGTTTGACCTATGACAGATGCCCCCTAACGTGTGAGGTTAGAGGGAAACGATGGCCGAAATACATTATAATCCAAAGCCAGAGGAGGAGCAAAGAACCGCAGAAAACAAGTCACAAGAAACCTACAACAAAGATCAAGGTCAGCGAGCAATTACATTTTTGACATCTTATAGATGTGTAATGTGATACAACATGATCTCCGATACATAACAAGGAGATGTATATAAAGCATGGCCACTTGAAATACAAGTGTGGATCCATGTCAAACTGAGAGATCATAGCCATAACAACAAACTGGATCTATGTCTCATGGAGAGCCGAATATAAGTGGGGCTCAGTCTTGCGCAACTTGGGTGATAACAAAATGAGGTAATGTCATCCAAAATCCCAAGGTCTTCATCCCAAAACAACCCTAGGTACAAACCCTAACCATGTGAATAGATGAGCTGATAGTCGAACATGGGGGGTATCGTTTGATTACCGGTCATTGATGTATATCGTTAACAAACGCGAGGACTTCCACCGATAATGATGATGGGGTCCAAGGTACCAAGTACGATTCGCCAAATGTGAATAGATGGACTTGAAGTCGAACACTTGGGAATCCTATCGAAGAAGAGACATTGATGTATTCTCATCATTCAACAGCGAGGAAAATTGCCGCTGGTGACTGCAATCTCCAAGGTACTAACCGAAACTCTAAACTTCAATCCCAAAATAATGAGTTGATGTCGATGGGAAGAAGTCCGTTGGAAGGGAGGCCTTAAGGCATCCTCCATCATCCAAATCGAGGAACACTCAACTGGTAAGAGCTGATATGGAATAATATGTAACAAGACTGACGCTAGGAAGGCCGACACATGAGGTCAAGGTAAACTGCAGAATGGCTGACACAGGGTATATCCTTGAACATTGAGCACGACACAAAGTGACTCAGGCAGTTTCTGACATAATGGGGTAAATAAGTATGAAATGTAAGAGACATTACCAGACCCTCCATATGGTTGGAAGAATAACCAACCAGGGAAGGAAATAACTTGGAGGAAAGGTTCACCCTGAGGTCAAAAACTAAACCCAACCGACAAGATAGACTCAAGTAGGTGTTGTGTTCAAGGATAGAACTTAACTGAAACTGCCTTTGACAATGAAGATATGATATGTCTTTCCCGTTCCTTATTCTTTTTAGAGAAAAGAATACCCTTCTTGTTGTTTTAATGAGTCCAAGAAAGAATGAAAACTCAATAGATCCAACCATGTAAAAAATTTAACGAGCCCATGGGAGGAAGACTTAGTACCTTCTTCATAATTTATAGAGTTCGAAGAAGAGATACAAGATTAATCTATATTTACTGATCTCTGGATTTTAATATCGAGCCGAGATCTGTTCTTGCTCGCTGGTGTTTTCAATTTTAAGGAGTCTGAAAAACTTAAACAATAACTCCATATATCTGCTCGTGGATTTTAGCATTGAGCCCAAGCAGATTAATGCTCGCCGGTGTTTTCCTGTTTATAGAGTCTGAAAAACTTAAACAATCCTCTTTTCACCTATACGTGTATTTTATATCGAGCCCAGATTAGTCTGTGCTCGGCGGTGTTTTCTTGTTTATAGAGTTGAAAAACATAAACAGTCCTCTACTTACCCTCTCGTGGATTTCACATCGAGCCCGAGTAGGTGAATGCTCACTTGGTATTTTCATGTTTAGAGAGTCTGAAAACCCTAAAGAGAGACTCCAAAAGGTCATTTTTTATGCAGTTAGTCTCCTCCCCCAAAAAAGTATAAAATAATGAAAGGAGAACTCTTCTAGCGCATACAGGAGTATACCTAAAGTATACATTTTCCGTAGTTAATCCACTTAGGCTCGGAAAAGGGGTAATTCTATAGCTGAGTGGATGAGACTTCGATTACTTTAACGAGCTCGAAGAGGACAAGCTTGCTCGGCAATCTTGTTTAGGTTTAGATAGTCCAAACAAGAGCTTAAAATGACTTAAAGGTCAGCTTCTAGGATCATAGCTTCATACTCTGCCAAAACTAGGTCTTCAACAAAATATTAGTCGATGCGGAAAAATTCTCGAGTGATATATGAATTTAAAATATTTAGCTAATTGATAAGGTCTATCATCAAGAAATTTTAGACTTAGGAGACGAATCTGACAAAAATTAAGTGAAAATTGAGCTTGGATCAGTATTACACCGTATTGTGTGTTTCAATTGATTAATTAGGGATTTTTTGAAGGTTTTGAAACTATAGAAAATTAACAAATATGGGTAAAAATCAAAATCCAATTTGTATATATGATTTCATTTTTAAAAATCAATTTTCAATTTGTTTTGTAGGGCAAAGATTGGGGCAACCTTTGGCAATTTTCAAATCTCCATGGCGATCAAACTGAGCATCTAATCGTCAAACTTCCTCCACCAAGTAAGTTAAAATCTCCCTGACTTGCATTTTCATGGTTTATTTTTCAATTTTTGAGCAAAAAATGGCTTGCAACATGATGCTCACAAGTGTTTCTGCGCGGGCACTACTGTGTAACCACAGCAGTAGCATATAAAAGCGATGGGCGCTACTATGTTGAAGCAGAGTAGCGCCCATACACGACTGTGTAGTATACACAATAGCGTACACTTTGGCAAACCTACCTACAAGCACCAAGACTCAAAATTTTTTTGTTTTTTGTGCAGGATGGTCCTTCAATGGAGGGAGAGGGAGCATGAGGACATGGATAGGTTGGTCATGCAAGATCCGGCCACCCTCCACGCTCTCCGAAGATGCGGTTTGTTAAAGTTTTACCGAACCGTAAGCATGAGTGCTTTAAACAAACTGTTTCGAAGACTGATTCAGTATTGGGATGTGGATACCAATACTTTTGTCATCCGTGGGAAAACTCTGGAGCTTACTGTTGATGACATATATTTCATTACTGGTCTCTCGAGGAGAGGATATGTATTCAATCTGAAAGGGTCTTCTCGTTTGGGTGCATGATCCGTGCAAGAGTATGTGAATACTTATTGTGTTGCCGGAGCTGAGAAATCGGGAAGCCAAGTCTTGATTTCAACTATTGATGGTCTCCCTTTGAAAGTGATAGTGAGCATGATCAAACGAGTAGCCGGTATTGCATCACAACACTTAGCTTCCAGGCATTCTATGCATATTGGTGTACAATGCTTACACGGTCATGTTTATGATTGGAGTACTAGTTTACTGGCAAACATGAAATCTCAATTGACAGGTTGCAAATCCGGCACAATGAAGAATTTTGGGTACGGTAGTATTTTGTGTACTTTCTTCTTTGAGAGGATGCTTGCTATTAGTTTGGGGATGCCTCTACCTCAGGTTAACTCCCGTGAGCCTAGACTAGGCCGTTGGGGTGACATATTCCTCCGCCAAGGTGGTGGGGAAAGTCACTACTGTTATCATACTGATGATTTTTGGGGGTGGTGGGAGAGACAAGTACCCGCTTTCGAGCAGTTTCCATATGCTGGATTGGATTTCCGTCATGATCCAGAGCTGGTGCTTCCTCCAGGTGGAGCCTGGGGAGATATTGGTATGTTTAAATTTTGAGAATTTATTTAATTTTTTCAATTTTTTTCAAGTATTTGATTTTTATGAATGAGTTTTGAAGTTCTAATCAAGTGTCATATGCAGATGTTGGGCCTGTTCGTCCTGAGGGACATCCTACCATCTATGTGAGGCCAGCTAATATTACCGCAGCAGATGCTATGTTGGGAACCCTGGAGAGAAAAATAAGTCGGTTGACTCATGAGATTCCTGCATGCCGTATGGATCAGATACCTGTTGATATGCAGGAAGATGTTGTTGGGGTTCCCCCAGCATGGCTTAGGGTGCTGCGGAGGGTTGCTAGGCTAGTAATATGCTATCGCAATGCGGTAGATGATGAGGAGGTCCCTCCTTCTCCATAGGTGAGGAATACATTCTATGTATATATTTTTGAGGCTACTATGCCCAACTTTTGTACTTTTATGACTTGACTTGATAAACTCGTGACTCAAAACTCATATTTTTTGATACGGTACTAGCTATATACAGTATCAGTTATTTACATGTGTATGCGTTTTAATTTTATGTGTGCAATGTTGTTTATGACAATGTGTGATATAAATGCCAGTCTAACACATAGTTTGCTAATGAATCAGCTAAAGTGTTTAAACTTCTTGGAATGTGTTCATATCTGATAGAATGAAATTGTCTTTCCAATAGTCTAACTCGTAGAAACTGACGTAGCAATCCTGGATCCCTAATTTGATAGATACCTGTTAACTGAAATACAATTAATTGTGAGTCAAGCCTTACCTCCAGGTATGAAATGCCATGACTGAGAGCATCTCGGAGAAGTTCTATAACTGCACTGTATTCAGCCACATTATTCGTGGTAGGACCCAAACAAACCCCCCCCGAAGAGACAAGTTGGTCAGCGGGTGAATAAATGACCCAAGCTGCTGCAGCCAACTGACAGGTGTGGCGACTGGCGCCATCAGCAAATCCTATGAAATGTTCGGTTGACATCTGGTACACGAAACGAGAAATACACATAAGATTACCTAACGAGCATAACAAAACTAACTTTACAAAAAATATACAGCTATGTTACAAGAAAAAGTATTTCAGCCTAGGCATAGTACTTCTTCAGGTAGGGTCAATGCCTGGATCCTCCTCGTGAGGCCGGGAAAAGGTGTTATGGAAATCACAGAAAAGATTGCTATACGGAATGATTTCATTGAGATAACATCCCGTTTCAAAGAAAATGTTTCCGTTGACCCCAGTGAAAATGTTCACCAGCGAGGTATGTAATCTATTTGCTTCAACAATACCAACTTGTGAAGAAGTGAAATCAGTATTTTCATCGGGCGGTGAACAAAATTCACCTCTCTCTAACAAGTTAAGAAAAGGAAACAAGAAGGACACGGGATCTATATGTTCACGAGGATGGTCTGGGTCGGTCAGGGCTTCCAACATTTCCTCATCGGAAGGTAAAATAATTTATGAACTGTCGAGAGAATGGATCGGGTCTGGTGTCTGATTAGTGACACAATCTATGTTTGACTCGACAGACACCAATGGAGTCGACATATGTCCTGTTGTAGTTTGATGAGAATCCAAGTGGGTAACTTCTACAACAGGGGTGGGCTCGGAGGGGTTTGTATTAGTTGAGGGAAACTCAGAATCAGTTGTTAAACTAACCATGGAAGTTTCAGATGATGAACATCCCTCAGTCCCAACGAATAAGGTAGGAGCCGATAGGTCAAAAGTGCCGATTAGTGACCCGTAAAGTCCTGCTCCTAAACTCTCGCCAACCGGGGTGGTTTGATCAATCAAAGGAACTGTGGTTTCCGAAGAAGTTTGGTTGTTTCTCTGAGTGAAAGAAAGTTGATCGACTGTAACGATCTTACCTTCAAATGGGAACATGACCACTCAAAAAACTGCCGATGCAATAGCTCGCATGGCATATGTCCAACTCTTGCCTAATAACATATTGTAATCAAGGGGAGTATCCAGAACTTCTACTTCAACAACAACTGTCTTACCGGCCAAAGTGACATAAAATGATGGCAAAACTCCATGTGGATGGAAATTTCTGCCATCAAATGAAGTAAGCAATGTGTTGGAAGGGGCTAACTCAGGAGAACCTAGAGCTTTCCAACAGGAAATTGACATTACGCAAGTCGACGCTCCTTCATCTACTACAGCTCGTTTGATGGTCATTGGACCATGAACGACCTCAATCTGAAGGGCAACGTGATAGGGAAACCGGTATTTGACATCAGTCATATCAAATCACGCAGACATGTTGGAGGATTCCATACTCCCAATAGCTGCCAAAAGTGCATTTCGTTGTAAAGGACAACTTTGCAAGACTTCTAGAGTAGAAATGGCACAAGGGGTCTAGGCTAAATCTTCAACCACATTGTAGTTGGAAGCAGCCCGTGTGTTGGGATTGTGCGATGCCCTCTTCAAGACACCTTTCGGAATCTTAGGCATTGGGTCCACAGGTATGTGGAGTGGAGTGGAAGATTCTGGAATCTCCTTATCCATTTTCTGTGCTTCCGGGGTATAGTTCCTGGCTCTAGTTTGCAAAAGTGCATATGAATTAACCATGTTTATGAATGTTTGATCAATCGTAGCGTGCGAAGTGCCCCCAGTTTTGGAGGTGCCAGAAGTTGAGCCTTTCCCTTTAGGGAATGGATCTTTCAGGACGGCAGGCTTCTTTTCTCTTAAGAGCTTCTGGGCTTCTTCAAGTAGAGGGCATTGGTGAGTAAGGTGGTTCTGCTTGCAAATTTTACAAGGGAACTTAACCTTCTTTTCCTCTTTGTTACCCTCTTCGGCATTGTCTTTTTTGGGCTTTTTGTGGTTCCCCTCTCCTTTCTTGCCCTTCTTTTTATTGTTGGGCTGCCGAGAGCCCTTTTGATTGTTTTGAACCTGATTGACAGGCTCAAAAGTAGAAGGAGAGGTTGTGACGGAAGAAATATCTGCAGTCGATTGTTTGACAGCTAAGGCATGGACCTGTTTGGTCAGTGCTTCGAAGGCTGCAGAGTCAACTGAACCCACTATGCCGTCAGCATGTGGTCCAGGTTTGGGTCTACTCAGATCAGTGTTCGATCTCAGTGCGTCGGGTATAATCTCATACAGTAACCCAGATTGTGCATAAATAAGGTCTAACTGTTGAGTCCTTAAGATGGCTTCTTCTTCATTGGATACTCCAGATGTAGCTACTTCCTTAGAAATATAAGGAAGGAGTGATTTCAAGTACCACTCAAGTAGAAACTCCGGAGGTATGTTGGCCTTAATGAGCCTCTTCCGTCTTCTCCACTCCTGAATGTGGTTAGATAAGTGAGTGGCTTTATTTTGTCTTAAAGTAGACAAAAGTTCTGTTCCGACATCATACCGAACAGGAAGCTGGAAGTTGTTCAAAAAGGCTGTGGCGAGATCCCCAAAACTAGAGAAAGTTGCTGCAGGTAACTCAATGTACCATTTAGCTGCAGCACCGGTTAAGGTCCTTTGAAACAATCTCAATATGATGGAATCTTCGTTTAATGAATTGGAAGAACACCATAAGTGGAAAGTAGTGACATGGTCACCAGGGTCTTCACCTGTTTTGCCTTCGAACTTTGGAATGTCCGAAGGTAACTTGGTGGGAACTGATGGCCATGTGGCATTATGACACACAGGATCATTTGTCAGTTTAGAAAGGTCTGGCAAATTTAAAGTTTCCAGAAATGGTAGACGAGGCCGGTAAGATGGTACTTGATAAGGGGAACCACCCATCATTTGACCCATGAATTGTTGGTAGGGGTTGCCCCCAGCCATCTGGTGATAAGGGTTGTTTCCGGCCATGTGCTGATAGGAGTTTCCACCTACCATCTGTTGAAAGGGGTTGCCCCCAGCTACTTGTTGGTAGGGGTTACCCCCAGGTATTTATTGGTAGGGGTTTCCCCCTACCATCTGTTGTTGTTGTGCGAAAGAGTTATTAAAATTTCCCCACCCATACGAAAGTGGATTAGTGCTTTGCAGATTCGTCCACTGTGGCTGGGTGTTAGCCCCGCCATACTGTTGGTTAAAGATATTACCCCCTCCCCCTAACAATAAGGAAAAGGGGATGTTACCTGCAGGCATATTACCTTGATTCATGTTGGGGCCTACAAAGGTATTGAAACCAGTAGAAGTTGATGTGGACGGTGCAGTCATGGTGCCCATGACTAGCATGTTTGCAGAAGCACTTGGTCCTACCACAGGTGTGGAAACCCAAGTACTAGGAATCTGATATAACGGTTGAGAAGCAAGAGGTGTTGCATAGTTGGTCGTACTGCTAGGTCCAACAGTAGGTATAGGAATAGATGCCATCGTAGTCGAACTAGGTATACCTAATGTACTAGTGTTGAAACTGAAAGATGGAGTAGACACAGATGTGGTTTGTGCCTGACTTGGTGTAGTAGTAAAAGAAGGATTTACTGTGTTGGTGTTCATACCTAAAGTGGGATTTTGGGGAACCCCCATGTTCACCTCCTAAGTTAGACATCAGATGTCCGGGAAAGGCATGATCTGCATTGAAAAGGGGCTGCTGGAAACCAACAGGTGACAGAAGCGGAATTCTAGTATTGGTTAAAGGAGGGTTGAAAGGAGTGATATACTCCGCGGAAGTAAGATCTTCCACCTCAACTGTACTAAAGTGTTGCTGATCTGTGGTACCTGGTAGTGGTTCCTCAGGAACCTCTATTTCAAGGTTTTCTGTTACAAGAATTTCTTCAGGGAATTCTATTTCAGACGTAATTTCTGAAGAAATACCGGGGTTTACCCGCTGTCGTCTAGCTGGCTGTAAAGGTTCTGCTCTAACTGGTGGAAGGTTTTGAAGTCTTCTCGATCTACGAAGTTGTTGATTCTCCGTGATTATAAATATAAAATAATAGACTAGAACCTAGTGGCCACTACAACTAGGGGGAAAACAGCACACCAACTAAAAAAGTCCTAAGTATACAAACTAGGCAAACAAAGGTGCCTTATGGAGAAGAGTCTGGGATGATGAGGGCCCAGAACAGATCAACGAAGGAAGAAAGACATTTACCCGGGGTCCACAATACAATGACTAAGGGTGCAAGCGCTAGAATCACCCAACCGCCCTCCCAAAGACCTGCAAGGGGTTTCCTCCCACGTCTGTCTTAGGTACAGCAGATATACCCTATGCTGTCACCTGTGTATGAACCTAGAGTCAGATACTAAGGATACCACAACACCGAAAACTCCTGGGGGAACAGTCACCGGTCGAATCAGAAAGCGTGGGTAGGGTAGCTAAGCCCGAAACTTGAAAGAGTCCCCAATACGCAATCCGATCCTGGCGTATGCTCGAACAGAAAGTAGGAGGAGTATTCCCACAAACTGATCTCGCAATGACCTACTGTATAGATCCCAGGCAAGTTTTGAGTGAGGTGGGTTTACCTATGATAGTCTTACTACGATTTTTGCGCAATGTGTGATCTTGAGTGGTTTAAGGTGATTTAAACCCAAGATCCTAACCAAAACTAGTTGGTGTAGTGTATCCCTAAAAAGAAAAAATGTTTCTAGTTCATTTTATTAACAAATTTTAGGGCTGTTATTACTCAAAAAGGGTAGTGCTTTTGTGTGGCGTGGTTATAACAAGAAAACAAAAGTGCAATAGTATCAAAACTTCCTACAACAAAGCTCTTTTCATTTTTTTATTTATTTCTTTCCAAAACTGAAAAATCGAGTAAACCTACTTAAAATTTTTGTTTTCTTTTTTGAAATTATACAAAATATCCTAAGTTATCTTGTAACAACAAAAACAAGTTCTATTTAAACTTAAAATACCAAATTTTGTTTTTTGCTTTTTCAATAAACGAAAAAGAACTATATAAAAATGGAAAGCAAAATAGAACTTTATATGCAATGTGTGTAAGTATGGCTAAAAATTTCTTAGGCTTATAGCTGTCGAAACCCTAGCTCGAAAAAGACTTGATCTACAGGTTTTTTGCAAAGAAAAAGCCTCTAATCTTGGAAACAAAGTGGGAGAAAACAAAGGAGAAAGACCCAAAAGGACTGGCCTAAAGTATCTAGCCCTAACAAGACCACTATGCCAAGCACAAGTAGATAAGCAAGCTGCCTTACTAACACAAAGAAACTGAGAAATGAACTAGCCTACAGCTGTTTAAAAGCACTTGTAACCAGCAAAAAGACAATAAGTCCAAGAAGAATGGAACTCGACCAAAAAAGAAGACACCCTAGAGGCTCTACCAAGGACCAAACCCTAAAACAAAGGATAGGAGTAGTAGAGAGAAAACAAACGTCACCACAAATAGCAGATACAAGAGCATGCAGGTTTGTAAACTAGCAACACGCAGTCAAGGTCTAAAAAAGTGGAAGTGCTCAACACCAAACACCACCTAGTCTTCCAAAAAGTCAATAAACAGTCCAAAAGTTCCAAGGGTAAACAAGCGGTTCAAAAGATGGAAAAAAATTTAAGAGAAGGTTCTATGACTTAACCAAAAGTTAAAAACCTCATGCAACAGTCAAAGAGATCCCACAGCAAACTCAACAAACCACCAACAGGTTAAAAAACAAGCAAACCAAAAATAGAATGCTTCAGAAAGTGTACCCTACTGTGTAGTAGGGAAACTCGCGCCCCTACTGAAATGGGCGCTACTATATATATAGCACAGTAGCGTATGGGTGCTACTGTATATATAGCAGAGTAGCGCTCATATCTCAAAGGATTAAAAACTGACTTTGGAAGGTATCAAAAAGTGATGAAAGCAGACAAGAAATAGGCAAGGGATACCTATAAAGTTTCTCAACACATCAAAGAAGTCAAAACAATCTAAGAAGACAAACAAGAACAAGGTTTCCTAGACCCAAAAACTCAACTTTTCCCCAGCGGAATCGCCAGTCTGTTGGCGGGAAAATCTACCCTTTAGCAAGGAAACTAATGCTATCAACTTGGTTGGGGTGACAGGTAAGTGTATTGATGCTATTGCAGAGACATTTACAAAAAAGGACATTAGAGAGATTTTGAGGTCAAAAAAGGGCCTCCTAAGAGATGTACTACAAAAATATGAGATATATTAAAATATTATGAATTGGGGGTTTTATGGGGTAGGTATATATGACAAGTCACCTTCCACACTATTTTCTATGCACAATATAAATAACCATGGTTGAGTTACTTTTCAAAATTCACTAGAAATAAAATTAATAAAATAAGTCTACATTGATGTGACTAAGATTCATTGTAAATTCCCAAAAATGTATTGTAGTTTAACATTTATTTGTCTTGAACTTGCAAATGAAATTAAATAATAAAAAACATTTTTAAGAGTTTTTTTTTAAAATTTTATGTTGACTTTTTATATTTAGTACTTTTCTCATGAATTTAATAATGTAATTTAATTGAGAATTTATTTACATGTAAAATGTCAATAATATTATTATAATCCACATTGCATTATTATTATTATTATTATTATTATTTATTAAATCTATTATTATTCTTTATTAGTTTGACATTATGTTATTAAATAGAATGGAGTGAATATATAATTTAAAATTAAAAACATAAAAATGATAATATATTATTTTATAAAAAAATGTGAAAGGACTTTCTTTATGAATTAAGAGTATTTCACTTGAAAATGACAATAATATTATTTTATGTGAAAGTGTGAAAAGACATTCATTATGAGTACTTTACTTGAAAATGACAATAATATTATTTTATGAAAAGACTATCATTATAAGTACTTTACTTTATGACTTAAAAGTACTTACACCACTACCTTGGTTAACTATGTGTTTTCATCCACCATAGAAAATTTGACAAATAAACATTCTTAACTCATGCAATGCCACCTCACCAAGGGGGATGATGTCATCTACTAGAATGTGATTGGTTGTATTTTATAGTACATTTTCTTTGTTTTGAGGCCCTTTTTTGACCTCAAAATTTATCTAATGATAAGTTGTAGATCTTGGGAACACAACTTTCAATCGAAATTTGACCCTAGCCTTGACTTGATCTCGTGTTCAACTTCCAAATCCACCTTCCCTTCAGTAAACCTGCAATAACAATACCTTTCTCAAAACATTTTGGGCAATATATAAAGCTTGAAAGAAACAAAAACAATGTTTAACATTCAACATTGACCAAAACATATCCAAATTAAGATGCCATTTCATAACACATTTAAATTGGAACAAGAAAGACACTTCAACCTTTATTTGTCAAAAGTAGAATGATGTACAAATATACCTGATCATGAAACAGGCTCCTGCAACTTGATTTTGGGCTCTTGCTCTTCTCTGGCTTGGATGTCTTCAGCATCAACTCCTCCAATGTCTTAAAGTTTCTCCATTAATTCATCTCACCATCTAGGTTCTCTCGCTAACCCTTCTCCTTTAACCTTCTTTGTATTTATAGGATTAAAGAAGTAGTTTAGGTCGATATGTAGTTATGGAGGAAGTTGGGGGAGTTACGAAACTACCAGCAACTAATCCTCCTCGAGGAATTAATTTATTTTTTAATCATCTTTTAAGACGTATGCGGCTCTTGTTCAATGGAGTAGCGTATAGGGCGCTACCTTAGTGCTTAACAACTAGCGCTCATTCGATTTTAAATGGTGAGCGCTACTATGATGAGAAGGAGTAGCGTATACTTGGATATGGGCGCTACTATGATACACTGGAGTAGCATATGGACGCTAGTCTCTTTGAGTAGAGTAGCGCTCATATCTGAAAATGATATTTTTTGGGGTTTTCCAGTAATGTCAGGAAATGGAGTGAGTTAAAGTATCATCCAAGGTCAACATGCTCCTCCATCCAAGTTGTCCTTTTGTGTGATCAGCAGCTCAGGGTGATCACGGACGAAGAGGTGCAAGTTTGACCTATGACAACCTCCTTAACTCAGATGGATCTCCAAATGAGGACGTTCTTACAAAGTCGATGAAGAATGCTTGTTAATTTTTTCTTTTTTCTCCTTTTAATTTTCGAGATGCTTTAGTTGAGAGTGTTGCTCTTGTTCTTTGCTTTTCATGAATGCGCAATTAAGAATTTGATGATAAAAGTAAATGTAGCTGAAATAAAGTAAGAACTTTGCTGATCATTGATATCGAGTAACATCCTTACCGAGATCCCAGCCGCAAGCCCTGCAAAGAGCAGGTTGATCCACAACCTAAAAGGGAAAGTTGACTGTCTTGCAATAGATCCTTCTGAGTACTTGGGTGGAAAACCTCTTATTGCTGCAACAACGATACAAGCTAACTGGTCATTTATACCAAAACTTCTCATGGTATTGCTTGTAATACTATAAAGAGTTGTAATATTATAAATAGTTAAGAGAATAAGGTATGCAACATCATTAATACTAAAAGTATCCCAAATTAATACTTATGATTTATTTTACTTACATAAAGGTAGAGAAATTTTAAGCATACTTTTCTATTGAAAAAATTCTTCACATTCCCAAAAACAGATTTGCATATTTGGAAACATGCTTCATTTATTATATAGACTATGCACATCTAAAACCAAAAGTGAAATCTTCTCAAAGGACATCTAGTCAAAAGTCAAAGATTATGTGACAACAAAAAACTAAAGCACATCTAAAACCAAAAGTGAAAGCTTCTCAAAGGACATCTAGTCAAAATTCAAAGATTATGTGACAACAAAAAACTAAAGCACATCTAAAACCAAAAGTGAAAGCTTCTCAAAGGAAATCTAGTCAAAAGTCAAAGATGTTGTAACTTATGTATGTGACAATAAAAAATTAAAACCAACATAGGTCCATCTTAAAACTAGATTGATCAAGCACCTAGAGGGATCCATATTTAAGATGGATCTATGTTGGATTTACCAACAAATCACATTTAGGAATTTGCCACAACAACTTAATATCTACAATAAAAGAATTCAAAATTTGCACCATTTTACTACTATTGGATAAAAAATTGTCAATTCACAGCAAAAATAAGCACTAGTTGGACATCACTATTAGTGATTTCATAGTGTAAAAGGGAATTATACAAAGGATTCACATTGATTATTTTACAATAGACAACAAAGGAAGTTGTCATTCAACTATATAATTCATACAAATATTCATCAGTCAACACACCACATTTGTGATGCTATTAATAAGGTATAGGAGAGGAAGGATGCCAATGTTATTAAATTAAATTCAAGAACTAATCCATAGTTAGTTTCAATAGAATTGGTCTAAAAGCACATGGACCATCGTGTGCTTGACAACATTGACCAAGGTTCCTTTCTTATGACCAAATGTATGATGTTAAACTTGCATTAGTATTAAATTGAACATAGCATTGACTCAACTAAAGTAAATTTGATTGTATCCAATTTGCATAATACTCGAACACTCAAGATGCTTCAATGAAATTTCTCCAAAAGCAACTTTGGCAGTTCCATAGATGCAATTATCTAATTAAAACAAATGGAAAGGTTGAAATCATGATTATTTTCATTAGCCAACACAACCAATCAGTGATATTCTTAATAATTGTCTGGAGAGGGAGGGGGTCAATGCCATTGAATTAAATTAAAGAACTATCTATAGTTCAATTTTACTAGATTTTGTCCAGTAACACGAGGATTGTTTTGTTGACAACATTGACCAAGCTTCCTTTCTTATGACCAAATATATAATGCTAAACTTACCTACAATCTAAGATTGAACCTTAAATTGACTCAACTAAATTATATTTGAATTTTACAATGAAGATACCCATTTTTTGGTTATCCAAAATACCATTCCAATTGAGATTGTGATTACATCCATGAGCTAGAAAGAGGACTGGATATTTTTATAGTAAATTGTATCCAATTTGAAGGATACTCAATTCTCCATTACTTTAATAACTTATACAAAGCTGGAAGGACAATTGTTTGATGAAGTCCCTGAACAAGGGGAAGTTCTGTGGAATTCTTTGATTACAGGATATTCGTAGAATGACTATGGTGAGGAGACATTGAAAAAAATTGTTCAAATGCAGTGGGCAGGCCTAAAGGCAAATCATTTCACATTTGGTAGTGTTCTCAAGGCATGTGGCAGTATAACAAACCCAAAACAAGGTAAGTGGATTCACTCCTTTATCATCAAGACAGTTTTTGAGTTTGATATTCTAATAGGGAGTGCCATTGTTGACATGTATGCAAAAAATGGGATCACAGAGGATGCACAGACATTTTTTTACAAAATGCCTGATAGAAATGTGGTTAGATGAAATACAATTATTGTTGCATTCTGTCAAGCTGTGGAAGCTGAGGAAGAATTGAATCAGGTATTATGCAAATTGGATACAATCAAATTTACTTTAGTTGAGTCAATGTTGTGTTCAATTTCATACTAGATGCAAGTTTAACATCATATATTTGGTCATAAGAAAGGAACCTTGGTCAATGTTGTCAAACACAAGATGGTCCATGTGCTATTGGACCAATTCTATTGAAATTAACTATGGATTAGTTCTTGAATTTAATTTAATAACATTGGCATCCTTCCTCTCTTATACCTTATTAATTTAGCATCACAAATGTGGTGTATTGACTGATGAATAGAATCATGAATTCAACCTCGATGTATGAATTATATAGTTGAATGACGACTTCCTTTGTTGTCCATTGTAAAATAATCAATGAAAAGATTTTGCAAGCAACAAACCCTCTTTATTTACTATATTTCATATATTTCATTATAGAGCTTGATACATGTGCATCAAGATTGTTACATCATGAGCCAAGTGGGAAAAGAGCCCCGTTCTTGCTTAAGCAATGATACTTACATTGTGAATCCTTTGTATAATGCCCTTTTACACTATGAAATCACTAATAGTGATGTCGAACTAGTGCTTATTTTTGTTGTGGATTGACAATTTTTTATCCAATAGTAGTAAAATGGTGCAAATTTTGAATTCTTTTAATGTAGATATTCAGTTGTTGTGGTCAATTCCTAAATGTGATTTGTTGGTTAATCCAACATAGATCCATCTTAAATATGGATCCCTCTAGGTGCTTGATCGATCTAGTTTTAAGATGGACCTATGCTGGTTTTAATTTTTTGTTGGCACATACATAGGTGACAACATCTTTGACTTTTGACTAGATGTCCTTTGAGAAGCTTTCACTTTTGGTTTTAGATGTGCTTTCGTTTTTTGTTTTCACATAATCTTTTACTTTTGACTAGATGTCCTTTGAGAAGCTTTCACTTTTGGTTTTAGATGTGCATAGTCTATACAATAAATCATAAGTAAAATAAACCATAAGTATTATTTTGGCATACTTTAGTATTAATGAGGTTGCATAATTTGTTTTTCTTAATTCTTTATATATTTTTTTAACTCAAAAGGTAGGGACTAAGCTGCATGCAACTCTTGTTAATTCAAACAACCTAATATTTTTTATGAGAGAAAAAGATAAAAGAAAGATTATTTCTTGTAAATGAGGAACATAAATGTAAAAGTCAAAAGTTTCTATCATAGGTTATTATAAAATAAACTTCTTAGTTTAAAGAAGCTTAGGCTCATTTGTCATTGGTAAAAACTTTATTACATTATAATATTTAATTGAAATTATAGTTGCTATTTCAAAATAAACTTCTTACTTTAGAGAAGCTTGGGCTCTTTTTTTTTATTAGTAAAAACTTTACTGCATTAAATTATTTTTAATTGAAATTATGGTTGTGTTGAAATATCAAGGATGCAATCAATGGGATGGGAAGGGTTTTACAAGGCCACCTTTGCACTCTAACCATTACTACTTAAAGACTTCCTTCTAACTCAAATATTGCAGCAAGGTCAGGTTTTTATAGTAGAATAGGTTAGAGGAGAATTTACCAGGTTATAAAGGCCGGAGGGCGAGGTATAGGTTATATTTTGATTACTTATACGATCTATCCCCACCTAACCGGTGCACAACTCGGTCGCCCACGTTAACGTGGTTAGGTAAATCGGAAAAGGCGGAGGGGGGAACATTGGATTGGACATACTATCAATCTCGTCCTAAATTTCATTTTCTTTAAACATTATTCAGAAGTAAAATTCATTGTTTTTTCCATTATTCATCAGAAATAAATTGAAGCATGAAAACTTTAAATAGTAACTATAGTGTTTTTCATTGTTTTTCCATTATTCATAGAAATAAATTGAAGCATGAAAATTTTAATTAAATAGTAACTATAGTGTTTTTCATTGTTTTTCCATTATTTAAATAGTAACTATAGTGTTTTATTTTAAGATGTTGTATTCTTATTAATAAATCATTTTTATATTAAATCATGATTATAAAACTTACTTTTTTTGACACTATACTAAGTTTATATTAAGTCATAATTATTGAACTTATATTTTTATAATTATACTTGATATTTATATTTTGTAAGTTCGTGAGGTGTCTCTTATCATTTAAAATAGGTAAAGAAGTATAAACTATACACCAGAGGTATAAACTTTATACAATTTGTCTTTCCTTAATGGAATCTTACAAAATTCAAAGTTTTTTTATATTCAATTTTGGAGTAACATATTAATTGATATTAATTGAGAATAGTTGCTTGGTTAGATACATATTTTTAGATTTAAATAGTGTAACAGATTATATGCAAGATACAAAATAAACAACAATGAAGTTTGAACATTGAAGATTATATTGAATATTTTGATCATGATAAAAACACAAACAATTCATATTTTTACTTTTATTTAGTTTGCAAATTTATTGTTGTGCCCTTTTATTTCATTTGTAAATATTGTTGTAGAACTAAGTAGTTTATAATTTCAATTTTATATATGGTTGAACAATCAAACAACTAGTAGTTTGGATTTTTCTTCTGTTTCTAAATATGGATAAAAGTTAAAGAGATGAAAAGGTAAGCGAATATTTCATTATCTTATTTTTGTATATGTAAGTATGTTTAAGAGTGGAATATAAATAGTTATGAGGTTCATTGTACACATTTGTGCTTCTTCTCCAACTTGTAGCTACATATTTTTTGTATTTCTTAATATTATAAAAATTTTATTTAATGCATATTTTGTTTTGATTTTTATACAATAAGTTAAATGATTTTAATTAAAAAGTATAATTTTAAGTAAAACTATTTAAGATCAATGACTCTCTTTTCTCCTTGAGATGTGAGTTTTATGAATTATTATCAACAATTAACAAGTTATAGAATTTGTAATTAAGGTAGAGAAGCTCTTAAAAAGCACTAGCTTAAATAATTTCTCTATTTGTTTACATGGAATGATTTTGTACATTGCCTTAGATTTGCTTTAAAAAGTACAATAATGCAATGTATGGATTGTCATAATCAATTACTTTAACTTATTTCTAAATTCACAATTGTTTAGTGAAAGAATAAAATCTTGTGCAACCAAAAATAGGCTAGGAAGGAGGTGATAAGAAATGGTGATGGGAAAAATATGGAAGTTAGGATGTCTTCTAAAATGTTAGGATTTCTAATAAAATTCTTATTTAAATAATAGTAAAAAGGTAAACTAGTATGGGTTAAATTGGTATATCATACTTAAAAAAGGATGGAAAAAAATTTTAAACTATTCATTTGTACATTATTTATGATATTGTCTATGGTACTTAAAAGAGAATGAACAATATAAGTAAGTAAATTCATTTTTACATTATTCATATATGCAAAAGAGGTAGGGAATGAAGCAATAATATTGACTTTTTTGGAATCTAAATTCAAAATCAAAATTGAGTTTTTGGAATCAAATTAACAATTTTAAAATTGAAATTTACAATTTTCGTAATAGAAATTATCATTTTTAAATGATATTCATACTTTAGATTCAAAATAATTCAAAATTTATATTTTCAAAAACCAATCTTATCACTTTGAAATCCAATTTACACTAAAAAATAAATGCAACACAAAATCATAATTTATTAATTTGAATATTATTTTATTATCATAAATTTAACTAAATTTAAATTTAATTATTACAATAACATAACTTACATTTCACACTACAAAAATGACACTTTGCAAAATATGGATAATGTCAAAAATATTATTAATGTTAACCAGTTCAAAGAAGAAAATTTATACAGCCAAGATAAGAACTCTCATGAGCTCCATAGCTAGAGTGCCCTACATATACACCTACATTAAATCTCTGTTTCATAGTATTTAGTACAATACAAATCTTTCTAACCCCCTAACTTACCAAAACTATAGTGAGATTGAAAAGCTTATCTTCAAACTTTTTGAACATATAAATAAAATTTTAAATCAAATCAAGTAATTCCCTTATTTCTTGTTAAGGTCCGATACATTAAAATTGATCCCAATAGAATCATCATTCCTTTAAAGTATCAACATTTCTTTGCATTATTTGTTTGTATTTTTATATATTTAATAATAATAATAATAATTTTATAAAATATTAATATAATGTTATAATTCAAAATGTAATGTAGATTATTATGTATATATTCTTTTAAATATAAATAATTTTTTAAATAAGGATGGTGTTGGTAATGATTTTTTTTTAACAGAAAAATAACATATTATTGTATTCATATGGTATATCACAACGTGATAGTCCAAAACTTCAAAAAAACGACAGCACTAAGAACATACAAGCAAAAATCCAGATCATCATAATTAGAAATCGAAGTTTTTTACGGAGCCATGATCTATAACTTGATCATCCATTAGTTCATCCCAATAAATAACACCTTCATCTCCCTCCTGTATGCTTTTTTAGATAGCCAGTCTGCCCTTAAATTGTGTTGTCTGTAAATATGATCAAAAGAGATATAGCAGAAAGTCTGAATTTCCATCCTTGTTATTCTGCACCATTGAGTAAGAGCAATAATATTTAAATTATACTCTTTCTTTGCCCATTTTATGGTTACTCTCTAGTCCCCATATACAGCCAATCCTGCCACTTGAAAAATTTTCAGGCTTTAAATACACACCACAGTGCCAACAGTTCAGATTTCATATTATTACCTTTCCCACAATTAAACTTCAAAGTAAATATATATGATCTCTACTAAGATAAATTATATCCCAGCAACACAAAGTCCATTTTCTGCTGCCCCACCAAAAAGTGGTACAGGTTTGGAATGATTAACACTAGACAGTGATTAATGGACATATCGATAATAAGATTAAAAAATAATAAATAAAATTGACATTGTAATATTCAAACCTTCTAGATGGTCTTTACAAAAGTCCTAACTTTGCTTAAATATTATATATATGAATACATCCATACCGCCGTTGAAGTCCAACGACCTTCAATACTAATGTAGATAAACAGAAACGCACGGCCACTACAAATACTAATGTAGATAAACAGAAACGTACAGCCAGTACAATTTTTTTGGGTATGAACATAGACAAGGCGATACAACAGCAACATCAACACCAGAACATGATTATTGACTTTGTGTTGTTAATCATCTTTATTGCAAGACGAAGCAATCCGTGTCCACTGACGACGATGATAATTAGCTACTTAATATTGCACCTGCTCTCCTGGGCTTCCTGCATCCACAAGAAGCTGCGCCATTTGCTTCGCCACTATGGATTGGACTTCTTTCTCTTCAGTGCTGCCTTTGGGAGGAGTACTCTGCATCGACTGAGAAGGCCGTCTCACACAGGCAGGGGCAGACCCCATGATAGGCTCCACTGGAAAATTCTCGCAGTTGCAGATCTCAACCATGGAACTGTCAGGGTCATGGATGAATAGCTGATCCACGTAGATCCCTCCGTCCTCCACGATTCGTTTCACATATTTTATATTCATCTCTTGCAACTTTCTCTCCACGCACTTCATATCTTCGCACTGTAATTCCAAAAAAGTGGAAAAGCTCAGCATGATTTATATCTACAGTAAAGTTAAACAACAATGTGGTGGCAAATATAGCTGCAACTGCAACTATATATGAATATGACGATGGGATAAAATAGAATAACAGTAATATACCTGAAAGGAGATGTGATTATCTCTTGGATTTATTTCACTTTTCTTCGGTAGATTGTCCGGGTTCGCAGATTGCAGCAGATGGATTCCTATTCCGTAATTAAATAGCCTGCATCATTAATTAATGGATACACAAAAATACTTAGAATCATGATGTTGAAGAATTAATCAAATCCAAAAACTGTTTATTAATTAGGATCTTAAATTAATAGCAACAAGTTTTATCCTATTCTCCTCTTAGTGAAAGATGTCATTGATATTGTAAAGATTAGAAAGAATTTTGGTGAGCTTTATTGTGAAACTGAGTATTGGACAACCCCTAAAATGTATTGGACTGAAAGGATTTATTATCTATAAGAGTCTATGAGTGTGGAAGATGAAAATAATTTTCTCTTAGAATGCACTTCTTTCACCCATATTAGATATCAGTTCCAAAATCGTTACTCTAACAATGACCTTTCTAGCTTTCTAGATCCCAAAACTATAGCCAGCTAAAGACACTCCTCTTTAAACTTTTTAAAGTTTAAAATATAAAAATAGTAATTTAAATCAAATCAAATAATCTCTATCTTGTTTTTTCTCTTAATATTTTATAAACCAAATTTTATGGCAAAATGCAATATTTAATATTTTATAAACCAAATTTGATGTCAGACAACAATGGTCAAGACCACCATCATTATCATTATTATCAATGCTAAATACTAATCACAAATATCTTCATAGACTAATATATTAAACTTACCAGGCTCCATTAAAGTCAAACGATCCGGGTCTCTTGACGCGAACAAAACCGAGGACGTTTTCATAAAACTTAATGGAATCCTCGATCGATCTGCAGACGAGAGAAATATGGTTCAGAGACTTCAGCGAGAGGGCTCCATTTCGGCCTGATCCTCCATTCTTAAAAGAGTTCACCATTTTCACTAATTTAATTTGTCCTGATCACAATTTCCCAATCTAGTATATGCGAAAGGGCCTCTGATCGAAGAAGGGGATACAGTTTCAACGCAGGCTCCCGGACACCCAACCGATATTGAAATGACAAATGGCTCCGGGATATGGTGAGCTGCGTGGATGAATGTGTTGTCGGAGAACAAATAAATAGGTGAAAATATGAATGTATTCAGTGGATCGTATCATGTTATATGATATGATGAGATGGACCTGCAGATATGATATCATGTTATTTCCACCTGCACCCACGTGAATGACGTGTATATTCAACGGAACAGTTGGCAGGTTCCTGACGTTGGATCCAAGAAAACACTCTGGATCGGATTGACGTGGGATGCACATCAATTAATTAACAATATTATTGACTATACATACAACTGAAGCCGCCGCATTTGTAGGTCCATAGGCCAACTCTCCTCAGAATTCCCACCATCCCCTTTCAGATTGCTAAGTTTTCTATATAATCAATTTTACGATATGTACGATATGTACTCCGCAGTTCATCCAATGCTGCTGTTGTGGGATGTAAACAGTCAGATTCATTATTATTTTTTTCCTTGTGAAAAGAAAAGAAAGGACTAAGTAAACTGCATATGAATGAATATTGCATAAAAGTTCATAAAAGGTTTTAGAGGCCATCTTAATCCAAAAAAAAAGCAATAATAAAATCAAAAGATTCCAATTTCTAACGTACCAGTGAATACAACGTGATACATATGCACAGATTCGAATCATTGCAGATTTGTGGTGCAGTTAATAGTGGAGTGCATGTTCTCACGAAGAAAACTCCAAGAAAAGTTTCACATTTTTAAAACCACATGACAAACGCGTACCTCGAAGCAAAATAATTAATGATTGACTGCATGTTCGAGTGAAGAAAAAATCCAAACGAAGTTTGACCTTTTTATATTCACAAATCCTCTAAATGCCACTTGGCATGCAAAATTATAATGATGGTTGCCTGATAAAACAAACATATAAGAACAGGGAACTCCGCATTTATAAATTACATTCACACTCCAAAGATGATAACTATGCTTTCAATATTATTAATATTTATTTTGCTTTTTTTTTTAAATATTATTTTTCCATTTTCTAGAACATATTTTGTATGTATATAATGTGAGAGTGTTGATTTTATTTATGGTTTTTATTTGAAAATGTATAGCGGAGTAGATATTATTTTGTCTTCTAAATATAATTATTAATATGATTTATATGTTTTACCTTTTCTCATAATAAAATACAAAATTTAAACTATTAAACTATTTATTAAAAAATTAATGTATTAAATTATTTATTAAACATTAAGCTTAATAGTTTTTTAACAATTATAATTTTATTAACTATTTTAAATATTATAAATATTTTCCTTTAAATTAAGATAAAATCATCATATGTTTAAAGAGTGAGGGTAAGTGAGCTAAAGGTCACGGTGGCTTTAGAAGACATCAAATCCAATTTCTTCTATGTTTTGTGGACTTTAAAAACAACCTATGCACGTATTGAGGGGTAGTTGAAAGATATTAATTGTAATATTGGAGTTAAGCAAGGTTGCCCCCTCTCCCATAAGTTAGAAGGTTTTTTAGAAAAAGCAGACTATGCTGGCACATCTAGAATTGTCATCATTCTTTTTCTTTATGTTGATGATATTGTTTTCATGGCAAGATGTCCATTGGATCTTGATAAACAATTAAAAATTCTCTTCTCTTCTCTTTTAATATGGGTATGAATTTAATACTGACAAAATAAAATTTATGATTATCAAATCTAAGGTCACTTATGCTAATTTTGTCCAAAAATTTTCACAACATGTTTGAGGACATAAAAAAAATCAAATTTACAAGATGAAACATCCATTTAATTAAGCATATAAATCAAAAACCAACATATACATTATTATATTACACATGCACACAGCTTTCAATCCAATACAATGCAATATAATAGTGAGCAACAATATTTCCATTTAAGTTTGAAAATGGAGTTATATATTATATAAATTTTAATTTCATTTTTGAAAATGGAGTTATATATATATATATATATATATATATTTTGTTGCTCATTTTTTAATTGCATTGTACTGGATTAAAAGCTGTGAGAAGGTGTAATATAATAATGTATATTTCTATTTAAATTTGAAAATGGAGTTATATATATATTATATAAATATATATATATATATATATTTTGTTGCTCATTTTTATATTGCATTGTACTTGATGGAAAGCTGTGTGCAGGTGTAATATAATAATGTGTATTAAATTTTGATCAGTTTGCTTAAAAACATTAATGTCTCATCTTGTAAATCTGATTTTCCATGTACTGCAACAGTTTGCTGAAATTTTCGGAGCTCTGATTGTATACATATTTGATGATGTGACATGCGATTTCCCACTTACGTTTGGAAGTAGCGGTCTAACTGTATTTATAAATTCTATCAAACAGAGCTGAGAATCTCACAATACCACGGGAAAGAGGTGTTTTATGTGTCATATTGCAACGTTGGATTGTTCGTAGTCGTATGTTCATTAATATTTACTTCACCCAGCAAAACAATGTTGCATTGGTGTAGCATTAATTTGGGAATCTGAGATTGAAAATAGCAAAAACGGAACTTCCAGAGTTTGTTTTTCGGAATGCAAGTTTGGTCGTGGACACCCAGCTGCCACCTAGGAGGAACTACAGAATTGAGTTATGAATGGGCTCTATGCACATCTTTTAAAATTAAAAAATGAGAATAAAGTTATAATTTTAAATATATTTTCAAAATGTTTTAGAAATATTATTATTATTAAAATATTTATTTTTAACTTTTATAATAAATAAATAATAATTATAATTTCAAAATTTAATTAAATAAAATAATTTGATATATATATATTTTTTTTTCGCAAACGGTTAAAGAGCTTTGATTATAAAAAACGGAGATTATATAACAAGCTCGACAGATTGCTTCCATAACAGGAAGACATCCATCACGCCAAGTTCATCCTTTTCAAGCATATAGCTTACATGATATCTTCATGTTCTATGAAAACTATAGCACCCGATGAACTGTCTAAGAAGGATGATACAAAAATAAAACATAATTACTAAACTGCCTTACACAAAAACTGAAGTTTGGAGCACTTTAAGAGTTTGACAGCACTTCGGATAGCTCCCATTCTGTGAATTTCAGAAGTATTAAGCAAAAAACTTATGAGCAGAAAAAAGACACATAACAGAACCAAAAAGAGGCCAACCAACAGTTTGCTACTCGAGTCCGTTGTCCATAATAGCACCTTCAGAATTAGCTACCCCAATCTTTTCAGCACTAAGATCCATGAAATTGCCGGCATGTACCATGAATTGTTTCAGCATGTCCATTTTCCTGTCTAGGTCGCCATCTCGCTGCTCGAAGCATTAGAAATTTACGAGTTTTACGGGGGTAGTAGAGAGCCAGAGCCTCTTCCAGGTGCTCAATCTTCTCAGCTACATTATTGTTCTAAGCCTTCACATCGGAGTGTGTTGTTAGAGCCAGAGAGTAGAGTCGAGACAGGACCCATTTAAACTCCAAATTTTCACTACGGACCATGCGTACATGCGTTTCCATATCCTGGAGATGGTTCAGCAAATACTCATCATGGTTTGAAACCCCGTGAATTACTTCATGCCCATGCAAATTACTAGCCCCAGCATGCCTGCGACAGGGGCCGAGCCCAGGGATGTTTCTACGAGCCTTACCCCCCAAATATTCCATACATTCAGCCACTGACAAATTTTCCCAATTGCAACCACCATTAGAGCTACGAATGGGCTTGCTGCACCTTACATATTTCAGGAAGACCTCTTCTTCTTTCTGAGGATGCCTAGCGAAATGATGCTCCATGTTCACTACCGCTACACACTGCCTTCCAGCACAAAGACCGGCACTCCAAACACTGTTACACCCTGCAGAATACGATGCTACACTCTGCCTTCCAGCACAAAAGCCGTCACTCCAAACTGATAACACTTTCGAACAACAAAAACAAACAGCGGGATGAATGTTGATCATTCTCCCGTCCTGTCTTATACACAAACCAATGCCTCGCATGCCAGCCAACTGGCAAACTGGTCGATATACATTAATGCGGAATTGAGGATCCCACGGAGATCGGGGTGGCCGTCGAAAGGCCAACTTGAGTTCCCCAATAACAAATTTTTAGTAGTTCTATAGTTTATGGCAAATAAGCTATGAAGGCTCCAAGAAGGGATTTGAAGAGCCCAAGATCTATGGAGGAGCCATAGACTAGGGAATCCATGTATTTTCATAAATGACATTGTCACAATTTAGATGGCCATAAGAGAGCCCGACCCCTTTGTTAGCCAAGCCATCAACTTGCCCATTTAGACCTCTCAGTATATGAAGAAAGGTGACTTCCTTGAATTCCTTGCTGATGCCGACTAATAGATGATGCATCTTAGAGGAGGGATTTTCCTGTTGGAGACAATGTTTCTAGCCTCTCTGATTGCAATTAAGGAATCCCCAATGACCATCAAATTCTTAATGCCCAGGTTTATAGCAATCTCCATACCTTTGATGAGACCGAGCCATTCCGCACCATTGTTGGTCTTTCTCCCAATGCCCCAGACAAACTCTCTCTACTTGTTCCCTTTGGAGTCATAGATTACTCCCCCCGCACTTGCCAACCCTGAATAATTTGATAAAAAAATCATTAGTAAGAAAATATGTATAATATTCTTATAATTAAATTATAAAGAAAATCTTAACAATAATAAATAATTATTTAAAAAAAATTTATATATATTCAAAATTTAAACAAAAGAGAAATAGTTTTTCATAAATATAGACGATTTGAAAAAGAAACAAAAGAGAAAATACCTATTTATTAAAGAAGGCTATGTATACCTGCCGAAGTAGCATTTTAGCGAATTTGATGAGTTATGTGGCTTATGTGCTTGAGTCAACGAAGTAGTTTTTTAGCGAATTTGATGAGTTATGTGTCTTATGTTGTTGAGTCAATTAATGTTATTGGGCTATGATATCATAGTGATGATAAAGTAAGTACCAACCACAAAGTATATACTTAAGAAAACAATGTAAATCGGAGGGTTTGGTGGCTCTTCCCCAATGTAAATGGGATAGGGTGTATCTACTTAAGAAAACAATGTAAATGGGATAGGGTTAGGCAGCTCTTCCATATAAACGTGATTCACTACATGAAATAAAGAAGAGGAATTAACGTGTAAGTGCATGGGGCCATAAGCTGTTCCAAATATTGTTTTGATCATTTCCATGGACACGCAAGCGTGGCTGCCAATAAACAGTTTTGAGTTGATACGTAGATTTCCTTTGCATAACGTGGTTCCTTATTGGACATAAATCAACATTGTTCAACTAAGACATGACGTGCATCAATCTAAAGCTGAATTTGCCAGTGAATTTGCCAGCGTAACGATGTGAAGCAACTGAAATGGAAACAGATATTGGATGACAAATTACAACAAATTAAGAACAACTAATGAAATCTTGCAAAGGTTTGATTACAACAAGGTCCAAGGACGTGAAAGATTTTAATAGAGGACGTGTGATATGGACTTCTTGGGAACGCCTTTAAAAATCGTAAATTAAAAATACAAATTGCATAGATAAAAGCATAAAAGGAACCCGAAATATAATTATTGGAACTTCGTATAACTTATAAATTACGAAGATCGTGCATTAAGCAGATTTGGCGTTAATGTGAATTTTTTTAATTTTAATTTTCATTTAATTAGCATTCAAGACTTAAGTTAGTAACTTACTTATATATATATATATCACACTATCACACTGAAAAAAAACAACTTTATATTAAAGTTAAAGCTGTGTCAAATTTTACATCAAAGCAATCGAGAAGCAAGATTTTCTCTATATCTCAAAATTGATAAGTCCAAAAAAATCCCCTTAAGCATGTTCAAAGTCCTTAAAATAGACTATGTACACAGAGATTTCACTAGGATCTACATACATATGAAACAATTATGTATAAACTCAAAAACAAAATGAAAACCAACTCCACTATACATCCAAAAACTAATGATAGAACAAACTAGCCTCGAAAAAATAGATGTTATCCAAAGAGATAAGTACACCATCTTTGAATTCTTTGAAGGATAACCTGCCATCCATAGAGCCAATAGTTGTCTTAGAGAGTAGATCTACATCACTCTTGAACTCCCTTAATATATGAATGAAATCAATATAATCGAAAGTTGCAATCAATGAACTCACACGAGAAATCTAGTGTGCCAATAGTAGAGACCGCAGAGAAGAGGATCCCAATTCCCAATTAATAACGCATTGTGAATCACCACCAACATGTAATGCAGTATTAGTTCTGATGCCAGCTTTGAAGGATAAAAAGAAAACTCAGCTCTAGTATTAGTTCCGTTGCCGGCTTTGAAGGATAAAAAGAAAACTCCAGACCTGTCCAACTTTAGTACCATATCGGCTCCGCATAAACCATGTTGCTCTGCACCATCGAAATAAACTAGTGGCAAACAAAGATTTGGTTGTGTAGTTGTAGTTCTCCTTGGAATATTCGAAGTGTGGTCTTTATGGTAATCCTAGAAATAAGAAGAAGCCTTAATACAGACCAATGATGAGCTGGGCTTAATGTTCTAAAAAATATAGGCATTTCATGCCGTCCACAATTCCCAATTCAAAGAGAGAACCTATTTTTGATATTGTAAGCAAATGAATAAAGGTCCCAAGAAAAGTGCAGATTGAAATTATTGCATAGATTTGTCCAAGTATCTTGAAAGAAAAGATAGCTACCAAAGAGGTGGCCCACCGAATCCAATGCAAAATTGCACAAAAACACTTACATGGACCGATCAAGCCCCTCTTTTGTAGATTTTACTAGGTAAGGATTTTATTATGGAAACATAACCACATAAAACATTTTATCTTCAGTGGTATTTTTTCACCCCAAATATACTTAATTCACGAGTCAACCTTCGATCCCACCTCAGATTCCAAGATAAAATTATAGGCTAACCGAGCCATGGATGTACCTTCATTTTTATTATAGGACCATACCAATTTGTCCTCATATGAATTCAGAGTAATGCCAGCTTGATATATCTTATTCATGAATAAGTCCCACTCATTAGCATACGTAGACCTCAAATCTAAGTCTCATGATGTGTTCCAAGCAACCACACCATCATTCTGTACCAAATCCACCTATTTAATGAAAAAAAGGTTTTTGCTGTGCAAATCCATAATTAATTCACTCAGTAACTTATAAACTTCATTCAGGCCTATCACTACATCCAATCTCATATATATTTGTGTTCCTCTCCAACCGCCCAACTAATAACCTGGTTAATAATAGGAAAGGCCTTTAGTAATGTGTGCCAAACAAAGGAACCATAAGAAGCATTCTTGTTATGCTTTCAAATCCAGAACACATGACGAAGTCTTTTTAAATAATTCGCTTTCACCAAATTTCCCCATAAGCCCTTATTGAAAATACACCTCCATAGACTTTTGGCGCATAGAGCTCTATTGAAACTACCAAAGTGCTTGATACCCCACCCACCAAACTGCTTAGGCTTTGATAATCCCTCCCAAGAAGCCAAATGAAACATTGAAGCATTCAATTTCCCTACCTAGAGAAACTAACAAATATTCCTTTTAATCACTGTGATTACCACAGTAGGAATAGAAAATAAAGAGAACCAAAAGACCAGAATAATCTGCAGGACTAAAAAAAAATCCCCTGAGATGAAGGAGCTCAACTCTAGTATTAGTTCTGCTGCCAACTTTGAAGGATAAAAAGAAAACTCGAGACCTGTCCAAATTTAGTACCATATCAGCTCCGCATAAACCATGCTTCTCTGCACCATCAAAATAACCCAATGGAAAACAAAGCTTTTGTTCTGTAGTTGTAGTTCTCCTTGGAATCTTCGAAGTGTGGTCTTTATGGTAATCCAAGAAATAAGAAGAAGCCTTAATACAAACCAATGATGAGCCAGGGGGCTTCACTCAATAAACCGCTATCATAGCACATTCGTTCATGGCATATGAAACAATACCCCTAATTTCACTAAATATTGGAAAATACCTTCCAAAATCGATTTTTTTAACCCCTCCCAATATGCCTTCCCAATTTAAAAAAACCCCTATTTTCACTAGATATTGTATATATCAATTTTTTCATTAACATTTTTTATACCCCTTTATATTTCTACATGTTATATTGATATGATACCCCTCTTATGACCCCACATGCATTCTACAATGCACCTTGCTTCTTTCGATGTATATTGTGGATGTAAATTACTTCACCCACAATGCAATTACTCAACCACATATCATTATGATTTGCAACATCTAATGGTGTAATGAAGAGATAGGAGATCACTTCTTATATGTCACTAGATCTAATGCACATAATACAACATTTAGATTTAATGTTGTAGTTCCTCAATTGATGACTAAGCCTGTTGCGGGATAGGTATCCAAACCCCCAGGGCCTATAACAAGCTCTAGGAGGCTTACTAAACCTCCCAAGGTCTGTAATAGGCACGAGTGGTTGGATATTTAATCCCCTAAGGCCTATCGAGGGCCTATAACAAGCCCTGGAAACTTAGAGCCTCCCAAGGCTATTGGTAACAACTGGCTAAGTGCTATTGGTAACAATTGGTTGTTAATGACCATTATCTCTCGACTATGATCGATGGGAAACCCACTTCATCACGAAACCCCTAGCCTCAAGCACGCCTCAAGATGCGATTTCCCTGCATACTAGTAAGCCCAAGCCTTGCCTCAACCCTATTTCTCATCCGGTCGTGATCCTGCCATCTCCATTTGGAGGATATTTTTCAGCCTGCCCATATAAAAAAGCCCCCAAAGTATTTTTTATTGTTACATTAAATAAAAAAACCCTTTGCCCCTTAATATATAAGCAATATAATTTTTTGGTTTTCATTAATATTTAATACTGCAATATGAATGAACGTGATATTATATTGCCTTCTAGTGAAGCCCACATGTGATGAGCCGGGCATGATGTTCTAAAAAAAATAGGCATTTCATGCCCTCCACAATTCCCAGATGAAAAATAAAACCAAGTTTGTATACCTACTTCAAAGAGAGAACCTGTTTTTGATATTGTAAGCAAATGTATCAAGGTACCAAGAAAAGTGCAGATTGAAATTATTGCATAGATTTGTCCAAGTATCTTGAAAGAAAAGATAGCTACCAAACAGGTGGTCCACCGAATCCAATGCAAAATTGCACAAAAACACTTACCTAGACCGATCAAGCCCCTCTTTTGTAGATTTTACTAGGTAAGGATTTTATTATGGAAACATAACCACATAAAACATTTTATCTTTAGTGGTATTTTTTCATCCCAAATATACTTAATTCACTATTCAACCTCCGATCCCACCTTAGATTCCAACATAAAATTGTAGGCTAACTGAGCCATGAATGTACCTTAATTGTTATTATAGGACCATACCAATTTGTCCTCGTATGAATTTAGAGTAATGCAATCTTGATATAGCATATTCATGAATAAGTCCCACTCATTAGCATACATAGACCCTAGATCGAAGTCTTGCGTTGTGCTCCAAGAAACCACACCATCATTATGTACCAAAGCCACCTATTTAATGACAAAAGGTTTTTGTTGTGCAACTCCACAATTAAACCACTCGGTAACTTATAAAATTCATTCAGGCCTATCACTAGATCCAATCCCATATATATTTGTGTTCCTCTACCAACCACCTAGATGATAGCCTGGTTAATAATAGGAAAGGCCTTTAGCAATGTGCGCCAAACAAAGAAACCATAAGAAGCATTCTTGTTACGTGATCAAAGCCAGAACACATGAGGAAGTCTTTTTAAATACTTCGATTTCACCAAATTTCCCCATAAGCCCTTATTGAAAATACACCTCCATAGAATTTTGGCGCATAGAGCTCTATTGAAACTACCCAAGTGCTTGATACCCCACCCACCAAACTGCTTAGGATTTGATAAGCCCTCCCAGGAAGCCAAATGAAACATTGAAGCATTCAATTTTTCTACCCATAGAAAATGAAAAATATTCCTTTTAATCACTATGATCACCATAATAGGAATAGAAAATAAAGAGAACCAAAAGACCAGAATACTTTGCAGGACTAAATTTACTAGAACCAGTCGACCACCCAGTGACAACCATCTAAATGACCAGGAAGCTATCTTTTTGATAGTCCAGTTCCAATCAATGATTTTGTACCCTTTTGGATTCAAATAGTATCCCAGGTACTTAATACCATCCTTCAGTTGTGACATCTTATAAGGAAACAAAGTGCCAATCTGTTCAACTAAAGATGAGTCCTTATAGTTGTGTATGGAATTAGATTTGAGAGTACTAAAAACCATACCTAAAGCATCACGGAAAATAATTATAATCGAATGGAACTGTTTCCATTCTGAAAATTTACCTTCTCCAAATAGGAGGATGTCATCCACAAAAAGAAGGTGCTTGATATGGATCGTGTTGGCAGCCTTGATCCCAATAATACTCTTTTGGGATTCAGCCTTTTTTATATGAAGGCTAAGTCCTTCAATTGGAAAAATGAATAAGTAAGGAGAGAGTGGAAAACCATGTCTAAGTCTGCGATTTCCTTTAAAGAAAGAAGACGGGGGACTATTAATCATAACTGCAAACCTGGACGAAGTAATACAAGCCATAATCCAATTAACAATATCCACAGTTAGATCAATTTGTAGGAGGATGAATCTTAGATATGTCCAATCAACGCGGTCATAAGCCTTCAATAGATCAATCTTAAGAATAAAAGCATTATTCTTCTTCTGTTTAGTAGAGTTCCCGTGCAACTCCTACTGCGTCTAAAATTTATCTATTAGGAAAATATCCAAATTGCTCCTCTGAAATAAAGTTTCCCATTATAGGTTTTAATCTCTCAAAAATGATCTTAGTGATAATATTGTAAAAAACATTACACAAGGAGATGGGCTTGTAGTCATTGAAGTCGGTAAGACTGTCTCTTTTAGCACTGAGGGTGATATAAGTAGAGTTCAAGCTGCAAGGAACCTATTCATTTCTCCTAGTCTCATCAATATCTTCCGTGATCTCTTTACCAAACAAATCGAAGAAGTGCATATAGAATTCCATAGTCCACCCATCTAGGATGAGACTCTTGTCTTTAGATAGGTTTTTCAATACCTTCAAAACCTCATCTTCTGTAATTATCTTTCCTATCTTATGACAATATTCCTCATTGAAGTAATGGGGAAAATTATATATAGTGTTCAACTGGTTTTCCAAATTACTATTGTTTATGTTAGTATAAACCTCCTGAAAATGATGGGTTGCAACACTCTTCAAAGAAGCTTGATCAATAATAATCTCATCTAGCTCAATTTTAATGTCCCGAATGGCATTCATAAGTCTTATTTGGCTAGAAAACCGATGGAATAATTTTTTGTTATTATCACCAACATCAAGCCAGACAAGTACCCTACTCTTGTCGTTAAGTTTCCTCAATTTGTTTTAGAATAGACAATTTTTTTATTTCCAAAGTAACCAACTTGTCCTTCCTATCCACCGAGAATAGATCTTTATCGATACAACTAGTTAAAGACTGAATGTCCTCTTCAATCTCCACTAGAATTTTGATATTCTCAGCCCTTTTCTCATGCTCCCATGATTGAACCACCTCTCCGAGAAGTGATAGTTTTTTTAGCATACCGTTTAATGGAGAAAGATGAATCTCCCGAGAGAAAATACAACAATGATTGCACACCATGTCAGAGAATGATGGTTCTCCCAACCAACAAGGATTAAATTTGAAAGGATAAACATAGAAATTTCTATCAAAATCCATCTGAAGTATGATCTCCTTGTGATCCGAAATTCCCACCGAATAGGACCAAGAGTGATAAATTCCCATAGATTCACACAATGATTCAGACATACAAAATCAGTCAATCCTTTTTGCAATGCCTACACCACCAGAATTCCCATTAGACCAGGTTGGTACCAATACATTAGGTACAATATCCACCAAAGATGCATTCTCAAATAAATATATAAAATAATTAGCCAGCATATCATGGGTGTTTCTAGCCCCCCAAGTTTCATCAGTAGACCAGGTGAAATTTATATCACCTACCAGAATAAGAGAACTATCCCCAATTAATCCTGAATATGAAATATGTTCCCAAAATAATCTTGTATGGTATAATTTAATATTCGAATCACCTTTTGAAAGCCTTTGATCTTAGCTTCAATGAGAATACCTTCAAAATTTTTATAGGATTTCATATAATCTTCTTCAGGGTTCCAAGTGACAAGAGTCTCGCCTGATAACCTAGATGAATCCAAAACATAGACACGTCACTGAGGTTTAATTTTGAGGAAAAAGTTACAAGAAACCATAGAGGAGGTCATGGTTTCTTGTAATAAAACCATGCTAGGATGAACAATCTCCAAAAATTGTTTGAAGGAATCTTGCTTGTGGCCACTTTCGATCCCGCCACTTATGAGCCCATGAATATGAAAAGAGATAAGGTTCATTGGATAACCCCTTCTCGAGCTGCATCCACTCTAAGAGCCCCAGTAGTCGATGAAAAAACAAAAGAAGAAACCCTAGGAAGTCCCTTATTGAGGATAAACTAGGGTTTTGGTTTTTAAAACCCCCCTTATCAAGAACCAAAAGTTTACATCCATACCCTTTCCCTTTTTTATTCTTTTTCGGTTTCCTCATAGTGACATTTCCATTAAATATGGATGAAATAGGGATAATTTATGAGCCTTCAGCAGCACAAGTAGAAAAGGTTGGCATAGGAGATCTGTGATTCAAAGTATCACCATGGGTCGAAAAAGAGGAATCCCATATTGGAGAGGTTGACAATTCAATTCCCAAAGAGTTGGTAGGAAACCCTGAGAGAGGCAGAAAGTCAGAGGGTTTAAAGGTTTCAAGGCCATAGTGTGAAGCAAAATCACCCACAGGATGAGAGGATGGCATAGAAGAGTCGTGCAACTTGTCCAATAAACCCTCATTAAGAGATTCATACACAAACCCAAGATCGGCACTAGTATCTAAATCAGGGGGACCAAATCCAAAATATCTTGATGAATAGAAGAAGGTTCAACCTGTAACACCCTTGGCTTAAACCCCATTATTTGTTAGTATAATTTTGTAAAAGACTAGGAGTTCCTGTGAGGCAGAACTCGTGTTGTATTTCTCTTTGTTAATATAAAAATTATAACTGGTTGTGGTTGAGGTAGAAAGATGAAAAGATCGGGGACTTGTGTATTCACTAGAGTCAGCAAGGGGGTTAAAAGGCCTTAGGTGGGGGAAACCTTTGCTATGAACCTTTTATAATCCTAAGTTCCTTAAAATACCCAAAGTTTTCAAAAAGTCATAAATTCCATGACTTAAGACTTAGGTTTAAATATTAATTATGAATAGGGGATTAAGAGAAGTGTTTATGTGTTTTAATAAAAATAGAGAAACATGGATCTCTTGGATAGCCTACGTGGTTTAAAATTTTCATGCATTTAAATTATACATGAAAAAATAAAATGAGGGGGGAAAGTGCACAAGCACATGAGGAAGAAACAGAGTTGCGAGCAGAGGAGTGTAACACCAAAAATCCATCAAAAATTAAAATTTTTCTAATTAGTATAAAAAGCTAAGTTTTACTCTGTGGAATGTATACTTGTGAACATTAACTCTTGTTATTTACATTTCAAGTAAGGAATGTCTCCCATTATTACTATAATGATGCTAATCTATGTATGATAGTCTTATGATATTTTTAAGCTGCAATACTTACGTTTGTTTCACCATCTCACGAATCATGCTTAAGGAGTATTTGTTAACTGCTTAACTATATGTTGTATTCGAGACACTTATTTGTTTACAAAAGTCGCCACTTATTTAATGTGTCTTAACAACATTGATAAAGAATATGGAGCCCTTGACTGTAGTGAATATAATAAATGATTACTTGCGTCGACGTCGATATTTAAATTGTCATTCTTATGTCGTGGTTGTTTTCTTAGTATTTGATTCTGATTAATTCCTTTTGTTTGGGAAAGGGGGTTCTAGAGCATCCCCGAGGCTTACTTAGCTATTGAAGCTAATGCACAATTGAAATACCTTGTCCAGGTTACAGGTAAGTCTCTCATTCAAGAGTTGGTTAATATTATTATGGTTTACAAAAGCTAATTTTTAACCTAGCTAGATACTAAAAGTGCATGGAAAAGAAATGTGACCCTAACTCTACTATGAATGGATCGTTCTAGCCCTAAGTGGCTCCTATCCAAAGTATTGGAATTAGAATTATGTTGACACATAAAAATAACCAAAGTTTGAGCACGTTTGCATAAATAGAACTCGATGGCACCAGGAGTGTATACCAACTATATGTTAAGTTTAGCCTAATTTCACAAGCAAGATCACTAAAAGAAACACAATCACAAGATAGACAAAGATTTACCCTGGGAAACCCTCATGGGGTAGAAAAACCAACAAAGATTTCCTCAATATAGATAATCAACCAATACAAGATGTAGTACCCAAACAAGAGCTCCTTCTCCTCCTATGCAAACCTCTCTCTCTCCTATGCACCAATCACAAGTGAGTGAATGAATGAGATAAATGAGGAACACACCTCCTCTATTTATACTCATGTTCTAACTAACTTTTCACCCTAATGGGGCCGAACTCTCCTAGGAGAGTCTAATAACCCCTAAACATCTAACTCAGGGACGATCTCACATGGGAGATCTAATAACCCTAGTTACCACAATCTCTCAGAGTAATAAAAATCTCCGGATATAGAATAGGGTCTCCTCGGAGGAATGGAACATCTCCGGAATAATAAAATACAATTATAATATTCTTAGAAGTTACAATACTTCAACATTGCCCCTTAACGAGAAGGATATTATAACAACATCTGCAGGAGCAAGGAGTCATCAACTACATGATACATGATACATCTATAAATCATTGGAAGCTTTCTTAATACATCATCATCAGTAACTCAAATAGTTACTGGAACATAATCAATACCGGAACATCAGCATCATCAGTATTGAGTCTTCATCTTCTACAGCATCATCATCTGGATCTACTGATCAACATCATCATCTGTATCTCATGATCAACAGCCTCTGGATCATCTCAATCTACAACATCTCGATCATCTCGATCTACGACATATGGATCATCTTGATCTACAACATCAGCCTCATACTCTGCAACATACATGATCCAATTACGGGATGATCAATCCCTCTCCTTTTAAGACAAGTCTCATGTCTATGGACGATGCAATCTAGATCAAGTTCCCAGGGTGATCAATCCTTATCAATTTAAGACAAGTCCCATGTTTATGGACGATGCAATCCAGATCAAGTTCCCAAGATGATCAATCCTTATCAATTTAAGACAAGTTCCATGTCTATGGACAATGCAATCCAGATCAAGTTCCTAGGATGATCAATCCTTATCAATTTAAGACAAGTCCCATGTCTATGGACGATGCAATCCAAACACATACATTTTGAACTAAATGCTCAAGGACGATGCAGTCCTATCATCAATTCTCGGAGATAGATGTCTACGGATCAGTTCAGGGACCTAAGTCCAGGGACGATGCAATCCCTCTCATCCACTAGGGACCACTTCTCGGAGACATATGTCTACGGATCAATTCAGGGACCTAAGTCTAGGGATGATGCAATCCCTCTTGTCCACTAGGGACCACTTCTCGGAGACATATGTCTACGGATCAATTTAGGGACCAAAGTCCGAGGATGATGCAATCCCTATCATTCACTAGGGACCACTTCTCAGAGACATATGTCTATAGATCAATTCAGGGACCAAATTTCGGCGACGATGCAATCCCCTTGTCAATTTAGAACAAGTCTAATGACCACTCATCGACCTCATCGTCGGTATCACCAATAAAGGTATCCACATCATCGACCTTTCTATCGATTCAGGCAATCTCATCATTAGCGACCACATCACTCCCCCTTTCGAGGAGGGTCCTTCTGAACTACACCAAGCTTGTCTCGGAAATACTTAAACTTTACTCAAGACAGAGGTTTGGTCAATATATCAGCAACTTGTCCGTCAGTGCTCACATACTCGAGCTTGATAGCTCCTTTCTGCACCATATCTCGTATACATAAATATCGGATTTCTATGTGCTTTGAATTATCATGAAACAATGGATTCTCTGTCATCTTGATACAACTACGGTTGTCACACAGGATCACAATGGGGTCCATCTCTAAGTCAAATAGTCCTGATAACAGTTTCTGAAGCCATACCACTTCACAACTAACAAAGCAAGCAACTATATATTCTACTTCAGCTGTGTTGATAGCCACACTAGACTACTTCCTACTAAACCATGAGATCATGGCAGATCCCAGACAATAGCATCCTCCCTATGTGCTCTTCCTGTCTGATACACTTCCTACCCAATTGGCATCTATGTAGCCATGCAGTCTGAAGTCATGATCTCCAAGATAACATAGACCAAAATCTATCGTACCCTTTAGGTACCTCATCACATGCTTTGCAGCTATCAGGTGAACTCATCTAGGTTCCACTAGATACTGACTCAAGGTATTCACGACAAAGCATATATCTGGTCTGGTATTTGTCAAATACATCAATGACCCAATAACCTGTTTGTACAGAGTCATATCCACTAACTCTAATGAGTCATCAGCTAACAGCTTCAAGTTGGAATCCATGGGAGTGGCCATGGCTTTGCATTCCAACATGTCAAATCTCTTCAAAATTTCAACAACATACTTTCCCTGGTTGAGAAAGATTCCAAACCTAGGAAGTAGTGCATCAATCTGAGATCTTTCATCTCAAATTCTAAAGAGAGCTTCTTCTTGCACTTGATAATCTATTTCTCATTTCCAGCTAGAAATAGATCATCCACATACAACAATAATATGACAGGTTCATCATCCATAACTTTGAGATAAAAGTTAGGATCAACTTTACTCTTGGTAAAGCCCAAGCTTGTCAAGAAACTGTCAATTCTTCCGTACCAAGCTCTGGGAGATTGCTTCAACCCATACAAAACCTTCTTCAGTTTGCATACATGGGTTCTTCTATCTTCAACCTCAAATCCTTGTGGTTGTTCTATGTACACTTCCTCCTTAATCACACCATTAAGGAAGTCTGTCTTCACATCCATCTGGTGTAATTCCCACTTCATCATGGATGCAAGTGCCATGATGGTTCTAATGGAAGTGTACCTTGCAACTAGTGCAAATGTTTCTTCATAGTCAATTCCCTCTTTATGAGAGAATCCTCTGGCCACAAACTTTGCCTTATATTTTTCAATGTTGCCATCCGCAGCAGGTTTTATCTTGTATATCCATTTGGAGGATACCACACTATTGTCCTTTAGCTTAGGAACTATATCCCAAACATCATTCTTCATTATTGATTGGTATTCCTCCGTCATTGTCTCCACCCACTCTTTATTATGAGATGCTTCTCCACAACTAGTGGGTTCTTGATCTACAAGATCACACATTACGGCCACATAGTTGGAGAATGTATTTGGTTTCTTTCTCACCCTAGTGGAGCCTTCAGGAGCTCCATACTTTTCGGCTCCTAGTATAATGTCTCTTTCCCATGCTGGTTTTGTCTTCCTTGATATTTCCATGACAGGGGGTTCTTGAGGTTCCATCATGTCATGGTCTTCAGGTGTTGTCTCTTCAGGGGTGGGTGTAGCTTATGTAATTCTGGAAGGTGCATCTTCCCCATATACTTCTTCATACTAGCACTTCCTAGATCTCTTGAGAGCTGCCTCTTCATCAAAAGTCACATCCCTACTTATTTCCATATGATGGAGTCCTGGGATGTATATTCTGAATGCTTTGGATGCTTCACAATATCCAACAAATATCTTGAGGTCACTTATACTTGGCATCCAAATATCTTGAGGTGACTTACCTCAGGCTTCTTCCCTATGAACACCTCTTCTGGGGTCTTGAAATCAAGAGCACTATGAGATAGTCTATTTTGCACATAGACTGCTATCCTGGATGCTTCATCCCACAAGTACATAGGTAGGTCTTGATCATGTATCATTGTCTTTACAGCTTCCATGATGGTTCTATTCTTTCTCGCCGCAACACCATTTTGTTGAGGATTGTAGGGAGTTGTTAGCTCCCTCTTGATTCCAGCTTCTTTACAAAATACTTCAAAATATTTTGAAGTATATTCTCCACCATTATCAGTCCTGAGTATCTTAATATTGTTCTCTGAATGGTTTTCTATCAAGGATTTGAATTCCTTGAACTTTCCAAAGACTTCATCTTTTCCCTTCATAAAATATATCCAAGTCTTCCTTGAGTAGTCATCAATGAATGTGAGGTAGTATTCATACCCACTCAAGGATGTGGATGGCATTGGTCCACATACATTTGAATGAATTAGTTCCAAAGTACTCTTAGTCTTTGTTTCACTCTTTGCAAATGGGTTCTTGATATTCTTCCCTTTTGCACATCCTTTGCAAGTGCCATCATGATCAATCTTTAGATTTGGTAGTCCTATGACTACTTTGCTCACATGAGGTAGTGCTTTGTAGTTAATGTGAGCAAGTATCCTATGCCATAGCTCAATTGGGCTAGTGGCTTCATGTTGGGCCCAGGTTGAGATAAAGTTTTGGAAGCACCTTTTTGAGACAAGAAAGGAAAGCTGAGCTGAGCGCAGCTCATAAACACATTTTTGGCTAAGTATTGAGGATGTTGCGAAGTTGCACGCAACATCCAACTTTTGACCAGACTGCGGAGTTGCATGCAACATCAAAGTTTTGGCCATGATGAGAAGACCAGTACTACACCAAAGCAGTGTTGCAGAGTTAGGAGGTCACGTGGAGCCAGCAAAGCAATGTGCTATACAAGTATCAAGTGTAGCTACCGGCTCGATCGGTAGTAGCCATTTTTGGAAAGATATTCCAGGATTGCCGAGCAGCGGACGTAGGAAAAACAGGAAGGTGGCCATGCGTGGGTTGTTAAGGAAAGCGACGTCTGGCATGCCTAGAAGGTAAAACCATTAGAGAGAAACGGTTCGGCAAAAGCATCCTGTAGGAGTGCGTGCGACAGGAAGGCCGATAGCGACAGAATGAGGACGTGGAGATCCACCACGATCAAGCAGACGCTACCAAGAGCCAGCAAGCCAGTTTGGAAAACTAGCATAGTTTTGGAAACCCTTAGGGTTTTGGGTTTTAGGTCTTCGACATTGTATAGACATGACCTTTGGGCATGATGTATTTAAGAAGACATTTTTGTATGGGATCGGAGTTCTTTTGTTGTTGCTGAGAATTTAAGAAGAAACTTTTTGTATTGTAAAATCTCTCTGAGCTAAGAATATTGTAAAGGCTCTGCAGCTGTGTGCGCAGATACCTAGGCGAGAGAAAGGAGAGTCTGCAGCTAAGTGCATAGAATAAGAACGGTTGCCCCATCCCATTTTAAAGATATATATTACCAACCATTCTTATGGACATAGCTTTCCATCCGGGGAAGTGAACCACGTTAAATCCTGTGTTATGTGATAATGTTTATGAATGAATGATTGTCTATATTTTCTGTAGAATGAATGCTTGAATGTTTCCTTGCATGCTGTAATATGAGAACTTTGATATGCATTTACCAATAGGAGAAGTTTGGGAATGATATGTTAGGTTTCGCGGAAGCATATGAATGGTAAACATTTCAATTCTATGTTAAGTTCGTGAATCAGTCAGTTAAGTTTAATTACTTTCTTAAACATAGTGAAGGAATGCAACACATTTAGTCGTGTCTATCATTTCAGTTCACGTTGTAATAATCCAAGTTCTAGAATGAATGCTAGAAAGATAACCCGTAAGTGCCTGAATGAATGGATGAGTGATATTTATTTCAATGCCTTAATATTTCCGAGATCTTTCAAGTAGAGGATAAGTGTGGGTAATTCGTAGTTATAGTAGAAGATTCGCAGTAGTAAGAAACCCTTAGTGAGGCCCGCAGTGTTGCCTCCACTACGCAGTACCGCTCGCAGCATAGATCCTGCTACGTACCGCATCACTTTGCCCCATAGTGCACTCCTTTTGTCCTGCGCTGTGCATCTTGTTCATATAAACAACTCATCATTTATTGTGGAAACCTAATTCCGCAGTACCCCATAAGATACAACTCGAGTGAGACCTCAACCTGCTCGCAGGTTGTTGCCGAAAGGGTCGGTGCGTAGGGGTTTTATTGGTCAAAAGGAGAACCGCAAAGAACCTGGGTCTAATTGGAAACCTCTGGGTCATTTTGAACCAACAAATGGTTCCGTTGCCGCGCTAGAATCCATGATGAGTTGCAATCACAATGTGTCAAGAATAATATCAGTTCCCCGAAGGATCTGACTATTGGCATCCTGAAAAGACAGAAATCCAAGCTTGGTGGGATAAGACCATAAGCAATTTTAACAGACAAGAAAATAGACATCCGCATCTAAGCGACACACAGTGGTCGAATAGATATCTATTGGACAACATTCACGAGATCTTTTGGGCATCGTTTCCAAATGAGCTGCATGCGTGGATCTCGAGACTTGCAAAGAAGAAAAACTGTTTCCAAGGAGGAGTTCCTACGGAGTGGACTCCCAAGCTCATAGCGCAGCTTAAAGCGTTAGACAACCCATTTTCACGCACATTTGATTATTGGGTCGATCATATGCTAGAAGGATTTGTAACAGAATTTGCTGTAGACACACTCAAATCCTACAGCCAAGCAGAAGCACATTTTTTCAGAGGATTCCAAGGTAAGTTTCTGAACAATATCAGTCTATACATTAAGATGCTGTTAGTTGAGAAAGGTGTTCTAAGAATGCAGTAATATGCTTGAAGTTTGTCATGATAAAAAGTACATATATTGATTCTGACGAAGAGACACATACTCTTAGAAGTGGTAAGAGATATAAAATTAATAAGAATCTGGAAGGCCCTAAACTTCATATAGATACTGAGATCCCATGCGATCTTGATAGAGAAGTTGCACAACCATTTACCCCTGAGAATCCGTCGACTACACAAACCACGCCACCCTTATCGTAGAACCCACCCGCTACACAGCCCACCCCGCAGAAGACTCAGCCTAGTCCATCTCTCCCGATAGTCCCATTTGTATTTACTGCGCAGATCCCTTTACAGCAGTCGCGCACTAATCTCGGTGCCCCACCACCTAATAACACAATGGAAAACACTGATATGAAACTGCCAATGTTTAGAGGAACTGGCTTAGAAGACCCTGATCAACATTGGTTCCTTTGTGAAGCCGCATGGAGTGTAAGACAAATCCAGGACGATGCCATGAAGCAAGCACAGCTCATCACCGTTTTCAAGGATAGAGCGCTACATTGGTTTATGAAATACTCTACCGTACAGCCGAGAACCCTCACTGAAATTAAAGTTGCGCTGGTGGCGGAGTTCAAGAAACCTAAGTCTGAGTCTCATTGTATAACTAAGATGAAGGAAATAAAGCAGAGACCCACTGAAACGGTCTGGGAATTTGATCAGAAATTTAAGACCTTACTAGACCAAGTAAGTTTTGTTATAGCACCAGAATAGCATAAAGAATGGTTCATTGCTACGCTGTTACCTCATATCAGATTACCATTGATGCAGCAGAAGGTTCTATCCCAGGCAGAGGCCTTGGAGATTGCAATGAAGCTGGAAACTTCACCGATTGGTGATACTAGTTCTGGGATTTCTCAGATCCAGAACCAGCTAACCACCCTGACACTTGAACTACAAAGTATGAAGAATGGTAAAGAACAAAGATATGAACCTAGAAAGGAGGTCTGGTGTACAAGTTGTAAAGGAGAAGGTCATGACCGCGAGCATTGCCCTCTATTCCACGACTATATTAACAGTGGTGCACCTAACCCATTAAATCAGAATCAGGCCCCATGGTGTGAAATTTGCAGAACCACAGGACATAGACCTGAAGACTGTTACCTCATCAAGAAATATGTGAAAACTCCTAAGAATTTATACTACAATTTCTGTAAATCAGTTGGACATGATGAATCCAACTGTCGGGCATATGAATTAATGAATGAAAGAAAAAGGGATATGGAATCAATGTGAGGTGCTGGTTTGTACCATGTACAAGAAGATACCCAACCGAAACAAGAAAATGCACAATATGACCAAGGAGGATACAGAGGTCGTGGTGGTGGATACTACGACAGAGGAAGAAATGCTAGTTCGGCATAGGGAAGAGGCCGTGGGAAAGTCATTTGTTATAACTGTGGCCAACCCAGGCATGTGTCTAGAGATTGTGTTAACCCATGCACCACGTGTAATTATTGTAAATCATTTGAGCATGTCATTGAAGATTTCCCAATATTAGAGGTGGAAATGCAGAAGAGAAGACGAACAGAGGCTCCAAATCCAAACATCCAGTGGATCGAAGTAGAAAATAGACCAGTGGATTCGAGCATCAATGTGGTCATGCGCAGTGGCACCGAGATAGGCTGTGACAGAGGAGTGGAAGCTTCAACATCAGGGGAAGCACATATGAAGAAGGATCCCCTTGAAACAATATGGATAAGGAAAGCTCCAGGAAAAGCACCCCCTCTTAACCTATAGAAGAACAAGGAGATCTTCATTGATGCACATGATACCTTTAGAGAACCAACAGATAAGTCATCAAGGATCCCGTTGCGCAGTGAAACACCGCATGTTGTTGAAGACATGCCAGCTCCTTATGACAAAACAAGTACTGCGACAGATGTCTGTACTTCTGTTGCACAGTTCTTGCGAAGCTGCATGAAGTTACTAAAAAGTGAAAAATCCATAGTAGAGCTCCAGAAGCTTATCAGCTAGTATGAACCTCAGATTGCAACAAAGACTCCAGATAGCGCTGTGCATCATATAAGGAAGCACAAAAGAACAGGCCGAGAGATGAGGCTTACTGCGCAGATAGGAGATTTTGAAATGGATGAAGTCATCCTTGATCTAGGATCAGAAGTGAATGTCTTGACTAAGCAGACATGGCAGCAGATGGGTCGACCAAAGTTGCTCGTGTCACCTATCCAGTTACGAATGGCTAATCAGGAGAAGGTCATACCTTTTGGCGGCTTAGCTAATGTGGTAGTTGACATCGACAAAGTACAGAGTCATGTAGACTTTGAGGTTATTGAAATTGTGGATGATAGTCAACCTTTTCGAGCAATATTGGGAATTGATTGGGCTATGGATAACTTGGATGTCATAAACTTGAAGACAAAGAAGATGATATTTCAAGGGAAGCATCTTAGGGTCATTGCACTATTGCATCCTAAAGATGGTGACAGATACAGTGAGCCGATTCAGGAGGAATCCCAAGCTCAAGATCTAGACCGACTATACTAGCTGACTGCGAACAAGGAAGACTACATTAATCTTACTGCGGACGGTATGCTCAGTTGGCGTTGTGACACTTCTTGTATCTCTAACTCGGATATAGGACTGGAGAATTGGCAAAGCCGTATGCATGAAGTATCAGCAAGAAGATGTGCGCAGGTTAAGAAATCACTGCGTTGGATCAGAAAAGACGTGAGTCCTATTCCCACATATGATGGTTATGCTAATTTTATAGTTTCATAAGGGAATATACTGCAGCTATACCAGATGAGCATAGACTGCCAGCTTTAGATATATCATTTCACGATACACCTACCAGATGGTGGAATGCACATAAGAAAACATTGACCACTTGGGATCAATGCAGAACTAAGATGCAGATCCGGTTCGCCGAAAAGGTTACTTTACCCTTTGGAAAGTATAATGGACAGACAGACCCTAGTCAGCACATTGAAATCTGTTCAAAGGCATGGGTGGAAAGACCACTTACATAATGGGTGCATTTATTTGTACATACATTGGATGTGGGTATCCCAGAAAAATGGTACCTCGACCTGGATTTGCGCAGTGAACTCGCTGATTGGGAGCTGCTCGCTGCGAACTTCCAGAAGGACTTAAGTTTTGAAGACGAGAATACATTAATCCATGAAGCATTATAGATAATCAAGAAGTGCATATTCCAGGATGACTGTCTGTCACGTACCCACCCATTCAACCCTGGTAAGGCAGGGTACATGATGCCAAATTTAGGGCTTTCACATGATCTCATCCCATTAGTTAGATTCATAGAAATAAAAATGTTAAATGTGCAGATGTAAAACAAATCAACTATGCACAACGGAATTAAATTAACATCCCCACACATTACTCATGCATACAACATATCAACAGTCATTGAATTAATATAGTGCAGAAGTAAATATAGAGGCATAAAAACACTTATCTTCATTTTTGCAACTGCCCAAGCAACTAGCTATGTCGCTGCAATGTTCCACCCAGCCATAGGCTCTTCGACAGCTTATACTGAGTCCGTCCGAAGGCCACCGCCGAGCTGGGCATGATTCTCACAAGGAAAAGGGGACATTCCAGCTCACACACAGCCATTAACCATTTCATCCGAGCCAAGCCAGTCCATAGCTGGGTTTATCAGGCTACAATGGAACAATGGATGCTCATTCTCAAGCTCAAGCCAGAACAATGGATTACCCATTACCCATACCCCAACATACTCTTTCTTCTTACAGCAAAACGATCATTGACAGGGTTACACATTTACAACAGAGGTGTTCACAAAACAGGGTCCACATTGACTCTCCCAACTCGTGGTTCACCCAAACGAACTGTGGAATTTTGGTTTCAACCCCAGGGAGAAAAATCAATTTCTCCCCACTGGTTAGGATCCTTTCCAATGGCCTAAACGACCTCCAGGCAGACCCAAAAACGTTATGTTCTCTTCCCCACTGGTAATCAACACAAAAATGCCCCTTCCCAGCTAAAAGATGAAGGGAAAACTAGAAAACCATGGAGGAAAAATGCCCAGGCAGCTAGAGTTGCGTGAGGGAACAAGACCATGGTGAATAATCCCCTAGAGAGAAATTTCGTGACTCTTTTCTTGCCCAAGGAGACAAATACGATTTTCCATGGAGGGTGGCTTTCCCATACCCAAATTTGGACAGCCATACCTCTCCATTCCCAAGGCATTAACTACCTCAACCACTTCTTGGGAGAAATCAATGGTTGGGTACAAAAGTCAACATGGGTAGTTGAGGGTTTGATGGGTTCCCTCATTGACACTTGGCTTGACTCTATTGGATCAAGGGTTGAATGTTTTCCCTCCCAATTCCTTGTGAAATCATGCCCCCATCTCTTTGTTGCATTGCATAGCTAGTTGTGGGTATTTTTATTAACATGCATATTACATGATATTGAAGTTCCGATGTGCCTGACTAGCACGCAAACCATATGCATCAATAAATCGATGGCGGGGCCTTGGCCTTGAGCTCCTCACCATGATTTCATAACAATATTACATCAATTACATTTGAATGTAATGGGGTCAATAATGAGGATGTGACACTGTCTTCATCAAAACATAACATTGGAGGAGTTTTATGGGACAGAGTGCGTTCCTGCGCACCTATAGTCAGATTGGAAGGAACATGAAGAGCACTTTATCGAGTGTTACAACTTATCTAAAGATACCAATGATACAAATGAAGACGATGAGGAGGACCCGCACAACATAGATATACCAGAATCAGAAGGCACATGTGAGGTAGAAGGACCTCCGTTGGAAATCCCAGATATGACTGGACCAGTAAAAACACAAAAAGTGAACATTGGCACAGACAAAGAGTCGAAGTTCGCATCAATAGGAGATTATTGGGACGATCAGACTATTGTAGAGATCGCAGATACCTTACATGAGTATCAGGAATTGTTTCCAACAAAATTTAAAGAGATGAAAGGAATTTTGGGAGACCAAGGGGTTATGAAAATACCTTTAAAGCTAGGTGCTAAGCCTGTCAAGCAGAGGCCATACAGATTGAATCCGTGCTATAAGGAAAAAGTCCGTGCAGAGCTATATAAGATGCTAGAAGCAGGAATCATTGAACCAGTCAAAGAATCCAAATGGATTAGCCCCATGGTTGTTCAAGACAAGAAAGCAAAAGGCGAGATCAGGATTTGTGTGGATCTCAGAAAGCTGAATGATGCTTCCATGCATGAACCATTTCCCACTCCATTCACAGACGAAGTGCTTGATAACGTTGGAGGAAATGAGGCATATTCTTTCACTGATGGTTTCTCTGGTTATCATCAGATCAGGATTGATCCTATGGATAGGCATAAGATGACATTTGTTACAAAATGGGGTTCATTCCAGTACACCGTCATGCCTTTTGGGCTGAAGAACGCACTTGCCATATTCTCTAGAGTCGTCATCGCAGCATTTAAAGATTTTATGCACAAGTTTTTAGAAGTGTATTTTGATGATTGGACTGTATTTGGTCTATTGAAAAATCATTGCGCAAACCTCCGCATGATGCTCGAGAAGTGTCGACAGCATCAAATATCCTTGCATTTGAAAAAGTGTATTTTCTATGTGCCTTATGGAATTTTACTTGGCCACATTGTCTGTAAGCAAGGATTGATGGTAGACCCTGCGAAGATTGCAGTTATTGCAAACTTACCAACACCAAATTCAGTCATGATGTTGCGATCTACATTAGGCCATACTGGATATTACAGGAAATTTATAAAGGGTTATGCACAGATAACCGTAGCGATGGAAAAACTGCTGAAGAAGGACGCACCGTTCATTTGGAACGCAGAATGCGAACAGGGTTTTGACACATTAAAAGAAAAGATGGTCACTGCGCCTGTTCTAGTCTTTCCAGACTGGACAAAGCCATTCCATGTCCATGTTGAGGCATCATGTATTTCCCTAGGGATTGTGTTAGCTCAGCCAAGAGAGGGAGGTATTGACCACCCTATTGCATTTTCTAGCAGAAAGCTTTCAACAACATAAAAGAACTATACTACTACTGAGAGGGAAGGCCTTGCGATGGGATATGCCCTACAGAAATTTAGACACTACTTGCTAGGATCACACTTCCTTATGTCTACTGACCATTCTGCGTTGAAATATTTGGTCAACAAGCCAGTGTTAGGGGGACGCATATGCCGATGGCTATTGCTGTTCCAGGAATATGACTTTGAAATTATTTTCAAGCCAAGTAGGCTGAACTTGGGACCTGATCATCTATCAAGGATCGAGTCATGAGTGGAGCCCACGAATATTGAAGACAGTCTGCCTGATGCGCAATTATTTAGTATACAGCTTGTCGATGATTATTACAAGGATATCATTGACTTCCTAACCACAGGGATGTAACCCCAGGAATTCTCGATTCAGCAGAAAAAATAGTTAGTGGTGCATGCCGCGGACTTCACTATAATTGTAGGTTAGTTATACAAACTTGGGCCAGATGAAGTCCTGCGCAGATGTGTACTCGATCATGAGAAGCCATTTATTCTAGCCGATGCACACTCAGGAATCACGGGAAGTCACTATGTAGGAAGGGTTACTGTGCAGAAGATATTGCGTGCAGGGCTATGGTGGCCTACGCTCCATAAAGATGCCAAAGAACATTGCAGGAACTGTGATGTCTGTCAGAGGATAGGAAAACCATCACGCCGAGATGAGATGCCATTGAATCCACATTTGACACTACAAGCATTTGAAAAATGGGCAATAGAATTTGTGGGTCCTATAAACCCACCAGGAAAAAGAACGGATGCAAGGTATATTATTACTGCTATGGATTACCTCACCAGATGGGCAGAAGCAAAACTAGTTAAGGACTGCAGCGCAGTTTATTTTTGAAGAAATACTCACCAGATTTGGCTGTCCGAAGATTTTGATGAGTGACCAAGGTACTTACTTTTTGAACAAGATGATTGAGGCGCTTACAGAAGAATTCCACATTCGTCATCAGCGCAGCACTCCATATCATCCATGGGCGAATGGTACTGTAGAGGATTTCAATAAAATATTGGAGAATGCACTCACTAAAGTGTGCAATGTAAATAGAGACGATTGGGACCTGCGTGTCTCATCTGTACTATGGGCATACAGGGCCACATGCAAGAAATTGACAGGACAGACACCCTTTCGATTGGTTTATGGGTAGGAGGCTATAATGCCTATGGAATATATTGTCCCTAGTTTGAGAATCGCTGCATTTACAGGGATGGCAGACTGTGAAGCTCTAGAAGAAAGATTACTACACTTACTGGGCTTGGAGGAAGATCGCTTCATTGCAGGCTTCCACTAGCAAGCTCAGAAGGACCGCGAGAAAGCATGGCATGATCGCCATATAAAGAACAAGTGTTTTTAGGTAGGTGATCTAGTCCTCCTGTATGATAGCAAATTCATGAAATTCCCTGGTAAATTTAAGATGCATTGGCTTGGCCCATATACTGTGATACATGTTACTAACACTAGTGCAGTCCAGTTAGTCAATTTAGCTTGTGATACCTTGCCAACTTTGATAAATGGAAGTAGGCTAAAGCTATACCATGATAGCACTGCTTCGCAGAACCCCGAATAACGAACCAAGGAAGGAAGTTCTAAGTGTCAAGTACAGCTGAAAGTGGACACTAGAAATGTAAAGGAGTCTGTACAAGTATGATAAAAGGAAGAAGGTATGATAAGAAGAATGATCTATGCACCGCGCAACACTGTTGAAGCTGCACGGAAATATATATATATATATATATATATATATATATATAGAGAGAGAGAGAGAGAGAGAGAGAGAGAGAGAGAGAGAGAGAGAGAGAGAGAGAGAGAGAGAGAGAGAGGAAGCCGCGCAGTTGGAAATTTTTGACACTACGAAGTAGTTGCACAGGGTTGCAGATCGCTTGCCGCGCAGGTCGGCGCAACACTCACAGAAAATAACTGTTGTAGGGCTTTTCAGAAAATAGCCGTTAGATGACCATTGTAGCAACCACTTCAACATTTAAAGAGAATATAGCCGTTCGGAGCATGCCGACGATAGAAAAGGTCGAAGGATCCTCTCAAATTCGCTAATGGACACCACATTAATTGCTTATCTAGTCGTTGAAGGGCGCAGGAGAGGGTATGCTATGCCTATAAATAACACCATTGGGAGACTCGCGGGCGTTACCAAGCACTTAGAATTTTCTTACGATTAACCTCCCTGAGCTAGTAGCCATCTGTATTCTATCTGCCTTAGCCGCTACCTCATTTATGAATGTCCGAACCTTCCTTTAGAGAAGAATAACTCACCATTGAAGAAGCACTGAGGATCTTTTAGCACGGAGGGATTAAGCAGTTAATGAAAACTCCAGTTAAGAAGGTCGCCATAGAACAAGGTGAAGGATCGCGCAGATCACCAAGAATTAATCCGACGATGCAGGAAAAAGCAAAAGATAAAGGAAAAGTTGTAATTGCACCTCGATCCAACATCATAAAGATGGGCTCCTCGGCACAAAAATCGCCAGTCTTTCAGATAGAACCTTTGAAGATGACACTTGAATATATCTCCCCACGGGCACTGAATGCCCCTGTGTTTAAATTGTCCAAGAATGCGAGATACGAAATCCCGCTATCACCTATCTCAAAGCATGTAAACGTTGCTAAGAATCTGCTAGGAAAGCTAGCAGATTGTAAATGGGAGGATTATGACCTCTTGAGAATGAAGAAAGACGAGCCAGATGTATACCCAGATTTTCAACCAAACCAGTATATGTGTTGGAAAAAGGATGCCAAGGGAACTCTGAACTTGGTAGCTGACAGTTGGCTAGCACCTGTCGTTCAGTCGGGGCTACTAAACTTGCTGAGATTGCCACATTTTGAACGTTCTCCAGAACTGAATATCGTGGTTAGCACACTCATGGCATGAATCCACCAAGGTTATCTGTGGCTGGATAGGAACATGGATATTAACATTGATTTGATCCACCGCATCACCGGGCTAAGCAAGTGCGGTAAGGATCCTAAGCAATTCTTCCAGGGGAAGAATAAAGAAAAAGAGGCTGTTGAGAAGATGAAGAAAACCCATTTGGTGGTGAAGGAAAAAAGAGGTTTCCCAACAGAAGATATAGAGGACAGAGCAACCATATTTGTAACGTAGTTGCTTGCAGGCAAGATACTCAAAACAGCTAGGCCTTCAGAGGTGCCTGCGGGTGCAATACTCCTTGTGCCGTAGCGGCCGAAGGCAACAACTTTAATTGGTGTCAGTTTCTGTTGAATGAGTTCCTTGAAGAACTCAATGACACACAGGTGAATGGTGTCCAATTCCATTTCACCTGGCTCATCATCCTGATTGCTTTGTGTGGATGGAAGGAGCCTCGAGATTATGCTGGCGTCATTATGGACACCAAGGATCCTAGAGGGTTTAAGTTCGTCAACCTCTGGGAAAACACAAATGCAGAGCGCCAGCATGCGACAACAAAAGTCTTTTACCAGTACTATATTCAGCTGTGCGATGCAATCACAAAGACACCCTGCATTACAAAGCAGGTCACGGCGAACTATATTCGCATCATCGACTTTGAGGTGGATATGAAATGTATATTCATATCACCGAAAGCACAAATGAGGAAACTAGAGTGGTTCCCAGAAAAGTACATCATGTATGAGCATGATATTGAGGACCTCATGAAATATTGGCCAGCAGAGTTCCGCGTAGAGGTCATCGACGTGGAGACAGATTCAACAGAAGATGAGTCAATCCCACTCTCATGCCCAATCATTGAAGAAATAGGGAAGAGAAAAGAAGTTGAGACTTCAGAGAAGCCAAAGTCAAGGAAAAAGGTGAAGGCCACAAAGATTCAATCGGAGGCAGTCCTTAATGATGATGACTACGAGATGATAGCCGAACCAGTCTTAGAGTAGATGAAGGAGCTTATGGCGGCTAAAGAAAAGAAAGACATGGTCATCCAGGATGACCTGCACAAGACACGGCTCGCAATGCAAGGCCTAATGAAGAAAATGGACGATGTCCAGAAAAGCCTTATTTTGCTGCAGGAAGTAGGGGCTGAAAAAATGTCGATAGGGACCTCGCAGCAAGGAAGCCAACAGCTAATAATAGCGCTGCCATCGAAGACTAGAATTGTCCATCTGGACCCATTGGCTGTTGCGTTGCCAATGGTAGAACAAGTTGTCTTGGACACAAAGGGAGTCGAGAGGGTAGAGCTCGACTTAGCCAAAATCCATTTACCAAGATTGTACTTCATCCACAAGCATATCATGGAGGAGATGCATGAACGGATGGTTGAATCGATGAAGTTACAAGCAGAGCTCACCGCAACAAACAGGCAAATTCAGCTGCAAGTAGAAGTACAGCTACGCAACGAACTGGACCGCCGACAAAATTTGGAGACTACCATATCCAATGTGGAGAAGGATATCAAAGGCATAGAAATCCAGGATGATCCTGCAGACACAGTTATGAGGATCGGAGATAAGGTGAGATCCTTGTAGACAGAGATGCAGAATAAAGAGATATATTATGAGGCTGATATTGCCACATTGAAGGATAAGCTGAATAAGCAGGCACCATTAACTAAATAGTAAGTCAGAGAGCAAGCAGTGAGTGCCGCCTCTAAAAGCATTACAGGTGAGATGGCTAAGTGCCAATCTCTCCTAGATAAGGTTTCACAGGCAATCGCGACCCTTGAAGAGGATCAACGGTTGCTGCAGGTCAAAACCGAAGTACAAGAAAAACAGACCGCGTTGGACAAGTTGAATGTAGAGGTTAAAGCTCTGCCACTTAGACAAAGGATGCCAAGATACAAGGAGATATCTAGCTTAAAGAAAGAAGTATAGGAATTACGACAATAAGAGACTGAGATGGATAATCAGTTGTAGCAAATCCTAGAGAATGTCATGGCGGTATCGCAGCAGATTGAAGATAAGTTAGCAGAGCTGGGCAATAACCAGGAGCAGGTACAAGATCAAATTGGACAAGAATTAACTCCAACACTGCTTGACACAATTAAACAGGTTGAGGAGGATACAAGAGAAGCAGTGGTGCAGTTGTGCGGTACATACGATGAGTTCGCGGCTAAGCTCATTCCACCGGTCGTGGCTAAGTTTGTTCCACCAGTCGTGGCGCAGAGTGAGACAACTGAAACAATCAGTTGCTTAGGGACGAGACACATGTAAGCGTTAGGGGCATGTTGGGCCCAGGTTGAGATAAATTTTTGGAAGAACCATTTGGAGACAAGCAGGGAAAGCTGAGCTGAGTGCAGCTCAGAAACACATTTTTGGCTAAGTATTGAGGATGCTGCGAAGTTATGCATAGCATCCAGCTTTTGACCAGACTGCGGAGTTGCGCGCAACATCGAAGTTTTGGCCGTGATGCAAAGACCAGTACTGCGCCGAAGTAGTGCTACGGAGTTAGGAGGCCACGTGGAGCCAGCAAAGCGGTGTGCTGGACAAGTATCAAGTGTAGCTACCGGCTCGACCGGTTTCAGCCATTTTTGGAAAGATATTCTAGGATTGCCGAGCGACAAACGTAGGCAAAATTGGAAGGCGGCCATGCATGAGTTGTTAAGGAAAGCGATGTATGGCATGCCTAGAAGGTAAAACCATTAGAGAGAAACGGTTCGGCAAAAGCAGACTATAGGCACGCGTGCGACAGGAAGGCCGATAGCGATAGAATGAGGATGTGGAGATCCACCATGAACAAGCAGACGCTACCAGGAGCCAGCAAGCCGGTTTGGAAAACTAGCGCAGTTTTGGAAACCCTTAGGGTTTTGGGTTTTAGGAATTCGACATTGTATAGACATCACCTTCAGGCATGATCTATTTAAGAAGACATTTTTGTATGGGATCGGGGTTCTTTTTTTGTTGCTGAGAATTTAAGAAGACACTTTTTGTATTGTAAAATCTCTCTGAGATGAGAATATTGTAAAGGCTCTGCAGTTGTGTGCGCAGAGACCTAGCCGAGAGAAAGGAGAGTCTACAGCTGAGTGTGTAGAATAAGAATGGTTGCCCCATCCCATTTAAAGATATATATTACCAACCATTCTTGTGGACATAGCTTTCCATCCGGGGAAGTGAATCACGTTAAATCCTGTGTTATGTGATAATGTTTATGAATGAATGACTATCTGTATTTTCTGTAGAATGGATGCTTGAATGTTTCCTTACATGCTGTAATATGAGAACTTTGATATGCATTTACCAATAGGATAAGTTTGGGAATGATATGTTAGGTTCCGCGGAAGCAGATGAATGGTAAACATTTCAATTCTATGTCAAGTTCGTGAATCAGTCAGTTAAGTTTAATTACTTTCTTAAACACGGTGAAGGAATGCAACACAGTTAGTCATGTCTATCATTTCAGTTCACGTTGTAATAATCAAAGTTCTAGAATGAATGCTAGAAAGATAACCCGTAAGTTCCTGAATGAATGGATGAGTGATATTCATTTTAGTGCCTTAATATTTCCGAGATCTTCCAAGTAGAGGATAAGTGTGGGTCATTTGTAGTTCCAGTAGAAGATTCACAGAAGTAAGAAACCCTTAGTGAGGCCTGCAGCGTTGCCTCCACCGTGCAGTACCGCTCACAGCATAGATCCTGCTGCATACCGCATCACTTTTCCCCGTAGTGCACTCCTTCTGTCCTGCGCTGCGCATCTTGTTCATATAAAAAACTCATCATTTACCATGGAAACCTAATTCTGTAGTACCCCATAAGATACACCTCGGGTGAGACCTCAACCTGCTCGCAGGTTGTTTCTTAAAGGATCGGTGCGAAGGGGTTTTGTTGGTCAAAGGGAGAACCGCAAAGAACCTGGGTCTAATTGGAAACCTCTGGGTCAGTTTGAGTGAACACTTCATGAACAAGGGCAGCTTCTGGATGGTCCTTGAGTTTGTATAGACCTCCTTCCTCTTCACCAATAACAATTGCATCCTCAATTGATTTTCCTTTGGACCACATGAGTACTTGTCCATCAATGAATGCAAGCCTATATCCTTTATTATCTAATGCTGAGATAGAAAGTAAGTTCTTCTTCAAATCTGTTGCATATAATATTTTCTTCATCTTCAATGGGGTTCTAGAATCAAGCTTGTAATTTGCTTCACCAACTCCCTTGATGGGATACTGATAGTCATTACTTAGAGATACCTTTTGTGGTGATGTCTTCTCTTCTAATTTTGAAAGAGTCTTCTTTTGTCCTGTCATGTTCTTTGAAGCATCACTATCAATGAGCCATGTATATTCTTTAGGTGTTACTGACCCAAAGAGAGCAGAGAATAACACATATTCTTCTGCATCTTCTTTTTCTATTTTAGTTATTTTCTTTTGAGGCCTCTCATCTTCTTCTTCACTATCATCTGCTGCTACATGTGCTTGATGTATTTTGTGATGAGGGTTCTTCTTCTTCTTTGAAGGACAATTCCTAGCAAGGTGTCCCAATTTGTCACAACAAAAACACTGGACTGAGGAGAGGTCTCTTTCTGAACTTGATCTTCTTCTCTTTTGAAATTTGTTGGAGGCTGAGACTCCTTGTGACCATTCTTCTTGGAGTTGACGTAACTCCTTATTCTTATTTTGGTGTGAGTAGCCAAAGCTTGGTCATCCTCCTTGACAAGGGATTCTCTATTGGCTACCCTAGCTTCTTCTTGAATACAATCCTCCCATACCACATCAAACTTCATACTTTCTTTTCTGGCACACATAGTTTGGATGTATGACTCCCAAGGTCTAGTGAGACAATTTAGAGCAGTCATGACTAGTTCATCTTCATCAAGGGTATCTGCAATGGAATCTAGTTGTTCCTTGAACTGGGAAGCCCTTGAGAAATAGTCTTGAATAGATTCTCCTTTATTCATCTTGGTGCTCTTCAATTGAGCTCTCAGGTTCATCTTCCTATTGATGTTCTTTCCCTCATACATTCTGGAAAGGGCATCATACATTTCCTTTGGGGTCTTCTTGGATGCCACTTGGGGAATCAAGTGGTCTTTGATAGAATCAACAATGATTCTCTTTTCCCTAATTAGGTCCTTCCTATGCTTCTCTTTGGCTTCATCTTCCTCAGGTTCTGCAACCTCATCCTTGATATATTGGACAAGATCATTCTCGTCAATAATGAGACCAATTCTATATTTCCATGCTCGGAAATTCTTTATACCATCTAGCTTGTCTTCAAGCTTAGTGCTTGGAGCCATCTTATCTAGGAGGTCACAGAGATTGAAGTTTCAAAAGATAGAATAGTACTTACCAGGAGATGATATTGATTGAATTGAGATTACTGGTGTGCTCTGCTTCTGGAAACTTCAACTTTTCACCTTCTGGATCTGCAACAGAATTTCTGGTTTTCTGGATTTCACTTTTCTAGTTTTTTGATGCACAGGGTTGCATCTTTTCTGGTCCACCGGTTTTCTGGTTCTGAAGTCAAAATAGGGTTTGACAAATCCTCGGGTTATTCCCACTCAAAACGTTCGATCTAGGGCTCAAAACTTCGATTTTGAGGAGGGCTATCCAACCATACAATCAGAATCCAAAAATTCCAACTTTTGCAGAAACCCTAATTTTCACCGGAGGAGGAGAGAGAGGCAATTTCACCTTGTGAAAGATGTCCTATTCAAGCTAGCTCTGATATCATGTTAAGTTCGGTCTAATTTAACAAGCAAGATCATTGAAAGAAACACAATCACAAGATAGACAAAGATTTACCCTGGGAAACCCTCATGGGGTAGAAAACCCAACAAAGTTTTCCTCAATATAGATAATCAACCAATACAAGATGTAATACCCAAACAAGAGCTCCTTATCCTCCTATGTAGACCTCTCTCCCTCCTATGCGCCAATTACAAGTGAGTGAATGAATGAGATAAATGAGAAACACACCTCCTCTATTTATACTCATGTTCTAACCGACTTTTCACCCTAATGGGGTCAACTTATCCTAGGAGATTCTAATAACCCCTAAATAGATAACTCAAGGCCGACCTCACATGGGAGATCTAATAACCCTAGTTACCACAATCTCTCAGAGGAATAAATATCTCCGGATATACAATAGGGTCTCCTCGGAGGAATGGAACATTTACGGAATAATAAAATACAATTATAATATTCTTAGAAGTTACAATATTTCAACACTATATGGTAGTGGTTAAAAATTTAGAAGTGGAATCCAATAGAGCTCGAGCTCATCTATGAGACCAAGTGAAAGTTTGGTGGAAGAGCTCCATGTATGGGGAAAAACCCTATCTCTTCGTTGAAGGTTGTATTGTTACTTGTTGCTCGCTTGAGATTTGGAGAGCCGAGCTCTCTCGGCCGCCATGGCCATTTTGGCACACCCTGCACAATCTCAGTTTTAACCTATTTGTAGAGGTGGGTTCTTAGGTTTACATGTTGCCATCAGGTCGAGTTGCTTATCTTTGGTTCGACTGTATGGGAGATACGCTTTCTGCTTCGACTTCTCAACTATTACAGAGGTATGATTCAACACCTTTGCACCATTATTCAAATCTTTTTATTGACTCATGTATTTTATATCTTTACTAATTGTTTGTACATTATGTTGACAGGAGCTTTCCACACTTCCCAGTTGAACCTAGATCACAAAATGGGTTCTCGATAGCAGTAGTGATGATGAAAGATGGCAAATCTGGTGGTTTGAACAACCACATTAAGCCTTGGATCTCCTACAACGATTCCTCTGTCAACACCATTTTAGTTTTTATACGATCGTTGATCTTCATTTTTCTTATTGTAAGCCATTGGAATTCTAAATGATATTATTAGCTTGTAAAGTTTTCCTGGGCTCCTATCCAGATTTGGGGTTTTCGACCAACATTTTATTTATATAAATGATACTGTGTTAATATTCATTCAACATTATTTCGGCATTATGGTATTATCCTTGAATGTTTATAAATGATGGTTGCATCTTGGCCTGCTCAACAGTTTGATTACTTAGATGGAATGATGAATGTATATTTCGCTTGGTCCAAGCCCTAAACTACAATTTGTATTTAGTTTATTTAATGTGATGATTTTAGCTCTGTATTGAAATGATAATGGATTCCCTTGTAACAGGGTTCGACCGTGAACCATACCCTATACTAGGTTTGTATTTGAGTTTGTTTGTAGATATGTAAATATAATATATATAAACAGGGAGGATCTCTTTGCGAGTCTCGACCACTTGACTTGTAACTGAACCTAACTATAATATTATTGGGTTAATGATGCATCTTTTCAGATGACATCGTGCTCTGTTTATCATTATAGTTATCTCGACTGTAAATTCGATTTGATTGATTTTATATTCTCCAGGGTTTTCAAACCCTAGCAGGCATTACGCCCAGGCTTGTATTCTCGTCTTAAGTATTTTGAAATATTGTATAATGTATGGGATGTCCACGTTTGTCTACAAAGAGCCTATTGGTAGTAGAAGATGATCCTACGTTATTGTATATTTTGAACTGGTTGTAATACAGACCTTCAACTATGTTATTAGATAATAAAATAGGAATTTATATGAGCTATGTTTTATAACAGTTTACTTCTTTATGATTGTCAACTCAATTCCTTACTTGTTGATTTTAATAGAGCAATTATGACTGTAGAATTACGTTTTCTTCGAATTATGTGTTTATATTTCTAATTTTCGAAAACAATTTCTTTATCTAAAAACTTAGTTAAATTACAACTATGTTAAAGTTTATTTCTGTATAATGTAGTAACGCTATGGGTTAAGGAATTCGATGCTTGAACTTGTACAAACTTATCTATAAAAAGAAATCATATATTCTGTGTATTAGAGTACTTCAGTATTGAATGATTATTGTATACTATAAATTTGTAAAGCATGAATATTCCAGGTTGTAGGTAGAGGATTATGAACAGAGTAAGATTGTTTAGATGATTTTAATGCTTATCTCATTTATATATATATATATATAATATAGTTTTGTATGATGAATAATTTATACATTATCTAAGCCATTTGGCTTCTACTGTTCATATAACAATACCTTACCATGCATGGAACATAACTAAGGTTCTAGACATAATCGAATGACTATTTAGGTAGTTAATAATGTTTTATTGTTTGATAAAGTTACACAGAAATGGTTTTCATTATAAATATCTAGGGTTTCAGCAGTATATGTGTCTACACTTGATATAATTGTTCAATCACTATTCTATCCATAATATCTAAATCATTTCAATCCTATTTTAAACAAATCCTTTGTGCTAGAGTACATCACTTCGGTGAAAGGAAGAATACAAAGAATATTTATATTCATCGTTCTATAATTTCCAATCTTAATCATTCATTCATTTGTACAGATATAAATATTCAGTTCAGTAATCTATTAATTTTAACAGGTAGAGAATCATAAAAATAAAGAACTTAATAACTTGCAGATAGAATTTTTCAGAGTATACAAAGAGAGTCTAGAATTAATAAAGCAGAACAATGCAGAACCTGTTTAATTGTAGAGGTGGAAAAACACCCAAAGAATACCGTTCCTCCCAACCGTCTCCTAGAAGAAGCCAAGATTACTTGCTTCAGGACCTCTGATCCAGTTCACTAAACCACCAGGATGAAGATAATGTGTAGAAGCATGTGACAATCTCTTTGTATCTCAACAATCATGAATAATTGCATAAAAAACACTCTCTGCAAATCAGTAGAATAATCTAACATTCCTACATCGCAACTCATTCTAGCATCCCCTCATCGAATCCTCTTGTGTGCTAAACATGACACTTTCCATCAATCCACAAGGTAAAGTGCCGAGCCTCCTCTTCAATTTGATGGATATAGGTCTTCCTAGGTCTTTCGGTGAGTTAAAATCATTTAATGAGACACTTGCTCAGTTCCACCTTCCTTGGGGAACATGACCACATTTTAAGGGAGCTTGCCTCTTGCAACAACTAGTAAGTGAGTACAGATGCTGCCACTTTTCAATTTCCTTCTACACTAGTTCATTCCTCCTAGTGGGTCAGTGAATAGTATTCAACAGTCCCCTTTGGATGAGTGTCTCCTATTTTAATTTATTAAATAATAAAAATATTCAATTACTGTCATCTTTGACCATCCTTGGTCAATAACATAAAACCTTACAATAAAATTTAAAGTAATGTTTTTCCTCAACATAAATGTTTTCAAGTCTAGGTAGGTTACAAACACCCCCTCTTAAGTTCAAAATCATCCTCAATGTTTCTTATGCATCATCTGAGTCTTCCTGGAACATAATTGGATATGCTTCCCGCATATGACTCTCCAATTCTTAGGTTTGTTCATATGGAGTAAGGTGCTTCCATTTCACATTTACCTATCCAATGGTGCGATTCCAGAGTAAAATTTCTCTCCTGTCTAGGATACAATCTAGTTCCACCTGAAAATCTCCTTCTGGTTCCATCTGTATATCATTCCAATTGATTACATGAGTAGCATCATGTACATCCTTTTTCAAAATAGAAATATGAAATACATTATGTATTTAATATTTGGTGGCAAATCCAATTGCTAAGCCACTAGTCCAACTCTTGATAATATTTCAAATGGTCCACAAAACCTGGGTGCTAATTTAGCACAACTCCCCAGCTTAAAAGAGCTTTTTCTAGGTTTTACCTTGACAAAAACATGCTCACCTATTTGGAATTTTTTTTTAGTTCTTTTAAGGTCTGGATGACTCTTTTGTCTGTCTTGTGCAATTTTCAGATTGCTTTGTACCTGTTTCATTGTTAGTTCCATGTCTGTCAATAACTCAGGTCCTAACATCAATCTGTCAACTGGATTACTCCATGAAATGGGAGTATTACACTTTCGACCATACAATATTTCAAAAGGACTAAAAGTTTAACTAAATCTTGATAATGATTTTTATAAGCAAATTCAACTAAGTGCAGATATTCTTCCCACTTGTTTCGCTGATCTCTAACATACATTCTTAACATATCTTCTAAAACTTGATTCACTCGTTCAATTTTTCCATCCGTCTACGGATGAAAAGATGTGCTGAAATTTAACTTATTATCCAAACCTTTAAACAATGATTTCCAAATATTACTAGTAAATTTGGAGTCTATCATAAATTATTACCTTAGCAATTCGATGCAAACGAAAAACTTGCTTCATAAATTTATCAGCAATATTAGCAGCCTTATAAGTAGTTTTGACATGTATAAAATGGGTTTCCTTACTAAGCTTATCTACGACTACCATCACAGAATCATTTTGTTTTTTATTTTTAGGTAATCCTGTTATAAAATCAATGTTGATAATTTCTCATTTCCAATATGGAATTGGTAATGGCTGTAACAAACCGGCTGGGTGTTGATGCTCATCCTTAACTTGCTGGCAGTCAATACCCTTAGCGATGTATTCAACCACTTCATTTTTCATATTTGGCAAAAAATATTCTTTTCTTAACATGGTTATCATCTTTTGATAACCTGGATGTCCTAAATAAGGACTCTTATGTATTTCATTTAAAATCAACAATTTAATTTTTGGTGTGTTAGGTACAAAAATTCTGTTTTTATACAGTAATTGTCCTTTTTCATTTAAGTTGAATTTTGTTTTTATATTTTTAGCCTAATTTTCTGCAACTTTTTCTTGTAATTTCTGATATTTTTCATCCAATTTGATCCCTTCTTCAAACTGATTTTCTAAATATGTTTTATAAGTACTAACTGCTGCATTGAAATTTAGTTTTGCATTTATGCTTACATCCACCTTATTTTCTTTACCCTTTATATGTTTGATCTCGAAATCATATTCGCTAAGGAAAGCTAACCACCTAGCTTTCCTTGTGTTCAGATTTTGTTGATCAAGCAAATATTTTATACCTTTATTATCTGTCATTAATAAAAACCTTCTACCGATTAGATGATGGAGACACATCTTCAAAGTGTGTATCATGGCAGCCAACTCTAAATAATAGGTAGCGTAATTCTTTTCATGAATTTTTAGCTTTCTTGACTCATAAGCTATTACGTGACCTTCTTGTGTTAAGACTCCACCAAGGCCATCATTACGCGCATCAGTGCATACAACAAAGTCCTTGTTTGGATCTGCAATTTTTAGGATACGTCCAGTAGTTAACAGTTCTTTTAACTTTTTAAAACTTTCTTCACACTTTTGATCCCAAACAAATTTCTTTCCCTTTTTTCTGTAAATATGTTACGGGATTTGCGATTCTTGAGAATCCTTCTATAAATTTTTGGTAGTAACCTGTGATTCCCATGAACAATCCCACATCTATTACATATTTAGGGACATGCCATTCATTAATTTCTCTTATTTTATCCAAGTCAACTAAGATTCCTTCTTTGGATATCACATGACCTAAATACCGTATTTTTTCTTTGAAAAATTCACACTTACTGAATTTATCGTATAGTTGATGTTCTCTTAAGACTTGTAATATTATTTGTAAGTGTTCATCACGTTCTTCCTTAGTCTTTGAATAGATTAAAATTTAATCAATGAAAACAATTACGAATTTATCCAAATACTTATGTAAGACATTATTCATTAAGCACATAAAAACTACTAGAGTGTTCGTTAGCCCAAAAGGCATAACTACAAATTCATAATGCCCGTAATGGGTTCTAAATGAAATTTTAAATATATCTCCGTCTTTAATTCTGACTTGATGATATCTAGATCTCAAGTCTATTTTTGAAAATGTCGTTGTTCTGCCTACTTGATCAAACATATCATCTATGCGGGGCAATAGATATATGTTTTTAATTGTCATTTTATTTAACTGATGGTAATCTATACATAGGTGTAAGGTATTGTCTTTCTTTTTAACGAAAATGATAGGTTCTCCCCAAAGGGACACACTTGGTCTTATGTAATTTTTATCTATTAATTCCTTTAACTATAATTTTAATTCATTAAGCTCTGGGATATTCACCCAATAAGGAGCTTTTGAGTTTGGTACCGCTCCAGGTACTAACTTAATGGTGAAATCCAATTCTCTTTTCGGAGGTAATCCTAGAATTTCTTCTGGGAATACATTTGAAAATTATATTAGAATTGGTATATCTTCAAGTTTTAATTTATCTTATTTAGTTGTGTGTTCATCATTTATAACATGTACAACAAAAACTTCACAACCCTTACATACAACCTTTTTCATTTGTAAAGCATAAATCTATATAATAGAAAATTTTCTAGGCACTCCTTTTACTACAACAATTTCTCCTTTTTCATTCAAACATATAAATGTATTTTCAAAACTACTCTATGCTTTTCTAGGTAGTCCATGCCTATTAAAACATAATTCAAACCTAAAGGTAACACATTCAGTTTTACTTGGGTTTTAAACTGACTCATAAGCAATTCACAATCTTTCACATAATTAACTACCTTTCCTTTGGTTCCTGTAGCTAACTGAACTGACCAAGACTTTTCAAACTTTTTCACTTGCAATTTACAGCTTTCTACTATACCAGGTGATGCATAACTTAAACTAGCACCTGGGTCAATTAAAATAGAGATGGGTCTGTTATGTAGCATACCATCTATTTTGACCATTGAGGTTTGATGATCAGCCTGTTGATTCCCCAAGGATGCATTGATTCTGGGCATTTCCCTTGCTAGGTCACCAACTGTTGCCTCTTCCTGCACTTTATGGATGTTGCTAGCGTTTCCTTTTCTGTTAGGAAAATTTGTTGCATAATGCAGCCCTTGACATTCCCAACATTTTATAGGTTCTTTTTGTTGATTATTTTTAACGTAATTATTAGGTATATCCCTGTTTCTTGCTACTGAAAATTCTGTTGTGCATTGTTTTTAAAATTTGTTCCTTGTTTCCAACATTCCTGCTAAATTTAAAATTCTTCTTTCTTTGTTCGAAATTACTTGGTCTGTTAACCTTCCAGCTAGGTACACTTTCCCTTTTTCTGTTCTATTTGTAACATAAATTTGCCTTCCTCATGGCTTCCTCAAGAGTCTTAGGGTTATCATACAGTGCACAGTCTTAGTGTTAACCTATTCGCAGAGGTGGGTTCTCAGGTTTACAATGTTTCCATCTGGTTGAGTTGTTTATCTTTGGTTTGGTTGTATGGGAGATACGCTTTCTGCTTCGACTTCTCAACTATTACAGAGGTATGATTCAACACCTCTACAATATTATTCAAATATTTTTATTAACTCGTGTATTTTTAATCTTCACTAATTGTTTGTACATTATGTTGACAGGATCTTTCCACATTTCTCAGCTGAACCTAGATCGCGAAATGGGTTCTCAATAACAGTAGTGATGATGAAAGATGGAAAATCTAGTGGTTTGAACAACCACAGTAAGCCTCGGGTCTCCTACAACGATACCTATGTCAACACCATTTTAGTTTTTATACCATCGTTGATCTTCATTTTTCTTATTGTAAGCCATTGCCATTCTAAATGATATTATTAGCTTGTAAAGTTTTCCTGGGATCCTATCCAGAGTTGGGTTTCTTCGACCAACATTTTATTTATATATATGATATTGTTTTAATCTTCATTCAATATTATTTCGGCATTATGGTATTATCTTTGAATGTTTTTTAAATATTGGTTCCATCTTGGCTTCCTCGGCAGTTTGATTACTTAGATGGAATGATGAATGTATATTTCGTTTGGGCCAAGCCCTAAACTACAATTTGCATTTAGTTGATTTAATGTGATGACTTTAGCTCTGCATTGAAATGATAATGGATTTCCTTGTAACAGGGTTCGAGCATGAACCATACCCTATACTAGGTTTGGATTTGAGTCTGTTCGTAGATATATAAATATTATATATATAAACAGGGAGGAGCTCTCCGTGAGTCTCAACCACTTTACTTGTAACTGAACCTAACTATAATATTATTGGGTTAAAGATGCATCTTTTCAAATGACATCGTAATCTGTTTATCATTACATTTATCTCGACTATACATTCGATTTGATTGATTTTATATTCTCTAGGGTTTTCAAACCCTAGCAGGCGTTACACCAAGGCTTGTATTCTCGTCTTAAGTATTTTGAACTATTGTATAATGTATGGGATGCCCACGTTTGTCTACAAAGATCCTATTGGCAGTAGAAGATGATCCTACGTTATTGTTTATTTTCAACTGGTTGTAATACAGACCTTTGACTATGTTATTAGGTAATACAATAGGAATTTATATGAGCTATGTTTTATAACAGTTTACTTCTTTATGATTTTCGACTCCATTCTAGAATTGTTGATTTTAATAGAGCAATGATGACTGTAGAATTACGTTTTCTTCAAATTATGTGTTTATATTTGGAATTTTGGAAAATAATTTCTCTATATGAAAACTTAGTTAAATTACAACTATGTTCAGTTTATTTCTGTATAATGTAGTAATGTTATGGGTTAAGGAATTCGATGCTTGAACTTGTGCAAACTTATCTATAAAAAGAAATCATATATTCTGTGTATTAAAGTAATCTAGTATTGAATGATTATTGTATACTGTACATTTGTAAAGCATGAACATTCCAGGTTGTAGGTAGAGGATTATGAACTGAGTAATATTGTTTAGATGATTTTCATGTTTATCTGATTTAGATATATATATATAATATAGTTTTGTATTATGAATAATCTATACATTATCTAAGCCATTTGGATTCTACTGATCATATAACAATACCTTACCATGCATGGAACAAAAATAAGGTTCTAGACATAATCAAATGACTATTTAGGTAGTTAATAATGTTTTACTGTTTGATAAAGTTACACAGAAATAGTTTTCATTATAAATATCTAGGGTTTCAGCAGTATATGTGTCTACACTTGATATAATTGTTCAATCACTATTATGTCCATAATATCTAAATAATTTCAATCATATTTTAAGTAAACCCTCTGTACTAGAGTACATCACTTCGGCGAAAGGAAAAATACAGAGAATATTTATATTCATCGTTCTATAATTTCCAATCTTAATCATTCATTCATTTGTACATATATAAATATTCAAATTGGTAATCTATTAATTTTAACAGCTAAAGAATCATAAAAATAAAGAACTCAATAACTTGCAGATATAATTTTTCAGAGTATACAGAGAGAGTTTAGAATTAATAAAGCAGAACAATGCATAACCTATTTAACTGTAGAGGTTGACAAACACCCAAAGAAGACCATTCCTCCCAACTGTCTCCTAGAAGCAGCCAATATTACTTGCTTCAGGACCCTCGAGCCTATTCACTGAACCACCAGGACGAGGATACTGTGTAGAAGCATGTGACAATCTCTTTGTATCTCAACAATCATGAAGACTTGCATACAAAACACTCTCTGCAAATCAGCAGAATAATATAACAGTCCTACACTGCAACTCATTATAGCATCCCCTCGTCGAATCCTCTTATGTGATCAACATGATAGTTTCTAGCAATCCACAAGGTAAAGTGTTGATCCTCCTCCTCAATTCGATGGATATAGGTCTACCTAGGTCTTTGGGTCAGTTAAAATCTTTTAATAAGCCACCTGCTCAGTTCCACCTTCCTTGGGGAAATTGACAACATTTTAGGGAACTTCCCTCCTACAACAGCTAGTAAGTGAGTGCATATGCTGCCACTTGTCAATTGCCTTCTACACTAGTTCATTCCTCCTAGTGGGTCAGTGAACACTCTTCAACAGTCCCCTTTGGATGAGTGTCTCCTATTTTAATTTATTAAATAGTAAAAATATTCAATTAAAGTCATCTTTGACCATCCTTGGTCAATAACATAAAACTTTACAATAAAATTTAAAGTAATGTTTTTCCTCAACATAAAATGTTTTCAAGTCTAGGTAGGTTACAAGGAGAGTCTGGTCATTGAACCTGCCTTAATTATCCTTGAAACTTTGATTGTTTAAGATTGTTTTTTACTGTTGTTTTGTGCTCAAGGAAATGGTGAATTGTACATAAATTGTTCTGGTGGATTTCATGTGCACTAGTTAAGCAGTGATGGTTTTCACTATGGTGCGATTGGAATGACACCAAGATGGGAAGTTTATGGTTTGGCATGGAACTAAATTAAGCTTGTATTTCCTAGATGCCTGAAATTTTTTGTGAACCTATGAAAACTGTGAGGAATTACCCATCATAACCCTGTGATGGAATGATAGTGGGTGGGAGGAATGCTTTTTTGGTGAATTCACAAGTCCCATATCAGGGGTGGTGTTATGATGAGAGATTAATGAGAAGATCTGTAACATCTCCAAGATTTTTGAGTTAGTAAATTGGTGAGAAATTAAAATTCCATTCCATTAGGTATTCTTGTCATAAGAGTATTTATGGTCGAGTTCATTAAAAATAGATAACATTTATTTAACCATTATTCCTATACTTGACATTCTTGTAATAGTTAGTTCGCTTATTTGTTAAGTGTTACCATTACAACTCCATGGATCTCCTTTGAGGCCATTATATATATAAAGGAACTACATACTGCATGCTATCATAACAAAATGCCTTTACAGAGATCATTTCCACACACATTCCCATGAATAATCACTTATGCCATGAATAGATACTTAGTTGAGACTTATTGACAAGATACTACCATTAAGATATAAAACATGGAAAACAAGACATAATTATTACGACATAAACATGCAAAAAGAATTACTCACAAGATATCAACAATAGAGTCATACACATGTGGAGACAAAATATATACGTGGTTCACCCAATCACATTGGGCTACGTCCACCAAAGGAGAGTCGCATCTTGTATTAATCATCAAAAATAAAACTTACAACCAGTAACACCAATGTTACTATATGTACTTCCAGTCTTTCTCCATGCCTCTTTTATCGAGCGCATGTTGCGGACTTTGACCTTAAAGTCAACATAACAAGGAATCTGTGATCTATGTCAGCATTCTTACAATTAACATATGATCCATGTAAGCATTCTTATAAATATAACTTATAGAGATTTTAGAGAATCTATATAAGTAGAGTTATAAACAATTGCGACAACACCTGGAATACCTATTCCAGTAGGTACCATTTTAAAGTAGTTACAACTACCTCCTAGCCTAATAAAATGGATAACCCCATCCATTCCCATTGTAAGACTTTCTCGGAAAAACTTACTAAGAACTAAAATAAAACATTTATATAAAATTATATAGTCAAACATAGTGGGCTACCCCCTAACTGGCCACGCTCTAACTGGCTGAGGGTAAGCATCCTTTTTATTAAAGGACGAAAGGTTACTGTGGAGTTCCAACCCGCCTATCTAGTTTGTAACAGTGGAATTTAATCAAAACCAAAACTAAAACTCAATGAGTACACGGAGATTGATTCCCAAGAGGCATCTCTTATCAAACAAAGCGTGACTCAGTTCAATGTTTAAGACAGTAAGGATCAGATTTCATTTATAAACGAGGAAGATCAACTACCACAATCTGTCAGACGTCGGGTAAGAACCAGTAACAGGAAACTATAAGAAACATGGGTTGATTATCGATGAAAGCTGCCCAGACACGCGGCTGAGGTTATATGAGGACCAACGTACTCAAAGTACGAACGAGGTATGTGGATCTAGCTTTATGCTTATCCTTCTCTGAATGTTAATTAGAACACATAAAATAAAATAACACATACAACGCAAATCAAGATTCAAGAAAACAGTATCACAAAACATAACGACTGAGTCTAAAGGAGAATCTTACAGAGATCCTGGTGGCAAACAACGAATTAAAGCTCGCAGAGGTTGAGGTCGCTTTTTCCCCAATAGTGCAACCTTACTGGACTACGCCTTCACATCCTTCGGTACTTGCAGCGATTTCATAACCGTTGCAGAGATCGTTTTATCCACGCTCTTATCACTGAGTTCTTCTTAACCGTCTTCAGGACAGGGAGTATCAAGGAAATATATATGAATAAGAAACCAGCAAGACTCTAAATAGACGTTAGAAATGCTGAGGAACCAACCGGCTTTCCCACGCATCTCCCTACTGAGTTCGAGCTACCTGCCGAGAGCGAGAGACTCCCAACAGAGATATAATACAACAGGGATTAACCCTATAACATCTTGGTGCCAGTATTTAACCCTACGCCAAGGAATATCCCTACGCAGAGGAAGATCTATGCGCAGAGGTAGAAAGGGATGATCTATTTACAGAGATCCAAACTGGAACATTAAATGTGTAAACGCGTCCCTATGGGAAAGAGATTTTAGCTAGGCTAACGATGATCAAAACTGGAACTCTAATGTGTAAAATCCTTCATACAACAACAGAGTTTAACTACTATTACCTGAGATCAAGCAGTACCGAGATCATTCCTATCTGAGTTCATGGCTGATTTGAGATCACCCCGTCGAAGCTTTGGAGCCGACTGCAAACACCCTTGGCGCGCAATGTGAGTTTTCCTCTTTCATGCTCATAAAACAGAAGTCGATACTCTGGTCACCGAGATCGATCCACAGAAAAAAAATCTGGAATGCTTGATAGAAATAACCTAGATGCTAGTGGTGGTAGATCTGAAAGGATCTATGCTGAAACAGCGATCGGATCTATAATAACCGAACCTTCCCAAACTGCACTGTGTATAGTATCTATAAAATTCGAGTTCTGGTTTCGGCTGGAGAGTAAGCAGGGCAACACAGCAACTTAATCCAAATCTAAAGCGGTAGCATTAATACATAAATTGCAGAGATTCACACACAGTAACCTCAGTCCGGGATCAACACACTATGAAATTAAATTCACACTATCGGAAATCTAAGAAAGCAATCGACCAGACTACTTATCTTCCTGCACGCAGCCATATCCAGGGTCGCCACACGGAGCGTACTTCCATCCATATTCGCAGCAAAAGTGAGAAGGCAATCCCGTCAAACTTTTCCCCCTGGAACAATCCTTTCCTCTCAGTAATTATAGCACCGCCATGCGCCGGGGTTGAGACTCCTAAATTTTAAGAAGATGACAAATGGAAAAATAAACAAAATTCACTATTCCCTCGTAGGGACAACTGTCGTCTCCTTAACAACAATCTGGCGCTTTAACAAGGAGTCCAACTAATAGAAAACTCTCTCTTTAAGTAGACCCCTTTCTTCCACTATCCGTTTAGATTGCGGTTGTTGAACTATACAATATAAGCCTCGTAATATATTTAAACTATAAGCTATAATCCGGTATTACTACCACTTTGGCGAATACGTTTGGGATATAATCAAATCTTCGTGTAATATTTAGGGTAATAGCATCTTTTCAAGTATAAATGGTTGGTAATTCCCCTAGGAATAATTCATATGTCAAGGACATATTTTTAGGTGTTTAACCCCTTTTCTCTCATAGTCTGGTTGGAGATAAAACAAATACTTAAGCATATTTAGGATAAATCTTATGTGTTTTTGCCAAGATGAGTTTAATAATAACAAGTCCTTGGTTTCACTAAGGATTATCTAAGTGATAAATATCCTTACGTTATTGAGTAAGCATTTATGAGTTTATTACTAGCTTATATCGATTAATTATTTGCTAGGACTTAAGGCAAAATCTAAGACCAAGTAGATGTCACTTTGTGTTTAAGTGTTACTAACAGTAAGATGAAATCCATCATCTACGTCTTAGATTTTATGGCTCCCTATCCAGTCCACCTCCCTCCTTTAGTGAATTTTGTTACTCATTGTTTAGTTGCTTCATTGTCTTCAATATCCTAGGTCGAAAATAACATTTTTAGGAAGTAAGATAACAATGCTTCCAAGGTCCACAGGTGGGGCCTTGGCCTTGAGCTCCTCACCTGGGCCACTTACAACATTATAATATATTTACAAAATAGTAGGACAATACGACGAAAATGGGGATATCACAAGATCTACCTATGGTTGGGTAGAGCGTGGATGCCACAAAGCTAGTTGCTTATTTCAAATATTTTAAAGATAAGTTTTTTTTTAACAGAAACGATTGAGATTTATATATATATATATATATATATATATGTTGGCAGGTGGTTTGATGAGTCAGCATCGCAGCATCACGAATGCTATGCAAGGCCAAAGGTACTGCGGAAGTAGGAAAGTAGCGCGCATGGCGATAGTACTTTTTGTAGTTTTGGGTCATTTTCACCACGTCATATGTAGTTTGGTTCATTTTGACCGCATTATGTGGGATTTTGGGTTAGTTTTTGTAAAGTTTGTTAAGAAGTAGTTAGGTGGTTGCCTAAGTAGACCATAAATGTAAGGCGCAAGCCTATAAGTAGATGTAGGTTTGTAAGTGTTGAGATATATTTCTGTAAGTCTTGATAGAGAAGAGATATCTGGGAGATTGAAGAATCTGGAGATAGCAGAGTTGATTGAATATCTTGTGTATCTGGGTTTTTGCGGAGATAAATATGATGTGACAGAGTTTTTGAGCAGAATCCTTGTGTCTTTTCCGTTTCTCTGTGGTAAATGCATTATGCGATATGAATTTATGAATGATGTGATGTTTCCTTGCTGCAATTAATGCTTTACTGTTATATCTGTTGCATACTTATGGTTCTTTCAACAATGAGATTTGTTGAATGATGTCGCCATTATGCTTAATGCCTGAGTTGAATGATTAAGATATATTTTTGAATGTTGCAATAAGTTAATCAGTTGATGCAAAACATCCTCCTTCATTTGGCGAAAACATGGTTCCATCAACTCTCCCTTGAACATCTCGGGTGAGACCTCATCTGCTCTGCAGGTGTTGCTGAATAGGGTAAAACCTGTCTGGGCCAATGCTCAGGGAGATCGCAGTGGCTTGGGTGTCGACAACGTGAGGAACCCCTGTCGACTGGGTTTGTGTCAACAAATGGTTTCGTTGCCGGGACTGTAGTGCAAAGTTAAAGGAGGATATGTTGTGCCATCCGACAACACTGGAGATCCAAGACTGGTTCGACCTAAAGTTGCGAGAGTTCGCTGAAAAAGAAAATAAGAACCCTGGGTTGTCGGCAGATTTGTGGTTGGAGAAGTATATCCACGACAGTCCACACGAATATTTTTCCTGCGAGTTCCCAATCGTCCTTTATGAATGGTTAGCAAAATTGACCTTCTAGAAGAGGAACTTCCAAGGTGGTGAGCCAACAGCCTGGACCCTAGAACTGATCTAGGAGTTGCAAGAAGTCGACAACAAAGCATCACGGGCTGTTGAGGTTTGGGTTGATAGTATACTGGAAGGATATATCACTGAGTTTGTAGTTGATACAATAAAGTCTTATAGTGAGGCAGAAAGGGAATTCTTCAATGGGCCAAGGGGTAGGTTTCTATTGTCGCTATAGTTGTCCATTAAAATGTTCATTTGCGAAAAGGGCATACTGAAGATGCACCTAGATCATTAAGAACCTTGGTGGGCGGATGTTATGGATACCGCAACAGCAGGGGGGCAGTACATGAAATGATAAGGGGTAGATGGGTGCAATTTATGACGAAACTGTGAAGGAAGCCGAGGAAGAGAGTGGTATTACAAGGGGAGGAGCAAGGTTTCGACAAGAAAAGAGGCAAAGGATAGGAGAAGGTCCTGCTGCGATCGAAACGCAAGGCCACGAAGGAAGACCACATGGGATGAAGCAACCTCACAGTGCCAACTAGGACAACCAGGATACACCCAGAATAGAGGTAGGACCAAACCCCAGCAACAACGTACCCACACCTCAACTCACTATCTCTCAACCAGTAAGAAATACAACTTTGACACCATCATTTTCATCAAGTCAACATAATTTAATTGATAGTAGCTCAGCGACTACAGGAAGGAAGCCGAGGATGGCAGGCAAAGATGGAAAGTTACCGCTGCTCCACGGAAATGGAACAGATAACCCTGAGTTGTTAACACCCAAAAAGTGCTCACTACCTCATCTCCCTCATTACATAACTCATTTGTCCATATTTCCTACCATATTTGCCTCCAAAACCTTAAAAACCCATTAAAAAGCCTCCAAAAGGCCAAAAAACCATTAAAAAGCCTCCAAAAGGCCCAAAACCCTCTTTTTTTCCCCCAAAATAATGTAAATTCCTCCAAAAATAGCAAAAAACCTCTAAAAAGGGAATAAAAAATACAAAAAAGAGGAAAAAGAGGGAAAAAAGGAAGCAAAAACCCTATACAGCTGACCTAAACCATATGGTGCCCAAAACCATGGGTCAGCACTCCACCACTAAAAACCTATAAGTAGGTGATGGAGGCTCCCCATTTTTCATCCACAATCATCCATATCCTTACTCTGCCAAAATCACTCCTGAAACCCTAGCTCACCCTTTTGAGCTATTTTCACATTTGAGTGCCCCTTTGGCCCATTTCCAAAACCCTTTGGAGAAGGAGAAAGGAACAACACTGGACCTTAGAAGCAACCCTCTTGGACTGCTGCAAAGGCTCCACCAACCTCTACACCTGAGGTAACTTTTAATACAAAAAAGAGAAATATTTTACCATATTTTCATGTTTTATTATTTATGTTAATGCTCATGCTAGGTTAAATTTCACTGTTTTACTGCTTTCATTTACTGTTTATTGAACTGCTACTAAGGAGGCCCTTCTCCTTAGTAGGTGCTCATTTGCACAAGCTAGAGTGAAAACCCTAGCTACAGTTTTTGGCGACTCCCCTAGTGTTCCTTTGAATTTCTGGTTATAATTTTAAACTTTTTTTAATTTTCTTCAATATTTTTCTATTTTTTCTTTTCGGCTGTCCCTTTCGGCTGCCATAAACCACGTCTTTTGTCCCTGCAGTTGCGATCCGACCGTGTCTTTCAGACTATTACCTGCAATCCGACCGCAACTCTTAGACTGTTTTCGGCGATCTACCAGCGGTTTTCAGTTTGTTACCTGCAATCTCAGCCTGTTTCATGCGGTCCGACCGCCGCTATTCACCCCTTTCCCGCAGTCCTCCTGCGGCTTTTAGCCATTTTCCTGCTATTAGCCCACGACTTTTGGCATTTTTACCATGGTGTGCCTGCAACTTTCAGCCATTTTCCTGCTATCCGCCTGCAACTTTCAGCCTTTTTCCCGCGGTCCGTCTGCGGCTTTCAGCCATTTTTCTGCTATTCGCCTGCGACTTTTGGCCTTTTTCCTGTGGTCCGCCTGCGGCTTTCAGCCATTTTCCTGCTATCCGCCTGCGGCTTTTGGCCTTTTTCCCGCGGTCCACCTGCGTTTTTCAGCCATATTCCCGCAATCTGCCTGCGACTGACGACTTGTTTCCCGTGGTCCGACCGCGTAGATTTGCCACAAACCTGCGATCTATTTTTTGCACTTTTTCCCTGTTTGAAGTCAACACTTTGCTACAATATTTTCTGCACCTACACAGCCATCTGTCTTATCTGCAGCCTCACTTCCCTACAGCCTATTTTCTACAATATTATTTCTGTTCCAATTACATCATTTTTTAAATTTCAGCATTTTAATTGAAAAGAGAAAATTTTGCATTTCAAAGTTTAATTTCTGCATTGTTATTTTTAGTTACAAAGTTGCCCACCCTGTGGCACTTTTACTTGGATTCATCATCTCACACACACACACTCTGTCACCTAATTCAAGTGAGCCCTAAAATACTACTTAACACAACCAACATTTTAACCCCACTTGGGGAACACATAAGAATCTTGTAGTTAGGTAGGATCGAGGGGATATGCATCCAAATAACACCCCTCAGTTGCTTACACTTGAGACATAGTTGTTGTCCATTAGGGAACCAAAATCCCCTAGTAATTTTTGGCATGGTCACAACCTGTTTATCAAAGGGCCTCTCCCCTACGAGGGTTGAAGTAGCCAGACTGGTTTCGGAGGCCTGAGTGGAATACCGTACTCCATTCAATAACCGAAGGATACCTTTCGTAGTTCTTGGTGTATCACCCCTATGGGGATACAATAGTGATAGAACCAAACTGCAGATTCACCTTTTTTGGATGTGTCATCAACGGGGTATCTTAGTTGCCTTTCTTCTAGGATTAACTACCCAGTGTCCCTCCCGGTAGGGGGATATATTTAGCCACTTGGCTCTACTATCCATATTATTTGAATTGGATTTCATCACCTTGCAGAGGATATATCTGGTTGAGTTGGAATACTATTTAGCTAGGTGTTTGCATGCTCCCTTACCTCCTTTTGGTCTAGCGAGTCCACCATTTTTATTTTCTAGGAAACCTGCTACTTGTTGGTATTCTGACCATTCCTATTGATACTCCTCTTATCATAGCACAGCTATTACAGTAAGTCTTTTGAGTTGGTTGTTGGCCTGAGTGCCATATTTTTTGTGCTATCCTTCTGCACACTCGATTGCATTAGGGTTTTTGAGTTGTTTTTCACTCCACACAACCCCCAGATACTTGACACCCTCTGTCACCATTGAGTCCCCAAGACATTCTCGGTGACTCTAGGGAGAGCCTCCGCAACACGGTTCACTTGACATCACCCGTCATAGACGCAGATCTTCATCACTTGATACCACTCATCATAGATCTCGAGCTTTGTCACTTGACTCCACTCATCAATGGCATAGAACTCCATCACCTGATCTAAATGCCCCTTATTTTACCTCTGATTCTGAGGCAGAGTCCAAGAATCCCACTTACACTGCACCAACTAGCCCCATGGCTGGAATGACTTCCAACCCTTTCTTTGTAGGGACCATTGGTGGAGCATCCACCACCACACTAGCTACCACACCTGCTTCGAGTATGCCCTCGATGGGGCCCACATCTACCATTCCGATCACTGTACCCATTCCAGTAGCTAGCATACCCATCCCAATTCCATTAGTGACTCACACTACCCTTGGCGGTGCACGACTGTCCCATACCACTTTTGTTCCTCCACCTGGGGGCAACATCCCAAACCCAGCCCCTCGACTCGGGGGCATTGGCCCCAACATGGTCACATCCTTCTACTAGTTTTCCATTCATGGCTAGTCTCAACCTTGCTGACCTGGCTAGACTGACTAATGACCCCATCAAACACGACCCTGCGTGGCCTCACATGCCCACCAAGCTCCCATCAGAGATCCTGAAGTTTGAGGGAAAGGCAGGTGAAGACCCCCAGAACCATATTATGTCCTTCCATCTATGGTGTTCATCCAACTCCATAGTAGACGACTCTGTCTATTACAATGCACCCTCACTGGCTCTGCAGCTAAGTGGTACATTGAGCAGCCCCATGGGACCCATGCAACATTTACTTCCCTTGCCTCGACCTTCTTGCAGTTCTTTCAGTTACTTGTCCACTATGACGTGGGAGTTGAGATCCTACTGTCTTGTAGATAGAACATGGCCACCCACATCACTGACCACATTCATGAGTGGCATCGACGTCGCAGCCTCTGCAAAATCAAGTTAGATGACCGTATCTTCTTAGATTAGTTTCTAAAATCTCTCCTTCTTGTCATTACCAAGGATGTGGCATCCGAGCGACCCCAGTCTGAAGAAGAGGCCATGCTCAAAGCCCAGCAATTTGACCTTATTTACACCCAGTCTGGTTACCTATATTCCATCATCCTTGATGCCCCCTGTGGTGATTCCTCCCGGCACGATGCGCCCGGGGCATCCCATGCTGCAGATGGCATCATTGGTCGTATAGCCTCACATAACCAACCCTTTTCCATAGCACGTCCTAGCCTTGGCCCCAACCTTTTGCAAGATACATCCCAGTCCGGAGAAACCAATTTATATACCCCCATGGCACATCATCACCATTCCCAGGGACCCTCATGTCCACCTTAGTGCTTTGGTCTTTCATCCCTTGCTTACGCCCCCCCGGTCGCACCTCAGCCATATTACCACCCACAGACTGCACCAGCTCCTGTATCTTCTCAAGCCCAACCTGCTTATTACTCGCCACAGGAAGCCCCTGTGGCAAACCCACAACCCGTTCCATAGACATATCAGCAACCCCCACAAGGTTCAGCACCTGTGCTGCCTCCACCTACTTATTATCCACAACAGCCTGCTCCCGCACCTACACAACCCCATAACCCACCTGCTGCCTAAGGGCAAGTGTATGCCCAATAGAATCTGCAGTAGAACCAAAATAACCAGTGCCAACAGGGCCAGCAAAACCACGGCAAAGGCCATAACTGTGGGAACAACCCCCCTCCAAACCAAGGTGGTCAACCTCTTAATCCCCCAAATAACAATAATGGGGCACCTGCCCACTAGAACCCTGACCCACCACCCAAAGAAGCCAAAAATACTAATTTGCGAACAAGCCATCCTTGTTCTATTTGCGGGGTCTATGGCCACTACACACACGCTTTCCCACATTTGGAGCGGGCTCGACAACTTTGGACCGATGACGCCCACCACCAAGGGCACGCGGCTCCTCAGGCGCTGCCCAACCCCCCACCACCTCAGTATCAACCCTTGGTGCTACAAAACCCTTTACCGACTCAGCCGTTGGCTCCCCCTCAAGGAACCGCGCCTCCCCAACAGCAAATCACTTATGCCGCTCCTGATCAACCCATGATCGACTCAGGTACCCATCACCTGCTAATGATGTCATCCACCGATGTCAACCTCCAAACCCGTTGGAACCAATATGGCTCCACCCCTGAAGCCCCTCTCACCGACAAAAACACTAACACTCATCCCACTGATCAGTCGTTACGTATACCTCCAGCTCCACTAGATGGTGCCTCCATCACCTTGCTTCCCACTTCGCCGCATCAACAATAACCCCAATGCTCGCACTGCGTCTAATTACAACATTGTAGATGACTTATCCCAGTCTCTCGCAGCCATGTTTGCATTAGAAGTTCTAAAAAAATGTCCTTCATAGCGCAAGACTTTGCTCTCCACCATTGGTGCTATTGACCCAAATGATTCACGACTGATGGCCTTCGATTTGGACCAATCCGAAACACACCTGCCTTCCACTTTAGCATTCCAAGATTCTATTTCCGTTAGGAATCTTGTCATCCATTGGTGCATTATCGATGAAGGTGCCTCTACGTGCGTTATGTCCACATTCATTTGGAAGAAGCTGGGATCCCCTACTCTCTAGTAGTCCACCACTACGTTGCGAGCCTATGACGACCATTCGGCTCAACCCCAAGGTCTCTTAGCTAATGTCCTCGTCCAGTTGGCTGGAAAAACAGTGCTCATTGACATAGAGGTCATCAATGCCCAACTTGAATATAACCTCTTACTTGGCCGCAGTTACATGTATGCCATGCGGGCGGTTGCCTCATCCATTTTTTGTACCATGATGTTCCCCCATGACGGACACGTGGTCAAGGTCGATCAACTCACCTATTACGATCCCAATGCTCCTGCTGCACCCAAAAATGTTATCCCCATGGTTGAGCAACCTGTTTGTGGTGCAACTACCTCGTTGGTTTCCTTCGTGGGACCCAGAGTTTACTCGGATATGTCGATGACCTCAACATTCCAATCCATTCCACCCCCGTCACTAGCGACCGAAATATTTGACCTATGTACCCTTTCCCACAATGCACAAACACCCAACAATCAACCGCCCTTGTTACCCAAACCACCATTGCTACCTAGTCATATTGGTGTTACACCCATCCACACAATCCCCTTTCTATTCCCTCCCTTAGGAGTAGTAAGCGCCTCGGTTATGGATACTCTCAGCCTCCCCAGGCTGACCTTAGGAATACCCGTGTGGTATATTTCTCCTCCCGTTCACCCGCCGAGACCAAATGTCATCCTACAACCGGTGCAACCCATCGCCACTACGAGTCAACCACCCCCTGGTGTCTCTACTCCTTCCTCATCCACCAATCCATCCCCTCTTATCAAGCACACTAGGGGCAGAGGCCCACAACCATACATTGCTGTACCCCCGCCCAAAACATTTAAAAACCCTCCCATGTTTCGTGATCCTCCTAAATGCTCGTTGTGTGATGAGTTAGGCCATCCTACCCATCAATGTCCACAATTACCTGCATTACAAGAGCACATGCAAATGCTTGATGACGACCCCAACATCCTGGTTGTCCAACTCGATCTAGCCCCTAAGCCTTGTGATAAATCACTGCGTACCAACCACCCTTGTGCAATATGTGGTATTTACAGCCATTACTCACATCATTGTCCCGATCTCCTATATTATAGAGCAGCTCTCTACGAGATGAATAATTTGGACATTGAGACGGTGCCCCCCACAATTGAGGAGATCCACCCCCTAGTATCACCCTCATCCGGTGAGATTAATACCATCTATATGATCTCTTCTACTACCACTCCCTCGTCAACGGATTTGACAACTCAAAGTTTCCGCAATGATGAGGAGATTCTAGAGGCTCTCACTGGCCCGGATTACCCCTGGGAAGATATGCACCATCATTCCTACTTCCTCCCAGAAGAGTCCTCCTCCACCACAACCACCCAATTTGCGGTTGAGTCCAAAGATTTCCTCCCCACCAAAGTCGACTCGTTTAAGGATCCCATTCCCACTCGTGATGCCTTTGAGGAAGGTAACATGGCCAACATCTCACCCGTCATCCACATCGATATCTCTGACCCACCCGGTGCTCTTGAAATCATTACATTAGGAGCCTCCTGCAGTGAGTATGAGATCGGAGAGTACAAAAAACTTTTCCAAGAGTTCCTTGATGTCTTTGCTTGGTCCTATACCGAAATGCCTGGTCTTGACCTCGCTATTATAGAACACCTAAAAGTCCAAGCCATCATAGACCTTCTTGCTCCTCGCACGCTCCGGAAGCTCCAGAGTCTGCAGGGGAGATCTAATTTCCTTCGTCGCTTCGTTCCCCATTATGCCACCACAGTTCATGGTTTATTACGCCTGCTTCGTACCCATATACCCTTTGTTTGGGATGACCAGGCGCAAGCTGCATTCGAAGCCATTAAGAAATCTCTCGCACAAGCCCCTTTGATCTCCCCTCTGAATTTCTCTCAGGACTTCATCCTTTACGTCTCAGCATCCGAGCATGCCGTGTCCGGAGTCCTTGTCCAAGAAGATGCTGCCCGCCAGGAGCACATCATTTATTACGTCAGCCAAACCTTGTCTGGACCACCACTATGTTACTCGTATGAGGAGAGACTAGCCCTTGCCGTAGTCTTTTTCGTCCAAAAATTGCGACATTACATTTTACTCAGTCATACCACAGTTGTCGCCGACTCCAACCCCATGGTCTATCTCTTGAATCGGCGCCTCCTACAAGGTCGCGTTGCTAAATGGGTAAGTATCCTTCAAGAATATGACCTCACTTTCCCAACCCCTAAGAGCACTAAAGCCCTTGCGCTTGCCCAGCTCATCACCGATCTCCCATCCCTTTCGCCATCCCCACAAATCTCTGATGAGTTACCCGACAATCACTTGTTCACCATCTCGTCTGATGACCCATGGTACGGTGATATTTTGTTATACCTTCGAACACAGAAGTTTCGACCCAACATAAATTGTGATGGACCCCATTGTATCCATCACCAGGCCTCTCGATATCTCCTCTTGGGCGATGTCCTTTACCGGCGAGGGGTTGACACGATTCTCTGTCGTTGTCTTACACACGAGGAAGCCGAACAAGCCCTCAATGACTGTCATAGGGTGCCTGCGGTGGACATTTCTTTTGTATGGCCAACACCCAAAAGGTCATTCGCGCTGGATACTTCTGGCCCACACTCTTTACCGACTACATCACAGCGGTCAAACATTGCCATAATTGCCAACTTTTTGCCCCTAAGGCTTGGACACCACCCGCTCCGTTTCACCTAGTCATCACTGTTGGTCCCTTTTGTAAATGGGCCATCAACTTCATGGAATGTAAACCCTCATCCGCCAACGGCCATAAGTACATCATTGTCGCCATTGACGACTTCACCAAATGGGCTGAAGCCATTCCCACCTTCAATTGTAAAGCTGACACCGCTGCTCGTTTCTTTTTTAACCATGTTATCACACGATTCGGGGTCCCCAAACAGCTAGGCTCAGACCATGGTTCACATTTTGAAGATTCCATTTGGCATGAGTTATCCACCCTACTGAAGTTCGAACATCAGTATTCCTCTGCTTACTACCCCCAAGGGAACAACCAAGTAGAGGCCATTAACAAAATTTTAAAAACCATCCTCCAATGCACTGTTGACTAGCATAAGTCCAATTGGCATCACATGCTTTTCCTTGCATTATGGGCTTACCATACATCAACCAAGACTGCCACTGGTTTTACCCCATTTCATTTAGTTCACGGTGTAGAGTCTTTCTTCCCCATCGAGTGTCAGATACCTGCCTTACACATCGCCGTCGAGCTTCTTCTAGACATTTCCCCACTCAAGCAATGTCTGCTATCACTAGAACAAGCTGATGAAGACCGTCGTGCCACCCTCCAGACCATTGAAGCTGCCAAGAATTGCTCCAAAGCTGGTTATGACAAACATGTCCATCTTCGAACTTTCTGTGAAGGGTACCTCGTCCTCGCCTATGACCAAGCCCACGAGAAGACCGGTAAAGGAAAGTTTGAATCCATGTGGCAAGGCCCTTACATCATGCAGACTTGCCTCAGAAACGGGGCATACATTTTAATTGACTCAGAAGGTCACCCTTTGCGCAACCTCCGTAATGGGTTGTATCTTAAACGCTTTTATCCTTAAAACAAACCCGCGGCCCCATTGGTTCGTATTGTACAGTTTGCTTTCTTTTTGTTTTTCACCTTTTTTAGCGCAACCTTACATTCATCATTTTTTGCATGATCACACATAGACCATCTTCCACCTCATTACATTGGCTTCGCTGATGGAGTAAGCCGTTGGTCTCCAAACCTGGCTTCTCCAGCATGGGTCTTATATTCCCCTTCACATGAGTTGATTCACCTTGACGGAATGTGTATAGGTGATGCTACCAATAACCAGGTGGAGTATGATGCTGTGGCCGGTCTCCAAACCGCTGCCCTTTAGATGGGCATATGTCACCTTCATGTGTTCCTTAACTCCCAGCTACTTGTCTCCTAGCTCAACAACCGCTACCAGGTGCATGATCCCTGCCTCTTTAGAAAATTCCTGCACACAAAACAACTCAACCGACAATTTGAATCCATAACATTCACCCATGTCCCAAGATCTCAGAATAGTGTCGCAGATCAAATGGCTAACAATATCCTAGATTGGCATATCAATCACACCATGTAAAACATCCATCATGCATCATCATCCCATATCATCTCATAAAAAATCTACACAAAAACCCAAAAAGATTGCATTTACAACAAGGGGCATCCACGTGCTTATCATCACATAAATATTTGCATCCATGTGAAATAACATAAACACATTACTATACAAGGGCATCCACGTGGCTATCCTACATACATAATTTTGCATCCGTGTGCAATACATCACATAAAATACACAAGGGGCATCCACGTGCCCATCATCCTACACTACTTGCATCCACGTGCAGTACAAACATATAACAAACCATAAGCACCTCCACGTGCATACACTAAATCATCATTGCAAAAGGGTACATCCATGTGCATATATATATATATCAAAAAATAAATGTCAATGTGCTACGCATGTCCTAAGTACCTCCGTACTTAGCTATGCAAAAAATATGTATACATCCATAAGCCTCATAAAATACATGCCGTAGCTACAAAATCGGGGGGGAGTCCTCTGTAATCCCTACTGAGAGTCATACCCTCCGTCACTGCCTACATCAGCTGCCTCTGAGTCCTCACCCCGCTCCTCCTTCGGCAGCTCCTCATCCCATGCAAGCTCCTGTGCCTAACCCCTATCCGCCAAAATGGCCACCCGGATCGCGATCGATCAGAAATCCCATGGCGCCCCTAGACAGTCCTGAATCACCTCCAGATCCAAGTCCCGCCACCCATCATCAGTCACTCCAACCAGCAAACGATCGAGAAGCATCCATACAGAATCCAGAGCCCCCTTAGCGTCCCGTCGATGCACTCTCTCCGGCCCGACAAGGCTGGTATCGCCACATGCCCCCTGCGATCTACATGTCTTGGTGGTGGTCTCGGGCCAACATTTGCAGATCATACATCAGTCAGTAACAACATATCAATATCTCAAACCTATCATACACAAAACCTGACATCAACAACAATCAAGCAAATCAATACATACCATATGGTCCCCACCTGCCCTGGCGGCCGTGGTGCCTCTGGATCCCCTGTGTAGTCCATCTCTCTGTATGGATAATCATACAGCATCAGCGGCATCTGCAACCACTGTAGGTAGAGCTCCTGGGTAAAGTACCGGCTAACCTCACCGCCACCCTATCGTTGCATCATATCTCCCCACCACACCATGCACGTCTCCATAGGTCCTGCTACCCTGATCGACACCCGTGGCCACAGTGTAGGTACCCTCTCCATGAAGAAGGCACACAAAAAGGATCCATAGCAGAATCCCTTGCCAGATTCCTTCACCTAGGTCAGCTGCCACTGAACACAAGTGAGGAACATCTAGCCCAAGGGATAATATACGCCATCCAACACCCGCTCCACTAGCTGCATCTGGCCCCCTGATACCTGCTCGGGCGACTGGGACCCCAAAACTCAAACCACGCATGCTGCGATCACCTGTACTGATGGCTCCTGCAGGTCCACAATCCGGAGTGCATTCCTCTGCACTCTAGCCTCTGGACCGAAGTACTGCTCCAACATATCCTCAATATCCACGTTTGCGGATACTCGTGGCTGCATATCAGCCACCCTACCCAGACAGGGAAACCCTGTCAAGAAATATACATATGCAAGGGTGAGATCCACCCTCTCTCCCTGCACCCTGAACACATGTATGATAGGCTCCCAAAAGCTCACTAACCTGTTCAGCAGTAGCGCTGTTGAATGCATCATAGGCACCTATGCGAACTTCAACAGCCCACACAACCCCAAAGCAGACCGCACATGTCGATCCCTCTGGATGACATCCACTATGTCATCCGGTACCTCCTGCTCTCGCCACAGCACTAACGACATCCTGTCAATCACACAATGCACACTTGTAAGACCCATGTCAAGGAAATAACCCCCCCAAGAATACCCTAAAGCTCGATCCCAATCGTGGCTTTAGGGCCCCTTGCCGCGGTCTCAGACCACGGCTATGAGGGCTACAGTCGCGGTCCAGGACCATGCTTATAGGATCTGAACTCGCAGTCCCTAACCGCGAGTCCATCCTCCGGACTCGAGAACCAGGACCGCGTATTCCGATCCAAAACTCGTGTCCCCTGACTGCGTGATTAGACCCGAAACCCACGGTCCCCGACCGTGGCTCCACCCCACAAACCCACGGTCCACCCCACGTGGACCATACAAAAAACACCCTGGGACCCACTACCCCCCCGAACCCAATGAAAAATGCAGGTATGAGTTTATCGGAATACCTGCTGCAACTCCCAGATCTGAAAACGGTCAGTCAGATCGTCCAGAAACACCAACTCAGCTCTGGTCCACTCTGATCTCTAGTCAAAGTCAACAAGTCCAAATGACACTTGTCATGTTGGACCCACTTACTATTTATAGTCCATTGACTTTTTCTTTTTTTGGCCATTCTGAACCCATACAGAGTCCATTTTTCGAACCGTTTCCACCACTAGAATCAGCACGACGAGACCGTCATGATGGTCAACTCGTTTTCTTAGTTTTTTGGTGTCATTTTTTGAGCATTTTTCTAGACACCACTAGTCACCTTGGTTTGCGTGCCACTTCAGCTGCTCTCCATTTTTGATATATTTTATATCATCGTATTCATTTTTCTGAGCCCGTGATGATGCTTGAGATCATTTCTCACTCTCACCCCCATATTTTGTGGGTATTTTTTCCAAAACGCCCCCCATCACCTCGGTTTGCATGCCACGTCAGCCGTTATCCGTCTTTGACACTTTTTATATCGTCGGATCCAGTTTTTCGAGCTCGTGATGATGCTTGAGATCATTTCTCACTCTCACCAGGTACAATTTCCACATTATGTCTGGACACCTTGCTGCCTCGGTTTGTGCACCACATCGACTGCCATCGGATTGTTCCACATTTTTACATGAGCCATTCACTCCTTTCATACTACAATTATTTCGTTATTTTGCCACCATTCATTATCTCGCAAGGAGGCCCACTAGTGTTCCCCCCTACCCTCGTTCTTGGTCATCATCAATGTTCCTTGATTGAACACTTCCTCCTTGCCTGACCATTCCTTTTGTGCGGTATAATTTTATCCCTTTTTTGGGCCGGACAAGTCCTTTATGAAAAAGGCACTTAGGGAGTTTCTATTAAGCTCTTTTCTGACTCCTAAAACAATGAAAAGATCACCGAGAAATATTGCTTCCTTTCATGCTCGTTAAAGTACCTGAAAGGGCATCTATCTGGTATAAGTTTAACCCTTTTCCGGACCTGGTAGACTAATTACGAAAAATGAATACTCTAGTCACACCGGCTAGAATAATTCTTCATTGCATCCTTTTATGCTTCTTTGGGCCTTGGAGACTAACACACGAAAAAGAAACCCCCTGGAGTCTTCGTATCGATTTCAGACTCTCTAAAATTGAAAGCAACCATGAGCATGAACTGTCCCGGGCTCATACAAATCCACATGACTGTACCATTCCATTATTTCAGAGTCTTCTTATTGCTTTCAGACTCCTTAAAATTGAAAGCAATCCCGAGCATGAACTATCCTGGCTCGTATAAATCCAAACAAGAGTACCATTTTGAACACACTTCTTCTCATTCCTTAACCCATGAAGAAGTCCCCCCCTGCCTCTTTGCACTATGATCGATCATCTCAGCAGCACCCCCAATCAGGTCACCTTTGTTCAGAGTATTCTGCAGTCTCCTGCCATCTTACACCAACTTGAGTATCACTCATCCCAATCACTATCCTTGATCCATTACAGCTATGATCCCTTTCCCAGCAATCAGTTTCATATGCTGCCCGATCATCCCCCGTCATCATACTCTTAACAAAGGAAGTTTGAGTCCACCCACTCTACTTGCCCAGTTATCCCCCACAGTATGTCAGTCCTATCATCAGTACTCTCACACTTCAGTTCTCCACCTCGTGCTCCTATCAAGGAAACATCATTGCCTTGCTAGTTGCAGGTCTCCCTCTGTCGACGACGGCCCCTCTATTCCAGAGGATAGACCCAGAGGTCCCTGTGCCTTGGACTCATCACCATTTGTGGTGAGTTCCTACGGACCATTTTGAGAGGAGTCATCATTGCCTCTTCGAGTGGTTGCTTCTCACATGCTCGACTTCAACACCTTGATCGCATCATTGAGAATCGCGTAGGGTATATATCCCTTCACTTATTGGTCGAAGACCCCGGATTTCCCCTGACTCTAGCACATTGGTGAGTCCCCTCGGAACGCCCAGTTATATGTTCCCGTGGACGTCCAGTTTGCGTAGGCAATTGTATTCGAAATCCATCCAGTTATATGCTTCCTTGAGTACCCAGTTCCGTTCTAGTTCAGTGTACCATTGAGGGTATGACTCCCCGTCACTATGATCCAGCAGCTCATCAGTTCCTCTGGTACCACACTCAACATCACTGTTTTTATTCCAATGTATCATTTCTTCATCTCAGACATGGTCATCCCAGCAGTATGTCCCAGATTTGTGTCCCCTCTGGACCCTTATGATGTACACAGTGGTTCTCCATGTATCCTTCAGGCCCCCATTTCTGGGCCTTATTGTTATTTTTTATATATATCTAGATACGAGCATGGGTATGCCCGCCTCGTCCATATATTGAGATTCTTCCTCATTTGAGGCCATGTATATTTCAGGTCCCCATTTTTTGGACCCCCTTGTTATTGTTCTATATCTTGATACGAGCATGGGAATGCCTTCCTCGTCCATATGTTCAGATTATTCCTCATTCATTATTGAGGTCATGTACTTTCAGTTTTTGCAGTTTGTTCGGGACCATTGTTCTAGGCTCTAGTTCATTTCTTCTCCTCTCCACATCCCAGGAAAACCATAAAAAACTTATGATGTCTATCGGCCATATGATGAGCTCCTGCCCTCACACATCAGGGGGCAATCTGTTAACACCCAAAAAGTGCTCACTACCTCATCTCCCTCATTACATGACTCATTTGTCCATATTTCCTACCATATTTGCCTCCAAAACCTTAAAAACCCATTAAAAAGCCTCCAAAAGGCCAAAAAACCATTAAAAAGCCTCCAAACGGCCAAAACCCCCCTTTTTTCCCCCAAAATAATGTAAATTCCTCCAAAAATAGCAATACCCTCTAAAAAGGGAATAAAAAATACAAAAAAGAGGAAAAAGAGGGAAAAAAGGAAGCAAAAACCCTATACAGCTGACCTAAACTATATGGTGCCCAAAACCATGGGTCAGCACTCCACCACTAAAAATCTATAAATAGGTGATGGAGGCTCTCCATTTTTCATCCACAATCATCCATATCCTTACTCTGCCAAAATCACTCCTGAAAACCTAGCTCACCCTTTTGAGCTATTTTCACATTTGAGTGCCCCTTTGGCCCATTTCCAAAACCCTTTGGAGAAGGAGAAAGGAACAACACTGGATCTTGGAAGCAACCATCTTGGATTGCTACAAAGGCTCCGCTAACCTCTACACCTGAGGTAACTTTTAATACAAAAAAGAGAAATCTTTACCACATTTTCATGTTTTATTATTTATGTTAATGCTCATGCTAGGTTAAATTTCATACTGTTTTACTGTTTTCATTTACAGTTTATTGAACTACTACTAAGGAGGCCCTTCTCCTTAGTAGGTGCTCATTTGCACAAGCTAGGGTGAAAACCTTAGCTACATGAGCAATACTCATTTTTATGTGAAGTAGTATGGACTGTAAAGCAAATTACTGATGGTAATGCCAAGAAAGGACAATTGGCAAAAACCCTTCAGAGTTGCGCATTAGACTGGTTCATGAAGTTTGTGTAGGTTCCCGTAGGCACTCCAGAAAAGAAGCTGGATGAAGTTCGAGCAGGATTGATTGTAGAATTTAGAAAACCCAAATCTGAATCGCAGTATATTACAGAACTAAAAGAGATTAAACAGTACCCTAATGAAACTGTGTGGGATTTTGACGAGCGGTTCAAGACACTGACGGAAAGAGTTAGCTTCGACATGAGCAATGTCCAACACAAAGAATGTTTCATCGCGGCATTGCTCCCTCACATTCGACTACCGATGATGCAACATAACATTACAACACCGAGTGAAGCTCTAGAAATTGCGATGCGGTTGGAAGCTTCGCCAATTGGTGAGAATGCCGCAGGTATGTCGCAGATTCAGACACAGCTGGAAAACTTGACAATACAGCTGCAAGACCTTAAGAAGGGTAAGGAACAACGTGAAGAAATATGGTGTACGTGATGTCGTGGAGAGGGGCATACTAAGGATAATTTCCCATACTTCCGCAATTATCTAGTTTTAGGAGCACCGAATCCATTGAGCGGCGGTGGTATGCCATTGTGCCACATCTATCATTTATATGGGCACCGCCATGAGGAGTGTCAATACATGTAGAAGATGGTCGACGAAATTGATGAATCTGTATTGTACCTTCTGCAAGTCCATGGGACATGAAGACAAGGACTGTTAGGTGTATGGGATACTTCATGAACGAATGTATGATGCATTCTATGTGAAGGACGACCAACGGGCCATACAACAACCGCAACCACAGCCACAGGTAACCCAACCGCTACCTCAACTGCAGGTGCAGTTTGTACCGGAATAGCAACCACAATAGTTTATGCCACAATATGCTCCAATGCAAATGGCTCCACATCAGCCATAGTACATTCAACGGCCACAGTATGTACAGCACGGGCAGTGTGTGCAACTGCAACTGAATCCCATGAAACAATAGTTCAATCAACCGCAATACAAGCAGCAAGGGGGATTCTGTGGTAGATTCCGTGAAGGACACGGTAGAGGCTTTGGTCGTGGAGGAGGACGAGAAGGTTGCGGACCTGTCCAGTGTTATAATTGCAGAATGTTGGGACACTACCAGCAATATTTCCCACAATTGCAGACACAATGTACGTTTTGTTTTGTTACTGATCACATTGTTGAAAACTGTCCACAGTTGATTGTGAGATGGAAAGTGGGGAATGTTTAGCAGTTGCAGAACTAGAATCAAGTGCAGCAACCAGTGCAAAATCAAGTGCAGCAACCGCCGCAGAACCAAAACCAGCGTCTGAATCAAAACGCCAACTAGAATGTGAACCAACCTAGGAATTTGCCACTGAATCAGACTCAGGGTGCAACTATCACGACAATTTTTGTGGAGCCAAGGACACAAGATGATGCTATCGCAATTATCACTTGTGGAGGTGCGACAACAGGAGAAGATGGTCCACATCCACTCATCCGGTTGGCAGGGTAGAAGACGGTGGCATTTGACATTGAACCCAAGCGTGATTCATTTTTTCAAGCGCGTCGAGCGATGGACAAAGATTGCGTTAAGGCAATTATTTGTGACATGCCCCCTGTGTTTGATTCCACTTTAGAAGCAGGTCCATCACTGCAGTCTGGCACCTTACATAATTTTTTTGAAAGTTCTTTATCGCTGGAAAGGGATCTTGATGCTCTTGCCGAGATTGAGGGGCTATTGCAGCGACCAGCCAGGGGACGATGAGAGTCCATAGTAAACTCCTTATAGAGGTTGAAGACAGGTAAGGAGATGTGCATGAAAATTCAAATTGGAGACTATGAGGTTGATTCAGTTATTCTAGATCTTGGTTTAGATGTCAAAATCCTAACCAAGTAGTCCTAGCAGAAAACAGGGATTCCAACGCTGAGCTGGTCTCCCGTACAACTCCATCTGGCCAATCAGGCTAAGGTGACACCAATTAGGAGAGTTCCATTCCTAGTTGTGGACAGTGAGGGAATGAAGACATACGCTGATTTCAATGTTATCGAAGTAGTTGAAGGGGGAAGATCCTATCCCGCATTGCTGGGAATTGGATGGGATAAAGATAGTGCAACAATAATCAACTTTAAGAAGCGGATGATGACTTTCAAAAACCGCGACTTGAGAGTCATAGCTCTGTTGGATCTGGCTAAAGGACGCAGGTATATTGAACCGGTAAAAGAAGAAGTTCCCAGCGGATGGGACCATGGATACCATATTTCAGAAGATTATATTCATCCGACTGCCGACAGTGAGCTTGGGTGGCGCAGCTGCAGCTCTGTGTCTTCCGAATTTGATGACGCTCTGTGGAATTGGAAAAATCGCTTGCATGAGGTGTCACTTCGCAAGTGTGGGTTAGTCATGCAGTCATTATGCTATGTTGCGACTGAAACTGTTGCACTGCCAGTATATGAAGGGCTTCCCGGACTGTCTTATTTTCTCGCAGCATTCGAGGAAAAGGTCTTAGAACCACAATGATTGTTGGCATTGGAGGAAGCGCTAAAGGAAGCTCCAGCACGTTGGTGGGAGACACATAAGAATTTGATTGATGGGTGGTCGCAGTGCCGAAAATTGATGATGGTTCTCTTTGTCAACACCGAAGTTTACCACACAGGGAAATATGATGGACAGAACAACCTTGGCAGTCATTTGATGCAATGTCAGATGTTGTGGGCATCGCGACTAAGGTATTAGTGGCTCCATGCCTTTGTCCATACTTTAGACGATATGCCACGATCATGGTATACTGTAGCTGAATTACGAGGGGATATTACCACTTGGTTGGAGTTGACCGTTTGTTTTACTCATACTTTTAGCTTCGCGGATGCCAACCTGGATGTCCATAATGCTTTGCAGCTCATCTGTGACGTGGTTCTGAAGGTTGCTCTAGTGGCATATCCTGCGGATCCACATACACACTGTAGGATGCATTCAATGATGGAATGTTATAATATCACTGGTGGGCCACAAGATGGTGATGATCCGTGGAATGTCAATATTCCGGAATCTGAAGGAAGTTGTGATGTTGTCGCACCTAATGCCCCGATTGATCCGATCAATCAGCCGCTGAAGCTCCGACAAGTCAACATTGGCACAGAGGCAAGTCCAAAGTTCGCAAATGTTGGGGACCATTGGGATGACGAGATGATGGGGAAGGTCACAGACCTGGTGCATGAGTTCCAAGACTTGTTCCCCATGAAGTTTTATGAGATGAAGGGAATCCTGGGGGATTTGGGGGAGATGAAGATCCCATTGAAACCAGATGCAAAACCGATAAGGCAGGGACCATATCGACTAAGTCTGCACCCTAAGGTGTTGATGTATATGTAACTTCGGAATATATTTCATCTGTGTATTTTATATATATTTATTGTACCCTTATAAGAGATGTGTCATTCCTCTATAAGGAAGTGTCGTCATGTGGATTGACAAGTGTCGCAAGTGTGTGTACTTGCTGATGGGTTATTAGACCACCATGTGGGGTAGGCCTTGAATTATATATATTATAGTGTGGATGTACCTAGCTAGACAAGTCGACCCCATAAGGTCATTGGGAAAAAAGGTTAGTAGAAATAGAGATCAGAGATCTCTATTTTACTCATTCGGAAAAGTAACTCACTCTCACTCAGAAAGTGCCGCACTAGTGAGGAGGAGGATCATCTGCTACTAGGAGACTATCTCAGTGTATTTTGGTTGTACTTTGGTTGAGCCATTGCTCTCTCTATCCCTGAGGAAGTTGTGGGGTTTTTCACCTTAGGGTTTTCCCCACGGAAACTCTGTGTCTCTTGTCTCTCATGCTTTTGATTCTTGTGATGCTTGTCATGCTTATTGTGATTGTCATGCATTCATATACTGTATATGTTATTATCTCAGTAAAGATCCTAGAGTATTGTGAATGAATGCTCAAAATTTAACATGGTATCAGAGCTAACTTGAGAAGAAGACATTTTGTAGTGATGGAAACTTGAGTTTCTTGTTTATTGGGTTTCTCTCCACCGATTTTTGAAAATCAGTATAGTAGATTGACTCTACTCATCAAGGCGCATCTATCTGTCTAGTCAAAATTCAATTCCGAGCATTTTCAGATTTGGCCCTAAAAATTAGGGTTTCAACAAAAAATAGGAATTTCTGAAATCTGAAGACATAGCTGGAAGCTCCTTGCAAAAATCGAAGTTTAGAGCTTTGGATCGAGATTTTTGGCTGGGTGGATCTCCAGGAAACTCAAACCCTAATTTAGGGCTCTCCCTAATGAACTCGAGAGGACAAAAAGGTAAATCTGAAGGGTAAAGCTTTGCTGATCTCAATTTCTGAATACACCAGGCTGATCAGCTCATCAAGGCGCATCTTTCTATCCTTTCAGAAAATTGAAATTCACATTTTGAATTTTTAGGGTTTTTTCAACAAACCCTAATCCGGGACCAGATCCAATTTTCATCATTTCAAGTGGTAAGATCTAAATCTTTTCTATTTCCATTTGAAGTACTCTTTAAAATGTCTCACCACACCAAGCTTGAGGAAAATGTCTCACACCAAGCTTGAAGGAGCTGATAACTTCTGAGCTTGGAAGTATAGGATTGGGTTAATCCTGGAAGAGAATGAGATGGACTCATATGTGAAAGAAGACATCCCTATCCCAGAGGATGAAGAGGCCAAGGTATTGCATAAGAAGAACTTGGTCAAGGCAAAGAGAATCATTGCTGATTCCATTAAAGATCATCTCATACCCCATGTGTTCTCTCTAAAGACACCCAAGGAGATGTTTGACTCTTTGACCAAGCTATTTGAAGGGAAGAACATAAATCAGAAGATGACCCTGCAGAACCAATTGAAAGGAGTAAAGTTTCAGAATGGAGAAACCATTCAATCTTATTTTTCAAGGGTCTCCTAGATCAAGGAACAACTAGAAGCAGTGGATGAAATGGTGGAGAATGGTGAAGTGGTGATGACCACTCTAAATGGTCTACCCCGGTCATGGGATTCCTTTATTCAAAGAATTTGTGCAAGGCAAAAGATATCTTGGAAATCATCCACTCAAATGTATGTGGTCCTATGTCATCCAATTCTCTAAGTGGGTATGTTTACTATGTCTCATTTGTTGATGAATTCTCCAGGAAGACATGGGTATACTTCTTGAAGAACAAAGATGAGGTGTTTGATAAGTTCAAGGAATTCAAAACCTTGATGGAGAATCAAACTGACAAGAAGATCAAAACATTCAGATCCGACAATGGTGGAGAATTCACCTCAGGTGACTTCAAGAAGATTTGTAGTGATTCAGGGATTAAGAGGGAGTTGACTGCTCCTTATAATCCTCAACAGAATGGAGTTGCAGAAAGGAAGAATAGAACTATCATGGAAGTAGCAAGGGCAATGCTGCATGACCAGGATCTACCTATGCATCTATGGGAAGAAACAGCTAAAACAGCTGTATATGTGCAGAACAGAAAACCCCACAAGATATTGGACAACAAGACACTAGAAGAGGTCTTTTCTGGTAAGAAACCTGAAGTCAGCCATCTCAGAATATTTGCTTGTCCAGTATACACTCATGTCCCAAAGGAAAAGAGGACTAAACTAGATCCTTCAGGAAAGAAGGGCATCTTTGTGGGTTACAGTGAGAGCTCGAAGGCTTACAGAATATACTTTCCAGGGTTCAAGAAGATTGATGTTAGCAGGGATGTAACATTTGATGAAAACTCAGCATTCATCAAATCAAGGAAGGCACCTATCGAAGTTTATGAAGAACCTAAAGAAACTAGATTTCAAGACATTACCATGACTGAAGCAGTTCCAGAAGTTGTTTGTGAGTTTGAAGATACACAAGAACCTGTAGATCCACCCCGTGAGGATAACTCTCACAAGAAGAAACCTGCATGGGCTAGAGAGATCATTCAAGATGCAGAAAGATCTGGCATTCCAGAAGAAGAACACAGAGCAAAGAAGAGAACCAGATCACATGCCAGCTATGTTGCTTTACTCTGTGACATTATGAACAAAGAGCCTTCCAGTTATGAAGAAGCAACGGAAAAGAAAGAATGGAAGGATGCCATGGTTGAGGAATACCAATCAATAATGAAGAATGATGTTTGGGATGTTGTCCCAAGACCTAAAGAGAAGTCTGTTGTGACTTCCAAATGGATCTACAAAAACAAGCATGCTGTAGATGGTAGTGTAGAGAAATACAAGGCAAGATTCGTAGCTCGTGGCTTCTCTCAGAAAGAGGGAATAAATTATGAACAAACTTTTGCACCTGTAGCCAGGTATACTTCCATCAGAATAGTACTTGCCCTAGCTACAACGATGAAATGGAAAATACACCAGATGGATTTCAAGACTACTTTCTTGAATGGTGTAGTTGAAGAGGAAGTATATGTAGAGCATCCACTCGGTTTTGAAATACATGATAGGGAGTCATATGTGTGCAGATTGAAGAAAGCCTTGTATGTCTTGAAACAAGCTCCCAAAACTTGGTATGGTAGGATGGACAGTTTCCAATCTAGTTTGGGCTTTACCAAGAGTAAAGTGGATTCCAACCTTTACTACAAGGTTGAGGAAGGGAATCTTGTGATTCTACTCCTGCATGTGGATGAATTATTTGTAACAGGAGATGACAGATTGATTGCAGATACGAAGAGGAAGCTTGCTGCTGAGTTCGATATGAAAATTTGGGAATGATGCATTATTTCCTAGGTATGGAGGTGTGGCAGAGTGTAGGTGGGATTTTCCTTGGTCAAGGGAAGTACACAGTAGATATCCTGAAGAGATTCGGGATGACGGATTGCAAGGCCATGGCCACACCTATGGCATAGAATCTAAAGCTTCTATGTGATGCTTCATCTGAGCCGGTTGATGTCTCTACGTATCGTCAGATGATTGGGTCCTTGATGTACCTGACGAACACGAGACCAGATATTTGCTTTGCAGTGAACACATTGAGTCAGTTCCTGATAGATCCGAGGAGTGTTCATCTGGTTGCTGTAAAGCATGTTCTGAGGTACCTGAAGGGTACAGTGGATTATGGGCTCAAGTATGAGGCGAATCAAAAGTTTAACCTGCAGGGTTATGTTGATTCAGATTGGGCTGGTAGTGCTGCAGATAGGAAGAGCACATCTGGGTGCTGCTTCAGTATGGGATCAGGTGTGATCTCTTGGTTTAGCAGGAAGTAGTCCTGCGTAGCACTGAGTACAGCTGAGGTAGAGTATGTTGCAGCCTGTTAAGCTAGTTGTGAGGCAGTATGGCTACGGAAGCTACTGTCTGAGTTATTTGATCTCCCGTTGGATGCTACTGGTATCTTCTGTGATAACCAGAGTTGTGTGAAGCTATCTGAGAACCCAGTGTTTCATGACAGGTCGAAACACATAGAGATCAAATATCACTATATCAGGGATATGGTGCAGAGAGGAGCCGTGAATCTCCTGTATGTTGCGACGGATGAGCAGATTGCAGATGTGCTGACGAAGCCACTAGCCAGGGTGAAGTTTGAGTACTTCAGAGAGAGGCTTGGCATTCTTCAGATCGAGGACACTTCGAGGAAGAAGTGATGGACACATTTGCTGAAGCCATTCCAATCATGTTGGAAGGAGGATCCTTCACATGGCTGTGGATGTAAGCGTTGGATGACGAGCATCAGGATGATGTTCTGGTTTCTGCTTGGATATGATCAATTGGATCATTTTTATATATATGTACGCATCATGTTGGATGCTGGATATGATCAGTTGGATCATTTTTTTATATGTATGTATGCATCATGTTGGATGCTGGATATGATCAGTTGGATCATTTTTATGTATGTATGTATGCATCATGTTGGATGCTTGAACCATGTATCTGTATATGTATCAGGTGGATACATTGTATGATCAGGTATATCATGTATATTGATACGTATCAGGTATGATCAGGTAGATCATGTTGATGGATACATTGTGTGGATCATGTATCTATGTATCAAGTGGATACACTATGTATGATGATATGTATCAGGTAGATACGTGGTGTGCATCAGATGGATGCATTGTATGATCAGGATGATCGTGGATGACGAGCTTCTCCAGATGACATGCAGTAGGATGTTGCAGTGATGATGATTAGGGTGATCATGTGTACATCGGGATGATGTATGATGAGTATTAGATGATACTTTGTGGCCGTGGATCAGGTTATGCATGTAAGCATGTAATTTGTGCCCTGGGAGATTTGTAGATGGTCTTTCGAGGTTTTGCCTATGGCATGTAATTCGTACCCTGGGACATCTGGAAAATGCTCTTTCGAGGTTTTGCTCGGGAGGACATATAATTTGTGCCCTGGGAGATCTGCAGATGGTCTTTCGAAGTTTTTCCTATGGCATGTAATTCGTGCCCTGGGATATCTGGCAGATGCTCTTTCGAGGTTTTGTCCTATGGCATGTAATTTGCTCCTGGGAGATCTGGACAGGATGAAAAAGGCCTCAGATGCTTCAGCCAGGTTTTTCCATGACCACATGTAATTTGCTCTTGGGAGATCTGGATAGGATGAAAAAGGCCTTAGATGCTTCAGCCAGGTTTTGTGGTGAGGTCACATGTAATGTGCTCCTGGGATATACTACAGGTAGAGATGTGTGCTCGTAATAGCCTGGGATGCTGCAGCCAGGTTTTGTGATGCACGTAATAAGTCCTGAGAATTCCACAGTATGGCCAGTGATGATGAAGACCTGCAGGTGGTGGGCCTACATCCAGTATGAAAAAGGACTGGCTCTGTAGAACTTCCTATGACGAGTAGAGTTAGCAGTGACGATGATGATGACGATGCATCGATGACGACGATCCCGAGAAGAAGACTTGTCTAGCAGAACTGTGTCAAGAAATACCTTCCTAGTTAAGAGGGAGTGTTGATGTATATGTAACTTCGAAATGTATTTCATCTGTGTATTTTATATATATTTATTGTACCCTTATAAGAGATGTGTCATTCCTTTATAAGGAAGTGTCGTCATGTGGATTGACAAGTGTCGCAAGTGTGTGTACTTGCCGATGGGTTATTAGACCACCATGTGGGGTCGACCCTGAATTATATATATTATAGTGTGGATGTACCTAGCTAGACAAGTCGACCCCATAAGGTCACTGGGAAAAAAGGTTAGTATAAATAGAGATCGGAGATCTCTATTTTACTCATTCAGAAAAGTAACTCACTCTCACTCAGAAAGTGGTGCACTAGTGAGGAGGAGGATCATCTGCTCTAAGGAGACTATCTCAGTGTATTTTGGTTGTACTTTGGTTGAGCCATTTCTCTCTCTATCTCTGAGGAAGTTGTGGGGTTTTCCACCTTAGGGTGTTCCCCACGGAAACTCTGTGTCTCTTGTCTCTCATGCGTTTGATTCTTGTGATGCTTGTCATGCTTATTGCGATTGTCATGCATTGATATACTGTATATGTTATTCTCTCAATAAGGATCCTAGAGTATTGTGAATTAATGCTCAAAATTTAACATTAGGAGAGGGTCAAAGTAGAACTTGATCGCGTGTTGGATGCTGGCATTATTGAACCGGTTGAGGAATCAGATTGGATTAGTCCTATGGTGGTGCAAGACAAGAAGATAGGTAAAGTGCGCATTTGTGTCGACTTGCGGAAGCTGAATGATATATGTCTGCATGATACATTTCCGACACCATTCACTGATGAGGTACTTGAAGGCGTGGGTGGCCAGGAGATGTATTCTTTCACCACTACTAGATTTGAACCCAAAATCCGATGAGAAAATCTGACAACATCCAACGAAAAGGACTGTGTCATTGGATTTCACCATCAAAATTATGAAATTTCATAATTTTTTCTTAAATTGATAGAATTTCACATCAGATATCAGACATCATATTGTTCCCGAGGATGTTGGATATATGACATCATATTATGCCCATGGATGTCGGATATTCGACGGGGCTATTGAAAATATCAAAATACATATATAAAAGATTTTGCAAATCTTCTTTTATCCAATGCAATTTCCATTTATGTTGAAAATATGTTGCATGGTTGTTTATAACTACGGAAACTTAGCACTTAGCAACTACTTGTAAATTGTAGAGTATTAATTAAATGAAAGAAGGAAAATCGTCGTCCAAAATAGTGACAATCTATGTAGGGACTCAGGAGTCGAAACTGATCGAAAGAGACATTGTGATTGTGACCGTTTGGATGCACAGGGATGATGAAATTGTTGTACACACTTATGATCGTTTGTATGTGCACCTCTTGATGAATTTGTTTGATTGTGACCGTTTGGAGGCACAAACATGATGAAATTGTTGTACTCACTTATGACCATTTGGATGTGCACACGACGTTGATGGGTTTGTTGTGATGAATAATATTTCATGGTAATTATGAACAAATCTGACCGCACCTCCGAACAGTCATATAGTTCCTTTCATATAGTATGGTCCGATATCACACTAGTAGTGCCTCCCAATTCCCAATGGTCATGTTCTCTCTTTTAGTCCACTATCCATCAAAATCAACAACACTCATACGGAACAGACGTCTCTTTCAATCCATTGATATTTTGTGGCCTACTTTTTCATCTATTTTTATATGTTAGAATATTAGGTTTTATACACACACATTTGCATACATATTATATTAATAAATAAATAATAATACATAAATACTAAAAAAATAAATATAAATACAAAACAAAAACATAAAACAATAATAAACGAAACTAACCTCCCTCAAAATATAGAACTTACCTCCCTCCAAGCCTGCGTGAACACATTTCACTTACCTCGTGACCCTACAAGAATGTCCAATACTAGAGGTCACGGAGGCCATCACTGAGGAGGTCATAGAGGTCACCGAGGCAGTCGCAGAGGAGGTTTAGGCAGTTGGGGAGTAGGTTGAGGAGGTCATACGAGAGGTTGAGGAGGTCGCAAAGGAGTTCGAGGGTTCCATTTGCACAAATAACCTAGGTGTTAGCTCTCCAAGAAACTACTTAGTGGTTATGACTAAGTATGCTTGGTAACTTAAGAATTCAATACCCTTTTCAGTAAACGGATCGATGGGATGCCACAATAGCTCAATGGAAAAGTTGCTTATCAAATAGTTAAATGAACCAGTGCTCTTAGAAACTGTAAATCAGATGATAAAATATAGAAATGAAATGTAGAATATTGCTAAGACAACCGAGTATATTAATCATGCAGGGTTTATGCAACCAAATACATGCATAACATAGGGTCATACACAGCAGTAGGAAGTTCCTCAATTCAAATCATGAGCACAGGCTAAGCTAATTTGAATAGAGTGCAGAATAATGATGGATGAAAATATCTGATAACAACAACAAGAGAAAACTGTGATTTTTATTATAATAAGCATCCAAAACATATGGCTAAGTCTCTCCAAGCTCGAACCATTGAATCGTCTTAGTTTTCAGGCTTTATAGCCTTTACAAAGCAGTTCCCAGATCCTAAAAGCATGGATCTGTTTAATTAACTAAAACACTAACTGATAGTAAAAAGCAAAAGATAGGGACTAATCCCTAAAATCAAGGAAATTCTGATATGGAGATCTCCTTTCAAAAGCTAATGCCCAACTGATTCAAAACTCGCTCAAAACCCTTGAGATATTGATAAAATAATTTATAATCCATTCAGCGAACAAAACTGAGATCTGGGCGAAATTAGAGAAAATTGGCAAAAACAGGCTTTCGGCAGTTAACTCTTCTGCTGATTTCGTGCCTTAGCCGCCGGAAGTCAGACCTTTCGGCAGCTAATGAGCTCTGTGGGGCTCGCCTAAGCTGCCGAAAGCTGTAACTGTTTCAAAAATTAAAACCCAAAACACTGCTTTCTGCTGATTTCGTGCCTTAGCCGCCGGAAGTCAGACCTTTCGGCAGCTAATGAGCTCTGTGGGGCTCGCCTAAGCTGCCGAAACCTGTAGGATTCCTGAAAAAATTGCCTTTGAAAAAATCGATTTTCTCAACCGTCCGATGTCCGTTTTGCATGTTCGAATAGTCCATTTTGATCTACAGATCATAAGCTATCCATTGGTGCTTCCATATCTGAATTTGGAGTTCGGGAAGGCTGTCTAAATGGCCCCGCAAGATCACGTGATTTCAGCAGAAAATTCCTCCGAATTATCACTTGACTTGTCTTTATTAATGGTTCAATCTGTGAACGAACATGCAAAACAGAGAATTGACAACTGCTGATCAAATCATAAACTCGAGACTCATGATAGGATTCATAAGTATGAGTTGCTTTGAGTTGGACTGAGATTCTGGCTGAAATTCAGGAATAGACTTGACATTGAAGATGTGGCACTCGATCCTAGAACTGCTGCCTCAAAAAGATGCTTGAAAGCTGGGAAGACTGACTCTCTTTGCCACCTGTAGCACTGCTTATATCAAGGCTGAAAATATGCCTTTCAATCCTGAGGTTGATTACATACCCTGACATGTGTTTACCCTTTGCAATATGAAAAAAAACCTGGAGGATAGATCTCGAATTGCCTTTGAAATCCTGAGTCACACAAATGTTTCCTGCTGTCTTTATCATTTTGGTTATTGCCAAGAAGATGGGTATGCTCTGTCCCAAGAATAGATGATATTACTACAGCTGGCCCATAGATCTGTTATGGCATACTTTGGAGCACAATAACCATATGTTCCCATTACTCTCGTAGAGACATGTGTCTTATCTTCAACTGGATCAAGTTGGCGAGAATGGAATTATATAACTTTGGATGAAACCCCTCATCAAACGATATGTTCACAAACTGCTGCTCTTCAATCTCCATTGTATTTACATCTGAAGTTTGATCTCACATTGGCCATTTAATCTATACAAATGTGTAGATCTGCAGAGCTTCCAGATCTTCCTTCATGCACCCCATTAATATCAAAATTTGAAACCCAAGACTCACAGAAGTAAATTTTTTTACCTATTCTATCACCCAAAAAGACGGTGGTCAGTTTGGGAGATAACATCTGGCTCCTACTCGGGGATGGAATCCTCCCAGTGAGGTTCCGAAGAACAAGTAGTTCCAGTAGCCTTTAGCATTGGGCATGGAGTCATTAAGTCTTTAACACTGATCCCTCTGCAAACCTGTATCAAAACAATGTCCTGTTCCCTGATGGGCTTACCAATACAAGCATAAATCTCTAAACAGCTTTCAACAGATCTTCTAATACAAGTCACTAATCGGGAGAAGATGCCACCCAGCTTCCTAGCAAAGTCATCATCATCATCATCTTTTTGCAGCTCACCTTCATTGCTGTGACCAGCTTCATTGCATTTTCTTGTTCTTTTCAGTTTTGTACATCTTCAATATATGCTTCCCTGCCAGTGTCTCTCTTAATGAAAAAGTGAATTCAGCCGTCTCTGACGGAAATTCTTCCATTGGGATTTTATAAAACTAGCTAGTGCAGCAATGTCAAGTCAGCTGCTGTGAATTGGTTACCACGAAGGAAAGGCTGGCCATCAGCAAGCACGTTATCTTCCTCTTAAAATATACAATGAATCTTATCACGAGAGAGATCTTTTGCTGCTGGCCTGCAAACCTGTATCCCACCTGTAGCTTACATGCAGCCTGCTCTACTTTTTATTCAACACAACTAAAAAATGATCTACGCGCTCTTATAAAAGAGCTTATTGTCCTATCTACTCCTACACTAACCAGTAGAGGTAGATTCATCAAGTAAAAGCACACTTCCAACACAGCCATGTAAGAAATTTATTTGCTGACATAATTCTTAATCTTGATCCCAAAAATGAAAGAATACGTAGCCAACAGAGATGTGTTCTGGAAAAATGATAGAAACAGCTTTCATCTGATAAGAATATCTTGATCTTTATACTGCTAAATGATTCCAGAAAATCGGCAATAGGATCAATAAAATAGTAATGGAATACCTCTTCAAGCTTCTGTTCTGACTGTAAATGAAAATGATGTGGCTGGATATCCTCCTTGGCCTCAATGATGTGTATAAACTGCTCAAGATCTGCTGGAGAAGGCTGCTCAAAATCTGCTGGAGAAACATTTCCAATAGACTGCTGATCTGGACTTCTCGAGATCTCGCCACTATCACTCTCTTCATAAATGCTGAAATCTGCCTTTGTCTGCAAGTCTGGAAGACATGGGCTGCTCATAACATATACTGCTGCAACATCAATACATTCGGGATCATGGTTCACCTGTTCTATCTGAAGATTGGACAGCCCCTGCAAATTTGGAAATTGTAAGCTGTCCTCTTCAAACTCTGTAGATCGGAAACTGTCACTTGCTGATATGTCATTCTGCTCAACTTCTTCAAACTCTTCAGAGGGAATAATATCATCTTCATGACAACCTACATCAGTAGGTTCATTTGATATGATGTCAAAAGCATCACTAAGGTTATCATGGGGTGAATCAATGATCTCCTGATCATGATGAAGAGTATTTTCTTCAGCAGCATACTCTCCCTGAAGTTCTACTTTCGAAAGATTAAACTCATGACAACACTCAGGAAAAAGAAGATCAGCTGAATAAATCTTCTCGTAATATGAATTGAAAGCCACATGGAAATCCTTCAGAGAATGGATACTAACAGCAGGAAGGGATTGACACCATTCACGAGCATTTCCTTCTAAAGAAAATTTGAACAGCTTGATCAAGACATCCTCATGCACTACCTGCAACCGATGCATGTAGTCATGAAAGTCCAGCAAATGCTCAGCTGGCACTTCCCCCTCTTCTCCTCGAAATCTAGGAAGACTGTTCTCCCATTCATCTCTAGCAGGCACTTGATTAGGAAAACCAGCAATGCTTGAAAAATCACAGAACGCATACCTCTTGGCTAAGATTCTGTTCATGTCATACCATTGGAATCACCAACAGAATTCTGAACAATGGAGTCGCCACTGAGTTCATCCTTCATGGAGTCGCCAGATAGAAGATTTATAACCAGTGAAGTGTCTGATCCTTGTCTATCATCAAGGACCAGATCTGTGTCGTTCTCCCAGGAAGATCAGCTTCTCACCTCATTCCCCGGCAACGGCGCCAATTTGTTAGCTCTCCAAGAAACTACTTAGTGGTTATGACTAAGTATGCTTGGTAACTTAAGAATTCAATACCCTTTTCAGTAAACGGATCGATGGGATGCCACAATAGCTCAATGGAAAAGTTGCTTATCAAATAGTTAAATGAACCAGTGCTCTTAGAAACTGTAAATCAGATGATAAAATATAGAAATGAAATGTAGAATATTGCTAAGACAACCGAGTATATTAATCATGCAGGGTTTATGCAACCAAATACATGCATAACATAGGGTCATACACAGCAGTAGGAAGTTCCTCAATTCAAATCATGAGCACAGGCTAAGCTAATTTGAATAGAGTGCAGAATAATGATGGATGAAAATATCTGATAACAACAACAAGAGAAAACTGTGATTTTTATTATAATAAGCATCCAAAACATATGGCTAAGTCTCTCCAAGCTCGAACCATTGAATCGTCTTAGTTTTCAGGCTTTATAGCCTTTACAAAGCAGTTCCCAGATCCTAAAAGCATGGATCTGTTTAATTAACTAAAACACTAACTGATAGTAAAAAGCAAAAGATAGGGACTAATCCCTAAAATCAAGGAAATTCTGATATGGAGATCTCCTTTCAAAAGCTAATGCCCAACTGATTCAAAACTCGCTCAAAACCCTTGAGATATTGATAAAATAATTTATAATCCATTCATTCTGATCGTCTTTCTGCTAGTTCAGCGAACAAAACTGAGATCTGGGCGAAATTAGAGAAAATTGGCAAAAACAGGCTTTCGGCAGTTAACTCTTCTGCTGATTTCGTGCCTTAGCCGCCGGAAGTCAGACCTTTCGGCAGCTAATGAGCTCTGTGGGGCTCGCCTAAGCTGCCGAAAGCTGTAACTGTTTCAAAAATTAAAACCCAAAACGCTGCTTTCTGCTGATTTCGTGCCTTAGCCGCCGGAAGTTAGACCTTTCGGCAGCTAATGAGCTCTGTGGGGCTCGCCTAAGCTGCCGAAACCTGTAGCATTCCTAAAAAACTGCCTTTGAAAAAATCGATTTTCTCAACCGTCCGATGTCCGTTTTGCATGTTCGAATAGTCGATTTTGATCTACAGATCATAAGCTATCCATTGGTGCTTCCAGATCTGAATTTGGAGTTCGGTAAGGCTGTCGAAATGGCCCCGCAAGATCACGTGATTTCAGCAGAAAATTCCTCCGAATTATCACTTGACTTGTCTTTATTAATGGTTCAATCTGTGAACGAACATGCAAAACAGAGAATTGACAACTGCTGAGCAAATCATAAACTCGAGACTCATGATAGGATTCATAAGTATGAGTTGCTTTGAGTTGGACTGAGATTCTGGCTGAAATTCAGGAATAGACTTGACATTGAAGATGTGGCACTTGATCCTAGAACTGCTGCCTCAAAAAGATGCTTGAAAGCTGGGAAGACTGACTCTCTTTGCCACCTGTAGCACTGCTTATATCAAGGCTGAAAATCTGCCTTTCAATCCTGAGGTTGATTACATACCCTGACATGTGTTTACCCTTTGCAATATGAAAAAAAACCTGGAGGATAGATCTCGAATTGCCTTTGAAATCCTGAGTCACACAAATGTTGCCTGTTGTCTTTATCATTTTGGTTATTGCCAAGAAGATGGGTATGCTCTGTCCCAAGAATAGATGATATTACTATAGCTGGCACATAGATCTGTTATGGCATACTTTGGAGCACAATAACCATATGTTCCCATTACTCTCGTAGAGACATGTGTCTTATCTTCAACTGGATCAAGTTGGCGAGAATGGAATTATATAACTTTGGATGAAACCCCTCATCAAACGATATGTTCACAAACTGCTGCTCTTCAATCTCCATTGTATTTACATCTGAAGTTTGATCTCACATTGGCCATTTAATCTATACAAATGTGTAGATCTGCAGAGCTTCCAGATCTTCCTTCATGCACCCCATTAATATCAAAATTTGAAACCCAAGACTCACAGAAGTAAATTTTTTTACCTATTCTATCACCCAAAAAGACGGTGGTCAATTTGGGAGATAACATTAGGAGACCGCAGTGCAGAGGCCATCACTGAGGCAGTCGTGAAGGAGGTTGAGGAGGTCATACAAGAGGTTGAGGAGGACACAAAGGAGTTCAAGGGTTCCATTTGCACAAATAAACTAGGAGATCGCGGGTTCCATTTGCACAAATAACCCAGGAGATGACCACGGGTTCCATTTGCACAGTTAACCTGAATCGTGCATTCCATTTTCAAAGATCTGAGCAGAGGAGACAGGGGAGATAATAGGATCGTATGTTATCCCTCATTTCATCCAGCAGCGAGAAGAGGGTACAGTACTAGCAGAGGATACTCAACTCAACCAATGTGCCTCACAATGTCAAGAAATACGGTAAGTTCATCAACTACCCATTTTCCACATGCGTTTGGCAGATTGGTTGAATTTGGTTGGGGATAGGGTTTTAATATATTTCCTCTAGCAAGAAATTGAGAAACACGTCTGGAACATTGGTTGAATTTGGTTGGGGATTGGGTGATTGCTCTAGTTTAACTGAGATAGATTTCTTTGGAAACCATTTTACAAGTCTCATGCTAATCACTGTTGGAAGGATTAAAATTATGAGTTTTATTGTTGGCTTGACTGATGCTGACCTAGAGGTTTTCAATAAGACCCAGGTTCTTCACGGTTTCCCTTTTACCAACAAAACCCCTTTGCACTGTCCCTTTTGGAAACAACCTGTGAATAGGTTGAGGTCTCACCCGAGGTGTATCTATGGGGTACTGCGGAATTAGATTTCCATAGTATGTGATGAGTTGTTTGGACAGATGTACTGCGTAGTGCAACAGGGTGTATGTGCTCCGAGGCGAGACTGCGCGATGATGGGCAATGCCGTGGTCCGCACCACTAAGTCCTTCCACTGCAAGACTTCTACCGAAACTGCGAACAATCCAGTTCAGCTTTATACTTCAAGTACTCAGAAATGCTTAAGGCACTGAACTGAGTATCATTCATCCACTCATTCATGCACTAAATTGATTATTATTCTAACATTCATTTATACACTTAGAATGTTTACTATTTAAGTGTCTACCGCAGATGCAAATCACTATCCTTCATTCGTCTGCTGTGCATAGGAAAGTACTTAAGCAATCTCTTATCACTTGAACAAATAACCGATTCACTGCTTTTAGAAGCAAATATAAGTATTAACCCTTCATCTATTCATGCAAACTTAACATATCATCTCGATATTCTTTTGATGGTAAATGCATACAAAATTCTTCACATAACATAGTGCAAGGAAATATTTAGACAGTCATCTACAGAAAACAGGTAAATGCAATCACACACAACATTGTTCCACTCAATCACACAACACAATATTTAACATGGTTCACTCCCCCAGGTGGGAAGCTACGTCCACAAGAACGGTTATTATATATATATATTTAATGGGAAGGGGACAACCGCTCTTGGTCTGTGCACTCAAATGCAGACTCTCTCTTCTCTCGACTAGGTCTCTGCACACACAGCTGCAGAGCCTTTACAATGGCTTCTCACTCAGAAAAGATCTTACAATACATCAACAACCAAAGTGATGAGAGAACCCCCAAAAAGTAATCAACCAACCAACCCCTTCCCTTACAAAAATGTCTTCTTTTATAGACCATGCTCGAAGGTCATGTCTTTAAAATGCTGAAGACCAAAACCCTTAGGGTTTCCAAAACTACTACGGTTTCTCTAAACTGTCCTGCTGGCCTCTGGTAGCGAGTATGTTGTCATGGCATTCCTCCACTCCTTTGTTCTGTCACTTTTGGCCTTCCTGCTGTGCGCACACCAACAGGTCATCTTCATCGAGCCGCCCTTCCACTAACGGACTCATACGATTGGCTTAGGTTCCATTCACTTTCTTTGTAGACCGTTCATCCCCTTAACGGCCTCGTACAATTGGCTCAGCCTCCAGTTGCTTTCTCAGCGTCGTTCTCCACTTAACGGTCTCGTACCACTAAGCACGCCCAGCTGTTGCTTTCCCTGAGTCGTTCTCCACTTAACAAACTCGTACAACTAACCACCTTCCTGATATGCTCATGCCCGCAGCTCGGCATCCTGGAACATACTTGCCAAAATTAGACCACCGCTAGTCAACCTGGTACTTGTATCTGTCCTTCGTCCATCAATCCGCTTTGCTGGCTCCACGTGGCCTGATCACTTCGCAGCACTGCTTCCTCGCAGCGCTAACCTTCACAGTACTACCAAAATTTGGTTGTTGCGCACAAATTCACAGCATCCCCACACTTGTACAAAATTATATCTTTTGTTGAGCTGCTCTTGACTCCGCAACTCAACCTCCTTGTGCTATCCAAAATTGCCCCAACATGGGCCAGGCCCAACATTTATGGATTTAAGTTTTATGGTTTTTATATATCATTGTTCTCATATCGACTGTGGCTCCTACAATATCTCATGACGGTGAGCCACCCCTATTGAAGGTTTTGTCGTGGAGCTTCTATAGAAAGAGTTTCCCTGATTTGGACACACATTGATTTATTTCTCAACGAAGACTCCATTTCCATGATTGCTTTGTGCGGGTATTGAATATTAATAAACTCCATCGTAGTTACCATATTTTTCATGGATATTGTATCCATATGTGTGTCTGTGCAACTTCGATTTTTATGGGATTTGGAATGAGGATTAGGGCATCGATGTTTTTAAGGTTTCAACAATCAAGGGCAATTTTGTTTCCATGAGTAATTTATGCTTCAAGTCTGTGGGATGTGTTTCCCAGGAAGATCCTATCCATTTCCAAATTCAGGATTTGCTTCCAAACCAACTGCTAATATTTGGCACCTTCCAAAACAATGAGATAACTCCCTCTATTGTGTGAGCATATCTTAAATCTGACTCCTAGAAGATGCGCTCAGACCTCACTATGTGTTGTTACAGGACTACTATGCAACTGTAGGCTGTTGATCCAAGTCTAGGTGTTGTAGGCGACCTTACTATTGAATGGTTAGGGCCCCTACTTAGGTCTAATACAGTGCACATAATGTTCTCATACCTGTTGCACATACCCTTTCAGCTACACACCTAAAAAATGACGCTTTAATGGCTTCCTTGGGGATAATATTGCAACAACCAACTCCAAAAGAATACAAATATGCCCACATATGACATTTATCCTCACTATAATTTTCTAGAATGCCTTCTAGTATGCCCGGATTTAATGTATGGCCATATTCATTACTGTTGGATTGTACGGGATTGACAATGAAAAGGCCCACTGCTGTCAGAAATCAGAATTTCTCATTATCCTCATAAGTGTTGTATCTTATTGTCTCAAGACTATGATCAATAGCACATGTGGACACTCATACCAAAAGGGGGGTAATAGGCCCAAATATGGTAGTAATCCTGGTACAAAATGGTTGTTAATAGGCCCAAACATAAGAATTCTGGTAGAGTGCATTTTGTAAACAAATGCAAATCAGTCTACCATGCAATTTACTCGACATAAAAATGACATTGAAGACAAGAAGGAAAGTTATAATATGCATTTGGTTATAGTCTAGTTGGTATACCTGTTGTTCAATGTGCTTACTATGGAGAGGGTGCATAATAAGAGGCTCTTGCAAATTGAAGGAAAAATATTTCCTCTTTCCAGAAAATTTGTCTTCAGGGGGCATGCATGGATATACATGAACCTTGCCAATTCCATCTAAAGAAGAGTTTAAATCCTCTGAATATTCACTAGATGGGTGCTCTAAAGCCTTGGGGTATCAAATGTGTCTTTTTGAGGATCATGCCTTCCAATTTTCTGAATCTTATTCAACAAGTCATAGCTAGAAACATCTGAACTGTATTTGGAAGCAATAAGGTCCTTCACTTTTTTTATCCAAAAGGGTACTTCTATCATCTACATGGTCACTAGGATTAGAATGGATTTTATCAATAGAGAACCTTATTGTAGACTCATCCATGATACCCTCTCCTACTGTTGAGGAAGATCTTTCACTGACAACAACAGGAACTTGCTTGTCCTTGGAATTTTCAGTGGCTACTAGATTTACTAGTAGATTCGTACCCCCATCATCCATATCACTTAAAGTTACATTAGAAAGTTGTGGTCATCTCCTTTGAGACGGTTTCAAAGCCAACTCACTCACTTGTCTTAACAGTTTCTACTTGAATCAGACCCTTTTATGGATCACTCTCCTTGCCTGTCTCTAATGATGGAGCCATTTTATATATTTCCAATGTTTTCTCAATTTATTCACCAATTCTGCTACACTCTTCACTTGGAATGGTAGTGGATGATATACCTCCATCACCCCCTTCTGTGAAGCCATATTTAACCTCATTGTTATGCAATGATTTAGTATTAACCACCAGGACACTATTAGTGTGAGAAACATCGATATACACTTTTTTTCTTGCTATTGCTTGCATCAATTTTATCAGAGATAGTGGGAGAAGATCCTTTACTTGCTAGTATGACAATGTCCTCAATCTTCCCATTACTGGGACATGGAGGTAGAGTGCATCCAAGGTTGGGAAGTTTAACTATCAGTTTGGGACTATTTGTATTATCCACATGGGGATTATCTATTGCCTTGTCATATGTGTGACCCGATTGTGATGCTTTTTCACATGTTGCACTTTTACTCCATATTATCTTCCCTCCATTGGCCTCTTTCTGGCATCCCAATTTTCTAGATCCCAAAACTCCATTTCTTGATTTCCTATGGTGTGATCCTAAACTTGAGCATTTAGCACTCATAGAATCCGCTATAGAGATCCGAGCATCCTCTTTCCAAAATGAACCTATAGCCTTTCCAAGCTCACTCAACCATGACTGATTGTTATTGACTAGAACTGCTACTTTTCTCTTCCTTAATTGAATTCATTGAAAAATCATCTGTGCCACTCAACATGGTCAATTTACAGTGAGAATCCTTGGTGTTAATGGTTGAGGAGTGCAACAAAGAAACCTTGGCAGACCCTGAGGGGATAGATGTTGATCTTGATAGAATATATGTTGGCCTAATCTGTTTGAGACTTTCTTTGCAGTAGAATTTAATGGTGTTGATTTTTTCACAACTTCAGTAGATCTTGCATGCTTATCACCATAAGTATAAGCAACTTTTCATGTATCTTACTTATAGGGAAAATATGCTCCATGGCTTGATCCAGACTGTGTCATTGTTCTTCATTACTATATCGACATATTTCTTCCAAGTATTAACTAAGATCGTAGCCTTCCTCTGAATCCGTTCTTCAGTACACCATATTGATAACAATTATTAAACAATGCCCCAAAAGTATACATCAAGTACCAACAATACCACAATGCAAATGCACTTGAAACTGGACAATAGAGAATATCATTGAAAGCCAAACATACAACTTTGCCACACATGAAGATTGAGCATGATTGGCCTTGTCAAATTGGAAATTCATGCGGCAGATCCTGAAAGACATCTGCAAATTCATCAAGTGAACTGCAGCACTATGTTGTTGCTGGTTTTTGTGCCTCTAAGCACGCATGCTCAATCCCTCCATCGAATCACATTGGGGAATGAAACATTGTTCACCCTTAGCAAACTCTTTTATTATTTTGATTGTGGAAACTAACTTGTATGCACTGGGTTGCAACACTATAACTGTTAGTAGCTAATGTCATTCCTCAAATTTAAATTACAACTTAGAAAACTATTTTTTCATTTTGTTTGCGGACTATCAGCTTGTATGCACTGGGTTGCAACACTCTATTAACTATTATTATCTATTGTCATTCCTTAAATTTCAATTATAGCTTGTTCATATTTCAGTGTGCCCTAACTTATCATTCAAAGTACTTTATTATTTTTTCGACATAATATTATGGTATAATTTTAGAAGCCTTTGTAGCTTAGCTTGTTTTTCTTATCTACCACTCATTATATATTGGTGAAATGCCTTCTATATTTCTAGGGAAATACTACAACTCATACATGAGCACCTTGTAAATTTGGGACTCCTAGATTAAAAAAAAGCTATGTTGAAGGAGGCACCTCTAGCACCAAATTTGACTCAAATCATGACCTTGTCCTCAAACTTGTCTTAATTATTATGTCATCTTGTTCACCTCTCAAAAAGTGGGTACAATTTACTTGGCTTTAAGAGGCCTCAAATACATTGTTGGAATTCTTAACATGCTCTTGCATCATTAATGGTTATTGAAGTGTCCACTAACAATATGGATGTTATCATTCTAGATGTCGAGAAAGAGCTACCTAGGAGGGAGGAACTAGTATTGCTCCCTAAGTTGGATTCATGAGTAGATGAACCTCAATATGATACCAAGGGCAAGTGTGATGTTACTCCACTTTTTTCATATATTTTGCATAGTAATTATGATTTTAAGTGTCTTTCACTTACTCCACATTTTTCATATGTTTTCATGCATAGTAATTATGATTTTAGGTGTCTTTCACTTACTCCACATTTTTCATATGTTTTGCATAGTAATTATGATTTTAGGTGTCTTTCACTTACTCCACATTTTTCATATGTTTTGCATAGTAATTATGATTTTAGGTGTCTCTCACTTACTCCACATTTTTCATATGTTTTGCAGAAAACATATAAATGGATATGTAAAGTTGACGTCCCACCACCATTTCTTTCGCCACCCACTCTTGATTCATTCTGCATGAATTTCACTATGCAATTGTCTCATATTATCACTACGTTTTCCCTCAATTAGTTTCTCAATTCAGTATGACCCACGCCCCTCGTCCGAGGAGTGTTTCCAACGGTCTTGAGTTCAGCCTGGAAATGGTGACGATTCATGGTATTATGTTTCCCTTTGGCTGCAATATGGAAAACTCATAATACCATGAATCGTCACCATTGCTAGGATGAAACTCAAGACCGCTGGCAACACTCCTCGGACGACGAGCGTAGGTCATACTGAATTGAGAAACTAATTGAGGGAAAACAAAGTGAGAATCTGAGATGGTTGCATAGTGAAATGCATGCAGAATGAATCAAGAGTGGGTGTCGAGAGAAATGGTTGTGGGACGTCGTATGAGAGGAAATGGCGATGGGAATTGATTGATAAGGTCAAATTAAATTCGCATGGTGGTAATAAAATACACTTGTGTCTTCCATTGTCAGCTACACTTCAAGATTGAAGGTGGTAGCCTTGGGACTAGACATAGGTCAACAGTATTCTTGTCTCCGAACTGTAGCAACTGTTTGCTTCAAAGATGTTACAGGGTGAAAATGGCCAAACAACTACTATAGTTCGGAGACAAGAATACTACTGACCTAAAAGTACACTTGATAGGTTTGGATGGAACAAATTACCATGGAAATCCTCTTTATCTTCATTCTCGAGTTTTGAGAAAATCAGAGATATATGAAACAATGCTTTATGACTATTCATCTTCACAGCCACCTCTTGAAATCAAGGTAAGAAATGGTTTAATGATTCAGTGTAGTAAACGGTTATCTTTATTAAATGTTAGTTTTTATTGAATGGATGTGTTCACTGAATGAATGGATGGTTTTTTTGAATGTTATCTTTTATTGAATGAATGTGTTGACAGAATGAAAGATTGGTTTAATGGATTATATCCTTTATTGAATGAATGGTAGATGTTTGTTTATGATGAAATATGCATGAATTTGCACGTAATTTTTTTTCAAGTACATGCATTAGGTATGGGGAATTGAGAGTGATGTGAGGCGGGGGGGGGGGGGGGGGAATAAGAGCTTCCACGTTCATGTGGTTGGCCCTGTTCAGTAGAGAATATTAAATTATTCTCGAAACCAAGAGGAGCTCAATGAATGGCAACGATGCTGCCTTTCTACAACCCACTCCCATGTCATCTAAATTTTGACAATTTCTTGGAGCTTGTTGTCATCTGAGTAAATGATGCACTGGAACCAATATCTTTAACCTTTTCTTTAAATTCCTTGGAATCTCCTTGAGAATATTTGAATGAGATATGTCTCAAATACTCTATATATATTTGAATTAGATATGTCATGTGCAATTAGTTGCATCTTACAAATCTTTTGTAGTTTCCACCATACAGTTTTCAGAATCTCCATTTCCCTATATTCGATTGTATCAACAATTTTTATTGGAAGTCAATGATGTGAAGAAGCAATTATAATAGATCTTGGAGAAAGGAGTCATATATATAACCCAACGTTTCACCTTATGGGTTTCCTATCATCATAGTGCTTAAGCAGGATGAATGTTTGTGAATGTGTACTGACTACCGAGTAGTGAATGAGATAACCATCAAGAATCAATATATATTTGCCACATACTAGTCCTCCTCTACAAGACTTCATTTCTAAACAACACTCAATGGCTTGCAACTACAAATAATAGCATGCATATAGAACCAGAAACCAAGCAAAGGTTGATTTATGCACTAGGCACACAATATGGAGAAACAATGAGTTAGAAAAAACATTTGAACCAAAGTACCATAATGGTTATTAATAAAATTTATAAAAAAAAAAAATTGGCTTGGGAATTGGCTTCAATTTGATGGATGGCATGATCACGATGACAAATTAATAGTGTATTTTTATTTTTAAAATTACCTATATCCATTGGATATCTGACTCTGCATATGAAGATATCCGACATTCATTCCATACCACCAACGGCCTCGAACGTCGGATACACGTCGGATATCCAACTCACCCCACCCTGCCGTCCGACGTTCCTGCCATACCTCCGACGACACAGAACGTCGGATATCGGCCATCTTAACATGGACTAGTTGTCGGATATCTGACATAATATCCGATGGAAGAGGTGTCGAATATCCGACGGAAATTTAAGATGTCAGATAGTAGTCAAATTCCAACCGACGTTAAAAAAATATGGGATTTTTCGGATAGTCGACAACAAGATGTCGAAAATTGGAAATCTATGCTGTCGAATTTTGGGGTAAGAAATGCTAGTGCACGTATGGGGTCTCTGGCTATCATCAGATCAGTATCGCGAAATAAGACCACCACAAGACAAAATTTGTGATAGAATGGGGTTGTGTTCAGTACACAATGATGCCATTTGGGTTGAAGAATGCACTTACGATATTCTCTAGGGTCGTTGTTGCTACTTTCTAGGATTTCATTCAGAAATTTTTGCAGGTGTATATGGATGATTGGACAGTCTATGGATTAATCAGCGATCATTTGGAAAATCTGTGACTGATGTTGGAGTGTTTTCTACAGCATCAGATATTGCTGAAATTGAAGAAGTGCATATTCTATGCACCATTTGGGATATTAATGGGTCACGTTGTTTGCAAGTAGGGATTGTTGGTCGACCCAGCCAAGATTGCGCTCATTCCGAGCTTAACACCGCCGACTAACATCAAGTAGTTGAGTGCAATGTTGGGACACACTGGGTATTATCGCAAGTTCATCTAGGGTTATACAGCGATCAAAACCCCTATGGAGAAGTTGTTGAAGAAAGATGCAGTATTTCAGTGGAGCCTTGAATGTCAAGTTAGTTTTGAGATGTTGAAGGCTAAGATGGCTTCAGCATCAATACTGGTATTTCCTTACTGGAGCAAGGAATTCTATGTCCACGTAGATGCATCATCGATCGTGTTGGGAGCAGTGCTCGTGCAACCAGGGAAGGGGATCTGGATCACCCCATTACTTTTGTAATTCGAAAGTTGTCGTATGCAGAGAGAAACTATACAACTACAGAGAGGGAAGGTTTGGCGATGGTATATGCATTGTAGATGTTCAGGCATTACCTATTACACGGTCACTTTAAGATGTTCATAGACCACTCTGCATTGAAACATCTAGTTAATAAGCCTGTGTTGGGGAGAAGATATGTTGTTGGCTACTTCTCTTTCAGGAGTTTGATTTTGAGGTGATTGTGATTCCAGGACACTTGAACGCAGAGCCAGATCATCTGTCATGGATTGAGGCAGGAGAGGAACTCGCCAACATTGAAGACTGGTTTCCCGATGCACAACTATTTAAGGTTTAAGTAGCTGATCACTACTATGAAGAAATCATTCATTTTCTGGCAACAAGAACCACCCTGGAAGGGATCACCACCAGTCAAAAGAAGTAGCTGGTGGTCAAGGCTGCATATTTCCAGCTGATTGCAGGACAGTTTTACAAACTAGGATCTAAAAAGATCTTGAGGCCCTGCACATGCAGGAGTAGCTGGTGGGCACTATGGTGGTCGTGCGACTGCCCGGAAGGTGCTTCGTGTAGGGCTTTGGTGGCCCACCCTTCACAATGATGTGATAGAGTATGCGCAGACCTGTGATTTCTGTCAAAGAATGGGGAAACCCTCTAGGACGGATGAGATGCCATTGAAACCTTAAGTAACACTACAGCCATTTGATAAATGGGCAGTGGATTTCGTGGGCCCTATCAACCCACCTGGGAAGCGCATAGGTGTAAGATACATCATCACAACGACATATTATTTGACACGATGGGCGGAGGCTGCACTAGTCATAGATTGCACCACTGCAATAATAGTGCGTTTCTTGTTCGACAACATCATCATTCAGTTTGGCTTCCCAAAGGTATTAATGAGAGATCAGGGAAGTCATTTCATCAATGGCACCATCGGTGCATTAACAGCGGAGCTACACATACATCATAAGAAGATCACGCCATATCATCCATAGGAAAATGGGGCAGTAGAAGCTTTCAACAAGGTCTTGGAGCATGCGCTGACAAAGGATTGTAATGTGAACTGCAATGACTAGGATTTGAAGATTTCAGCAATCTTGTGGGCATATCGCACCACTTGTAAAAGGTTGACGGGACAAACACCATTCAAACTGGTGTATGGGAAATAAGTGATTATGCCTATGGAGTACATTGTTTCGAGTCTACGTATAGCGGAAACAACATGCATGGATGATGAAGCAGAATTAGGAGAACGTCTAGTGCATCTAGTGCAGCTTGAGGAAGACCGCTTTATTGTAGGTTTCCACCAGAGCATGGAGAAGGATCGGAAAAAGGCTTGGCATGATTTCCATATCAAGAACAAGTAGTTTTAGCAGGGTGACTTGGTGCTATTGTACGACAGCAAGTTTATGAAGCACCCAAGGAAATTGCAGATGCATTGGCTTGGTCCATATCGCATCAGTAACATAACTTCAGGAGGAGCAATACAACTGCAGCAGTTAGATGGAGCGATGCTCCCAAAGTTGGTCCACGGTAGTAGGTTGAAGCCCTACAGGTCAGGCTTGGAGTAGCACGATGCCTGAGTTGCATTGGAAAAAAAAAGTGCAGGATGCTCGGTGGCAGGATTGTGCACTAGTAGGAATAGAATGCGCAGATTAGAGAACATGTATCACGGTTTAGGCAATGGGTCATAACAGCGGCAGGGTAACGACCAAGTCAAATCAGCAATAAATGCATCAAGTTAAAAATAATTAATTAGTGTTGTGTGATGGAATAATTGGCATTAATGGCAGATCTGGTCGTTGGATTGACAGAATCAATGATGGATTTGGGTAATTAAGGCATGATTTGGTCATGATGCATACTAAGAATATCTTTGGTAGATAAATTTTTTAACAGAATAGGAAGGGATTGTGCAAACTTACCAACAAAGGAAGATGTATACTGATGATCCATAGGTAGTGGAAAGTTTATACCATCGTCTAGTTCATACATTGTCGTCTTCAATTGGGACTGACAATCCTATCCCTTTGAAACCCCCACTCACCCATTTTTTCAATATGAAGAAATTAGTTACATAAAATCAGAAACTTGAATAGGCGATCTCTCTATTGAAGATAAAGTTGGAAGAAGCTACAAAGGAAAAGGAAGAAGTACTGGAACTAAATGAACAAATCCAAAAGCAATGTGATGATCAAATTCAAGCAAGACCACTAGAGGGAACTAAAAAAATTAGAGTATGAAAAGATGCTTTATGAGCATATGATCCAATGTAATGTACCAACTTATATAAGTGATACAAAAACTCTAGACTTCTCAAATTTGATCAAAACAATGGCTAAGGAGGGTAGTATTGCTGGGGATGGGAAAGATCGGAGGATATGAAAGGATGGATGGTTCTGATGTGGTATGATACCTCTTCAAAATGTACTGAGACCATTGATGTTTGAATAGAATCAAGCTTCAATTTACTCCAACACTCCTGGGCTACTCAACATATACAGACTAGTATGGGTGAGATATTTAACTAAAGGATGGGGAAGGTTGTTGCATACATAAGAGAGGTTAATTAAAATTCATTTACAGTCACTGCATCATAAAATATCAGTTCATAAATTTATATGAAGATATGGTCAAGTCTTATAGAAAAACTAGTAAAATTGCATTTCAGGACAGCTCAACTAGTTTGAATTCTGGATTCCCAAGCAGTGCTCAAAGTATCACAAATTTATGAAAAGGGGGGTGGATCATGAAATATGAAACTTTAGATAACTCCATAAACAAGAATGACTTCATTTGGACTTATACTCATTGACTTATGATTCAAACATTGAAAGATAGTCAAAATCTAGCTAAATCTAGAAGGGGTAAAGAAATTGGAGAAGAAATCAAAGTTCTGTAATTTGTATTGAAAGGAATGATATCAAAAAACTACATCCTCTATTATTACATCATAAATAGGCCAAGATTCCTCTCAGAAAGTGATATAAATATATATCTTCTTGTACATAAGAAACTAGCTACAGAAGCTCAAGAAGGCTAGAAGATTCGATCTCTGAACTTGGTGATGATGATTCTGAACTTCCAATTCCACCTGATCGGATTCAGTACCTGAAAATAAACTTAGTGAAAATGGTTGAATTAAATCATCCTCTCACAGAAAGTTGGGACACATCTCCCATGCTTGACTAGGGGCACATCTCCCAATTCTCAGAGCACAAATGCATTCATAAAATTTCTCATACCAACCAAAGATGTGAAAAGGATTTGATTGTATTCCTTTATAGAATTTTGGGTGACATGCTGAGCAAGTTGAATAGCTTGGTGACCTGTGAGAACCCTTCCACCTGGGCCACCCATGAGTGGATGAGGAAAGCTTGCTTTCCTTGCTTTGCTTTGCTTTGACTTTCCTTATTTTTCCTCTTTTCCCCAACTTTCCTTCTTTTCTGAACTTTCTTGCTTTTCATACTTTCCTGGTTTTCTTGTTTTATCCTGCTTTCTAGATTTATGCTACTTTTCCTGAAATATTCCTCTTTTCGCATTTTTGGCATCATTTTTGGACTCTAGTGCTTTACTTGGATTCTACCCAAAGTAACTCCTCCAACCTTATCAACAAATTCGACTTGGTAGGCCAATTTCTCCATTTATTCAGCATAACAATAAAATTGTTAATTGCACTAATAATATTAAATGCACCATAATTATTTATTCCAAGTGGATAGCAAACTATGGATAAAATTAAATGCACTCTCCTAATTAATTAATTTCTTGGAACACAAACTTTAACCCCTCATGAATTAATTAATTCAATCTGTCACTAGGATCCATGGGGTTTGATCAGCTTCATGGTGTTGACAAAATGGGAACATGACAGTCGTCCCCCTCCCAAGATTTCTTGTACTCAAGCAAGAAACCAACTCCAGCCATCTATGAATCCAACCGGTGACCTCACTCCTCAAAATATGTTGTTGGCTGTCTAGAATCAAAATCCTCAATTCCAAGCAAAATACCAAAAGTCCATCATGTTTCTCCTACACCACTCTGACTATATCGGCGTCTTCAAGATTGATCCCAAGGTCCCATTGCTTATGTTGCATACCTACACATATCAATTCAAACTGAAATGACTCATCAATTCCTGGATTCCACTGCCATTGATTGATCCAAGGTCCCATTGCTTATGTTGCATACCTACAATATCAATTCAAACTGAAATGACTCATCAATTCCTGGATTCCACTGCCATTGATGTACGTCTCCCAATAGGAATATTTCTTGTGGAAAACTATCCTCCCAAAGGATTCCAGAGTCCCATTGTCTTAGTTGCATCCTCACAAAATTATTATCAACAAAAGGAATATCTCGTCATGGGGGATGTCTAAAACACTGCTACCCAAACTGAAAGTTCATCACTCCCAAAGGAATATTGAATCTCCTCATAATCCATGTGCAAACTAGCAATGCAATCCCCATTCCTAAGACATAGATGGCAATCCCATGTCCAACCAAGAATACTAACGACAACACATAGCATCCATAAATTCGTATACAGCTGATCACAAAATATGGATGATGTATCCATAAACTTTCCACTAATACAATCATCAAAATTACCTCTTGGGGTACTCAACTCCCTCATGTATCTACCCATCCAATCAATGGATAAGTGCATACTCGAACTTAGTGATCTAGATGGATGGTGGTGAATAAAATCTCTATAATAGTCATCCATCATGGTTGGCTCAATTGAAAAGAGATCATGTGCCTTCTTGACATCAAACTCCCCCAAGCACATGCAAATCAGATTGTACTTCATATGCCCAAAACACACAAGCACCAAAAATTAAAACATTTGTGTTCCAATGACAAGGGTTAAATGTGATGAACCTACAATAATTAATTAATGCAAATACACAAGATATCAGAAATAACAGAACTCAGAAATCACTTTATATTGATCGCAGGCCACTTCAAGGGGGCAACCTCCTTTGAGCAAGCTCAATACAATTAACTTCACGGTGGCTTCATAGGCCTCAACACACACTTATATACTAAGTCTAGGCGCCAATACTATGAGTCAAAACCATGGGCCAATATAAACTATCGATCAATAAAACTAGGGCGACTTACAAAGCATATGTGCCAACAACAATAACACAAACTATGAATCAATAAAACCACGGGATGACTTAAAAAGCATATGCGTCCAACAACAATATACTAACAAAGTAAAGACATGGGTTCCTAACATTCCCTCCCCCTTAGAAAAAGCTTTTCCCTCAAAGCTTTAGATGTGAAAATTAATGCAGAATCTGAAGGAGTGGTTCCCCTGTAGCATCCTTGGGTTGCATTCCGGACCACTGACGCCTTTTGAGTTTCAGGGAGGATTGCTTGGAAGGTTGTAGATGAAGAAGGACCATATCAATTGCGTGAAAAGTGCACTCAAAACGGTGTTGATCGGCTTGTTGTTTCAGTCGAATTATTGCCATGTGAAGATTGTCCTATAAAATGAGAAGAATCTGATCGCGGTTTCGAAGAACGGAGTCAATTGCCTGAACTAGGGAGTTCCTGAGCATGTATGGAAGAAGAACTGGTGGTTCCTGTCCATAAACTACTTCATATGGTGTCTTTTTAGATGTGGTATTGTACCACTGCAGCGATTCTAGGAAATCCATAGAAATAGCTGTCCACATCTGTGTAGGGATGGGCAAGGGTTCGAGCAGTCCCGAAAGGAGTGTCATTTCACCCTTGTTGACCTGGCAAGTATCACACTCAACCACCATCTGGTGAATTCTCATTTTTCAGTCCCTGACAAAAGAAGTTACATTGTTCCTGGTCATAGGTTTTGAGGAACCCAGAGTTCCCTGCCGATGAAGAAGCATGGAGTTCATAGAAGAGATAGCCCTGTTGAACAAATTGCAACCAATTTGGAACAAGTAGAGAAATAGCTGTAAGAGAAACTGGGTCATCAAATTTGCGAGAAGGAGCACCTGCCACCATATTATCCTTACCCTTCTTGTAAGTGATCGCATAGTCATAACCCATGAGTTGGCTAACCCATTTACGGTGTGCTGGGGAGGAGACCCATTGTTCCAGGAAATGTTCTAGACTTTGGAGATCAGTCTTGATGGATAAATAATTCCCTAATAGAGATGGTTGCCACATATGTACTACATGCAAAATAGCCATCATTTCCTGCTGAGATGCGGCTAAATGCTTACCGGAAATGTCTCGTGAAGGAGGCAGGCCCACTGGTGCAACAAAGATACCTACAGATCAATCCTAGGAAGTAGTGGATACCGTTGGTGGGTGCATCTGAATGGAATGGAGCTGAACAATGACACCATGTGAATTCTTCTCAAGGATCTTTTCCAGGCGATGTGAACTGATGATGCAGAGAGACCCTAGTTGTAAGCCCATAAATTTGTGTCGTGTCCCATTGACTGAAAACTGCATCCAAAGTTCATAAAAATCCCATAAGATGGGGCCAAGTGTGTGTAACCATTGAACACCCAGAACCACATCACAACCACCTAAAGACAAGGAAAACATGTCAGAGCGCAGGTTATAATCTTCCATAGAGATACTGTTAGTTTTTTAGAATTTACTTCAATCTGATCTATGATCTTAACTAAGAGAACAACATGTACAGCATATCTACAGCATATCAATCATGGACACAATAATGCAAGCACCCAAGAGACACAGAGTTTACTTGGGGAAAACCATAAAGGTGGAAAACCCCAATAACTTCCTCAGAGATAGATAGAGCAATGATACAACCCAAGCATAAGATATAGACATCTCCTAGCAGCAGCTTCTCCTCCTCCACAAGTGCACCACTCTCCTGAGAGTATGAGAGAGAATAGAATGATCAAATAGAGTGCCTCCCGCACTCTATTTATACTTGACTTGACTTGCCTAATAACCTTTACTAGGTCGTCCTTAACTTAACCACATAACATAATGTTAATTGGCCCGACCCCCAATAGGGTGGTCTAATAACCCATCAAGTATAAGTTACAACACTTACAATATAAATGACGACACTTCCTTATAGAGGAATAATAACATCTCTATAGGAATACAATATACATATATGTGAAATACATTCTGAAGTTACATATACATCAACACTCCCTCTTAACTAGGAAGGTATTTCTCGACATAGGTCTTCTAGCACAAGTCTTCTTCTCTGGATCATTGTCATCGATGCATTGTCATCGAATCATCATCGTCACTGCTACTGCTATCTCAATAAATATCTGAATCTACTCATCATAGGAAGTTCTACAGAGCCAGTCCTTTTTCATACTGGATGTAGGCCCACCACCTACAGGTATTCATCATCACTGGCCATACTGTGGAATCCTAGGGACTTATTACGTGCGTCACAAAACCTGGCTGAAGCATCCCAGGTTGTTATGAGCTCTCAGCTCTACCTATCAAATCTCCTAGGAGCACATTACATGTGACCCCATCACAAAACCTGGCTGTAGCATCCCCGGCTATTACGAGCACACAACTCTACCTATCGGATCTCCCAGGAGCACATTACATGTGATCTCACCACAAAAACCTGGCTGTAGCATCCTGGGTTGTTACGAGCACATGGCTCTACCTATCGGATCTCCTAGGAGCATATTACATGTGGTCATGGAAAAACCTAGCTGTAGCATCCTAGGCTGTTACGAGCACTTGGCTCTACCTGTCATATCTCCCAGGAGCACATTACATGCCATAGGACAAAACCTCGAAAGAGCATCCCAGGCTGTTACGAGCACATAGCTCTACCTGTCGAAGCTCCCAGGGATGGATTATATGTCCTCCCAAAGCAAAACCTCGAAAGAGCATTTTTCAGATATCCCAGGGCCACATTACATGCCATAGGAAAAACCTCAAACGACTATCTACAAACCTCCCAGGGATGGATTATATGCTTATCTACACAACCTGTCCATGGCCACAAAGTATCATCCGAATACTCATGATCATCGTTCACGAAGCACAACCCAGATGCACATCACACAACACTTACATCTACACCATGGGAGAACACATCTACAACCATGCGAGAATGGCACAACACTTATATTGCAGCCATGGGAGAACACATCTACAACCATGCTCAAATGACCCAGCACTTATATCGTAGCCATGGGAGAGCACATCTATAACCATGCTCGAATGGCCCCAGCACTTATATCGCAGCCATGGGAGAACACATCTAGAACCATGCTTGAATGGCCCTGGAAATTACATCACGACCATGGGAGAACACATCTGCCACCATGTCATAAAATCCCAGCAATTACATCGCGACCATAAGAGAACACATCTACAACCATGTCCAAAACGCTCATGTGCATCTGTGTCTTGGAAATCATCACACATAATCCAACTGATTATGTAATGTATCCTCCTGATACATGTCATCACATATGATCATCCTAATCATCATCACTGCATTGCCCTGATGCATGTCATCTGGAGCAACATCCTGAAGCTCGTCATCCATGATCATCCTGATCATATAATGCATCCACCTGATGCATACCAAGTATCTACCTGATACATATCATCATACATGATCCACCTGATCATACAATGTATCCACCTAATACATACACAGATACATGATCCACCTGATATATATCAACATACATGATCATCCTGATCATACAATGTATCCACCCGATACATATACAGATACATGGTCCAAGAATCCAACATGATGCATATACATATACATGATCCAACTGATCATATCCAACATCCAACATGATGCATACATACATACATATAAATGATCCAACTGATCATATCCAGCATCCAACATGATGCATATACAGAGCAGTAACTGGAGCATTGTCCTGATGCTCATCATCCAGCACTTACATCCATAGCCATGTGAAGGATCCTCCTTCCACCATGCTTGGAATGGATTCAGCAAATGTCTCCATCACTTCTTCCTCGAAGTGTCATCAATCTGAAGAACACCAAGCATCTCTCTAAAGTATTCGAACTTCACTCTGGCTAGTGACTTCGTTAGCACATCTGCAACCTGCTCATCCGTCGCAACATACAGGAGCTTCACTGCTCCTCTCTACACCATATCCCTAATATAGTGATATTTGATCTCTATATGCTTCGACCTATCGTGGAACACCAGGTTCTCAGACATCTTCACACAACTCTGGTTGTCACAAAAAATACCAGTAGCCTCCAGCAAGAGATCAAATAATTCAGACAGTAGCTTCCGGAGCCATACTGCCTTGCAACTAGCCGAACAAGCTACAACATACTCTGCTTCGGCTATACTCAGTGCTACGTAGGACTGCATCTTTCTAAACCAAGAGAACACACCTGATCCCATACTGAAGCAGCACCCAGATGTGCTCTTCCTATCTGCAGCACTTCCTGCCCAATCTGAATCAACATAACCCTGCATGTTAAACTTTTGATTTGCATCATATTTGAGCCCATAATCAATCCCTTCTTTCTGGGAGAAGCCACGAGCTACAAATCTTACTTTATATTTCTCCATGCTACCATCTGCAGCATGCTTGATCTTATAGGTCCATTTGGAAGTCACAGCAGACGTCCCTTCAGGTCTTGGGACTGCATCCCAAACATCATTCTTCATGATCGACTGGTACTTCTCGATCATGGAATTCTTCCTGAATCCTGGGAACTTCAATATATTCAATATCTTCAATAGATAACTTTGTTGCTGAAACAAATGTTGTAGTCCTTCTTTTGTAGGTGCTTGTATACGAGCTTTCCTACAAAACAAGTTAAATTGCATGATTAAAAACATCTCATAGTTTTCAGAACAAATTCTTACACATAAAGAAATATGTCATACAATCATGCAATTATCTTAGCCAATGCTTCAATACAACATTTATTCATATCCTGTAACTTTATAAATGCCTTCCAATCTCTACCAGAACATTGTTAAGAGTGTGCAAAACTCCCAACATGTCAGCAAAGAGGTTTCATTCTAGATAAGTAGCAATGGAATGTTGTACAGTGCCATAGGACACTTACCCATCACATGCATATTAGTAGTATACTGTTCATTAATGCGATTATTCTAATATGCATAATACACAACCTAAGTCTAGGAACATAAGCATATACATCATTGAACAACATTATTTAAACAAACAAATATGTAAAAAATGACAATTCAAATACTTATCTTTGTTTGGTTGTTGGGTGGACTCCCTCTTGATCTTTGCAACTCCATTCTGATGTGGATTGTGAGAAGTGGTCGACTCCCTCTGAATATTTGCATCCTTGCAGAAACTACTGGAGTGTGCTCCCTCTTGATCTTTGCTTCCTAGATTACCTGTCCTTGAACTTATATCCATCCTCGATCGCTATGCATGCTTACAAGTATCATTATTGTGATATCCTCGAGATCTCATACATAATCATACATTTATTAGTATATTCTCAATACTATCAAAACACAATAATCTTAAGCATTCATAGGCATGATCATTTCAAATAGAAATAATAAGCATTAGTATTCAAGGACTCTTATGGTTAGTCATATCATAAATTAAAGTAAGAAACATAATATGCCTAAACCCATGATTACTCAAACCTATACTTTCATGACTCTTCTGGTTAGTCATATCATCAATTAAGGTAAGAAACATAATATGCCTAAACTCGTGATTATTCAAACCTATGAATAATCATTATCAATCATGCCATGTATACTTATATAAGAGATCCTATCACAAGGTATGATTCTAACTTGATATAGAAAAAACATACTTGGATTAGTATGTTAGCTAGTTATGCCTAACATACCCACATGATGTCTTCTTGTTCTCTTCAATGACTTGTGTTAGTAACCTGCATATCTCATAGGTTAACCATTATAGAACCAAGTTATACATACCTCGTAAATAGATCTTCTAAGTGATCCATAGCAATGGATGAATCTTTGTCTTCATGTCACCATGATCATATGTTCTTGAACTAGAACATGATTTGTCTTTCTTGGTGTACCTTTCATGTTAGTGGACAACATAAACCTCATACAACACCATAATGCATTAGTACAATCATAAGTTTCAACACCCTAATCAATGAATATATTCTATCATGGATTCATAATTTTATTAAGGTGATACAACAAGTCTAAATTTAATCAAGATTGTACTAATCGTAATAATATGAAGACAAATATAACATAAACGTAATCATGAACAAAAATTGAAACATACCTGTCAAGATTGCTTGTAATCTTCTTATGTAAGGCCTTAGCCTCATCTCCCACTGAAACAGGAACTTCCTCACTTATGCAGGTGACCAATCCATTCTCTTCTAGGATTAACCCAATCCACTTGATTTGTAGGAACTGGATTTGGAGCTGGATTAGGGTTTGTCAGATAAACCCTAAAAATTCAAACTTTGAATTTCAAACTTCCGAAACGATAGAAATATGCGCCTTAATGAGCTGATCAAGCTGGTATACTTAGATTTGAAAACTGCAATGTTTCACCCCTCAAATTTGCCTTTGAAAATTCTGGATTCATCGGACATGACCCCGAACTAGGGTTTGATAAAGCCCACCCTCCTGCCCAATCAAAAGGTTCGATCCAAAGCTCTAAGCTTCTATTTTTTCGAGGAGCTTCCAGCTGTGGTCACAGATTTCAGATATTCCCATTTTTGCAGAAGCCCTAATTTTACACTTTTCCAATCAAAGTCCCGAACTAGGGTTTGATCAAGCCTAGCCTTCTGCCCATCCAAAAATTCTCATCTTGGTCTCTAAATTTCAATTTTTATGAGTAGCATTCAGCCGTAGTCTCCGATTACAAAAATTCAAACTTTCTTCGAAACCCTAAATTCCGGAAGCCATGAATGAAGGTGCTAAAAAAAATTATGTTTTGACAGAAATATGTACCTGATTGTTTCTGGTGTAACTCCGAGCTTTTCAATCCATAGGGTCTTAAAAATTTTCATGTGATATCCCAACCTATCATATTTCCAACCCCATAGGTCTGACCTCAAATGGATTCTCTGAGAGAGAGTTATGCCAAGTGTCGCAACGTGGCCTGTTTATGGGATAAAACAGGAGAGTGAACTTGTACAGAATTCCACGTGTCACTGGTTTAGTTTCGGCCTCTGAAAAAGTTACTTGAGAAAGTAGATTCCATGCACTACCTGTCACTTTTTACGAAATTTCATTTGGAGGTTCCTAGCCCAAGTTATGACCTTTTTTCCAAGGTCACCTGTTTATGACTGAGATCTGGAAGAGGCAGAAACCCTATACTGTATAGATCATAAATCACAAAGTACAACGAATTAGAGGTTTTCCTTTGGACAAAAGGTACATGGAGATTTTAGCTTCTCTTTTTATGATTTTCAGATCCTGAAATCTTGCCAAAATTTATTTATAGCAAAATTTCTACAATGACTGGTTTTTTTTATATCAAGCCCTAGCTTTGCAATTGCAACAAGTGTCATACATGCCATACCATGCCTTCTTTCAGGCTAGCTCTGATACCATGTTAATTTTTCATAATTTACTTCAATCTGATCTAGGATATTAACTAAGAGAACAACATGTACAACATATCTACAGCATATCAATCATGGACACAATAATGCAAGCACACAAGAGACATAGAGTTTACTCGGGGAAAACCATAAAGGTGAAAAACCCCAATAACTTCCTCAGAGATAGATAGAGCAACGATACAACCCAAGTATAAGAGATAGACATCTCCTAGCAGCATATTCTCCTACTCCACAAGTGCACCACTCTCCCGAGAGTGTGAGAGAGAATATAATTATCAAATAGAGTGCCTCCCACACTCTATTTATACTTGACTTGATTTGCCTAATAACCTTTACTAGGTCGGCCTTAACTTAACCACATAACATAATGCTAACTGGGCCGAACCCCAATAGGGTGGTCTAATAACCCTTTGACCCACATGAATTATACAGGGCCGACCCCAACAAGGTGGTCTAATAACCCATCAAGTATAAGTTACAACACTTACAATATAAATGATGACACTTCCGTATAGAGGAATAATAACATCTATATAGGAATACAATATACATATATGTGAAATACATTCCGAAGTTACATATACATCAACAAATATGTACATTGTGACACTTCCCCTTGCAAGGTAAGCTGCCCCCATTGGCAACCATGACTTCAAAGTTGGAGCAAGGATGGACAAAACAATCAGCCCGTTTGGCAATCCCAGGGTCAATGAAGTTATGAGTGCTACCAGAATCAACGAGTATGGTAAGAGAGAGCTTCTTGAAGTATCCCCTGAACTACATTGTTTGTGGGGTGGTGACGTTGGTTATAGCATGGAGAGAAATCTCGGGTGGGTCGTCCTCAGATGGGGTGTCAACAGGAAGGTACTGAATGTCAACCTAATCATCTACTGCATTTGGAGTTTCTTCACCAAGTTTAGAGGCAGGCGGAGAATCCACATCCAAGAGATAGAGCTTTTGTTGAACACATCTATGTCCCCGAGTGAATTTCTCATCACAATTATAACAAAGCCCTTTTTCTCGGCATGCCTGCATCTCGGTTTCAGACAAATGCTTGATAGGAGTTGGTCAAGGAGCTGGCGGGATGGGAGGTCGTTGAGAACCCATATTTCGGAAGGGAAAAAAAGTGGGTTTGGAGCGCTATTGGGCTACAATATTGTCTTCTGCCAACTTAGCCAAACCTAGGACTTCCATCATTGTGTTGGGACAGAACATTTTAACCTCTAACCGGATTTCATCCTTAAGACCACTAATAAAAGAACTCCAATAGAATTCATCAGACAATCCTTCTGTGTGATTGGCTAGTTTCTCAAATTCTGTCTGATACTCTCTCAATGTGCCAGTTTGGTGAAGTTTAGTGAGTGCGTCTATGAAGTCATCAAAAGCACTAGGACCAAATCGTGGCAAAAGGAGTTGGAAAAAATCTGTCCAGTTTTGCTCGGGATGAGCTTTGATGTACCAACGGTACCATTGAAGGGCTTCCTATTCCAAATGAAAGGATGCAAGTGGAACTTTCTGGACATCAAAAGTATTATGCAGACTGAAATATTGTTTTGCTCAGTATATCCATCCAGTCGGATCAATACCATTGAAGCGAGGAAAATCAAGCTTCGGCCCACGAAAATTGCTAGAAGAAGAGAACCCGATAGCTGCAAAAGATTCTGGCTGTCAGTTATTGTTCATGGCTGAATGCTGAAGATGGAGGCTGAGAAATTTTTCATCCAGATCTTGGAGTTTGGTTTGGATGGCTGCAAGTGCTTCCTCCATGGTTGTTGCTCCTGTGAGAGTGACAACCATAACCAGTAATTTTTTTTTTTTTTTTGGGGGGGGGGGAATGGATAGAAAAACACAAACAAAAGCTTATTTAGTAAAGGAAAATTCAGATTTGGGAAAAACTCCGATGGGTGATTGGGGTTTGACTAGGTTTTGGACACTTTCTGATGTACAGGGAAGCAAAAAATGGGGATTTCAGAAGCGGGGTGCAAGAATTAGAAAATTTGGTAGAGAGGGACAAAGAAGCAGAATTAGGAAAGGAACACGATGGCAAAATTTGAAGGCGTTTGGGTGAAAATTGAAGGAGTTATGGCAAACCCTAAAAATAGACAAATGTAGGATTTATGGTCTTGGGAAGTTGAATTTGGGATAGGGTCTTCAAGAATGACATATGCAAAATGTGATTGCAGGGGTGTTAGTGAAGTTTTAGGGAAAACAGAGTTGAAACAAGGGAGATATGGCTGAAAAAAAGAATTATATATATATATATATTTTTTTTTGTCAGAAATGGATTGACAACGGCGCAGAAGTGATCCGCAACAGATGGATCTACAATGCCGTGAAAGGGATCGAAAGCAGTTGGATCTGAAATGGCATCTAGATCTGGAATGAATTTCAAAATAGATATGAAACGGCTGGATTTGGAGCGGAAGTGATCGGCAACAGTTCAAGTGAAATTAGATATGGAGCCTAGGTATGCGCGGCTTCCTATTGGTTCAGGGGATTCACTCGGCCACCAATTCTGTCTGACGGCTTGCGTATTGGGGCAGTACCCCTCACTCCATGGCCTAGGTAACACTGATAACCGCTTTGCCACAAACGACAGCTCTTGGTTTACCTCACGGGTGGGAACTAGTCAATCAAGTAGGGGTCGTTGCCCTTTTCGCTGGCACGTCCTCTCAATGTGCCAGCTACTTTGGGGTTCCTGTGGTACTCCTCACAATGATTTTTAGGGCTTATGCCCAAGTACTTCCCATAGTTAAGCAGATAGGGATTATTCCCAGATTCGAACTTGCAACAAATGCGAAAAAAAATTTTGGAAGAAATTCCACCCAACGAGCCCAAGAAAGTGCTCTGATACTAGATGTGATGAACCTGCAATAATTAATTAATGCAAATACACAAGACATAAGAAATAACAAAACTCAGAATCAATTTTATATTGATCGCAAGCCACTTCAAGGGGGCAACCTCCTTTGAGCAAGCTCAATACAATTAACTTCACGGTGACTTCATAGGCCTCAACACACACTTATATACTAAGTCTAGGCGCCAATACTATGAGTCAAAACCATGGGCCAATATAAACTATGGATCAATAAAACTACGGGCAACTTACAAAGCATATGCGCCAACAACAATAACACAAACTATGGATCAACAAATACCACGGGACGACTAACAAAGCATATGCGTCCAACAACAATATACTAACAAAGTAAAGACATGGGTTCCTAACATGAAAGTCCCATGTCCTATCACAAAGAGGATAGGTATCATCATAAGTTCATGGACGCCCTTGCTGCTTACAAAAGGTGTAAAATGTATCCAATAAGTCTCCATAGATGCAAGAAATAATATCCCTCATGTGTCCTTTCTCCAAAATAGGAAAAGAAGAGACACTCCAACCCAATGCTCCAACTAGAAAGAAAGATGCTTCTCTATGTGAATGCTTCCAATGGCTCAACTTTCTTCCATTGGTCCAAAGATGAACCAAATTTCTGCAACAAATATCCACCAAATATGTGGATGCATCAACTCCATCAAAGGCTGGTCCATCAACCATGAGATCCTTTGACTCCTCATTGGAGGAATCACTCACTCCAAGAAGAAACTCAGTTTGGCTATGGAAGGTAGTATGTGCTTGGAGCTAATCATTTGTAACTCTAAACTCCCCATGCACACGCATGCCATCATGAATCTCATGAAATGCCATATCATGAGGTTCCTCCATAGAACTCTGAATGTCATCAACCGAAAGAGGATGGCTGATTTGGATGTAGGAGGAAGCATGTGATTTCTGCAATTCTTGGTGAAATTGTTCTACCTTCATCTTGGATTCCAAGAGTGCACTTTGAGTGCTTCTCAAAGAATATTGGGTGGTAATCCACTCATTATTGGACCTACAAATATCTTCATAATCCTTCAAGTATGCTTCCTGTAACATATGAAGAATATCATGCAAGTAATATCTATGAGAAGGCATATGTGAAAATTTACCTTGGGTTGTAGTCTTTGCTTCCTGAATTCTCTCCTTGTTAAGGACTTTGTTCCTTAGGAACATGCAATCTATTATGAACTTCATATTCCCTAAGACCATAATAAATGAAAGAGTACTTTGTTTTATGTGTATTCATTCAAAGAAACCCTTGAGGTCCCTTTCATCCCCTTTCTTGTACCTTTTCAACTACTTGTAATGAAAGATATTGATGGATGGCACATCCATCATCAATTCAGCCTCATGCTTCTTCACCCTGTCAAGTGGTCTACCCAGTGGGTGGTATGAAAGAATATTATCATGTATGCCTTGAATGGTGGCAAGGCCCTTAGTATCCCCCACAATGTCACCAACCTTTACTATGGATATCATTCCACGGGATAAATCTTCATATGCTATGTAATATTTATTCCCAGGTATGAATGGAGATGTATGGTAAGCATAATGTTGCAGACACATATGCCTTGTATGCTTCTCATTGGTCATAACAGATTTGAATGCAACAATAGATCCATTACTAATACAAAAAAAACTCTTACCCATGTGAACTAGTCTTGCACAATCTTGACTCTCCATCTCGGTGATGTAGCTATCCATCAAATTCAATGATGAATAGGATTGTTTTCTTGCTGATCCAAATGGAATGTAATCATCCATAGTCATCAAGGATAAGCCTTCCTTACATGAAAGAGGCTCACAATCTCTCCAGAGCGAAACAAGTGTCTGGCAATCATTCTACAAGTCAATGCTTCCTTGAAGCACTTGTAAATATGAGGACTCCTTATGTATTCCTTGGGAATTTTTCTTCTCCATAATGTCATGTGTACTATTAGAAACACACATATGATCATATGTGTGCTCCTGCAACTCTTGAGAATCATGAAAACTTTCTTTTAAAAAATCAGCCTTCTCACAATTTTGGATCTCATCACTAGAAGGATATTTTCTGCCAACCTTATAATAAGAAATGGCTGCCATATCAAGATGAAACCAATGAATTTGTTGAATGCAAAACTCAGAATGGCTGTCATAACTTTGTGACATCTTTATCTCTTCATGATGTGGGGTGGTGATGGAATTCTCCCCCTCCAATTCTCCCGGTTCACTCTCAACTAGAGTGTGGTTGTATCTTTCTCCATAATGATGTTCTAAGAATGCTTGAAGTGTTGAGCCTTTCTCTTTTGTGATTAAATTGGTGGGGCACTCTTCAGATTGATGCAAAAAATAATTGGTGTTGCCAATATCATATTTACCTTCATTCCTTAGCTTGATCTCTTCTTGTTCTTGCTCAATGCATCCATTGGAGGAAACAAATGGCTCTTGTCTTGGGAGTTTTATGCTCCTCTCCTTGGATGACTGATTGTTACTATGATTTTGATCCTTCAAGCTAGATGATGTATTTATCCTTGGTAACCTTAGAATCAATATTATTGGAAACTTTGTTTGAAGAGAATTCAAACAATCTCTTTACGCTAGAAATAATGGTATTAAATGAGGCTTGAATTTTGATTCTTCTTTCTTCGTGTTTTCTTAAATAGGTGGAACAAATTGTTTTCTCTATGGGTGGTTTGCTGCTCTTTCTTAAATTCAAATCTTTATCTTGGATCTCAAATCCAAATATGTGATAATCTTTGAAAGAGATGTCCTTGCGAATATCTTCTCTTAAAGCTAGATACTCCTCATGGTGGAAGGACAATTCTTCAATTGTTGATATCATGTTTGATAAATCCTTCTTAGGATTAGCCATCGGTGGTTCATCCCATTGATCTATGTACATATGGTCACAAATGTAACGATCATCATCTCTTGGTAGGCCTCCATCAATGTAACCGATTTCTTCTTCCTCATATGGCTCAAACTCTTCATCTTTAGTGACTGGAACTAGTCTCATGGTTGCACATTTGAGTTATGATTTCAAATATTCTTCAAAAATGAGCTTCTTTATTTCCATAGGGGTGGAGGAAAGTGCTCTATTACCACTGTAATGTACCAACTCATACAAGTGATACAAAAACTCTAGACTTCTCAAATTTGATCAAAACAATGTCTAAGGAAGTTAGTATTGTTGGGGATGGGAAAGATAAGAGGCTATGTAAGGATGGATGGTTCTGATGTGGTATGACACCTCTGTACAATGTGCTGAGATGATTTATGTTTCAATAGAAGCAATTTGCAATTTACTCCAATGCTCATCGGCTACTCAGCATATACATACTAGTATGGGTGAGATATTTAACTGAAGGATGGGGAAGGTTGTTGCAGACATAAGAGATGTTAATTAAAATTCATTTAAATTCACTACATCATAAAATATCAGTTCAGAAATCTATATGAATATTTGGACAAGTCTTATAGCAAAACTAGTAAAATTGCATTTCTGGACAACTCAACTAGTTTGAATTCTGGATTCCCAAAAGTGCTCAAAGGCTCACAAATTTCTGAAACAGGGGATGGATCATGAAATATTACATGTTATATAACTCTAGAAACAATAATGACTTCATTTTTACTTATACTCATTGAATTATGATTCAAACACTGAAAGCTAGTCAAAATCTAGCTAAATCTAGAAGGGGTAGATAATTTCGAGAAGAAATCAGAGTTATGTAATTTGTATTGAATGGAATGATATCATAACATTAAATCCTATGTTATTACATCATAAATAGGACAATATTCCTCTCATAAAGTGATAGAAATATATCTCTTCTTGTACAGAAGAAACTAGCTCTAGAATCTTAAGAAGGCGAGAAGATTCGATCTCTGAACTTGGTGATGATGTTTCTGAACTTCCAATTCGACCTGATAAGCTTCAGTACCTACAAATAAACTCAGTGAAAATGGTTGAAGTCCATCATACTATCACAGAAATATGGGGAACATCTCCCATGCTTGATTCGGGGCACATCTCCAAAGTCTCAGATGCACAAATGCATTCATAAAATTTCTCATACCAACCAAAGATGTGAAAAGGGGTTGCTTGTATTCTTTTATAGAATTTTGGTTGACCTACTGAAAATTTTGAATATCTTGGTGACCTGTGAGAACCCTTCCACACGGGTTACCCATAAGTGGATGAGGAAAGCTTTCTTTCCTTGCTTGCTTTGTTTTGCTTTGGCTTTTCTTCTTTTTCCTCTTTTTCTGAATTTCCTACTTTTCTGAACTTTCCCGCTTTTCAGGATTTCTTGGTTTTCCTGTTTTATCATGCTTTCTAGATTTATGCTATTTTTCCTGAAATATTCCTCTTTTCTCATTTTTGGCATGATTTTTGGACTCTAGTGCTTTACTTGACTTTTACCCCAAGTAAATCCTCCAACCTTATCCACAAATTCGACTTGGTGGACCAATTTCTCCATTTATTCAGCATAACAATAAAAATATTAATTGCACCAATAGTATTAAATGCACCATAATTATTTATTCCAAGTGGATAGCGAACTATGGATAAAATTAAATGCACACTCCTAATTAATTAAGTTCCTAGATCACAAAATTTAACACCTCATTAATTAATTAATTCAATATGTCACTAGGATCCATAGTGTTTAATCGGCTTCATGGTGCTGACAAAATGGGAACATGACATCCAACTACAAGAAAAGGAAAAGGATGTAAAATCAATTTAGAACAAATGAAATATTTTTTAGAATCATAGAAGTATTGGATGAGATTCTCAACAAGCAAAGATCACCTCTCAATCAAATTCGTGTAGGCTATAAAGATGACTTCAAGAAGATTGATCAAGGAAAATGGATTGCTACACATCTAAGTAAGACAACCATGAGCAGATTTGTTCAATGTTGGAAATGCATAATGACTGGACATATTGGAAAATACTGCAACAATATTATATGTTACAAATGTAACAAAAATGGTCATAAGGCTTAGGACTGTGGATGTTCAGGATATTCTGTCAAGTACTGGAAGAAGAAAATAGGTAAGGAATTCCAATCTGTTAACAAATGTAGTGCTTCAAAAAACCAAGGAAAAGAACACTGCAGGATGATATGGAGAAGGAAGACAATGAAGAATGATTCAAAATTTGTTATATATCTGAATGAAAAGGTGGAAAATTTGGGAGACCAATCCTTCTCCATATCCAATGCAAAACTGACTGACTGACAATCAAACCCATCATAGTAAAATATTTGTTCGCGAACATGAGTATGACAAAGGGTGAGTATTAATGATCAATAGAGTAGTGGCACAAACATAAATAAATGTTCAAACGAAAACAACATTAATGATGGAGAGTGGTTAGGTGAATTTGGACAAAGATCAAATCAAAACTGAAACTTTCCAGTTTTCAAAGTGGACCAAATCTTGGTAAATACGCAAAAGATGGAAAACATTAATGGGACAGGTATTCATAAAATATGAGGATTCTCAATATGACATCTTGCATCTATTAAGAATAAGAGATATAGAGTGAATAATGTGTGTGAAGATTTGATTCTTGAAGGCCATGGCAACCAGAAGACAATGCAGATCAAAGAACCCATATGTAAAGAAGCAGGAAAGATTTGCAAAAACTGAAGATATGTCTTCATCAAAACCAGATCGTGACTATATTCCAACCTAAAAACCTGATGCTCCACATGATGCACTACTATAAGTAGAAGATACACAGTTACAAAACAAGATGAACTCAGAAGGTGTATGTGTTGAAGGAAATTTTCATGGCCAGCTGTACAAGTTCACCTTTGCAGACCATGATGTCATTGACCATGAAAAGTTCCCTAGGTTAGCTATGGATAAGTATATGGAAAAGAAGGATAGCTTAGATCCTAGGGTACCAACTATAATGGTGCTCAAGAAATGGGCATATGAACTATCAAGAACAGGAATGCTGAATCTATTGGAAATACCACACTTTGGAAGATCTCCACAATTAAAAATGTGTGCAAAGCTGCTGCTATCACAAGTGCATGATGGGTATCTATGGATGAATAAAAACATACCTATTAATGTTAATATCATCGAAGAAATCATAGGGATTCCCTCTGCTAGGGAATATTTAAGTCTTATGATGAGCATAAGTCAAGAAAAGGCTCTTCGAAAGAAGATGGCTAAAAAATATGGAACTCAACATGAAATTAGAGGGTTTTTAGTTGCACAAATACAGGATGAAGCAGTAAGATTCACTGCCCAGTTACTAGCATGCAATCTATTTCGAAAAATCCGACAGGATCAAGTCTCGACAATGATCATTGTAGTAGCAGAAAAATGTGTTGAAGGAATCTAGATGATTTGGTCAAACTTTTTACTGAATGAGTTTCTAGAAGACTATCTGGAAGCACAAGAATAAGGTAATCCCTTTCATTATACTTGGTTATTAATTTGTGTCACACTCATAGGATGGAAGGAACCCGAGGGAAGTCAATTCTTTGACATAAATAAGAGACCTTTCCAAGAGGTAAGGGACACAAACATGTGGTTTTCTGATATTTCCAGTAGACAGGAGGAAAACAATATCAATTTTTTGTTATACTATGAAGAAACCATATCTATTCTACGAAAGACCCCACGAGTACCATTTCATGTAGTTGAAGCATATAATGGAATAATGCATTTAAAAATTGCAATGCATCATACATACATAAAGGAAAAGAGGGATCCTAGAAAACTGTGACTAACTACCAGGTTCATTTGTTCTTACGAGGATGTTGCAATAATTGTTCAAACATGGGACACAGAGTGGAAAGTTCCACTAACATAGGAAGGAGGGAAATCTGTAGGAACAGTCAAAAAATAAACACCCAAGGTGGAGGAAACCATCAATTTAGAGATGCCCACGCATATTGAGAAGAGAAAAGAAACGATGCAACATGAAGGCCCTTCAAATAAAAACATAAAAAGAATATAAACCCATCTTTGCTCAGACATTGACGATAGACGATCTTGAGCAAATTGGGATAGAAGTTAGAAATTTTGTTGAAGAATCCTTTGAGCATGGAATCATGAAGAGTGAGATTGAAGAACTTACTACTCAGCAAGGAAGAATCTTGACAAAAATGAATGAAGAGTTTGATGCAATAAAGTAGCTAATATAGATAAACATGGGAGAATAGTGAAATGTAGAAGAATCTCCAAACATATCTGAATCACACCCCATTTTGCAAGGAAAAGAAATCGAGCTTCACCAAAAAATGAATATTTCGTCTACGGATTTGACACTTCCTACTCAATAGATGAATATTTCGGTAAGTCATGTAGAAATAACCTTGTCATGCCTATATTTGAATGAACTGCATACACTACATTCTGTAAAATTCAAGCACAACAGATCTATGAAACAAGAGCAATAGTTACTATAGATGCATGCGACAAATTGTGTGTCAAAACACTAGTGCAAAAGGTTTGCAACAATTCATGCATTATCATTAACTCAGAAGATAATCACAATGTGTAACAATTTCAATAATAGCCAAGCAATTTGAATCCTAGGGCATTCATTCGAATTGAATGCATGAGAGTGGCTTAATGGTTAGTTAACACGACTCAGAACATCGGTTAACCACTTAAATGCCAATTAATTGACTCTAACAGACTCTGAAACTATCAAGTTGAGTCAAACTGAATCTAGAACTCAATTGAATGCCCAAAATTAGGGTAGGATGCCTTTCTGACTTCAGTTAACTGATACTTAGGTGAAATTACCCAAAATTAGGTCAAACTGAGTAGGAGGGTGCCTTTGTGACTCCAATTACATATTTGTTAGCCGAAACCCACTTAGTTGGACTGAGTAGGGCGCATTTATCATGCAAATTACCCCAGTTGGATCTCTGAATGGTGTAGGAGGCCCAGTTAGCTAAATTTGATGACCCAGTTGGATCCCCAAATGAAGGAGGAGGACCAGTTGACCAAAACTGATGATCTGTTGATGATGTGAGCACATGATTGAGTCAAAATACTTAGGATAAGTGGTAAATTAGGATGTTAAGCCCAAATAAATGTTGTGATGTTGTAAAATGACTCCAACACCCCCCTTAAGCTAATATCATGTGTAGGAGTAAATAAAAAATAATAAAAGGGCCCCAAAAACAAAGACCATAGGTCACCCAGTACAGAAATAATGTAGAAAATGCTCAAAAAATCTAAATGAGGAAAGAGGGAAAAATCCAGTGAGAATGAAACCCCCCTCTCAAAGTGAACACTGAAGGATCTAATATGTCCTCACCATAGTAGAACTCACCCCCACCAGTGAACGGAGGTAAGAGAACTTCTTCTCAGTGAAGCTCTTGGTGAAGATGTCTACAATCTGCTCTTCTGTAGGGCAATATTGTAGTATAATGGTCCTGTCATGCACAAGCTCTTGGATGTAGTGCATGTGGATATCGATATGCTTGGTCCTATGTCTCTGAACCATATATGTAGAGATATTGATAACACTCTGATTGTTACAAAAAATTACAGTATAAGTGGTGCTACCAATATCGAACTCTGCTAGAATACCCTGCAACCAAACTACCTGAATGCAAGCATTGATTGCTCCTCAATACTCTTCCTCTGCTGAAGATAAGGAAATGGTTGCCTACTTGTTTCTTGAAAATAAAATAGGCCTTTTTCCAATCATGAAAACATATTCAGAAGTGTAATTCCGATTAATTCTATCACCATCCATTCTAAATTAGTGAATCCAACCAAGTCAAGATCAGAATCCACAACATACTGAATGCCAAAATGTATCGTACACTGCACATAATGCAAGATAATTTTGGATTCCTTCTAGTGAATCTCATGGGGATTCTGCATGTAGCTTGAAAAAAAATCATGGCATAAGAAATATTAGGCCTAGAGTGTGTCAGATACAAAATACTTCCAATCAATTGTAGGTAAAGTGTAGAATCCACCAACGGTGTAGAATCACCATCCTCAAGACTCATTCCTGAGAGGAATGGGAATGGTGTCGCTTTACATTTTGTCATATTGAACTTCTTTAGTAGGTACAAAGCATATTTTATTGGGAAATCATGATCCCATAAAAATTCTGAGTGATCTCGAGACCAAGAAACTACTTCAGCACGCCTAAATCACTCATATCAAATGCTTGGTGTAAAGCGGTTTTTATAGTGTCGACCGAAGAAAGAATGCTTCTTGTAATCAATAGGTCATAAACATAAAGTAAAATGATCATCAAATTATCTTCATGCTTCTGTAGATACACATTCATATCTAATTTTCATCTCGCAAATTTTTGCGACATAAGAAAGGAATCCATCTTTCCATACCATGCTCTTGGGGCCTGTTTTAAACCATACAAATATTTCCTTAATCTGCAAACAAGTGATAGATATGATATGTAACATTTGGGATACTTCATGTAGATATCTTCCTGAATATCCCCATGAATAAAATCACTCTTCACATCCATATGCTGCACCTCCCAGTGCTTGGATGTGGAAATTGACAAAACTAGCCGGATTGAGTCCATTTTTCTAACTGGTGCAAACATTTATGTGTAGTCCACACCATGGAATTTTGAGAAACCTTTTGCCACCAACCTAGATTTTTATTCTTAGTTTGAACCATCAGAAACAACCTTGGTTTGGTAGACCCATTTGCATTGAACCAATTTCCTCCCAGGTGGAAGAGAAACTAGCTCCCATGTTGCATTTTTCTAAAGAGAATTGTACTCTTCATCCATGGCCGTTTTCCATCTCGGATATCGGTGGGCATGATAGTATGATTTTGGATCTGACCCAATCATTAAAAAACCTTTTCGGACATAAATGGATCAGCATATGAAATATACATACATGCTCTTTGAAAGTCTGCCTGGGTTCTTCTTGGTTCGACAAGATTTCCAATGTTAGAACTGACAGATGTGAGTATTTTCTGCCCACTTTGGAAACTGAGGGGGATCATCTGGATTTGAATACGAACTTGACATTTCATGTTCATTAATATCAGACATAATATCATTAATATCAGAACATAAAATTTCAGTATCATCTCCAGAATCTTCTTCCGTAAGAGGAAGCAATTTGGCAGTTTCTTCCTCCACTTGTTGTAGATCATGAAGTGGTTCTTCAAATTGGACACTTCTCTCGATGAATATTATTTTGGATATGATATCCATGATTTTTTATCCTTTGTATTATTCATCATGTCCAATGAGGATGCACTCATTACTTTGCATTTCTAAATATCTTCTCTTCTCAATTGGAATTCTAGCCCATGCAGTGGACCTGAAAACCCTGAGATGTGACACATCAGGCTTGTGACTAGTGTAGGATTTGAAAGGAGTTGTACCTTTGACGAATGAGTGTGGAACTATGTTATGAATGTATGCAGCAAAATTCATGGCCTCATCCCAAATATTTTAAGTCAAACCTTTCGACTCAACCATACATGTAGCCATATGTTTCAATGCTTGATTTTTCCTCTCCGCTACACCATTCTGCTGAGGTGTGTAGGGGACTGTGTGATGGATTTGGATTCAATTTTCCACACAAATTTGTAGAAGATATCATTTTATATATTCTACACCATTATCATATCTAAGATATTTGATTTTTATCCCAATGGAAGTCTCAATAGAAGCCTTGAAATTCTTGAACCTTTCAAGCACTTCTGATTTGTTGTTGAGAAAACAGACCCATGTGAACCTGGAGAAGTCATCAATGAATGTTAGAACATACCTTGATCCATTCATGGAGGGATTTGGTAATGGACCACTTCTATCACTCATTGATCCTAGTTGTTGTGAATTCCTTATATCCACCTTCCAAACTCCTTTCATAGTTTGAGTTTGCCATTACATGGAGGATTTAAGTGGTGGAAGCACAAGTGTAGAGACCCAGTTCTTGGTTCAGATTGGTTTCCAGCAAGAGGTCGTATATTGTACTTCTTGTTATTCATTAGTGGAAATACTCATTTTCTCGTCCAATTGATGTTGTGAATATTGTTAAATTAAATTGGGTTATATTTGGTTATAATATCATGGATCATGTTATGGATTATGCTAATGTCTTTCACATATTATATGCACTTGCTTGTACTTGTTGTTGAGACTAATCTGCAAGTCCAACTGTAGAAGTTGAAAGCTCAACGGGGATCTACATCGAACATCTGGTTGAAGGTTGGCCTTTTCTCCATTAGCTTGGCCTTGTCATTTATATGGCATTGCATTGAGAATTGAGTCATTTTCTGGTAGTTAGCTGTCTATTGTGGTCTACCCCAAGCCATAGAATGTTTTCTCCGTAACATAAATGGTGACTCCGCTGGGGAGAACATCCATTTTTTGGGATTTTTAGGCATTTGTCCTTATTTAGAGTTGTTGTGTGTTGATCTTTTGTGTCATTGATTGGCCGTTGGGATATACTATAGAAAACAAGATTTTTCTAGGTGATTGGACTCACTTTTTGCACATTTTCCTTTCCCTATACGCGGGTCAACTTAGTTTTGCCCACGTCTACCCGCCTCTGTCTGCACTGTTGCCCGCGTCTACCCGCAGCTTTTTTCTCGATAATAGCATACAAATCTGGGTTTGATTGATTTATGGCCTTGGATTGTTTCTAGGTTGGTTTTGAGTGTTCCTGAGTCTTAATTGGCCTCATTCCTCACTGTTCCATGCCTTATTTGTGACCAGAAACTGTTCTTTCTCTTTGTTTTGAGCCTTGTTAGTTTATCACCATTTTTTTATTTTCTAGTTCATTACATTCGCTGAGTCTCACTGTTTGGGATTTGCTGGGTTGTCTTAGTGATCTGCTCTGCATTTCTTTAATCGAATAGGTAGATTTCGCTTGCATTTTTTCATTTCATTATATTGAAAAAATATAAAAACATAGTTTTGCATTTTCCTTTCCGTTATAAGAGAAAATACAAAAGAATTTCTTTCCATACTACATTTTTCATCTGAGTGCTTGTGCTTTCATCTAGGATCTGCTTGTGCATTGGAAATTAAAAAAGAATTGCATTTTATTTCAAACCGTTGGATTGATTGTCATTTTAGTGGCATTGTTTTTATTGATAGATGAGTCTAGAGTTATTTGATTATGCATATTATTGAGTCTTATACATCATCAGTTTCACGACCACATCCTTTGAGTAATTACGACCATTTAAAATCAACGCTTAATCTTAAAATTGATTAGAACTATTTTTCTTTTATACGGTGCACCAACTAGTATAGGTTTAGAGTCTTGGAATAGATCATTGTGAGTTAACAATCCAAGACTACTAGACGAAACATTATGTGTCTGACCAGGGAGTGGTGAATTCCATTATATACATCAGTGTTCTATGGAAGCTCTACTTAGACCAGAGTTAAGCACGAGGTCACGGGACATTGGTTGTAGAGATAGCCTTCCAATACTGGCCAAACATGGGAGATATTTCTAGGATTTGTTCGTGTACGGGGGCTCTTGAGGGATCTGTACCTCCTTAGTTTTGGGCTTAGCTACCCTACCCATACGACAAATCCCACCTATGACTGTCCTCATGAGCATTGGTTATATTGTGGTGACCTTAGTTACCTTACCTAGGTATCGCATAGGGTGCTTGCAGTGGTTATACTGTACGTATCCTGAGTCAGATAGGGGTTGGAATGCACAATTTCCTATTGTATAGGGACTTGACCCTATGCATGCAGTGAAGTCTGGGAACCCTTATAACTAATTTTGTTACCTTAGGTTATAGTTTGGGAGTCTTAAGCCTCTCCTAGGCAATACATACCGACTGTATTGTCAGGAGGTCCCTTGAGCCAGTCCTATTTGTATGCATTTGGCTGTAGTTTCTTAGGTGTGTGCTCTTTGTTCCTTGATTGTTATTTTGGCCATTAGGGGATGCTTTGATTTATTGAATTTTCAAAGGTATTGTGGCGCGAGATCCTACTCTCCGTTGGTCTCGTCGATTGGTTGGTTTACTAGCCACCGAAGTTACACATTGGGTCCAGAGGGGATGCCGAAAGGCCCTCTCCGATTCTTCTGATTATTTTGAAACGCTTCGCGCTAACATTGCCACTTGTTTTGGCTTGGGAGAACTCCCTATGACTCCATCGGGTAGATTTGAAGATGCTTCTACTCCTCCTACTCCTAGAGAGGCATGGGGGGGTGATCCACAACCCGAGACCCAACCTAGTTTGTTTGGGTCGGATCCACTCGAGGACAACCTATTCGATCCATCGAATCCACATAATTTCCTATATGGGATGCCAGATTCACATGCTAACACAGGTCCTATGACCAACACTACCTGGTTCTCTCATGGTAATCCTAGTTACAACACAGTTGATCCATCCACTATGTTTGGTAGTCATGCTAACACTAGTCATGATATTCACAAAATTGCACCCACTGGGGTAAATATCCTCACTGGGGGCACCACATTTGGTACTCACACACATAATATGGGGACTAGCCATATCGCTTCAAACAATGCAAATTTTGGAGGAAGGCTACCTCCTAGGACTACCCATCCTGGTGGGAACATTGTTCGCAACACAACTCACAATCCAAAGTACAATACACATGCCCATACACATCAACCCAGGACCACGTTCTCTAATGTTAACAATCCTCCTAATAACAGGGGTGGACACATACCATATACTTTTACATCTGCTACCGCTACTAGTAATGCTAATGTAGGGGGTGGGAATATCCCTTATATTTATGGTCACACCACGACTGCTCCTGCTACTAGCAATACTTATGCATGGGGTGGGAACATACCTAACAATTATGGTCAGTACAATACGGTTCCCGCTACGAGTAATAATTATATGCCCCATAATTATGGTGGTAACCCTTACTATAATATAGTCGGTGCTAGCCCTCATTACAACCCACCTCATTACGGTGCTCATAATACGCATATACCTGCTTACTCTCACACGGGTCAGGTTGGGAGAAATTATTAGCCTTATGGCCATGGTCAAGATTATGGTCCATGTTATCCTTCAGGTCCATATCATCAACCTTTCAATGGCCAGGGTCAGGGTTATGGTCCATCTTATCCTTCAGGTCTGTATAATCAACCTTTTATGGGAGCTTATAATCAAGCTTTTCAGCCATAGCTTCCGTTCCTTGCGCGATTGAATCTTCCAAATCTTTCGAAGCTCATGAATGATCCGGTGTGTCACGATCCTAATTGGCCTCCAGTACCTACCAAGCTCCCTTTGGACATTCCCAAGTTTGAGGGGAAGGGTGGTGAGGATCCGGGTGATCACGTCACGACTTTTCACTTTTGGTGCTCATCAAACTCGTTAAATCATGATTTCGTTCGATTGAGACTATTTTGACGCCCCCTCATGGGGGCAGTCGCGAAGTGGTATCTTGAGTTTCCTGGGGGCATGTAGAGGGTTTTCAATGAGATATCCTTGGTTTTCCTAGATCATTTCTAGTTGCCGGTTCACTACGATACTAGCGCTGAACTTTTGTCTACCTTCCACCAGACTAAGGCCCCACACATATCTGACAACGTTCAAGAGTGGCGTCGACAAAAAAGGTTAGTGAAACCCAACATTCCTCCAGATTTTTTGTTGGAATGGTTTCTCAAGTCTTTGCTCCCATACATTTATAAGGATGTTTCGATGTCCAGCATAACGACTGATGAACAAGCTATACTAAAAGTCTAGCAGTTAGATTTTCTTTATGCTCAATCTGGCATTCTGTATGACATTATTCCTGACGCACCACGATCACGACATGAGCCCAAGCCAGTTCCTAGACCGCATGCCGACGACATTGTTGGATCCACAAGCACTCAACCCGTAGATTTGGTTGCTAATCAAATGCAAAATTTGTCACTTAACCAATCTAATCCTGGACAAGTTCACACCTTGTCCACTTCCACCCCATCGTACGATGTACACGCTATGCAATCGGCGAACCCATCGAGTAACCAACAGTCTGGTGATAAGAAGAAGGGGAGAAACAACCGTAAGGGTAGAAATAATGGGAACAATGGTAATAATTGTAATACTCCTAGGAAAGAGAACGCCAACCCTCCTTGGGAAGGCTGAAATGCTGGTGGGGACCGTAAACCTAGGTGTAAAGTGAAATTCCCTTGCAAGCTTTGTGGGGAAGATTATCTTACTCACTTGTGTCCTTGGATTGATGAAGCATCAAAGCATCTGGCACAGTGCCCAACTGTGTTGAAAGATCTCCTTCCACATCATCAGAATATGGCTTTGAATGCTCCTGCTATTGGTTATGGGACCCATGAAACTTCCATGTCTACTTCCCATCCCAGTGGCTTTGGATGCGTGAATATGATTAAATCAGAGGTTAGTGTTGCTACTCGCCAACGTGATTATGATGCACCACAACTGAATATGGGGAATGAGCCTCCTCCTCCTCCTGGTACCTCTTTGCATATCGAGAAGCCCACTGCTATGCCGTGGATACCGAAAGGTGTTCTCAAGCACTCTACGCATAGTCCCAATGCTCGAGCCGCCATAACTACTCTATTATAGAGGAATTGGGTCAAAATCCCTGTGCCATGTCAGCTCTCGAGGTTTTAAAGGCGTGTCCTTCTCAGAGGCATGCCCTTTTGTGTGCTTTAGGAGTTCAGGATGGGGGAAGTCCTAAAATTATCAATTTTGACGCTACTGATGTCCAACCTCGCTTACCTTACCATGTGGCTTTTCAATTCCATGTGGAGTGCCTGTAGAATATTGTCGAAAAGACAGTGGTTGATGAAGGTGCTTCTACGTTAGTGATGTCTTTATCTTGTTGGAAAGCTCTTGGCTCTCCTCCCTTGTCCAAGTCTATGACCATACTCACTGCATTCGACGGTCGGTCATTTAAGCCACATGGGATTCTCCCTTCCCTTGTCATCCGCTTGGGTGGGAAACCTGCGCCTATTGAAGTCGAGGTGGTTGATGCACCCATCAACTACAACCTTCTCCTAGGTAGGAATTGGATGTATGCTATGATAGCGTTCGCATCCACTGTATTCATAATGATTTGCTTTCCACACGAAGGCAAGATTGTGATGGTCGACTAGCCAGATTTCGTTAGTCCTTATTCCACAGCATCCATGGGATCGGTGGTCCCCCAGTTACAGATTCTGAGCTGGAAACTGGGAACATGGCTATCGGATTGTACCCCTCATTGTTGGGATCTTTTGATTTCCCTGCACCTATTACTTTTATTGGAACCATTTATGATAATGCACCTCTTTCATTGAATAATGTACCATTCCGGACTTCGTATTTTGATGATCCATGGACCTTACCGTCCACGAGTTCCATGTTTGGAGACATTGCGCATGTTGGAATGGCTATGCCACTGTCTACTACTGAGCTTGCATATCTAGATCTTTCCTCTTCCCAGACAGAGGAGGAAGATCCCGTTATGCTGCCGAAATGGGAAGTCGACTCATCTTGTTCACATGATTGTCTTGACAGTACTTTACCTTTAGATGAAGCTATTGTTGAGGCCATGTGTGGTAGTGAGAGACCTTGGGAAGAAATGCATCACCGCTCTCATTTTATTCCCAACCTTGATCTTATCGAGCAAGAAGAGTTTAGGACGACTCCTACCAAGATGGTTGATCACCTTGTGGTTCCTTGGGATTCGCATGGGATTTATGCATAGGGGAACATGGCTAATATTTCCGCTACCATATCGATCAACATTTCACATACTCCCAGAAATATTGAGAACATTTACATCGGTGCTGATTGATATCCTGAAGAGGTTTGCATTTACACTTAATTGTTTAAGGAACTCCGGGAAGCTTTTGACTGGTCTAAGAGGAGATGCTAGGAATAGACCCCAGCATTGTCAAACATGAGATTAGAACATATCCCAGTGCTAAGCTGGTTTGAAACGCCTTCGTGTTGTGAATCCTCGAAAGGCAGCTATGATCAAGGCATAAGTGGAAAAATTGCTTAAGGCTGGTTTTATCTACCCAGTTCCCCTTACCGAATGGGTGTCGAATCTCATTCCTGTGGATAAGAAGCAGGGAACTATCCATGTATGCACTGATTTTAGAGACCTAAACCCTGCATGTCTGAAAGACAATTTCCCCACCTCATTGATAGATCATATTTTGGATTCTTGTGCGGGAAGCGAAGTTTTTTCGTTTATGGACGGATTTTCAGGATATAACGAGATACAGATCAAACCCGAGGACCAACATAAGACAACTTTTATTTGTCCTTGGGGTAAGTTTGAGTACAGGAAGATTCCCTTCGGCCTTAAAAATGTCGGAGCCACTTTTGAGCATGCTATGACCTACGCCTTTCATGACCTTAAACACATAGTGGAGGCATACTTGGATGATCTTGCTGGCCATTCTCGCAAGAGAGTGGACCACCCCAAGCACCTACGTTTAATTCTTGAAATATGCATACGCTACAAGATTCGGTTAAATCCCAATAAGTGCATGTTTGTTGTGAAAACGGGTCGCCTTCTAGGTTTCACAGTTCCGAAAGAGGGTATCAGAGTCGATCCTCTTAAAGTTGAGGCAATACTTCGGTTGCCTCCTCTGCGCAATTTACTTCAACTTCAGAGCATCCAAGGGAGAGCCACGTTTCTATGTCGCTTTGTAGTGAATTATGCTAATCTTACCAAAGGTTTCGCGTGCTTATTGAAGAAAGACACACCGTTTATCTGGGATGAGCGAGCCCAGTAGTCTTTTGATGCTCTTAAGAAAGCTTTGGTATCAGCCCCTTTTCTTAGTCCACCTGACTTTGCTAGATATTTCACACTTTATGTGGCCATGTCTCAAGAGACGATTGGCATGGTCTTAGTTCAGGTTGATGATGTTCTCATGGAGCATGTGATCTATTACCTTAGTTGAAATCTAGTAGACGTTGAGCTGAGATACAATCATGTGGAAAAGTTGGCACTTGTGACTGTTCATGCAGTCCAACGGTTATGGCATTATATCATGCTCAGGAAAACCATAGTCATAGAGCATATCAATCTGTTTCATTTTGTGCTATCACAGTGTCTTATAGGGGGGAAGTACAATAAAGGATTATGATCCTTCAGGAGTTTGATCTTGATTTTGCTTTGGCGAAGTCGGTGAAATCCTTGTTTTTTTCTGAGCTCATGTCGGACCTTTAGCGAATTCATGAGGATATTGTCCATGAATATTCCTTTGTGGATGAGAAGTTATTTCTTATCTCGTTTGAAGACCCTTGGTATGGGGATATTATTGTTTATCTTCAAACTTTGAAGTTTCCTTCGCACTATTCACGAGATGAATGACAGTGTGTGAACACCACGCCAAATATTATACCATCGTCGGTGACACTTTGTATTATCGAGGAAAGGAGCCTATCCTCCATCGTTGTTTGACTCATGAAGAAGTGGAGCTTGTTCTGAATGATTGCCACGCTAGGGAGTGTGGTGGTCACCTATCTGGGCTTGCAATAGCCCAACGCATTATGCGAGCTGGTTACTTTTGGCCTTCGATCTTCAAGGATTGTATAAATGTCATAAATAAATGTCACCCTTGCCAAGTGTTTCCTTGGAATGTACACTCGCATCCAACGCCCTTTCATCCAGTCATCACCGTCGGTCCCTTCACCAAGTGGGGGGTGGATTTCATGGATTGCAAACCAGCTCCGGCTGGGGTGAATCACCATATCATTGTGGCCGTGGACTATTTTTCCAAATGGGATGAGGCCATGCCTACCGTAAAAGCCGAAAGGGATTGTCACTGACCATGGCAGTCACTTTCATAAAAAAATAATGGTGGATTTTTCGTTCAAGCTTGGGTTTCGTCAAGAACATTCATCTTCTTACTATCCCCAAGCGAATGGTCAGGTCGAGGAAGTCAATAAATCCTTAAAGACGACCATTCTCCAATGTACCATCCAACAAAGCAAGAACAACTGGCATATTATGTTATATCCTACTTTGTGCGCATATTGAACCGTAGTTAAGACTACCACCGGGTTCGCACTGTTTCAGCTAGTACACGGTGTGGAGTCTATTTTACCGACTGAATGCAAAATCCCTTCGTTAAAACTAGCCATAGAGCTCCTCTCTGATACATCGAGTATTGAGCAACGTTTGATCCACCTCGAGCAGCTTGACGAGTAGTGTCGAGATGTCGCCATGGCTATAGATGCCAATAAGCGTCATGTCAAGGTTCAATAAGATAGGTCTGTCCGTCCCCAGCAATATGCTGAAGGTGACTTGGTCCTCTTATACGACCAAGCTAAGGAACCACTGGGGGAAGGCAAGTTTAACCCCATGTGGAACGGTCCTTACATTGTGAGGTGTGTCCTGGAAAAAGGAGCTTACGAATTGGAAGATTATGAAGGGAATTCCTTGAAGGAGCCTAGAAATGGGCTCTACCTCAAGCAGTATTACGCTTGAAATTCTAGTTCGAGCTAATACTTTTTTATACTATTGTATAGTTTCTTCTCTACATAGTTTAGATTTTTTTTTGCTTTTCGGTCTGCTGATTCGCTTCCGTTTGGTTGACATATGTCAGCGAAATATCCTACGTTCTTAGGATTTGCGGATGGTGCTAGCCGTCATATGCAACAACTTGCTTTTGCTGCTTTGGTTATTTATTCACCTAACCACCTAGCTGTGTCTTCGAGAGGTGCTTGTCTCGGTCCTACATCCAACAATGTACCTAAGTATAGTGCTGTGGTTGAGCTACTTCGGGATGCTATTTCACATGGTATCCAATGTTTAGAAGTCTGCTTGGATTCACAACTGGTTGTGTCTCAGTTGAATAGTCAGTACCGTGTGAGGGATCCTACTTTGCTACAGAGATTCTTAAGGGTAAGACTCTTGGAATGTCATTTTTTTTCCATTACATACATTCATGTTCCGAGAAGTTTTAATCATGTATCTGATGCATATGCTAACTATGTCCTAGATTGGCATTTGTCACATTCATAATGAAGCACACAAATAAACATACATTCATACATTTGTACATACACATATAGTAGAACCGGAGAAACATAGTTTTTTAGAAATAACATGTCCAAAATGGTAGTGTCACAATACAAAAATGGAGCCCGTAGCTCTCAAAAATATACATATCGATACAAAAATATGGGACTCTGAGATGTCTAAGCTCCACGAGGAGGCCTAGCTGCCTCAGCAGGATGTGTCTGATAATAATAGTGTACTACATTGGCTATCCGCTAGAGTAGTCGCACCCAGGGACTTGGTACTCCCACAACATGGTGCTACAGGTCCTCTGGCAGCCGCGCTACCTCGATCATGGGTACCCTAGTGGTCATGCAGGATAGGATGAACTGTACGGTCTCTAATGTGTGCTCTGTTTCAGTGCCGACTACCTCTCCATACCTACCCTGTTGACGATGTCTCGGGAACCCCTCAGGTCTTCGCGGACCGATATCTGCGAGAAAACAATAGAATGTTAATATGTGATGCCACCCCCAAAAATATTTTTTCATTTTCATATATAATAAAAAATCCCAAAAAAATTAATACACAAAAACATAACAGGAGTAACATACTGATGTCTCCGAATGCTACCCCTGGAGGAAGCGCCATGTCACGATCACCACGGAAGTCTATCCCTGCATAGGGGTAGTCGTTAATGGCTATGACCTATCGGTCCCACCAGTGAAAGAACTCATATGTGTATGGTGATTCCTGTCGGCCACCACTCTGTTGTGTCAAGACCTCTTCCCACTGGGTCAGGGTTGGGTCGTGGAGACTGTGAGGAGGGGCTTCAACCCTTGGACTGAGCCCCGAAACCCTCTCAAAGAAGAAGCTGCATAGAATACTACCGTATCCAAAGTTTTTTTCCTCCCCATGCTTGCACTCGGTTAACTCGGTCTTCATAGATCCCAGTAACATTGTGCACCAGTCATATATCATGGGTCGCATGTACTGTGAGGCATAGAACATCATCGGCCTTGAAGCCTAGTGTAGAGCTGCCAAACCTGTTATCCTTACGAGAGTAGCCACTATAATCTTCATGCTCATACTGAATATGGCTACAATGGGTACCTAAATCCTGACTTTCCGAGTGTTGGGAAGACAGTACCACTCTATGTAGTTGGGAATGGTGATCCCACCACCCACTGTATGAGATTGAATACTTGCCATTTCCCCTTGATGGGACAATCCAGTAATGAAATAAATGTCATCTACCTCCAAGTAGAGTATTTGACCATCTAGGTTGAAATTTTGTGCATTTACATCCCAGTAGTCTATCAAGCGATGGACCAATTGGTTTTGGGCCCTCAAACCCCCAATGTTCCAAAATTTGAAAATACCACATGCTTGTAATGCTTGTTGTGCAGGCAAATCGTTGCGGACGACCTCATCCACAAGGTCATGCTCCCTTTCCCTCCATTCTAGAACCATCCTGGAGGAAGAAACACAAAGGGTTTAGTTTTTTTTCATTTAGAAAAAAAAACTCACAGCTATACCCGCAGGCTATTTAGAAAACAGAGGTGGGTACCCATGGTCAACACATGTGTTGACCGTGGGTACCATGCCCTACCCGCAACCTGTATATCTGTAGCCTACGTACAGCGCCGTGACCAAATAGGGTTTTCCTAATTAAAATTTTTGACGATTGAAAAATGAAATAAAAAGTACTAAATGAAAGAGGACGATGAGATAGCTAACTTTCTCCAGACAACTCGACGAACGGATGCCCGTAGCTCCCAAAATCAGCGACTGGAATTCAAGGTGAAAACTAACCAAAAACTCCAAATTAGGTAAAAAGTGAAAATGAATTGTAAATTATAATTTTTTTTTACTATTTTATGTTTTGGAAACCCACTTGTCTATAGTTTTCGCCGTTTTAAGCTGTGTTGGACTAATGTAATGTCTTGGAGTAGCATTTTGAACAGATTTCTTCAACGAGAGTTGATTTTTGACCAGTTCGCACCTACAACAGGTATACTTTCACACCTGGCATACAGGTTAGATGTCATTTTCACATGCATTATGCATTTGAACTTTTGACAATTTTCATTAACCCTAGGTGCGACCCCACTTCTTAATTGACACGGAGCTTTCAAATTGTTATAGAAGTGTTGTTATTTGGTGGTAGGGCCTTTCCAAACATGGGTGCCCTAGTTAGAACCTTTTTTTCCTTATGGTGCCCATGCCGTCGTTTTTCCTTACGATCAAGAGCCCTTTGTAGTTATGCCATGAATTTGCGATAAAGACTCATACTCTACTTTGTCTTGTGCTGGCCATCTCCCATAAGGACTCCCCCCATTTGTATCAAGTTGTGATTGCATTGCATCATCGTGCTTGCCACTTGAGCCTTGTGTCAGCTCCTGCTTACTCAATTGTTAGCTTGGTGCCTGAGCACTTTCCTTGTCGAGCCTTGCAAAGCTTCCATTTTCCCTTCACAATTTCATGATCGTTTGACCCTGAGGGAACACCCCCCTGAGTGTCCACATCCTACACATGCTTCCTTGCATTGATCATAGGTATGTTCCACTGCTTGGGACTAGTTTTCTCTCTATTTGACACTCATTCCCTCAATTGTTGTACTATAAGCAATTTTATTATTTTTCAAGCTTTCCAAATATGAAAAAGACCAAAAAAATCATATATTCCAAAGAGCTAGACGAGAGAATATTTGCTTCTTTTTGTTGACATCTATTGTGTCGCCTTTGAACAAAGCATTCACTCCACTCCATACATTATGAGTCGGGACTATAGTAGGACCTTAGGAGCTCTACTCATTTCTCAATTTACTCCACCGATTGGTTAAGCTTCCAGTCATCATGGAGCCCTTTGTTGATTCCTCTTGCATCGCACAGTGTCATGTCGAGTCTATGCGGCCTAAGTCTATCCATATGCTCATGATCTTGTTCAAAGGAAGTCCTGAAACCAGAGTCGGCCACTCTTCACATCTCTTGACTATTGCATGTCGACCATCCTTATTGAGTCATTATGTTTCATCTGATTTCTTCCAAATCTTTCAGCGTAGCTGTTACCTCGTGTTGGTTGATGGGGGATGCCTTAATGCCCTCCTTCTAGCGAGTTTCATTCTATCAACTTCAACTCATTTATTCTGGAATTGAGACTTAGAGTTTGTTTGAGTACCTTGAGGCTTGTAGTAATTAGGGGTAGGTTATCTTGTCGTTGACAGTTTTGGGAATACATCAATGTCCCCTAATCGATGGATTCATCTGAGTGTTTGACTTCAACACATCTATTCGCACTTTGATGATTTTACTTTGTGCCTTGATGCCCATTTTCATTATTGGTGGGTTATCTCACGTCTGTTAACGGTATGCATCATTGACCGGTAATCAGATGATGTCACATCAGTTTCGACCTCGACACCTTTATTAACTTGATGGGACTTGAACCATAGACGATTTGTGTAGAAGACCCCAGATGATAGTGGCATTCAATATGCTACTTATGATCGTGACTTTACATCTGAGATATCACCTCTCAGACATCAGCAGTTTGTACCTCCAGTTTGCACTAGTTGTTTCCTTTCAGCAGGAGACCATCTCTTACTGTAGATGGTTATGGCTATGATCACCTATGCCATGTATTCATTATGTACTGCCTATTCATGGCCATTATATTATATTGTTGTACTATATCGACATGTATTTACAGATATTATTGTATTATGACGAGTGAGTTGTTCTTTCCAGTTGTGTCTCCATCACTCCACTTCTGAGATTTATAATGTATTTCGACCATCGTAGCACCATTCTATGACCTCACACATTAGGGGGCATATGTTACAACGTAATTTTCCACCTTGTGAGAATCAACATTCTTTGGCCTTTAGGATCCATTTCACTGACTCAGATTCACTTTATGTCCTCTAGAAACACTTTTTCCCTATTTTTCTTCTTGTACGCTTGTTGTCCCATTATAGCCAGCGTACACGCGAGTTGTTCCACTATAGCCCACAGGTACCAAGTAAAATGGTAAAAATCATTAGAAAATTACTTTTTACTCCTAAAAAGTGGTCTTAGAGTGACATTTGGCCCTACATTTTCCCCGAAATGCCTTGATGTGTCATTTCACTTACCTTTGGAAGGCTATATATTGAGCTCTTATGGCATATGGAATGGAGGAGAAAGAGAGAGCAAAATAACTCTAGTGGATTTTTTTTGTGACTTGAGTCTACACTCATTGATCCTAGTTGTTGTGAATTCCTTATATCCACCTTCCAAACTCCTTTCATAGTTTGAGTTTTCCATTACATGGAGGATTGAAGTGGTGGAGGAACAAGTGGAGAGACCCAGTTCTTGGTTCAGATTGGTTGTTGGCAAGAGGTCGTATATTGTACTTCTTATTATTCATTAATGGAAATACTCATTTTCTCGTCCAATTGATGTTGTGAATATTGTTAAATTACATTGGGTTATATTTTCTTATAATATCATGGATCATTCTATGGATTATGCTAATGTCTTTCACATATTATATGCACTTGCTTGTACTTGTTGTTGAGACTAATCTGCAAGTCCAAGTGTAGAAGTTGAAAGCTCAACGGGGATCTACATCGAACATCCGGTTGAAGGTTGGTCTTTTCTCCATTATCTTAGCATTGTCATTTATATAGCATTGCATTGGGAATTGAGTCATTTTCTGGGAGTCAGCTATCTGTTGTGGTCTGCCCCAAGCCATAGGAATTTTTCTTCGTAACAATGTGATTCGAATCTCCTGAATCTATGAGAAGAGATGTTGAATTCGAAACACTTACCATTAGTTCATGACCTCTTTCTGGATGATCATTATTGTCCTTCTCCCTTGCGCCTTATGGAAGATTGATATTGTTCTTCTCCAAGAGAAGGGCCATCTGATCAATAGTCTTCTTCATGCATTAGCTTTCAGGATGAAAGCCCCTACCACAGTAAGAACACTTTGTCTTCTCCTTTCCCTTTTGCTTGTCTTTTCTTGAGCCAGAGGGCTCATCTGACTGCTTGGCCTTCTCCTTTTGTTTGGGATGATCAAACTTGGTTTTCTCTTTCTGCTTTTGTTTTCATTTAGCATTCAAAGCCTTGGGTACTCCAGAAAACATGGCTTGATCTTTGGAGGATCTAATGGACCCCATATGAACAAGATTTTCATGCTCTTTTGTTAAGAACTCAATGAATGCATTGAAGGATGGCATATTCCAATACATAATGGTGATTTTTCCCGAATGAAAGGTAGACACAAACACTAAATAATATGCTCCTAGTTTCGAAAGGATTGAAAGGATCAACTGGTCATCTTTTTTCTCGACACCAAATTGCTTCAAATGAAGCACCAAATGCTTGAACTTGGTGAATAACTCATTAATGGTCTTGAAATTTCCAGGATTAAGGGAAATCAATTCATTCTCTAACTGATAATCCCTCATATCACCCTGCTTGCCAAAGAGTGTGACAATTTTTCCCATACTTATTTTGGATTCTTAAATCCACTGAGATGGAGAAGAAGATATTTCAAAATATTGAGACATAAGAAACCATAAGCTTCATCAAACTTAATGGAGAACTTGGACTTATCTATAGCTAAATTAGGCTTTGGTTCTATTCCCATAGTAACTCTGTAGAATCCCTTGGAGCACAATACAATCTCTATATCATCCTTTCATTGATGATAGTTTAATGGAGTAATAATATGGTTAGAAGAAGATTCCATCTCTACTATAGTGAATGCAATAGGAGGCTGTGAGAAACCTGCAGTAAAAAACAAAACAAAAATATTTAGTTAGAGAACCTGCACTTTCAAGTTGCATCACACCCAGCATAGCCTATCAAGCAAGCTTGATAAGTCAGATGCACAATTATCCAAGATTTATGTAGAAAAATTTCTGCTTCTAGTGCAGTGTTGGAATATTTTTTAGCAAACTTTCTCAATATTCATCAAAAAAACTTCGTAGAAGAGTTTCCTTGTCCTACCATGGCTCTGATACCATGTAAAATTAAGGCACAATAGATCTATGAAACAAGAACAACCATTACTATAGATCCATGCAGAAAATTGTGTGTCAAAACACTAGTGCAAAAGGTTTGCAGCAGTTCATGCATTATCATTAACTCAGAATATAGTTACAATGTGTAACAATGGAAATAATAGCAAAGCAATTCGAATCCTAGGGAGGTCATTCGAATTGAATGGATGAGAGTGGCTTACTAGTCAGTTAACACCACTCGACACATCAATTAACCACTTAACTGCCAATTAATTGACTCTAACAGACTCTGAAACTGTCAAACTGAGTCTAACTGAATCTAGAACTCAACTAAATGCCCAAAATTAGGGGAGGGCACCTTTATGACTTCAGCTAACTAATATTTAGGTGAAATTACCCAAAATTAGGTCAAACTGAGTAGGAGGGCGCCTTTGTGACTCCAATTAGCTATTTGTTAGGTGAAACACACCTAGTTGGACTGAGTAGGGTGAATTTATCATGCAAATCACCCCATTTGGCTCCCTAAATGATGGAGGAGGCACAGTTAACTGAATTTGATGACCCAATTGGCTCCCCGAATGAAGGAGGATGACCAGTTGACTGAAATCGATGATTTGCTGATGATGTAAGCACACAATTGAGTCAAAATACTTAGGATAAGTGGTAAATTAGGCTGTTAATCCCAAATAAATGATGTGATGTTGGAAAATGACTCCAACACATTCATCCATTGCATAAGAAATTCAATGGAGGCATGAGCTTGTTGCAGCCAGCTGGTGCAAAATCTAGAATGAAAAAGATGCTCTATAAGAAGAATATTCAAGGATAAAGACAGGAAAGGAAATAACTGTGCAAAAGGCTTCACGGTTAAAAAGGGAAGCAGAGGAAACAGTTGCAAAAATAAATTATCTAAAACATAAATTGGAAAAGGCATAGCAGGATGCATTGAAACTGGAGAAAGCAGTAGAAGAAGTTTCTAATGTGCTTCCAAAAGACCAAAACAATGATGTCACTTCTTCAGAGAAAAATATAATGAATATAGGAGAGGTCATTCAGGGACTACAATCCAAAATCAAAGATCGTTTCCCAAAAAAACAACCAGAGACTCCTTCAGAAGTTGAAACAGAGCATGCAAGCAAAGTTGAAAAAATAAACATTGCAATCGAGAACATTAAGACCCTTGAAGAGAAATGTGTAGAGCTGCATGAAGAGAGTGTTTAAATATGGACACATCTAGTTGAATATGAACATCTAAAAGAGGTAAATAAGAGGCTTCAAACTACACAAGATTTAGAACAAAAAATTCGTGACCATCTGACAATCCTCCTAGCCATCGAAATGATGAGCAAGATGGGTGATTGTAAGAAGAAGCAGCAAGAAATAAACAAAATACGGGAAGAGAAATGAAAGGTAATTGATAGGCTCGAACCTGTACAAGAATAAGATTTCAGTCGAACAAAATCCTTTCCACATCTGTAAGATGAAATCAAAGGAGAAATTGGTGACTACATAAAATATCTTGAGTCAGTTTCTGATCATGTAGAAGTATCTATTGTGTCCAACAAAAATGAGCTAAAAGAAAAATTTGTAGCCATAAGGATGAATCTACAAGAACTCAAAACTATAGTATGCTCAAAATTTCAGCAAAATAAAGGTAGAAGACAGGGGGGAGTCATACCTGTGAGCATGTAACATACCCATATTCCTGGTGCTTATTTTCTCAAAATATGGACGGTAAAAATTTCTTTTTCCTTTTCCCAATCAACATGTAAGTATGTTAGCCAAACATTAATCACATAGTTAAATATTCTGTGTTGAATATAAAATAAACCTAAGGAAATTAACAACTAAATCATTCTTCATGATTTCCCAATCAGAAGCTATGTAGACATGATACTCTATGATAACTGGTAACATCATGTAAATGGATAATTACTGGAATGTCAACTTTAAAGATGACACATAGAAACAACAACTATTTTAAGTGCATCGTTCGTAATGATGATATCTAACTCTATAACACCGGTCAATACCGTCTAATTCTTCATTTATTGATTCGTCAATGTTTAATCTTCCAACTCTTAACTAAAATCATAGACTATTTCTAGGTGCTACTCACACCTTTCTTCTATGTGTATTATGCATATCCTATAATCGATGTAAAATCATCCTTATTATGCTAATGCAGATCTCATAAACCATTTGGATACCCATTCATGTAATATAACATTTGTTCAACTATGCATATGCATTACTTGCACTATCACCATGTTAATGGCATAATTCTATTAGATAAGGGTACATCTTAAATCTCATACATAACATCTTACAAATACAAATACCATCTTTCTCCCATTAACGCATATTGTCTTCATGTTCAACATATCAAGTACGCATGAAAATCATTAAAGCAATTAATATAATATCCTTTGCATAATATTGAGTCATTTGAATACAAATATAGGGGATGATTGTTAACACCCAAAAAGTGCTCTCTAGCTCATTCCCTTATTCACATGACCCATTTGTCCACTTTTTCACCATTTGAACCTCTGTAACTATCAAAAGGTCATCAAAAAGACCATAATACACTCTTTTTCCTCCCAAAATATATATTTTTCCTCGAAAAACACAAAAAACCCTAAAAAAGGGTCCATAATTCCCAAAAATATTAAAAGAGAATAAAAATATTCAAAATATTCAAAAAAGGAAAAGAGGAAAAAGATACTTAAACCATGTTGGTCAATACCATTGGTTTCCTCAAAACCACAATGGTATTCCCCATCACCAAAACCTATAAAAAGGTGATAGGGGCTCCTCACTTTCTATCCATCCATCATCCTATCCTCATGCTGTCAAAATCTCTCTTGAGTTCTTGACCATTGTAGCAATCTTGGAGAAGAGACCAATGGAGCCTGGAGCATCTCAACCTTGGAGTTGTTCAACACCACAAATCCTCAGCATTTGAGGTATGATAATACAAAACATTCTTTTATTTCTTGTTCTTTCTATGAATCGTTTTTAGATTTATTTGTTATATGCACATGTTAGTTTAGATTTAGATTTTATTCATAATCGTTTTTTGCTTTCTATATTGAAACTACTGTCACATTGTTGATAGGTGCCCATTGCACAAGCTTGGTTGCAAAACCAAGCAACAGTTTTTGGCGACTCCGCTGGCTTCGAATTCTTAGATCTTGGTTTTTTGCTTTAGATCTTAGTTTTTGTTAGTTTTAAATCATTTTAATTTACAGATCTGCCATCCTAGGTAGCAGATCCATTGTTGCTCTAGATCTTGGCCCTTTCTGTAGCCATTAACAGCCCGAAACTTCAATTTTCAGGTTCATTTTTTCGGCAATTTTTTTTCCATTTTCGCCTTGCGGCTTTTCACCCGATAGTCGCGTGGCTCATCCCGGCCTCGCGGCCTTTTTCAGTGCGGTGCGCCGTGGCTTTGTAGCCATTTTTCGTGCTGCACATCGCAGCTTTGTGGCCATTTTCCATGCTGCACATCGCGGCTTCGCGGCCGAAACCCACATTGTACATCACGGCTTTTTCCCTGAAACCCACGATGCTGTTATTTTGAATTCGGCCAATTTTTTAGAAAAAAATTTGTTGTATTTTTTCCCATTTAGCCTATTTTACAGCATTATTTTTTCTGCATTTTTATAGCCATAGTGAATTATTTTCTATTTATATATGCTCCATTAAAAAGTCTTTTTCAAAATTTTCAGAAAGTGAAAGAAAGATTTTCAGCATTATTTTTAGATCATAGGTTTCACTTTAAATTTGCTCAATAGTTTGCCCAAGCAACATTGTTTAAGAAATCTATTTATTTCTTGAATTTTTTTATATTTTTTACTTTCCTTTAAAAAGTATCTCAAAAAGCCCATCATTTTTTTGAATTGTTTTTATTAAAGCATTTACATTTCGAGAACGCCTTCATTTTTTGCGAACTGGAAACGTCTTATTTATTCATTTGTAATCAATCGCCCAAGCGAGGAAAATCAATTTCAGTTAAATAATCACACTTGCACCCACTCTGCCACATTATTTTAATTGAGCCTTAAAATCTAATTTAACTCAACAAACTTTTTAACCCCACTTGGGGAGCACTTAAAAGAATCTTGTAGTTAGGTAGGATTGAGGGGATAGGTGTACCAATAACACCCCTCAATTATTTACACATGAGACATAGTGGTTGTCTTTTAGGGTCCCAAAAATCCCTTATAATTTTGACACGGTTGTCAACCAATTTATCGAGAAGGCCTCTCCCTTAGGAGGGTTGAAGTAGCCAGACTGGTTCCGGAAGCCTGAGTGAAATACCACAATCCATTCAGTAACCGAAGGATACCTTTCGAAGTTCTCGGTGTACACCCGTATGGGGGTACAATGGCAATAGAACCAAACTGCAGATTCACCAAACCGGACATGTCATGAATGGGGTATCCTAGTTGCCATTCTTTAGGATTGTCTACCTGGTGTCCCTCCCGGTAGGGGGATATCTAGCCATTGATTCAACACTCTATATTGCCTGACTTGGATTTCATCACCTTGCAGAGGATATCGTTTGTTGACTCACAATACTTCTAGTTAGGTGTTTGCATGATACATACCCACCTTTGGTCTAGTGAGCACCACTTTTTTCTAGGAATTGTTTGAATTTTAGTATTCTGACCAATTTTTTGGATCCCTCCACTTATTATAACACAGCTGTTATAATAAGTGCTTTTTGAGGTTAGTTGTTGGCCTGAGAGCCATTATTTTTTCACTCCCCTCTTGCACACATTGTTGCACTAGGGTTTCGAGTCTTTTACATCACCACCATCCACTGGAATTTTTATACATTTCTCACCATTGAGAATTTAAGACTGTCCCGCCGTTTTCAAAGTGAACCCCCTCAGTTCGGTGCCCTTGACTCAACACGTCATCAGTATAGAACACCGTCATCCGATTCTAACACTCCTCACTTCACATCTGATTCTGAAGCTGAATCTGAACACCCCACTGAAATATCACCAACCAACACCATGGCTATATCACAATACAATCCTCTTTTCACCAATACTATTGGAGATACATCGACAAACCCTACTACTACTCTGCCACCGACGGTAACAACAACCCATTTAGGCATGCCTAATATAGGGGCCATTCCCCCTTTAGGTATGCCCAACACAGGGCCACCACCTATTATGGGTATGCCCAACATAAGGGTCACACCCCCTCTCATTACCACAACCCACATCCCAGGAATTCCTGGCACTATTCCTAACCCCTCTGCAACCCATGTTGCACTTGGGAGCGCAGGTCCTTCCCACACCACATCGGTTGGAGAACATATACCTTCAATACCTAGCATACCCTTGGGGGCCACAGGACAACTACATAATGCAACCATTAATAGTTATGTCCCAATCACTACGCCACACCCATCTGCTAGTCTACCATACATGGCTAGTCTGAACTTGCCAGACCTAGCCAGGTTAACCAATGATCCTATTAGGCACAACCCTACATGGCCACCCATGCCTACAAAGATTTCCTCGGACATCCCTAAGTTTGAAGAAAAAGCTAGGGAAGACCCCCAAAACCATATATTGTCATTTCACCTATGGTGTTCATGTAACTCCATAGTGGATGACTCCATTAGACTAAGACTATTGCAACGAACGTTCACTGGCTCTGCATCCCATTGGTACATTGAACAAACACATGGGACCCAGCACACATTTATGTCCCTCACCTCCACTTTCCTTCAGTTTTTTCAACTGCCTGTACGCTATGATGCAGGAGTTGAAATACTGTTGTCTTGTAGACAAAACACAGCTACCCACATCACCGACCATATCCATGAGTGGCGCAAGCGCCATAGCCTCTGCAAGATAAAACTAGACAACCGTATATTTTTGGATTGGTTTCTCAAATCAATCCTACCCCTCATAGCCAAAGATGTAGCTTCTGAATGACCCTAGTCAGAAAAAGAAGCTATCTTAAAAGCTCAATAGTTTGACCTGATATATGCCCAGTCAGGCTATCTCTACACCATCATACCAGATGCCCCACGAGGCGATTCTTCACGCGGTGACGCTCAGGGGGCATCACATGCCGCTGATGGTATTATTGGCCAAGTCACGACACAAAATAAACCTTTTAGCATGGTGAGCACCATAAATAGCCCAAACCTCTCTAGGGCTACATCCAATTATGGAGCTACAACTTCATACGCTCCAACGAATCAGACTGATCACACTCATGGTCCCTCTTGTCCACTACATTGCTATAGGAAAGCACCATCGACCTATGTACCACCCACATGCTATAACCAACTGGCCACCCAGAACCCAATTCACTTACTGGCCCAACCAATGTATTACCCCCAACAGGCTACACCAGCTAACCCACCACTTCCAATAACTCAGGGTTACCAACAACCCCAGTAGGAAACTGGACCTCCTCTAGCCCCACCAGCTTACTATCCACCGCAACCTGCTCCCGCAACTGCGGCACCTCAAAATCCTCCAACTACTCAAGGGAAAGTGTACACACAACACAATCAGCCCCAGCACCAAAACAACCAACGCAACCAGGGCAGACAACAAAACCGCGGAAGAGAATGTAACTACAGAAACAACCGGCAACATAATCAAGGTCCACCACCACCTAATCCTCCAAATAATAACAACACTGCTCCCCCCAACTAGAATCCTGATCGTCCTCCCAAACAGGCGAAAAACAATAACCTGAGAACAAACCATCCATGTTCTATATGTGGAGTCTATGGCCACTACACTCACAACTTCCCCCATTTAGAGAAAGCACATAAGCTTTGGGCTGACGATGCCCAACGCTAGGGCCACGCTAGACAGCCAACTCCACTTAATCAACCGCAACCCATGATATTGCAAAACCCATTGCCAAACCAGGGAGTAGTAAATGCTCTCCCAATGGATCCCCCACAAGGATCTGCTACACCTCAGTAGAAAATCATCTATGCCGCAACTGATTATCAGCATACGGATTCAGGAACACACCATTTATTAATGATGTCATCCAATGATATCAACCTCCAGACTCGCAGGAATCAGTACGACCCAGCCCCAGAAACTCCTCTCACTGATGCATCCACCTCCCTTCCATCAGATCAACCACTACGCATACCAAATATGCCATTAGACGGAGGACCTAAAATCCCTCGCATACCTCTGCGAAGAATTAATAACAATTCTAATGCTCGAGCAACATCCAATTACAATGTCGTGGAAGATTTAGCACAATCCCCCGCTGTTATGTCTACTTTAGAGGTATTGAAAACACGCCCTGCACAACAAAAACTATTATTATCCAACATCGGAGGAGTAGATCCTAACGACATGCATATGATGGCCTTCGACTTAGACCAAGCCGAACCTCGATTGCCATCAAATTTAGCCTTCCAAGTATCCGTAAACATTCGGAACCTTGTTGTGCATCGATGCATCATCGATGAAGGAGCTTCAACCTGCGTTATGTCCACTCTTGTGTGGCAGAAACTTGGCTCCCCCACTTTACAACCATCCACCACATCATTACGAGCTTATGATAGGCGCTCAGCTCAACCACAAGGCCTCTTAGTGAACATACCCGTAGAACTAGGCGGCAAATTAGTTCTCATAGACATCGAAGTGATCAATGCCCAGCTCGACTACAACCTCCTTCTTGGATGTAGCTATATGTACAAAATGAAAGCCGTCGCTTCATCTATGTTCCGCCTCATGATGTTCCCACATGAAGGACGAGTTATCAAGATTGATCAACTCACATATTATGATCCTAACGCCCCCGCAGCCCCTCAAAATGTGCTACCAATGATTGAACAAACTGTTCAAACTGCACCAACATCATTTGTCATGTAAATTGGTCCTGGAATCTACACCGAGTCACCTATGACTTCCACATTTCCATTGATCCCACCACCTTTCCCGATAACAAAAAAATCCGATTTGTGCACCCTGTCGCACACCACACAGCAGCCCCCATCACTGCCACAAACACCCACAGTGCCTACTCATATCGGAACAATGCCAATTCACACTATCCCATTCTTGTTCCCATTTTTAGGAGTTGTTAGTTCGTCAGTAATGGCTACACTCAACCTTCCTGGTTTAACATTAGGATTACCTCTATGGTACTTACCAGCTCCGAGCCCCCCGCCGACTCCAATTGTTATTTTACAACCGGTACAACCTATCACTACTACCAACCACCCACCCCCTCCTGTCACTCATCTGCAAAATAGACCACCCCAATAGTGACTATGACATCAACGTCTAGAAACGTCCCACCTCCGTTATGAAACACAGGGGGAAGAGGCCCACAAACCTACACCACTGGACCCACAGCTCGCACCCCCCCAGCGACCCCCAAATTAGCAAAGAATCCCCCAATAACCCATGTACTCCCTAAGTGCTCCTTGTGTAACGACATAGGCCACGCTACCCATTAATGTCCACAATTACCAGCACTTCAAGAACACATGCAAATGTTGGATGATGACACTAACATCCTAGTTGTCAAACTAGAACTATCCCCTCAGCCTCGTGATAAATCGTTGCGTACCAACCACCCTTGTGCGATATGTGGCATTTACGGCCATTACTCACATCACTGCCCTGATCTCCCAGATTATAGAGCAGCTCTATACAAACTGAATAATGATGATCTAGAAACATCCACTCCTACCATTAAGGAAAATCATCCCCCACCATCTTCCTCCTCGGAAGAAATTAACACCATTTACACAGTTTCCACTAGATACTCCTCTGTCCGGTCGGCCCCTTCCATTGATCCCTTTGACACACATGTTCAACCCTTTCAAATCAACGAGGAAACCACATGTCCAAAACATGGGGGTAGGCCCAAAACCTTGCCTACTGATCATCATCGTGATTCTCGTCAGAGATACTGGGGGCATCCACCTCACAAGGAGAATCCCCCATCATCATATCATCACTTCAGTATGCCACCACGACCCATAGCCTCATGGTATACCCCCCCGCCAACAGTTGCTCAATGCCCTATTGATCCCTCTTTGAGACAACATCTGCACCACATTGACACCTCTGAGTTAGGGGGCATAATAGATTACCTCGACCCTGAGATAGGGGGCATGATCAATCATTTTGAACCTTCCCCATCACATCTATCTCATTATTTCAATGACCCCATTGTTCAAACCAACACATATGTGATCCACAATCATAAACCCCATGCACATAGCATGGGGGCAAGTCATTAACCCTCCTCACTTTTTCACATGTGTGATCTCAACCATTTTTGAGGTCACATATCACTTGTATAGTTGATTTGATTTGATACACCTAGTATTCTTCCCTCACGGGTCATCATTTCTCCCCACCATTGCATCCTTGGCTTGGTGGGATCACCTTTATTTGTAGCCATTTTTTAACTTAGTTATTTCTTTTGACCATTTCGGAGTCATTATGACCTTCGTTTTTCACACCATTTGCACCACCAGATTCATATTCCCGTACTCGTGATGATGCTTGAGATCATTTCTCGCTCTTACCAAAAAATTTAAGACATTTTTTTCCATGCTCCACATCGCCTCAGTTCGCGTGCCACATCGGTCATCGTCCATTTTTTACGAGTCTTATATCACTGGATTCAGTTTTCCGCGCTCATGATGATGCTTGAGACCATTTCTCGCTCTCACCCCCATCATTTTCGGGCATTTTTTCAAAATGCCACTCATCGCCTCGGTTTGCAAGCCACACCGGCCTTTACCCGTTTTTCACAATCTTTATGTCATCAGATTCAGTTTTCCGCGCTCGTGATGATGCTTGAGACAATTTCTTGCTCTCACCCCCATCATTTTCGAGCATTTTTTCAAAATGCCACTCATCACCTCAGTTTGCGTGCCACATCGGTCGTTGCCTGTTTTTTACAATCTTTATGTCGCCGGATTCAGTTTTCCGTGCTCATGACGATGTTTGAGATCATTCCTCCCTCTCACCAATACCTTTTTGCTCGGTATAATTTTACCCCTTTTTCGAGCCGAGCAAGTCTTTTACGAAAAAGGCACTTAGGGAGTTTCTGTTAAGCTATTTTCTGACTCCTAAAACAATGAAAAGATCGCCGAGCAACCTTGCTTCCTTTCATGCTTGCTAAAAGTATTTGAAAGGGCGTCTACCTGGTATAAGTTTACCCCTTTTCCAGACCTTCTAGACTAATTACGAAAAATGAATACTCTAGTCACATCGGCTAGAAGAGTTCTCCATTTTCATTATTTTATGCTTTTTCGGGCCTTGAAGACTAACTTACAAAAAAGACAACCAATGGAGTCCACTTACCGCTTTCAGACTCTCTAAAAATGAAAGCAACCACGAGCAATCACCATCTCGGGCTAGTATAAATCCACAGGATGGTACTCCAACAACACTGTAGAGTCTTCTTATCGTTTTCAGACTCCTTAAAAATGAAAGCACTCATGAGCACGAACAGTCCTGGGCTCACAAAATCCACAGGATAGTACCATTTCATAGCACACTTTTATCCCTTCTTGGAGCTCATTAAAACTACGAAGAAGGACCCAATGGTGCTTCTCAACGCCACAACAAATTATGTCTACTCATATGGCAGCTTCCCCATTTTTTGTGACCTTTGTTCAGAGTATTTTGCAGTATGTCACCGAGAGAGTCCCTCTATAGCATCCGTCAGCTTGTCCCCCCCAGAGTCACTCCAATCTATAATACATACCCTTCAGTCCTTAAAGCTATGATCCCTGCACCTACAAGTCAGTTTCCTACACTACCAGGTCAACCATGTCATCATGCTCTGAACAAAGGAAGTTTGAGTCCACCCACTCTATAACCCCAGTTATTTCCCATCCCCACAGTATGTCAGTCCTACCATCAGTACTATCCAACTTCGGTTGTACACCTCACACTCCTATCAAAGAAACATCATTGCCTTGTTAGTTGTTGGTCTCCCTCTTTCAACGCCAACCAAATTTATTCCAGAGGATAGACCTAGAGGTCCCTGTGCCTTGGACTCATCACCATTTATGATGAGTGCCTACGAATCATTTCAAGAAGAGTTCTCAGTGCCTCTCCAAATGGTTGTTTCTCACATGCTTGACTTCAACACCTTGTTCACATTGTTGAGACTCGCACAGGGTATTGGTCGTTTCAGTTATTTGTTGAAGACCTCGAATACCACCTGACTCTTCCGCATTTGAGAGTCTACTTATGGAAACAACAGGTTACATTTTCCTATAGATATCTGGGTTGTGCATGGCGACAGTATTCAGATGTACCCCAGTTTTATACTCCCTCAAGTATACAGTTACATGTACTTCTCAGAGATGACTCAAGGTCATTGAGTCCCTACAAATGTTGGACACGTTCAATTTCAGCAATTCATCAACCCTTTTGAGACCTTGTTTAGAACGGTTGTCGCTTTATTCCAGTGTATCAGTTATTGAGATCAGTCATGTTATGATCATGAGTACATCCCAAAATAGTGTCCCCTTTGAACCATTATGATGTACCAGCAGATTTTTCATGTATTATTTAGGTCCCCCTTCTTGGGACTAATTGTTATGTATATGTCTTGATATGAGCATGGGTATGTCCGCCTCGTCCATTATCAGAGATTATTCCTCATTTATATTGAGGCCATATAATATTTTTTGTTTTCGTAGCTTCCAAGGGGTCGTTGATCCAGTCTCCAACCAGTCTCTTCTCTTCCCCAAACCTCAGGAAAAAGACAAAAGAACTATGATGTCTATCGGCCATACGATGAGCTCCTGCCCTCACACATCAATGGGCAATCTGTTAACACCCAAAAAGTGCTCACTAGCTCATTCCCTTATTCACATGACCCATTTGTCCACTTTTTCCACCATTTGATCCTTTGTAACCATCAAAAGGTCATCAAAAATACCATAATACACCCTTTTTCCCCTCAAAAGATATATTTTTCCTCAAAAAACACAAAAAACCCTAAAAAAGGGTCCATAATTCCCAAAAATATTAAAAGGGAATAAAAATATTCAAAATATTCAAAAAAAAAGAAAAAATGAGGAAAAAGATACCTAAACCATGTTGGTCAATACCATTGGTTTCCTCAAAACCACAATGGTATTCCCCATCACCAAAACCTATAAAAAGGTGATAGGGACTCATCACTTTCCATCCATCCATCATCCTATCCTCATGCTGTCAAAATCTCTCTTGAGTTCTTGACCATTGTAGCAATCTTGAAGAAGAGACCATTGGAGCCTAGAGCATCTCAACCTTGGAGCTGCTCAACACCACAAATCCTCACCATTTGAGGTATGCTAATACAAAACATTCTTTTATTTCTTGTTCTTTCTATGAATCGTTTTTAAATTTATTTGTTATATGCACATGTTAGTTTAGATTTAGATTTAATTCATAATCGTTTTTTGCTTTCTATATTGAAACTGCTATCACATTGTTGATAGGTACCCATTGCACAAGCTTGGTTGCAAAACCAAGCAACAATGATCATCAATCATTAACACCATGTGAACCTCATAATTAGCTAATTAATCATATGGAATTTCTACCACATTTTAATTCTCACAACATGTTCTTCATCTTTAATTTCATTAGCGATTAACATGATCATAACATCAAAATGTATATATATATTTCCACCAACTAACAAGAGGACTATACATTTATAGTGATATAATTAATCAACTTAAGAACATTCAAGACGTAAGGGATTTTCATCAATTTTACCAACTAAACATCATTTAGTTAATTATGCAACACAGTAAACCTACTTTCGATGGCACCTCCATTTACAATTATAATAGAAATAACTTATGACCATGAAGACGTAAAGCTATTCATCATTAAACATGTAAATCTTCACCAAGATGGATATAATGTAACAACATAATAATGTATATCACTTATCTAAACAAGTAGACTTACTCGACTGAATATTTGACTGCAACTTTCCTCCCAACCATAAATCTTTGTCCGGTGTATGTTTTCCACCTTGAAACCACCTCCAAGCTTGGCAAGAATCCACTAGGGTAGAGGTTTTTTAACTGAGACTCTCTAGTTTTCGTATTTCTTCAAGGATTAGGACTAATCTTACCTCAACAACTCTTTTGATTACTCAAACAAACATAGGGCTATCCCCTTCTCCCATTCATTACATACTTTAATTATGTATGAGACTTGCTATTAAGGGTAGCATTCATTTTTAGACATAGACATAACTATGAATATTATAATTTTCATTATGACGACAACCTGGCCATATAAAGGCTTACTAATATGATCTATATTAATGATTACTAAACAACTCTCTAGTCCCGGTCTATGCCCTTGCTATCCTTAAGTAGGAAAGTTTTTGCAACACTTCAAGGATCCCATATAGCTACATACATATATAGTCTACTAAAAATAATTATATATGTATATCATTATCCGACCAAACTTTACCATACGAATGTCGCTGCCCTAAGCACTGTCACTATAGCTTACTAAACAGAAAACAAGGTACACAAAACGAACAAGAGTTCAAATACCTTGCACATGGGTCGATCCACTACTCTCCTAGTCGTAGATTCTTTCCAAGTAATAACAAGAAGAAAATAGATGGGTGTGGGTCGATTATCCCATAGAGATATCGCCCATATGCTCCTTCGATGTTTTGGAACAAAAAAGCATACACAGTTAAGTGTGGGTCGATCCTCGCACAAGGAGATCACCTAGTTTCAACATTCATTCGAATGATGTTGAATTGAAATATTTTTAAAAGAACCCAACTTCGCTAGAGACCAGCATTCGAATCCTTCTAGTTTATTTATCAGGCTGGAACTGTAACCTCGAAATATTGCCTAGTGAACAAGCGTGGACGGTAGGATATAAAAAAAAATTACAAGAATGTAACTCTATCACTCAGGGTGCAGAGATCTCAACGCCCAGACCTTATATGGAATACCCTTTGGTCAAGGAGTGTAATACATATTATACTACACAGCATTTGACTGCATCGATCGTGAGATACTCCTAAGATGTTTTTCCAAGGATACAAATCGGGTAGCTACCTCCTATTTCAGGAGAGAAACTCTGAGCTGAAAAATAAGAGCATTACGTTTTTAACCACACTTATCTAAGATCTATATTCAGCTCGCATACCAGTAATTACATAAAAGCTTATATTTCCAAGAAGACAAATCGGGTATCAACCCCGATTTTAGTAGAGAAACTCTGAGTTGAAAATAAAAGCACTACGTTTTCTTTAACAATGCTTTAGCTCAGATCTATATTCAGATTGCATACCATTAACCAGGGGTCGAGCGCAAATGCATGGATCAAAACTCACATACCAGTGCATCAAACCTCACGATTTTGCAGAGATAATCCGTAGATCCATATCAAATGCATCAAACCTAACATAAAATATCTGAACAAAAATTTGATGGTATTCAACGAATGTAGGGTGACCTCTGTCATGTGCTCGTATTGCCGGGTTCGCTTCTTCCACTCCACAGAGCTGCGAACTCTTTCCCGAGCTTCCCAATTTCTGAGATCTCCCCCCAAATTCTGTCCTTCCATCCCACTAAAACACTGGGAAAAACATAGTTTTTCCCCATTCTCCTTTCCAGCTGCGAATCCCCTTAAGCAACAAGTGTCCCTTTGTTTGGGGGTTCGCCTAACCGCCTTTGGAGAATCCGCCCTCCACTATTTTATTTTAAAATGTGAAGGTTGGGGTGGAGTAAATTACTGAATACTCTCACGATGTAGATAATTCTCCCATAATTAATGGAGGAGCGGGATATGGAGACCCCTCCTCTTGGCGTATAGTCCTTTGTTAAAAGTATTTTAATACTTTAATTTTACATATCCCGTTATCATATAGTTAACTTTGTAACTATTTAACTATTCTAATATAAAGGTAATATACTTAAATATATAAAAGTACATGATCATTTCTATAATGTCTAGCATTCACATAGATTTTTTTTCCCTTTTTAACAGTAGAGCTCAAAAATTCGTAAAGCCATGTAGATAACCCTTTTGGCATTTGATGCCATAGTTACGGTAAAGGTTTTAATATTTTTAAGCCTATAATTTTAATTAACCCCTTTCTCTTTAAATGAGAGAGTCATAGACTTGTGTTAATATGATATTTCGCAATTAATAATTTAGTTTAACTAGGACCATCTAATAGAATATACCTTCACACGAAAGGTATGTCTTAAATATTACTAGAAGATTTCGTCGCTAGTAGCCAATCTACTCGTCTTACAACTGCGATACTATTTGTTTGAAGGTTGATACATAACCATTTTACTTCCCTTCAGGTGTCAAATGCACTAGGATGACACCCATCATCACTAACTGTTGGTCATAGTATCCCAACCATTTAATCCCTCCCCCTAGTGGATTGTTTTTCCTATCGTCTAGTTGCGTTACAACCTTCAGTCACCTAGTCTCTTAATCAATCATTACCACTAGGAAAATAAAATAACAAAATCATACTACAAGGTTTTCTAGTGGGGCCTTGGCCTTGAGCTCCTCACAAGAAACAATAGTTACAAATTTTAAATTACAAAAATAGGAGAATAAAAGAGGGATGTTACATCCTTTGTGCCTTAAGAATAACCGTCCTCGGTGTTCATGTTTCTTGTATCTTCGTCCTCCTTCGATCTCCCATACTTTCTATATGTATTCTTTAAAATATACTTTTTGGTGCTCTTAATCATCTTTGAGCTTCTACCTGTGTCATTTATTGTTCATTTTATTTCATAACCTGCACCTTGCATAGCTCATACATAATCTTTCATCATAACATAATTTTATCATTTTGCGATTCTAAACATAAGGTAAGCATAATTCTTTTCAAACTTGATCCTTTCACTATAAACGAAAGAATGCAGAGGTAAATAAATATTTTACTTCTCCTTGGGAGGACGTTCGTAACCTCCAATACCCGGATACTCTAGCTAGTCCTTAGCTAGTAACACATTTACCTTCATTCACAAGTTAGTAGCTTTTAACTCACACAACTCAAGCAATAAACTTCAAAATCATCATTCATCCTTGTCTTTAGGGAATTCATATCACTTAAGTATTATTTGGACTCATGATATTTAAGCATTAAATAACTTGATTTCTTGACAGTTCTTAACATGTGTTTCCTTGGAAATACTCTGTTGAACACAGATCTCTCCCTCGAGATCTATCACCCATTTATGCATGGTCTTACAGGCTTAAAATTTTGATATTACTCCTCTTTTGATTGCTAATCAAAATTTTTCCTTCTCAAAAAACATCAAACAATGTCCCGTCTTCTAGATGTTTAACAATGTGTTCCTAGGTCTTGCCATTGATATCACATACTCTTTCTCTTTCCACTCAAGCCCCTAGGCTTGAGTCCAGGAAATTTTTCAACTCAAGCTCTCTTTCTTGAGTCCAGGAAAATTATTTAGCAACGTACAGTTGGATCATCAATCTACCACTTGGTGTTATCATTCATCAGTCATGATCATATTGTATTTATTAATATTCATTTGGTCCGCATTTACTGTCAATCACAACATTTAACTATTTGCGACATACAAACTTGGAACTTATTGTGACTTCATTGCCATTGCCAAGTTCTTAGAATCATTTTACAAATTCATAGTTAGCTGCAATAATACCATCAATCTATACACAATAGGTTCACCTATCTACTTCATCACCTTCCATGAGTTTTTAATGATTTGCACATCTATAACATACATCTACCATCAATCATGGTTCTTAAAATCTTGTAATATAATAAATGTAAAATAAAATCATCTCTAACTCTTGAGTGGTGTGAGTCAAAGATTTGTACAAGTGGATTTAAAATCAACATTCCATTTCGATTGTGACATCGGTCATAATCATGGTATAGTCCTTCAATCTTAGTGCATAACCTCTTTCAATACTTTCATTACAACATCAATCCACCTATTATACTCAAATACTAAAAACATTTAAACATCTTTACCCATCTATCCTTGGATAGTTACTGGTGAAGAACACATTTCAACCTTACACAATCTTTGTGAATAGTTGGCTAGATATGTATACCCAATTTTCTTTATCCTTCCATTTGGCTATTAGTATCATCAAATGAGACATTACACTTAACAATGGAACATTCATACTTTGAGTCAAAAATATTTTAACAAGGCGACACATGCTAAGAATACACACGTGTTCATAACTTCTCAAACTTTATCAGGAAATCCAATAATAAAGAATATTAATCAAATGTAACTGAAGGTTTGACTATTTTTAAAGTGTTATTCCTTTCTAATTTCAAACCCATTTTTTTTCACATGAATTTTCAGCTTAGTACAATACACATGTAACATCCAAAATGTTCAAATAGCCAAGCATGTTTAGCATTAATTATCATGATGGGATGTATTACGACTCAATACATTAGCTCTCATTACTTTATAAAAATTACATTTAATCATATAACTTCATTCACCTTTTTATCACTGATACATAATCATAAAAGAACACATCTTTGGCAACTTTACATAATTTTCCCAATCGTCTGATTTTAGTGATAGATACTACATCTATTTTATCACATTTTATATGGAATGCACTAATACCTTAATAAGTATCCTTATGCTAGGTTACCACTTTGACTTCTAATAATAACCATTTAAAATTTAAGTTATAACTTAACTAAAGTAAGTTTTAATTCAAACTTCCCTTAAAATCTATTCCAAGTTTAAACATAAATACATATTTTTAGTTAATAAGAAACTTCCATAACTCTAAGTTCATTAAAGATTTCTAAAAGAGTTATAACATTTGTGATTATACTCTTAGGACACTCTTTAATAAATTCTACCACTTTTTAACCTGATATTAGTAATTTAACAAGTTATTTTTCACTCATTAAACTTGATGAGGGTAAATCTACTTCATTTCGACCTCTTGTAAGCAATATGTACTATTTCAATTTATTTCACTTGTTCACAAACTTATAACTTCTTACCCAAGGTTCCCACACATCATAATGAAATCATAGCCATACAATGTTCATATATAAATATACCTACTTATATTTTATAGGGTCGACCATGCATAATATCCTTATACTGTATTATAGTACTTTATCTCATGATAAGTCTACATTCTTTTGGATGGTGTCAATTTGCAATGGTTATTATATTAAGTAACATTTTATCTTAAATGTTCATTATGATATTATCGTCTAGAAACCCTAGTCTATCATAAGCAATATAATTACTTCTTGCAGAATATCCCTTTAACCTGAATTCCATAATACTTTGGAAATAAACGGAATGAAACACTTACTTGTAACTCACAGACGTCTTGTCATAGTATTCGATCCATTTCATTGGTTACCTCTTGCAGAACCTTGAAGATGAATTTGTTCCTTCGTTTGTTCTTCCTTACAGGTAAAGTCACTTTGTAGTTCAACATTTTTGTATTTTCTTACCTCATGCTGAGCCCATATAGGCCCGAGTGCTGTAACTTCAGCTTTGATACCATTTGTAACACACCCATATTCCTGGTGCTTATTTTTTCAAAATATGGACAGTAAAAATTTCTTTTTCCTTTTCCCAATCAACATGTAAGTATGTTAGGCAAACATTAATCACATGGTTAAATATTTTGTTTTGAATCTAAAATAAACCTAAGGAAATTAATAGCTAAATCATTCTTCATGATTTTCCAATCACAAGCTATGTAAACATGATACTCTATGATCACTAATAGCATCATGTAAATGGATAATGAATGGAATGTCAACTTTATAGATCACACATAGAAACAACAACCGTTTTAAGTGGTAATAATGATATCTAACTATATAACACCAGTGAGTATCATATAATTCTTCATTTATTGATTCGTAAATGTTTAATCTTCCAACTCTTAACTAAAATCATAGACTATTTCTAGGTGCTACTCACACCTTTCTTCTATGTGTATTATGCATATCCTATAATCGATGTAAAATCATCCTTATTATGCCAATGCAAATCTCATAAACCATTTGAATACCCATTCATGTAATATAACATTTGTTCAACTATGCATATGCATTACCTGCACTATCACCATGTTAATGGCATAATTATATTAGATAAGGGTACATCTTAAATCTCATACATAACATCTTACAAAACCAAATACCATCTTTCTCCCATTAACACATATTGTCTTCATGTTCAACATATCAAGTACGCATGCAAATCATTAAAGCAATTAATACAATATCCTTTTCATAATATCGAGTCATTTGAATACAAATATAGGGGATGATCATCAATTATTAACATCATGCAAACCTCATAATTAGCTAATTACTCCTATGGACTTTCTACCACATTTTAATTCTCATATCATGTTCTTCATCTTTAATTTCATTACCGATTAACATGATCATAACATCAGAATGTATATATATATATATTGTCACCAACTAACAAGAGGACTATACATTTATAGTGATATAATTAATGAACTTAAGAACATTCAATACGTAACGGATATTCATCAATTTTACCAACTAAACATGATTTAGTTAATTTGAGGATGTCAACTGATTCAATTTGAGTCATTGATTTCAATTGAAGTAAAGCAGTTTCAGTATTCCCATGCCAGCTTGAAGAAGTATTGAAGACCCACATTGAAGAAGTATATGTGCAAGCAACGTGGTGAAGCATATGGATGCAAGTGTGAAGAATAATATCTAGAAACTGCATCCAATATGAAGAAGTGTGTCCAAGGGTACATCATGAATATCCAGTGTCAAGAAGTACATAAGGAACATGTACCTGAGTAGGTCACAAGTCCATCCATTCATAGTGTTATAGGTCAAATCTACACTTCTCCGCCGTGATCACATTGCTCTATTAATCACACAAAAGGACACCATGGATTGAAGAGCTAGGTTGACCTAGATGACTTATTGATGGTAGTATACTGTTCAGCTGAGAATCTAACTGTTTCTCCTGATTTCACCACATGTTCGCTACTCTTTCTTTAGTAAACTAGCGCACACCTCAAAAGATGCGCTACTTTTCTCAAGGACAACCAGCGCACACCTTGAGAAAAGTTGCAAATGCTTGTTGCAAATCATCTTATCGCTAGTTCCTCGGGACTTTTCTTTGTTTTCTCCTTGGGGAATCGCATGCAGACAGAAAGAGCTTCGATATCTTCTTCACCGCTATCACTACTTAAATCAGGAACACCTCCATCAAAAGGTGGTGACATAGGTTCTTGATATAGTAAGGGAAAGAGTTTTTCATCTTTAAAACATTCATCTAGGAATGCCTTGCTTGTCTGCATATTGCTCGTATTAGATACGTCTAGAAGGAAAACTTGCAAGACTGTCACACATAATTTTTCCTCTTAAAGAATGCGAAGGACAAGCTAAAAGCTGCGTATTTGTTGCTAATTTAATACCAACAGATAAGATAATAGACATTGAGCAAGACAAATAACAATGATTGAAGTTATATAGCCGATTCACTGCAAGTATCCAAACTGTTATAAAAATGAGTGAGGACATGCCTTAGTTGGATAAAACCTATGTGGAAGTACAAAACCAATCGAAACTCGTACGTCTTAAACTAGTTTGAAAAGCTCATTATTCCGAGTATTGACACATCAGCAATCATGACTTTGCCTTTGTGACCAGAATGAAAATTATGGCTTCAAAACTGACTGTGAAATGACTGAAACAAAATCTTGAGTACATGGACTAGCAACTCTTGCATACCCATCAAACCAGATTCGGGTGACTGGATTTAACAGAATAATCGGAAGAACCTTCCAGACCGAAACAGGCATAACGGTGTAAAAACTTAAGGAGTAGAAACAAACAACGAAAAAGGTGTCAAAACAAAATCGGAACTGTCACACACCAAGTGTAGAAAAGGCAGCAATTCTGCCAGAAGTAACTGAAAATCAGTTAAAACGTCCTCTGGTAAGGATTCGGCAGTGAAATCCTTAGTGCGACAGGATAATTCTTCAAAAGTAAAATGGTAAAAATAAAATAGGAAAACCCTATTTATTAAATTCACCAGATAAAAGATGACCATGCAATCAGAACAAATGAACGGCCGAGATTAACTGGAGTGAGATGTGGGGTTGTGCGAAAGTTTTATTCACAAAATTTATTAAGGGACCCCGAAAGCCACAACTCAACAATTGCGGGTTGTGGGTTGCGGGGTTGCACAAATGACAAAGGCGGAAAAGAATTCCTGAAATTCGAAAGCCGCAATTGCGGGTTTCGGGTTTCGGGAATAATCACAATCGAAAAATTAGAAATGTGTTCCCGAAAGCTACAACCCGACACTTGAAGGTTACGGGTTTCAGGAATGACACACTCGTAAATGGAAAACAACTTCCCAAAAGCCGCAACCAGACAGTTGCGGGTTGCGGGTTTCGGGAACACGCAACAAAATAAATAAAAAGACAAAGCCCAAAAGCTGAAAGCCATAATTATGGATTTTCGGGTTTCGGGTTTCAGGATGATAGTTTCCCAAGATTATTACAAGACCAACCCGCAACCCACAACCGTTGGGTTGCGGGTTTCGGGTTGACCAAATTTCAAAACTGCAAAACAAACACCCCACAACCTGAAATTGTCGGGTTGCGGTTTTCAGGTCTCTTAACTCTCTGGTTTCGGGTTGATTGAAGCAAAAACAAAATGCTCAAAAATTGAGGATTTGAACAAACTAGACAGTTAGAGATCATCCAGAAAGAGGGAAACACGCAGGACAAAAGTATGGGTGAGAGATCTAAACAAGTGAAAACCCCAATTCTCATATTTACAGAGTACACTCACCAAAATACCTTTGTGTTTATTCAACATGGGGTTCCCATGCTTTCAACTAAGCATGGGATCTGTTGTGTCCACAACACTCTGGGAATGAAGTTTAGTGTTTCGGTTATTACCTTGGGGATTGCAATCATCAGTGCCAGTTTCTCTTGCTGTTGAATAATGGGAATACATCAATGTCTCTTATTCAACAGTTTCATCAAGTTTTCGACTTCAAGTCAACTTATTCACACTTGTTGGAATGTACTAGGTACCTTGGATCCCATTATCATTATAAATGGAAGTCCTCGTGTTTGTTAACGGTATACATCAATGACCAGTAATCAAACGATATCCCCATGTTTGACTTCAACTCATTTAATTTCATTTTTAGGGTTTGTACCTTGGGTTGTTTTGGATGAAGACCTTGTGACTCTGATAGCATCACCATATTTATGTTATCACCCAAGTTGCGCAAGACTGAGCGTCACTTATTTTGTCTCTTCATAAAACATAGATCTAGTTTGTTGTTATGGCTATGATCTCTCATTTTGACATGGATCCACACTTTTATCTTAGTGGCCATGCTATATATACATCTCCTAGTTATGTATCGGATATCATATTGTATCATGCTACACATCTATATGATGTCAAGATTGTAATTGCTCGCTGACCTTGATTGTTGTTTCAGGTGTTTTTGTGACTTGGTTCTGCGGTTTCTTGCTCCTACTCTGACTTGGAATTATAATGTATTTCGGCCATCATTTCCTTTGACCTCACACATTAGGGGGCATATGTTATAGGTCAAATATGCACTTCTCCATCCGTGATCACATTGCTCTGTCGATCACACAAAAGGACACCATGGATTGAAGACCTAGGTTGACCTAGATGACTTATTGATGGTAGTACACTCTTCAGTTGAAAATCTAACTGTTTCTCCTGATTTCACCACATGTGCACTACTCTTTCTCTAGTAAACCAGCGCACATCTCAAAAGATGTGCTTCTTTGCTCAAGGACAACCAGCGCACACCTTGAGAAAAGTTGCAAATGCTTGTTACAAAGCACAAAAGTTGCTCTTTGTGCGCTACTATTGTTGTATGAAACTTGTACACATCTTAAGATGAAATCAAAAATATATTAAGATTACGAATTGGGATTACTTGAAGTTGGTTTTGCAATTTCCCCAACCTCCTAATTCAATGACCTCTCGATTCCAACTGCCTAACTTGTCCCATAAATACAAGGAGGATCCATGAGAGAGGGGACCTAGAAAGAATGCTTTAAGTGCTGTTACGCTGGAGGAATTCCCAAGTCATTGTGAAGAGAAGGAACCCAGGAATCGGTTGCATAAGCATCTCGACATGTTAGGTATATTTGTACTGAATCATGTTTCTTTAACAATAAAAAGGTGGAGATAACCTTCCTGTCCCAAATCGAATATCTATTGGATTGTATGTTCATTTGGTTTAATATCTGATTGTAGTTGATGTTTAATTGCTTTCAATTTCGTCATAATTATTATAGTGAAGATACGCTAAGGAAGGTTTCCTTTGTGTTGCAGGTTTATCAAGTGGAAGATCAAGCAGAAGACCAAGTGAAAGCTAGGACTAGCTGTTGATAAAAGGTACATCTTTCGATATCTTGATCTCTTTCATTTGAAGAACTAAATGTAATGCAATGAATGTATTTATCTGTCAACCCCACCCAAGTTGGTAGTGTCTCTCCTCACTATAAGGTATAAATCCTGCACAACAGAATGGAGACTCCACTGGGGAGTAACCGGTAGTTTTTCTGCTCAAGGAGACCTAGTTAGGTTTTTCTTCCAGTCTTTTTCAATCTATTTGTTCTTTGAGAGGTCTTATAGGTCATTGTTACCTATTCTTTCTTGCTTGATTCATCTCAGTTTGCTGTTGCAAAGCCTGTTTGTATCCTTCTGAGACATGTGGGCTAGTTTACCCTACTTACAGTAGCACATATTTCTTGATGAGCGTTGGTTTCTACACTAAACAATAGCGCAATATTCCTAGTGTGTGCTGGTTTCCCTATTGCACAGTAGTGCATTTTCCTGTAGCTTCCAGTTTTCTGTTAGGGTTTGATTTCCAGTTGATTGGTTTCATTTCTAGCCTTTTGCTTTGCTTCCCTGACTGATCCTTGAGGCTTGTATGTCTCTTTTGAGTCTTGTTTGCCTCTCTGAAGTCCTTTAGTTTGTATTTGCTTGCATGAGTACTTGTTTAAAGTGTCTTCACTGCTTTCTATCCTTTTTTTGAAGTTTGTGCACTACTCTCTTTTAGACATAGCTACACGCTTTTACCCTAGTGGCTTGTTGCAGTCATACGGACCCGCGTTCTAAAGTTGTTGTTTGTGGCAACAATATCACACTTTCACTGTGTCTTATCCTTTGCATTAGGGTTTGACCCCAAGTTTGAGTCCTTAGGGTGCTTTTGAAAGGTTGCTTGGTTGAGATACTTTCTATTTGTCTTTTCAGTACAGTCCAAGTTTGTCAAAGATTTCTAGTTTAGCTTTCTTTTGAGTCCGTGTGTTAGTAAGGTCACTTTTGGTTCGCTTGCTTAATCCTTTTCTTGGATTAGTGTTTTCTTAGGGTTTTGGTGCTTAGGAGCAGCCTTTTAGGTCTTCCTTTCTTCTAGGAGCATCTCTTTCCCTTGTTCTTTTACACTTTGTTTCCAAGTTTAAATTTTTTTCTTTTGAAACAACTTGGTAGGTTGAGTCTTTCTCAAGTCTTTTGATTTGTTTATTTTGAACCATTTAGGTGTTTGTCTTACTCACACTTAGCATTAGGGCTTACTTTCTCTTTTACAAGTTCTTTTCCTTTTACAATTATCAGAAAAGACAAAAAGTGTTTTAAGTAGTTTAGTAGTAAGATCTATCATTGTTTTGAAGTAGCATAGTTTGCTTTGAAATTTAAAAGAAAATACAAAAAAGAATTTTATTTAGGATTTCCTAGTTTCTTTTTTGAAAGAATATAAACGAAAAGAGAAAGAGTTTTTGTGAATTTGAAAGCATTACTTTACATGCACTTTACTTTCTTGTCAAAACCATTCCACACACTGCACTACAACCCTTAAGTAAGAAGTAGCCCTTAAAAGAAATCTTAATAAAATTAACTAGCAACATTTTTCTTTTTAGGTATACACATCATCAACTAGCTTAGGCTAGAGTTTCGAGTTTAAATCACCTTAAAGCACTCGAAACTGGCTTCATTACTCAACAATCATAGTACAACTTTGTATTACGTAAATCCACCTCTATCAAATTGTCCTAGGATTCTCTACTCAAACCAGAGTTAAACACGAGGCCGTGGGCGATTGGAACTGTTGAGGATACCCCCTCACTTTCCTCGCAACCATAAACCAAAGTTGACTCATGTACGGGGGACCTTATAGACTTCGGTATTTGATACCCTACCCTTGCATTTCGACTAGGCTTATGACTGTCCCCCCATGCTATTTTGTATTGGTGGTATCCTTAGTATAATTCCTTATGGCTCTACACAGGTAGAGTAGGCGGTTATTCCCACTTCACCTCGGACAGATGTGGAAGGTAACCATTTGGCAGTAATCCCAAGAGGGAGGTTTGGTGATTCAAATGCTTGCATCCAGAGGACCTCCATTGGACACCATGTAATTGACCATCAGTACTCTATTAGTCCGTTCTGGGCCCTAATCATTCCATAATTACTTCTAAGAGTATTTTCCATCTGTTTTTCTTGGTTTGATTACTTAGGAATTTTTTTAGTGGTATGCTGTTTTCTCCCTAGTTGTAGTGGCCACTAGGTTTCTACTTAGTTTATTTTTATAGTTGTGGAGGACCAACATCTTCGTCGTCCTCGGAGGTTGCAAAACCTTCCCCCACTCATTGTGGAGCCTCCACCGCCACAGCGACGCTGGAGGACAGATTCCCATAGTTCTTTTGAACTTACAGGTGAAACAGAGGTTCTTGGAGAACCACAGCCCAAAACCCCGGATCAACAGGTCTTTGATATTGTTGAGGTTGAGGACCTAACTGCTCGAGATTTTAGTATTCCTTTTAACCCTCCTCTTACTGGACCCAACGATCCACTTCTAGTAGCTGTAGGATTTCAACAACCTGAGTACAGTGCTTACTTATTTACACCTGGTTACCCCATGGTAGACCCAGGAGATGAGCAGGGAGTCCCTCAAACTCTAACAACTTCTATGGCTACAAGGATTGTCAATCCTTCTTTCACAAACACTGCCACACCGAGTTCGTCGCAAACTGCTTCTGCCTCAACTCCGTCCTTTAGTTTTAATGCTAGTACTTTAGGCATGCCAAGCTCATTAGCTTTGACATCTGCCTCAATTTCTACTCCAACGTTTGGACCAAACAATATCCCTTTGTCAGGGATACCCGTAGTGAATTTCACTCAGTCTTCTGCTATACAATAGTTACAGGGTGTAAATCAAACCATTGATTCCACTCCCATTGTAGGATTGATCCCTTCTTCATCTATCCCTGCTATGGGTACGATGACGACACCGTCCATTACTACTATGCCTGGATTTAACCCCTATGCAGGTTACAATGTCAATACATCAAATACACCTGCAGGGAGTATCCCTTTCTCTTTAATTGCTGGAGGAGGGGGTAACATTATTAATCCACAACATGGTGGGGTTAACACCCAGCCGCAAAGGACTACTGCCCCGGGAAGTAATCTGCTTTCTTTTGAGTGGAGGAATTTTAATCCTTTCATCTCATAACCGATGGCTGGGGGCAACCCCAACCAATAGTACATGAATCAGGTAGTGGGAAATACCCAATACCAGGTTTCGGTCTATCAAATTCAATCAGCATGACCGCGTTTACCATTTTTGGAAACTTTGAACTTGCCAGATCTTTCAAAACTCACAAACGACCCCATGTGTCATGATCTTGCATGGGCACCTATTCCCACTAAGTTTACCTCAGACATCCCGAAGTTTGAAGATAAGACTGGTGGGGACCCCAGTGACCATGTCACAACTTTTCATCTCTGGTGTTCCTCAAATTCGTTGAATGATGAATCCATCAGGTTGAGTCTCTTTCAAATAACCTTGACAAGTGTCACAACTAAGTGGTATGTTGAACTACCTACTGTTGCTTATAGCACATTTTGGGACGTAGCGACTGTTTTCTTGAACCACTTTCAACTTCCAGTCCAGTACGATGTCAGCACAGACCTCTTGTCGACGTTTTGACAGAATAAGGCCACTCAGCTATTTGATCACATTCAGGAGCGACGAAGGAGAAAGAGGCTCATTAAAGCCGACACCCCCCCAGCATTTTTATTAGAGTGGTACCTTAAATCACTCCTTCCTTATATCTCTGAGGAAGTTGCAACTTCAGGGGTGTCCTCCGAAGAGGAAGCCATTTTGAGAACCCAGCATCTAGACTTGGTATATGCTCAGTCTGGGTTCTTATACGAAATTATTCTTGATGTGCCAAGGTCTAACATTGACTTAGGTAAACCTAAACCTGGACCACATGCTGATGGAATTTTGGGTTTAGTTGACTCTGCAGCGTTTGATGCCTTAATAAACAGTCCACTGCAGAAGCAACTTCTGTTGCATCCTCCCCTTCAAAAATAGAATATGTACAACAGGTGCAAAAAAACCAAAAGGGATCTCAACAGCCCAACAACAAAAGAAATGGCAAAAAAGGGGAGGGAAACAAACAAAATCCCAAGAATACACAAAATACTGAGGAGGGAAAAAAGGAAAAAAGGAAGGTTAAGTTCCCTTGCAAACTATGCCAAGAGGACCACCTTACCCATCAATTCCCTCTAATGGAAGAAGCCCAGAAGCTAATCTGTGAAAAGAAACATGCTATCTTAAAAGACCCTTTCCCTCACGGACAGAGTTTATAGCAACTCCGATGCTGGGGTCACTGCTCGTGCCAACTCAACTAATCAGTCATTCATTAATATGGTTAATTTAGATGCTATTTTGCAAACTCGAGCAAGAAATTATACCCCAGACCCATAGCAGAAGGATGTTCCTGAGTCATCCACCCCTCTCCACATCAAGAGACCAGTGGATCCGCTGTCGAATATTCCGAAAGGTGTCTTCAAAAAAGCTATGCACCACCCCAACACGAGGACTGCCTCTAACTACAATGTTGTAGAGGACTTAGCCCAAACCCCTTGTGCCATGTCTACTTTGGAGGGACTGCAAAGTTTCCCATTGTAACGCAGTGCACTCCTCACAGTGATTGGAAGTGTATATTCATCCAACATGCTGGCCCGTTTCAATATGAAAGATATCAAGTTCCAGTTGCCGTACCACATCGCTCTCCAGATAGAGGTCGTCCATGGTCCCATGACCATTTAACGAGCTGTTGTAGATGAGGGCGCGTCCACATGTGTAATGTCCATTTCTTGCTGGAAGGCTTTAGGTGAAACTGAGTTAGCCCCCTCTAATACAGTACTTACTGCCTTTGATGGAAGATCTTTCCGTCCACACGGAGTCTTACCATCATTTGATGTTGAACTTGCGGGAAAACTAGTATTTGTAGAGGTTGAAGTTCTGGATGCTCCTCTCGATTATAACTTACTGTTGGGTAGGAGCTGGACATATGCCGTGCAGGTAGTACCATCAGTTGTTTTTCAGATAATAATGTTCCCTCATGAAGGCAAGATTGTCATAGTCGATCAACTTTCATTTTCTCGGAAAACCAACTAGAATTCTTAGGATTCAACAATCCCATTGGTTGATCAGTCCTACCCAGTTACTAAGAGTTTGGGAGTAGGGCTCTATGGGTCACTAATAGGCACTTTTGACCTTCCTTCTCCTATTCATTTCATTGGTTATGAAGAATGTTCATCTTCCAAGACTTCCAAGGTCAGTTTAATGATAGATCCGTGGATTCTCCCAACTAAATCAAATCCAGTTGTGCCTTTATCTGTTGCAGAGGTGGCTTACTTAGATTCACAACATGCCACAACAGAACATACCATGACTCCATTGGTCTCTATTGAGTCAGGTATGGACTATGCATACGCACGGTCGCTGGACTCTACCCACTCTTCTGATTGTTTAGACACTGTTTTACCCTCTGATGAGGCGATTTTGGAAGATATGATAGGCCTGGACCACCCTCAGGAACATATGCACCCCAGGTCCTATTTACTTCCCGTTCTAAACTTGATAGAGAAAGGTGAGTTTTCTCCGAGACCCAGTGAGAGTGTTGATTTTTCATCTATCCCTTTTACTTCACAAGCTATTTATGCCAAAGGGAATATGGCGAATATATCAAGAACAATTCCGATCAACATTTCCACTGAAACTGGGATCACAGAAACTATTTTTATTGGAGCAGATTGTTTTCTTGATGAGATCATTCTATATACCAATATTTTTAATGATTTCTATGACGTCTTTTCCCGGTCCCATGAGGAGGTTCCAGGCACCAATCGTACCTGAAAAAGTACTACGCTTAGGAAGCTGTGCTTTTTCATGGATTTTTAGATGTACATTTTTGTAGAGTTAGTTTTGTTTACAATTGTAGTTACGTCTTATGCATGTATTTCTTTGTGTTTCAGATGTTGACTGAACACTTTATAGGGTTTGCTGATGGCACTAGTTGCCACACCTGTTAGTTGGCCACTGCTGCTTGGGTTATTTACTCACCAACTGGCCAAATGGTATCTTCAGGAGGGGCTTGTTTAGGTCCCACAATGAACAATGTGGCTGAATACAGTGCAGTCATAGAGCTACTCCAAGATGCTCTATTCAACGGCATTTCACATTTGGAGGTATGACTCGACTCACAGTTAGTTGTTTTTAAGTCATTGGGTGTTTATCATGTTAGAGATCCTACTTTTCTACGTCAGTTTATGCACATTAAGCTACTTGAGAGACAATTTGAGTACATCACATATCAACATATTCCAAGATACTTGAATGCATTAGCTGATTCATTTTCAAACTACATTTTAGATTGGCATTTGCATCATTCACACACATATGTAATTCATGCATAAAACACAATAACACACATGTAAATATAACCAATACTGTATATATATATCTGTATCAAAAAAGAGTATCAGTTTGGATCATAAGTCTGTCACTGAGTCATTTCATAAGATACAAAATTGGGCTCGATGGCCCAAAAAATATACATAGAATATCCTTCTCCTATGGAGAAGGTGGGGCCTCATCTGCCTCTGCTTCCTCTCAGTAGAATATGACCAACCTAGCCACTTTTCGTAGTATCCTAATCCAGGCTGGGGGCACACCAACCACATTCTCCTGCATCTTTGCGTCAATAGTTCCTAGCATGGCATCAGCTGCACCCACTACCACTAGCCGCATGAAAGTGTGAGGGTGTCCCTCAAGACGCACTAGTCAAACATCTGCACATGACACTTTGTTTTATTATTTGAAACTCATCATAAAAAAAATATATATATATATAAAACATATAAATTAAATAACTGTTCAAAAACATAAACATACCTATATCTCCCTGGGCTTCTCCTGGAGGAAGGATCAGCTCAGGATCATTGCAGAAGACTATACCCACATATGGAAACTGCTCGAGGGCTGGAACTTGTCTTTCCTACCAACCCTAGAAATCATCCTCATGGTAACAGAAGTTGCTCTCGCCACCACCCTGGAAGAGGAAGATCTCACCCCAACGAGATAGCATTGGCTCATGAGGGTTAACTGGGGGCAAAAGCATGCCCAAACTCACAGCAGGGATCCTTTCAAAGAAGAAGGTGCAAAGTATGCTTTCATACCCAAAGTTATTCATCCTCTCGATCTTACACCCTGAGAGTTGAAGCTTCATGTTTTCCAAAAGACTTGACCACTAGTCATACACTTTACCGTGCAAACATTCAGTACCTATGTGCATATAATGCCTCTAAGCAAGATGTTGCATAGAACTCCTACCCATCCGATTAAGAATACTTACGATGAATTTTAGGGGGAATCTTGCAATAGTCGAGATCATAATTTGACTACTGGATTTCTTAGTTCCTGGTAGGTAGTAGGCATTCACATACTCTTGCATGGACTAGGCACCCACATTGCATGAGGACCCTTTCAAGTTCACAAAGTCTCCCCTCCGAGAAAGACCTGTGATAAAGTAGATGTCATCGATGGTGTTATACCTCAATATTACACATTACATATTAGTGTCGCATCCTTGCATTACCGACCTAAACGACAGTTTCCCTTAAAGATCATCTGAACATCCAGAGTGAAAACCATTGACTAAATACTGAAAGCAAAACCTTTTTCTGCCATCTTCCAGCCCAACTTAGCCCTATTTGTGAGCACTGCCGCTCCTTGCACATCTACAAGGGCGCGGTAGTTAGAACTACCGCGCGTTGCTCCTTCTCTAGGGCGCGGTACTACCGCGTTATGCTCAGTTATAGGGGCGCGGTAGTCTGAAATTAGCCTTTTTGCCTTGGATTTTGGGATTTCGACCTTCGAGGAGATTTTGTTGGGATTACTACCTTTGGTTCGATCCTAACTCCTTCTTTGTTTAGCTGGCCTGATCCACTAAACCCTCCATAGATCCACACTTCTCTCTTGTTGGTTAGCCTTCCCATGTGCTATAAGAGAGAAGCTTTCAATGAGCCAAGAGGAGGACTTTTGGGGCATCAAACCTATGATCTTCATACTTCTGCAGAGATAGTTAGAGGAAGCACTTGGAGCTGGAAGTTGGCTTGGACATCAAGCAACTATTGTACATGACTTCAAGTTGGTAATGGAATAACTTGTCTTGTTTTCCCAAATCATGTGTGTTAATTTTGTTTTAATGATATGATTTGTATCTTTCATAGATTTAGATCCTAACTCATGTTTCAGGTTGCTAGAGAATAGTGCATTCTTGTGTCTTGGTTCCATTTTGACAGGTTCACTTGTGAGGGCTTGGAGCTTGGAGCAAATACCAAAAACGAGCGTTTGGATAGAAGGTCAGTCAAACTTCTTCTACCCTTTCTAGCATTTTAATCTTGAGACATTTGTTAGATCTAGGGATTCAAGGTAGCATTTGTTTCTTTTTTGTCTTAGTATAGAGTCAGTACATCCTGCTTTATCCTAAGAGAGTTTCTACCTATCCGTAGGGAGAAATTTCTACAACAAAAACTGGCGACTCCACTGGGGACTTTTGAATCCATTTTCTTTGTTTGTGAAGTTTGCTTTCAATTTCACTTATTGATTGTAAGAATTGGGTTCTTTTACCCCCATTCACTTCCCTGTTCTCTGCATTAGATTTCTGTTGAATATCAGTAAGTCCTCTGGGTTGGCAAACCCTTGAAAAGTCAAAATATTTTCTCAAACATCCGCCTCTTTCCCTCTGTTCACACAGTGCCGCGCCCCCGTAACTGACTACAGAGCGGTAGTACCGCGCCTTCACCACTGTCCAGAGCACGGTAGTCTTGCAGTACCGCCCCTTAAGCACTGTCTACAGCACGGTAGTCTTGCAGTACCGCCCTTTAAGCGCTGTCTACAGCGCGGTAGTCTTGCAGTACCACTCCCAGGTGGCCCACGGGCCCGCGGCAGTTCCTGGAAAGTGTGTTTATTTGGTTTGTTTGGTTATTTTTGGGTCTTTTCGAGATTTGGATCCATGTTGGCCCTTTGAATCGATACTAGTGTTTTGCTTGCAGTTTTTAAGCGAAATGGGTTCTATTTTTGAAAAAAAAAATGAATCGTGCATCCTTTAGTCGTTTTGACCCATATTAAGGTTTTGAGATCATTTTTGGTTTGGTGTGTTTTGGCATGTTTGGATTGCTTGACATCTTATTTCCTTTGCATCCTATCTAATGATTGTTTGAAAAGATTGATTCCTTGCCTCCGCTTTAGTTCAAAGAGAAGCTTGATTTTGTCATTATTTTACCATATTCATGAAATTGAAACACATAGGTATTCTTCTTGCTTTAATTTAATCATTTGACATTTTTGGTATTACATTCATGAGAAGAAGAAATGCTTGTTTCATATTTATGTGCATTTGAGTTAGACAATATCATTAGGTTCTTCTCTTTGTCTTGCATTTGATTGGAAGCATTTGTAGAATCTTTCTTTCCGTAGCTTGGATGTGTCTTTTTCAAGTGTAAAAAGATAGGAAATGAATTAGAATCATTACGTTTGGTGTTCATATGAAGAAATTTTTCATTACTTTGGGTTAGTTTTGGGTACATATTTTACTTCTTTCTATCATTTTGAAAAGAAATAAAATTACATGTGCATTGGGTTGTGCATATTGGGAACGGAAAGAATTCTTCCTTACTTTAGCTAGTATTCATCGAAGAGAAAGGCTCATTTCGATTCATCTTCATTTGCATGGTTTGGGTCGTCATAACACCATCAAGTTGCACTTCCATAACCCGATTGAGTAAGACAGCCACTAAAATTAATCTCCCTAATTAAACCAACTTTAACCTCACTTGAGGAAATCAAAAGAATTTGGTAGTTAGGTAGGACACCGGGGATAGGCATCAAAATAATTCCCCCTTGTCATTTTCATCTGAGACATAGTCGTTGTCTTTAGGGAACTAAAATCCTCTAGTACTTATTGACACGGTCACAGCTAGTTTGTGGAGGGGCCTCCTGACTGTTTCCAACTTTCAGGGGTTAAACGGCCGCGAGATTGAGAACCGGACGGACTCTGTGGAATACCGCACTCCACTTAGCCCTAAGGCAACATCGATCGCTGTCTTCTTCGGAAGGCTGAAGTGCCCAAAACATTTTCCGACGTGTCATGAACGAGGTAGCTTAGTATCTATTCTACTAGGGCTCTTTTACCCAGGATCCCTTTCGGTAGAGGGATATCCTTCTTATATCGGTCTCTCATGTTGTATTGTTCGACTTGGATTTCATCACCTTGCGAAGGATACAATTTGTTGAGGTCTCCAGCTCTTAGTTAGGAGGTTTTGCTTGCTATCTTGTAGAGGGTCTTTTTCTTTGTAGGGCTGCTTGTTGGCATTCTGGCCGTTTTGTTGTACAGCTCGCTTACTTTGGCAGCGGCCTCAGTATAGTTTTTTGAGCTTGCTCTTTTGGCCTGTGAGCCTTGTCTTTTCCTAGCTCCCCTTTCGCACGCTCGGTTGCCTGAGGGTTTTTGAGTTCTTTTTAACAAAACTTTGTCTACATCACTCAGTTTTGTTTCATGGAGAATCTACCTCCATGCACCCATGCTCCTTCTGGGACTACCAATCCAGGGACCCCTTTTCAAGGGGCACCTTTTACTTTTCCTCCAGTTGGAGATATTGGTCCTCCCTTTATTGCCACGTTAAATCTTCCTGAATTAACCATAGGATTACCGGTATGGTTATTCAATCCGGTAATTCCGATTGCGCCCAATGTTTCGAATGTTAACTCTCCACCACGAGAGAGTCAATCCCAAACTAATCCTTCCCCTTCTTCGTCGGATGAATCTTCTTCCATTCCTTCTTCCTCGCCTGACCAAAGCAATAGTGGTAGTAATCAGGCGGATAAGAAGAAGAAGAAAAGGAAAGTTAAGAAGAAGAAGGATAAAGAAGAGACCAAGCGTAAACCAGTTGCCCCTAATGGCACTCATTCTACGAAAACACCCCGTAAGCCCAAGTTCCCTTGCAAACTTTGTAAGGGTGATCACCTTCTCAAGGATTGTCCTGATCTTTCCCGTGTGTCAGAAGTGTGGTCTAAAAACCCCAAACCAATTGTATCGTCGACCTCTGACCATCATGTCGATGACACTCCTTCGACCAGTGACCCCTTGGTGAAGGGTCGTAAGGGTAAAGTCCTATATCCCTGTTTGATATGCAAGGGTATGCACCGTACTTTCCTTTGTCCAAGCATGGATGAAGCCTCGCGGTGGTTGGAAGATATTACTAGTTCTCAACTGGTGCCTCCAACAGACCATGGTAAACTATCCCTCGACCCCCCACTGGATGACCAAGTGATCAATTCAGTTTCATCTGCAATTGATCCCACTCTCCCTTCCGAGAGTGAAGTGATTGAGTCGCTGTCATCCCCACTCGATCCCGCTCTTTCATTGGAGAAAGTCCAGACTGAAGCAGTCACCTTGACACAACCTTCGTCTCATTCTTATCTTCCAAAAGAGAGTGAATTGGAAACCACTGATGTTTTCATTATCGATTCAGAACGTCCTCGGCAAGGGGAAACCCTGTCCGTTTCCGCGAGACCCCCTCCAAGCACTGAGGTTATTTCCTTTGATTGGAATGGTCTAACAGAATCTCGTCTTCCTTCGAGTGTTCCTTTTCAAATATCTGTAGGAGTTTCCGATAAAGAAATTTTTCGTACGATAGTTGATGAAGGAGCTTCTGTTAGTATTCAATCCTCAACTGCTTGGCAAGCCTTAGGTTCTCCTCGGCTTGTGCCCGTCACTGATCAGATACTGGCTTTCAACAAAAGGCCTACTGGACCTTTAGGGTCCCTTCCTCAGTTACCTATCACTTTGGGAGGGAAAACTGTCTGTATTGATGTCATGGTCATCCAAGGTCCCTTAGATTTTAATCTACTCCTTGGACGCGATTACGTCCATGCCATGAAGGCTGTAGTGTCCTCACTCTTCCGAGTGATGTATTTTCCCCATCATGGGAATGTTGTGACCATCGATCAGCTTTCCTTTGTGACGCCCACTCATCGCATGACTCCTAGTCACCAGACTTCCCTAAACATTCCACATGTTTTAGTGGTTTCTTCCCCCTAGGGGGGGGGACTTTTGGAGCAAAGTTCTATTCTGGTGTCAAGCTCGTTAAAAAATGAAACCATCATCCCAATCATAGTTTACTTTTGGTTTTAAGCTTGTGTAAAAATGAAACCAACCATCATTCCAAGCATAGTTTACTCTTGGTTTTAAGCTTGTGTAAAAATGAAACCAACCATCAATCTCAAGCATAGTTTACTTTTGGTTTTAAGCTTGTGTAAAAATGAAACCAACCATCATTATGAGCATAGTTCCCTTTCTATGTCAAGCTCGTTAAAAAATGAAATAGATTCCCACGAGCATAGTTTATTCTTTGTTTCAAGCTCGTTAAAAAATGAAACCGACCCTCAAGCACAGTTTACCGTTGGTTTTGAGCTTGCGTAAAAATGAAACCAATCCTAAGCATAGTTTACGTTCGGTTTCAAGCTTGCGTAAAAATGAAACTACCCTCAAGCACAGTTTACTTTTGGTTTTAAGATTGTGTAAAAACGAAACCAAATCCCAAGCATAGTTTACGTTCAGTTTCAAGCTTGCGTAAAAATGAAATTACCTTCGAGCATAATTTCTTTCTGTTTTAAGCTCCTTAAAAAATAAAAAGGACCCTTTCAAGCATTGTTATTATCTATTTCAAGCTTGTGTAAAAATGAAATAGATCTCCCTTCCATTTGTTCGAGTCTCTCGCTAGAGTTAGGATTTGAACCTTCATTGCATCTGCCTGGGTCACTTGATCCTGGTTCTCCCTACTCCCCCTGGTGAACACATTTGGATTAGTAGCCAGGATTTTTGGGTAAGGAAGAAGAGTAGTCAGACGAAACGAAGCTTGGGGGGCATGTTTAGCCGTTAGCAATCATGCTGGGGGCATTTACCAACCTCTGGTCATCATGTTGGGAGGGAACCCATCAATGGGCCTTAACCATGAGCAGAGTTTACCTTTGGCTTCAAGCTCATTAAAAAATGAAACCAGTAGTCTGAGCAAAGTTCTACTCCTGTGTCAAGCTCGTTAAAAAATGAAACATATCCTTTCCCTTTGAATCGAGTCTCCTCGTAGACTTAGTACCTGAACCTTCTTTTCACTCGCCTATACCTTAGGTGAATGAAATGAAGCTTGGGGGCATGTCTTCAACCTCTGGAAGTTACGTTGAAGTCAACTTGATCGCCTCTCCACATCACGTTGGAGCTAAGTCACTTACTTCTAGCAATCATGCTGGGGGGCATGAACCAACCTTTGGATTTCATGACGGGAAGAAGTTCACCATTGGGAACATTTTCGAGCATACTTTCCTTTTTAGGCTTCGAGCTCATTAAACCATGAAAATTATTTTGAGCATAGTTCATTTTCTGTTACAAGCTCGTTAAAAAATGAAGCAGACATCATGAGCATTCTTCCAACCTATCTTCGAGCTCGTTAAAAACAGTAAGATGGTGTTTGAGCTTACTTTTCACTTTTTTCGTGCTCTGGTTAAAACATGAAAAGTGGTTTGAGCTTACTTTTTCCTTTTTCGTGCTCTGGATCCAAACATGAAAAAGATTCCGAGTGCTTTTGATACCATTATCGTGCTCGTTAAACAAATTGGAGTAAAAAGGTGTGTCTAACGAGTATAGGTTTATCACTTTATCCGGCCTCGCTAGACTATTTACGGAAAAGGAACTGTGCCGAGTTTACTTCCCCTTTGTCGTACTCGGTCATCAACCATGACAAAGTTGTACATGGAGTCCATAGTTAAGCTCTTTTCAGACTCCCTAAAATTGAAAAGATTGCCAAGCGAAATTGATTCGTTCACGCTTGTAAAAGGATTTGAATGATCGTCTCCCTAGTGATAGTTTACCCCTTTTTCGGACTAGGGGGCACTACTTACGAAAAAGGAATACTCCAGCCAATCATGACTGGAAGAGTCCTCTCCCGCGTTGTTTTACCCTTTTTCGGGCGATGAGGCTAACCTTACGAAAAAGGACCGTTGGAGTCTTCTTTAGTTCTTTTCAGACTCTCTAAACATGAAAAACTACTGAGTTTTCCTTCCTTGGACTCGTTAAAATTTAACATCGAAGGGCCCACTTTGGGATGAACCCCTCCTTTCTCAGGTTCAAAAAACATGTGAGATTGGACTCATCTATGAGATGAGCTATATCGAGCATCTGTTATCCTCCTCAAGCTCGTTAAAAAACAAAGAGGTACTCGTCCATCATGTCGGGGGAAAATAGGAAAATGAGTCAAGTTTACCTTGTTGGCAGCTTGTAAGTCATCACCTTTGAACATGGCATGCATCCTCACCTTGTCTATTTTGGGTAGTCAGTCTTGCTGATAGTGTCATCATTATGATCATGCGTCCTCATTATTGCTATGAGTTCACACTTTCTGTGGTTCTGTCTGTTCAAGTAATCCCTGCTGCCAAGCTCTGTTTCATGCCGTTATATGTTCAAAGGGTTATTACCTTGAGTCCACCTCCACTTCATGTCAAACCTTCCCTTTGTGTCAGTACATATTCTATTGTTTCATCGGTCCATACTATCTCTCGTTCTGATTTCGTGTCGATGATGTGGGAATCATTATGGCCCACCTTCGACGAGTCTATTCCTGTCGACACCAAATCAGTATCCAGGAATTAGGCTTAGGAGTCAACCACTAGTACCTTGGTACCTGCATGCCTCAATGGCAGGTTTCCTCGTATTCAACAGTAGGTTTTCATCAATGACCTCTGATTGAATGATCTCTCGGATGCTCGACATCAACTCCTTTATTCGCATTTCGTTGAGATGTACTATAGATACCTTGGGGATCATCGTCATCATTGGTGATTTCCCTCGCATTTGTTAACGGTTCACATCATTGACCGGTAATCAAATGGTTTCTACCATGTTCGACTTCAACACCTTGTAATCACATGGCTAGATTCATATCATTTGCGATCGGGTAGAAGACCCTGGGCGCGCCTTGGTATTTTGATCACGTCCAGGTTGCAATGGAGATTTCCTCTGTATTGTCACACAGATCCACTTTTGTATTGGTCGTGGCTGTGTCATTACTGTCTCATGGATCTACGCTTGTTCATAGTAGCCATGATTTGTCTACAGTCTATATAATCTCAGTACTCATGGATCTGCAATGTATTGGTCGGCAGCCATGCTTTGAGTCATTTGTTTCTGAGCATGGGAATGCCCGCCTCGGTGGTATATCTGACATTTTGTCTCTATTTTTCAGCTCCTTGTTGCTCTCCTCGATGCTATCTCCGAACCATATTTGTAAAGTCTTTCGGCCATCAGTCTCTTCTGACCTCACACTTTAGGGGGCATCTGTTATACCTCAATATTACACATTACATATTAGTGTCGCATCCTTGCATTACCGACCTAAACGACAGTTTCCCTTAAAGATCATCTGAACATCCAGAGTGAAAACCATTGACTAAATACTGAAAGCAAAACCTTTTTCTGCCATCTTCCAGCCCAACTTAGCCCTGTTTGTGAGCACTGCCGCTCCTTGCACATCTACAAGGGCGCGGTAGTTAGCACTACCGCGCGTTGCTCCTTCTCTGGGGCGCGGTACTACCGCGTTATGCTCAGTTATAGGGGCGCGGTAGTCTGAAATTAGACTGATCCACTAAACCCTCCATAGATCCACACTTCTCTCTTGTTGGTTAGCCTTCCCATGTGCTATAAGAGCTAAGTTACGTTGAAGTCAACTTGATCGCCTCTCCTCGAAGGTCGAAATCCCAAAATCCAAGGCAAAAAGGCTAATTTCAGACTACCGCGCCCCTATAACTGAGCATAACGCGGTAGTACCGCGCCCAGAGAAGGAGCAACGCGCGGTAGTGCTAACTACCGCGCCCTTGTAGATGTGCAAGGAGCGGCAGTGCTCACAAACAGGGCTAAGTTGGGCTGGAAGATGGCAGAAAAAGGTTTTGCTTTCAGTATTTAGTCAATGGTTTTCACTCTGGATGTTCAGATGATCTTTAAGGGAAACTGTCGTTTAGGTCGGTAATGCAAGGATGCGACACTAATATGTAATGTGTAATATTGAGGTATAACAGTCATGCAATTATATTAGCCAATGACTCAATACAACATTTATCTATATCCCGCATTCACACGGTAACTTTCTAGATGGCTTCCATCTCTACCAAAACATTTGTGAAGAGTGTGCACAACTCCCAACATGTTAGCAAAGAGGTTTCATTCTAGATAAGTAGCAATGGAATGTTATATAGTGCCATAGGGCACTTACCCATCACATGCATAATATTAGTATACTATTCATTAATATAAATATCCTAATATGCATAATACACATCCTAAATCTTGGAACATAAGTATGTACATAACTGAACAACATCATTTCAATAATCATAAGAACTGACAATTCAAATACTTATCTTTGTTTAGTTGTAGGGTGGACTCCTTCTCAATCTTTGCTTCCTTGCAGGAACTACTGGAGTGTGCTCCCTTTTGATTTTTGCTTCCTGGATTGCCTATCCTTGAACTTATACTTATCCTAGACCACTATGCATGCGTGTGTGCACTAGTGTCACCATTGTGTTATCCTCAAGATCTCATACATAACCATACATACATTAGTATAATCTCAATACTATCAAAACATTATGATTCTAAATAATCTTAGACATGTATGGTCATGATCATTTCATACATAAGTAATTTATCACAAGCATTAGTATTCAAGGTTTTGGGGAGAACTTCTATTACTCATGCCTATTCTTACTCACCATAGGACTCTTCTGGTTAGTCATATCATCAATCAAAGTAAGAAACATAATATGCATAAACTATTTATTACTTAAACTTCTAACTTCAAGAATGATCATTCATACAAAAGTATAAGATCTTAACACAAGGTAGGATTCTAACTTGATATAGGAAAAACATACCTGGTTATCATGTTTGCTAGTTATGTCTAACATACCCAAACAATGTCTTCTTGTTATCTTCAATGACTTGTGCTTAGTAACCTGCATAACTCATAAGTTAACCATTGTAGAACCAAATTATACATACCCCGTAAGTAGAGCTTATATGTGATCCACGAGTCTTTGTCTTCATGTCACTGGTCATATGTTCTTGATCTAGAACTTGATTTGTACCTTTCATGTTACTAGACAACATCATAACCCTAATCAATGAATGTCTTCTATCATGCATTCATACTTTTACTAGGGTGATAAAACAAGTCTAAAACTAATCAATATTTTACTAACCTCAATAATATGAAGACAAACACATCATAAATTTAATCATGAACATATTTCAAAACATACCTGTATTTCCTCAAGTCATACCTGTCAGGATTGCTTGTAGACTTCTTGTGTAAGGCCTTAGCCTTATCTCCCTCTGGAACTAGAATCTCTTCACTTATGTAGGTGTCCAGTTCATCATCTTGTAGGATTAACCCAATCCACTTTGATTTGCTGAAACTGGATCTGGTGCTGGATTAGGGTTTGTTAGAGAAACCCTAAAAATTCAAACTTTGAATTTCAAACTTCTGATTGGATGAAAATATGCGCATTGCTGAACTGGTCAAGCTAGTATACTTCAATTTTGAAATCTCCAAAATTTGACCCCTCAAAATTGCCTTTGAAACTTTTGGATCTTCTAGACATGATCCCGAACTAGGGTTTGATAAAGCTTGGTCTTCTGCCCATCCAAAAGGTTCGATCTTTTGTTCTAAATTACAATTTTTCTGTGGAGCTTTCAGCCGTGGTCACAGATTTCAAAAAATCCAACTTTTGCAGAAGCCCTAATTTTCCATCTTTCCGATCAAAATCCCAAACTACGGTTTGGTCAAGCCCGACCTTCTGCGCAGCCAAAAAATTTGATCTTGTTCTCTAAATTTCAATTTTGATGAGGATTATTCAGCGGTGGTCTCCGATCCCAAAAATTCCAACTTTCTCCGAAGCCCTAAATTCCCGTAGCAGTGACAAGCCAAGAATGAAGGTGCTCAAAATCCAATTCTATTTTGACAGAAATATGCACCTAATTGTTTCTAGTTCATCTCTGAAATTACTAATCCACAGGGTCAGAAATTTCGGCTTGTGGTATCCTGACCTGTTATCTTTCCAACCCCACAATTCTGACCTCAATTGGATTCTCTGAGAGAAAGTTATGCAAAGTGTCACAATGTGATCTATTTATGGGATAAAATAGGAGAGCAAACTTGTATGGTGTTCCACATGTCACTGGTTCCACTTCGGCCTCTGAAAAAATTACCTAAGAAATTATAGTCCATGATCAACCTGTCACTTTTTACGAAATTTCATTTGGATTTTCCTAGCAAAAGTTGTGACCTTTTTTCCTAGGTCACCTGTTTTTGACTGAGATCTAAAAGAGGTCAAAACTCTAACTTGTACAGATCATAAATCACAAAGTAAAACGAATTAGATGTTGTGCTTCATATCCAAGGTACATGGGGGTTTTATCTACTACCTGTGAAAGTTTCAGAACATGAACCTTCACCAAAATGTATTTATAGTGAAAGTGCCACGATGATTGGTTTTTACTATATCAATCCCTAGCTTCCGATTTGTTGCAAGTGCAACAAGTCTCATAAATTCCATAGCATGCCTTCCTTCATGCTAGCTCTGATACCATGTTATATTTTCATCATTTAATTCAATAGATCTAGGATCTTAATTAACAAAATAACATGTACAACATACCAAGCATAAGAGACAAGAGACAAGAGACACAAAACATTTCACTGGGGAAAACCAAGAAGGTGAAAAATCCCGCTACTTCCTCAGAGGTAGAATAAGCATCAATACAAGGATCACCATGATCAAACCCAAGAGATAGATATCTTCAGCAACATTCTCCTCCTCCACTTGTGCGCACCCTCCTCTTCTCTCACTAATGCGAAGTGAGTAAATGAGTCAATGTGTAAAATGAGAGAGTCACACTCTCTATTTATACACTAACTTGACTTAACCTTTACTCAACTAGGTCGGCCCCAACTTAACCACTTAACATAATGCTGACTGAGCCGACCCCTACTAGGGTGTTCTAATAACCCTTTGACCCACATGACTCATATAGGGCCAACCCCATCAAGGTGGTCTAATAACCCATCAAGTATACGTTACGACACTTACAATATAAATTGCGACACATGCAAGTACAACTGATGACACTTCCAATTGGAGGAATAATACATCTCCGTTGGGGATACAATAGAGTACAATTACAATATACAAGTGAATATCTTCCAAAGTTACAAATACATCAACGGACTCAGAATTTCTCTGATCAACCCTCTGTCCAACAACTCTTCGACCTGTCGGTTGAGTTCCTGACCTTCTATCGGAGTCATCCTATGCGGTGCTTTGTTTGGCATAATCAACCCTGGAATCAAGTCAATCTAATAGGATATGGTCCTTGTCAGCGACAATCTCGTTGGTGTCTCATCGACTACTATGCTCTAAAACTCTTCAAGCATATTTATGACTTCGACCATAATTTCCTCCTCCATTTTTGCCTTCTTGACACATGGTCCTTTCGGAATGATATCATAACACCCCGACTCCTTTTCCTCCTCTGCAAGGAATTCTTTCGTTGAACACATCAGCACCTGTTTCTCCCAAAATTTTCTCTCACCGTGCTTACAGTCAGCTTGATCCTCTGGCTTTGGCTTAAGAGTTCTTTTTACGCCATTTTTCCACACTATGATTGTGTTGGTTCGACCATCATAGATCATTTTCCGATCATACTTCCATGATCTTCCTAACAACAGATGGCAAGCATCCATTGGGATTACGTCGCATAGTACACTGTCTTAAAATCCTTTGACTCTGAAGTGGATCAGGCACTGTTTTCTCACCTTCACATGATCTCCTTTCTGCAACCAGGAGATCTTCTGAGGGTGTGGATGTTTCTGGCATTTCAACTTGTCCTTATCGATCACCTCTATCAACACAAGATTCTCAGTGCTTCCACCATCAAATATGGTCTTGCAACGCCATTCACCGATTCGCACCTTCGTTTGAAAGATCGCCTTCTGTTGTGTTGTCTCTTTCTCATCGCGTCTGTTGCCCAAGACCATTGCCTTCCTGGTTTTCATGGCCTGACTTTAATTCTTACCATCCTCACTGCTGTCGGATGTCGATTCCTCCCTCTCGTCGACTTGTTCATCCCTTTGAAATCTGGGTTTCGAATCCTCTACAGCATGGAAGTTCTCTGGGAATTCATATGCCTTATGCCCCACTCCATAACACTTGTAACAGATTATGGTTTTTCTGTTAGTCTTTTTATGTCGGATGGACCACTTTGACCATACGCACCTTCACTATGAGTTTCACGATTATCGCGTCGGTTTTCTTGCGCTTTTTCCCTTGTCGATGTCCCTTCCATCCTTCAAATTTCTTCGACAGATTCCCTTCTGTAGCTGCTACTTTGGCCTTTCGTGGAAACAGTCTTTGCACCCCAACTAGTCATCCTACCTTTGGTCACTGTGGATTTCCTCGATGGTTTCTCTTATGCCTTCAGAGCTAACAGGTAGGCTTCACCCACTACTCTGACTATCGACATGCTCAATTCATCCTGAATGACATATTTCAAGCCATTCAAGTATCTAGCAATAGCTTCTTCTCCTTCGACGGTCTGACCCGACCTTATCGACAATCTGTAGAACTCTTATGTGTACTCCTTCATGGTCATCTCTTTTTATCGAAAGTTCTGCAACTTCCAGAACAAGGAAATCACATAGTCATTTGGCAAGAACTTCCCTTTTAGCTTGGCGACCATCCTATCCCAAGATTTGATTTTCTCCTTGCCCTTTTTTACTCTGTCAGCCTGTACATTGACCCACCACAATGAGTCATGACCCTTCAACCTCAGACATGCAGTCTTAACCCGTTTAGGATCCTCAATCTACTCTGTGTTGGAGTATTTCTCCATCTCTCTGAACTAGTTGATTAAGTCTTCTAGGTCCAGACTTCCATCAGAAGTTTGATCAATTTTTCTTCTGGTTCATCTTTCGCTGCTTCCCATGGTTCCACCTCCTTAACTTCCTTGTCGTTGTGGTCTAATGCATCAGGAATACAACCATACCTTTGGATTTCTTTGATCACTGTGACTTCATCTGTCAAAGTTCGCATTGTTCAGACGCACTCATCAAACATCTCACGATAAACTATGACTGCTGCACCACTCGCCCTTCCGCATTGGACATTAATGCCTCTATGAGCCATTTTCAACCTTGGCTAAAATTCCCACTTCGTCCAATCGCAACTGGAATTCGACAAGTTGTGCACAACTCTTCCCAACCTCAGTTAGAGCTGTTCAGCACACTTTCAGGCTCAATATCACTTGACGTTCTTATGTGCACAGGGATTCACTTTCCACTCTAATATGGCTATCCTGCAAATCTCAGGAAGCTATGGCTCTGATACCACCTGACGCAAGTAGGCTTTGACAAGAAGTTTCTTGCTTAACAATAACACACCAAACACACACGTTCGCATAGACAAGATGCAAACAACATACTAGAAGCTAGTTTATATTACTTCTCTGAATCAGTTACAATGCAAACTGCAAAGAAATGAAATAACTAACTAATTGTCGGCCTTGGCTATTACAACATAGAATTAATTGTGTGTTCTTTCAGTGTGTGGAAATCACCCTCTCCTGGTTCACTCCAAAACTCTGAGCTATGGATCGATCTCCAATCTACAGAACTTCTCCCCGAAGTCTCTCAACTGTGGAATCCCTCCAATTGATCTTCCTCCCCGGCCTTCTACTCTGTTGTTGTTGTTCCTGAGACCACTGCGATCCTTGAGACATGCATCCTCTATTTGTCGATCTCCATGGATCTTGTATACCTACAACTATCAGTGCCCCAACCATGCTGCACATCCTCTGCCTGTGAAGATATCTGTCATGTCTTCACCCACCTGCAATAACTGTCATTAACTTCCTTAGCAACCTCAAATTGTTTCCAAGTACTATCCTTGACTTCTATGCATCCTTCTGACATGCTACAGTAAACCATCACGTCGGCCATACTGTCTGTCAGCTTCGACTTACCCGTCGGCTTCCTTTCACAACCCAAGACTTTGCCATTTCGCCCCTTCCTCCTCACTTGGCTCATGCCCAAACCTGTCGGAGTTGTGGTTCAACGCATGTTGACTATCGACGCTTCACCCTTGACCTATCATCTACCGACCTCATCATGTCGACTCTTGACTTCGCACCATCTGTTGGTCGCATACCCAACTGCTCCTACTCAACTTATTGACTTCCACAAGTCAATCTTCTCTTTTGGACCAGTGGTCGTTGCCACTCCCTCTGGTCGGATTTTCTTCAAGTTGATTAACTTTGACTGATCTGCCTAGGCCCCGATGCTCCTGCATCAAATACATTATGGAATTGGAGGAGATAAAGCAATATCCGAATGAAACTAATTGGGATTTTGACCAAAGGTTTAAAACACTAATTGCAAGAGTCGGCTTTGAGATGAGCGACATTTAGCATAAGGAATGGTTCATCGTGGCATTACTACCTCATACTAGACTCCCATTGATGTAGCAAACAATCGTGACAGTGAGCGAGGCTCTGGATATTGCGATGAGGTTAGAAGCTTCACTTGTTGGTGAGAATGCAACTGGCATGTCTCAGATCCAGATGCAACTAGAAAATATGACAATTTAGTTGCAAGATCTCGATAAAGGTAAAGAGCACCACGAAGAGTTTTGGTGTACTCGCTGTCATACAGAGGGACATACCAGGGATAACTACCCAAATTTCTGCAACTACCTAGTATCTGGAGCACCAAACCCATTGAGTGGCAGAGGTATGACATAGTGTTGCATTTGTCAAGTCTATGGGCATCGACATGAGGAGTGTCAATACATGCAGAAGATGGTCATGAAGTCGATGAATTTGTACTGTACATTCTGCAAGTCTGTCGGGAAAGAAGATAAGGATTTCCACTCATATGGCCTAATTCAGGAAAGAACGTATGACTCGTACTACGTAAAGGGGGACGAACAACATGCAGTACAACAGCCACAACCACAGGTGGCCCAGCCACCACCTCAACCGCAGATGCAATTTGTACCACAACCACAACAATAGTTTGTGCCATAACCACAGTATAATTAGATGCAGATGGCTCCACAGCAGCCACAGTACGTTCAGTCGGTGTAGTATGTTCAGCCAGGGCAGTGTGTTCAGCTACAACCGAATCCCCTGCAGCAACAATTTAATCAATCGCAATATCAACAATAAGGAGGATTTCATGGAGGATTCCGTAGAGGACAAGGTGGAGGCTTTGGTCGAGGAGGAGGACGAGGTCATGGACCTGTGCAATGTTATAATTGCGGAGTATTGGGACACTATCAGAGAGATTTCCCGCAGTTGCAAGCACATTGTACATATTTTTTTGTTGTTGATTAGACTGTTGAGAACTATCCACAGTTGATTGCGCGATAGCAGGAAGGACATGTACCACAGTTACAGGATCATAACTAGTTGCCGAACCAGTTTCAGAATCAAAACTAGTTTTTGAATCAGAATCAACCATAGAACCAGAATCAACATCAGCATCAGAACGCAAATCAAAATGTGAATCAACCTACGAACCCACCACCGAACCAAAATCAGGGATCACTTGTCGCAACGATTTCAGCAGAACCAAGGACACAAGATGTTGTTGTAACTGTTATGACTCAAGGGGGTGCGATGACAGGAGAATATGGTCCGCATCCACCAATCCGAATGGTTGGGAAGAAGAAGGTGCAGTTTGATATTGATGTTGAGCGAGACACATTCTTTGAAGCATGCAATGCGATGGGAAGAAATCTTCGTAAGACAATTATTTATGACATGCCCACTGCTTTTGACTCAACTTCGAAAGCAGGACCATCGCGACAGTATGTTACTTTGCAGAACTTCTTCGAAAGTTTCTTATCACTGGCATGCGTTCCCGATGCTCTTGCCGAGATTGAGAGTCTATTGCATCGACCAGCCAAGGGACGGAATGAGTCCGTAGTGAACTCTTTACAGAGGAAAATGATAGGAAAAGAGATGTTCATGAATGTCCAGATTGGGGACTATGAGGTAGATTCAGTCATTCTGGATCTAGGCTTAGATGTCAATATTCTAACAAAGCAGGCATGGAAAAAGATGGGGAGCCCAACGCTAAGTTGGTCTCATGTGCAGCTGCGACTAGCTAATCAGGTCAAGGTAACACCAATTGGGAGAGTTCCACGCCTTGTTGTGGATATTGAGGGGATGAAAAAATATGTTGATTTTGACGTTGTTGAAGTTGTCAATGGGGGAAGCTCCTATCCTGCATTGCTAGGGATCAGATGGGACAATGGCAATAATTAATTTCAAGAAGCGGGTGGTGAGTTTTGAAAATCAGGACCTCATAGTCATAGCTTTGTTGGATCCGAATGAAGGGCACAAGTATGTTGAACCAGTAAAGGATGAAGTTGTAAGAGGATGGGATCATGCATATAACATTTCAAAAGATTACATCCATCTGACTATTGATGGTGAACTTGGTTGGCGCAGCTTTAGCTCTACGTCTTCTGATTCTGATAATGCATTTGAGAACCTGCAGAATCGCATGCATTAGGTGTCGTTCAGAAAGTGTGGTTTGATCACACAATCGTTGTGCCGCGTCGTGACTGAAACTGTTGAATTACCAATATACGAAGGATTGCCCGGGTTGTCCAAATTTTTAGTGGCATTTGAATTTAGGATGTTAGAACCACAGCGGTTGCTGGCACTAGAGGAGGCGCTGAAGGCTAGTCCAGCACATTGGTGGGAGACCCATAAGAATTCGATTACTGGATGGTCGCACTATCGAAGATTGATGATGGTTCACTTTGGCAATGCAGAAGTAGACCACACTGGAAAGGATGATGGGTGGAATGAACCCGCGATCATATGATTGAATGTCAGACTTTGTGGGCCTCACGACCAAAGGATGAATGGGTCCATGCCTTTGTCCAGAATTTGGATGAAATGCCGTGATTGTGGTATGTCACAGCTGAGTTGCACAGGGAGATTACCACTTGGTTGGAATTGACAGTTTGCTTTAGTAATACCTTAAGATTCATGGATTCCAATCCAGATGTTCATAATGCCTTGTAGCTCATCCGCGATGTCGTTCTGAAGGTGGTTCCAGCTTCCTACCCTATGGATCTGCATATGCATTGTCAGAAGCCGTCGATGATGGAATTCTATAATATTATTGGAGGGACAGAGGATGGTGATGACCCACGCAATATCAATATTTCGGAATTGGAAGGGAGTCGAGATGTCATAGCACCTGACGCACCGACAAATCTGAAAACTCAGTCGTTGAAGCTTAGGAAGGTCATGTTGATGCCCTGAAAATTGTAGCATCAATCAGCAAGGGATTATCCCTTGTAAGCAAGCCCAATTAGATTGCTCACCATTTGGTATAGGGAATATGTCCGGTTAACGACCCGGCTACCGTGTAAGATTTAAATATTTGCTTTCTTTTCACTAGTTGCAGCCCGATCGACCGTTTATGTATTTTATTTTAAAGATGATATGCAAGTGTTGTAATCTAAATGCATGCAATTAAACAAATCTGATCTAAAACAATTTAAGCAAATTTAATCTATCCTTGTAAGGAGCAAATTGAAAGAATGAGTAATATGCTGAAATTACAACCAAGAATTTCATAGATAGTTGTTCCAATTAATAGATGTTCTTATAGCACAAAATAAAGATTATCAAAGATTGCTTTGACAGAAATAAACATTTCATTACTCGTTTAACACAGAAATTCTGCAAAGGAAAATGAAAGCATTCATAACAAAGAAATAATTCGAATTAGTTAAGAATGATCTCATAGTCAATGTATGAACAACGCAAAAAGAATTTGGCAAACATTCGAAACATTTCCAAATCAAAACACAGTGCAGCTTTTCCCAGGCAAAATGGAGCTTTTTTAATTGATGTAGCAAAGTAATTCACATACAAAATTTAGTCTGTCCTTTCACCTCCCAAAATTCCATTTTCAACTATTCCTATATTTATAGATTTTACAAAGTTTGTCTCTTCCCAAAACCTAACCCTAGGGAAGTGAAAATGTATGTACTCTAGTGCCTAAAGAGACAAAAACAATTTCCAGTTGTTTTACAAAACATTTATACAATAAAATAACTCCAGCTGTCTTTTTCCAAAATTTACAATAAACAAATTAAATCCCAGATGGTCCTGCTGCTTCAGCCGGTCTTTCTATTTTTGTTGAGCCATCCACTTCAGTAGCCCTACTCGCTTCAGTTGGTTTGTCCAGTTCTTTAGTATAGCTGTCCCACTGGTTGATTTCTCGCAAACTGGTCTTTCGACGTGCAGAAACCATCATTCTCAGTGTTATTTCATGCTTACACCAATTTGATTCATGCTTACTGCTCCTGCTACAGTCCCCTGAGCGATATCTTCTAGGAAGTGGGCATGGATGGAAGTCTACCCAATGAACCGATGGAGGTCTTATGGAGTTAGGACTTCTATCTTCTTCAAGTATTGTGATTATGCTTCTAGGTCACCTTTCAGGTCTTCCAAATGCTTCTCTCTTTCGGGAAACTCATAAATAGTTTGTGGTACAACCATGTGACATTTCTCATGCGTGTCCCAGATTTGTGAGTAGAAAGAGTGACATTTCTTGACGATTTTCTGGTTTTCATCACTTAACTTTCCACCACAATCTCTACAAAATTCAAGGACTCCTGCATCCAAGTCCAATTCATCAGCGGTCTTAGCGCATAGGTTTGTCGGGAATCTGGATTTCCCTTTCCTCCATTCAAAATGTTCATACATCTCTCCCAATTGGTCCACATATTTCTTCTATAGTTTTAGTGCCTCGACTTCAATGGCTTTCATCCTTGTTATCATCCATTTTACCTTGCAGACCTCCTCCGCGATCAGCACTAGCGATTGATGAATCTTTCTCGTATGTCGCAGGCTTGCTCGTGGAATGCTGCCAGATACTTCTTCTTCTCATTCTCAACCTTGATTTGTTCTAATAGTTGTGCTTTTTCCTGCACCAGCCTTTGAAACTGAGGTTTAAAGAATTCAATTTGCTACACGTTGTTGGCTTCATGCTTTTCCAATTCTATTACGTGAGCTTTGAGGTATTTATTCTCACCTTCGGAGATTGCCAACTGCACCTCTAGTGCGTTCTTCTCACCTTCGAGCTGTAGAATTTGCAAAGATATTCCTTTCTTTTCTTCTTGAAGCTCTTTGTACTTTAACCTTAACTCATTTCCTTCTAACACCTCCTTCTGCATGTTACTTTTTACTTTGAAACAATTTTCCTTGTACTTCCTTGATTCTTCCACCAGACGGTCTACATTATATTTACTTGCCTGAGCTGAAGCCACACTGCATGCTGCCGTGACAAGAGGGTCGCTGTCAGTCCCTTTAAAAACTGGGGTTTCTGGTACTCTGATTTCAAATCGGCCCTCTCTAATTTTCATCTTCTTCTCTGATATTTCTACAACAACCTTCTTCCTTGTGTCAAAATAGACGAAATCTAGGTTGTCCACCTGGTGCTGCTTTGAAGGAGTGTATGGGGTGAGTGCGAGCTCTTCAGTCTTGGAAACCCATTCATTAGCTATCCCTGATTGGTTTATTGTTTATAGATCCATGTCCATGGCTTGCGGTCTAGACATGCCTTGTTCCATATCTCTCTTAGACTCTTCTACTTCCTCTATTTTGATTCTTTCGGCCTCTTCTTGCTGCAATCTAGAAGCTTCTTCCTTTCGAATCCTTTCCTCTTCATCCTTCCGTGCTTTTGTTGCTTTCTCTAGATAAGCTCTAGCAGCTTCTGCATCTTGCTACTGCTTTACCTCTTGCTCCTTCCAGAGTCTTTCTACTTCTTCTTTTTTCTTCCTCTCAGACTCCACCGATTGCGATGTTGCTGCCTCTTATTCCTTTTGGATCAATCCACCAGTTCTGGGGCTGGAATTTTCTCTGCTTTTAGGGTAGTAATGCTTCCCCAACTCAATCATGTTCCTGGAACTCCAGAAAAATTCTTCATCATTGTCCCAAACATGTGCGTAATCAAAAGTGGCTTTGACAGAGGTGCAGTTCTCACCGACTTTGCCACTACGGTCATGCCTCCTAAAAAAAATTGTGCTGAAACGAAAAACCTCTAAGTCCTGAGCAAAAGTCTCACCTTCCTTTTCTTTCTAGAGACTATATGCACCGATGGTAAAGGGCAGTGGTGGGTAGATAGATTTTTTCTTCTCAATGAGAATCTTGTTGACTACACTGATGAAGAGCTTCCTTACAGCTTCTTTGCGTACTACAAAGTCCGTGACATACCGAGGCAACAAAAAGGGAGTTTTAGGTACTACACTCATTCTTATATAGGTTCCCTTGGGGGAGAAGTAATAGTCCCCAAATTCTTCTATGATAGGCATGGCATTTTCTGACAAAAAATTTGGCTCTTCTTTAAAGATGATCTGATACAGGGGCACCATGAACTTTTCGCAAATCTGGCTGTAGTGATTTGCGTATCTGTTTTCCCATGTGAGTTGATAAGATACAAAGAGAGGGGACTCCTTTCTATTCTAGATGCATCCTAGATTAGGAAAAGAATGCTTGCTTAATAAGCAATCTATCAAATACGAAGACATGAATAAATCGTCTTTCTTCTGGGTCAGTCCTCCTTGGATTGCAGTTAGAAGTGAGACCATGCTTTCTCAGATTATGTTGGCCCAATTGAAGATTGTACCATGCGTGACAATGTGTACCATCACCAAAACCCATCCAAGCTTGAATACGCTTCCATTTGGCATGTCAAAATTCGACTTAGCATTAAGGCGATAAGTCTGTAAGGAGTCCTTAGAAGCACACTTTCATACTCTCCGTTGCCTCTTAAATTGCCTTATTTTCCTTTCAATTATTAGCATCTTCCTGGTGGATTCTAGGGGGTCTATTGTTTACTTTGCTAGCCACTCATTCTTCAAACACGCCCTTTCCTGGGGTAACTTGTAGGTAGCCATGATATGCTATGGTGTGAAGGACGCGAGACTCATCCAAGTGTTATCATTAATGAATCTTGTGTTGGTTTTCACATGAGGAATTATCCAGCCAATAACTTCTGAGCATGGGAATATGTTGGGACAAGTTGGTGCCTTGTGAAGGCCAGACTTCTTGATGTTCAAATAGACCATGCTTTCTTCTAAGGTTGCGTCGGGATAATTCTGGTCTCTGATAAATCTGTATAACTCACCCCACTGAAATCCTGGGGCGGATCCTGGGGCTACTTCTGTGACAGCTTTTGTATCACCAAACATTGTTTCAGGTGAGGTATCCAGCAATATTTCTACGTCTGAATCTGACGCGGAAAGCTTAGCCTTCTTCCTGGCAGATCTCCTGTGCATGTCAAACCTGCAAATGGCGAGGAGAGCACAAATGAGAAGTTTACAATTTTATGAGAAACACGTTGTTAGCGAATCAACACAGCATTCAAATTTATGATGTTTAACAGAACTTGAGTGCAACTAGTCGCTTGAAGACAATGATAATGAAGAGGAGCATTTAAACAAATTCATCCATGCAGCGGCTCAAAGATTGCAATTTAAACAAGCCTGACGACTGCTATTTAGCACTTTAACAATATCTCATCATCATGAGCCCCAACATCCTACTAGGACTAGTCTTTAGAAACATAAACCTACAAAGCATTATCATTGTGGGATAAGGAGCTTTCTCAAACATTATTTATATTTTCATACGTTTAGCTTTTAGCAATCAAATGAAAGTGAGGGAGGATATTTTTCACAACACAGAAAAATGACTAACATGATAAAATGCATGCGCGTGGAGGAAACTGCATAGTGACTACAACGCAACTCTTTTGGGTCGTAAATCAATTTGACAGGAATGAATAGAGAAAACTCTTGTGCTTTTAAGCTTACGAGAGGTCTTCCTATCAAGTTAAAGGCAAAGAAGTTCTTATTGGGAATAGGGTTCCGACAAATCACATAAAAACGGGAGCAATTCAGGTGTTATAACGATGTGGGTTCGGCCTTGAGGGACACCTAATAAATGACCTTAAAGCTAACAATAAGCATTTAACTGGGTTTTCTACTAGACAAAACCAAAGGGATAGAATCAAGGACCTACTTGTCTTTATCTGAAAGGCTCCTGTGGTCGACACGCATACCCAAGCTAGTGACAGTCTGAAGCTTCCAACAACAAATAGCAATGCTTCTCGGTTTTGACAAGGATGGAATGGAAAACCCAGTTGGGTGAATATATATATATATATATAACAGGGGAAATTAATTCCCACGGGATGAGGCAGTTGGAGACTTAAATGTGCACGGGACTCAATGCGAAAAGCAATAACTCCGTACGGGGCTAAAAATGAATTTTCACCAACCAACCTTTCCCGTGTTCCAAAAATCTAGGCTGGGCCGTGGTCGGCGATTCAAAGGCTAATTATTTCCCAACGGTCAATGGAGCTAAGGATAAACCTTGCAACCAAACACTAGGACGAAGGATTGAAACAAACGTCGGCTATGTTTAAGCTAACAAGACGTGCAACGGTCGGCAAAATTAATCCTAGAAGCTGCAACCGGGAAGTGCAACAAAGAATTACAAGGCTGATTCCAAAGGATGGCGCAAAAAATGGTCGGCGAAGTTTAGGTCAATACCCGCACAACGGTCGATGCATTTAAACTAGACTTTAGCACTAATGTCAGCAAAAATAGTAATGGGACGCTGGGGACGGTCGGCGTATTTGGATTTAAAAGGTGCAACTGATCGGTGTAAGATGAACTTAATGAATGCACAACGGTCAGCCAATATAAGGTTAAACTCTGTGACCAGTCAGCAATTTTTGTGTTAAAAACCACTCAACGGTTAGCAAATTTAGCATTAAAAACTGCGACCAGAGCTAACTAAAAGGGCAATTTTCCTTAACAGAAAAACAAAATTTTGCTGAAGAAAGAGAAGACTTGGAAAAACAAGTTTAAAAAAGAACAAAGGTCTTCTTCAAAAAATAAAGGGGGGGGCATTATTTCCTAAGGGAATCATGGGGATCAGGTTGCAACAGCAACAATTGGTGATTTGCTAGTGAACACAGATATCTGAATTAATCTTTTTCCGATGTCAAAAAACTTACAAGTTGATGGCCCCATATGCAACAATTTGCTTAAGTGCTCTGATCTTTGCAAAGGAGGCGATCGCTTCATGATGATGGTCATTAGGAAAATGGGAGCTTTGAAATAGACTTCTTTACAACTCTCTCAGTGCCAAAGTATGAAGATCATTTTAAAATCTGTCTTTCAGATGATCACTAAAATTGGACTCCACAGGATCGTAACAACATCCCACAGACATATTTGTTTGTTCCTCATTCCTAATGATGTCTGCATCCTTTTTGGATGCTTCTTAACTAACAACTTTTATCGTGTGAGTCTTCCATAATTACTTTCTTCAATCTTGGGCATTTGATTTAGGTTCTTCAATCCATAATGTCCTTTTGTGTGATCAATATATTTCTTTGATTATCCTGCTCACTGACGGAGAAGAACTTTGCTGGTATGACAATTTAAAACAACTTCCTTGATTGAATGCATTTGTTTTTCTCAACCATGCTTTAATGGAGGCGATAATTTATGTCTTTGATCTTCTCAACCATGCTTTAATGGAGGTGAGAATTTCTGGAAAACAGACTCAATGATATAATCTCTTTTGGCTTTTGATTTGCAGCATGGGATAATTTTAAATACTATATGCCTGCAAGATGTGCTTCCTCTCTGTGGGTACAATGTAGCAAACTTTCCTAGACAATCATTAATGTGAGTATGAATGGAGCCCCAAGATAGTAATAAGGAAACATAACTCTCAGCTATTTAAACAGGGATTAATGCGATCAAATAGAAAAGAATCTCTCCATTCTAGGGACCGATCAACAAAAGCGAAGTCACATAGGGAAACCTTCCTCATAAGTAAATTCCAACCTTTAAGAACAACGATATTTTTTCAGAAGAAGACAAAGGTTGCGTTGGGTTAAACAACAACTCCAATGAAAGGGAAACAAATCAATCAAAAGCACTAAAACAAGAAAGATTAAAGAACTTGACTGAAAACAACTTAAAAAGGGAAAACTCAGAAGAAGAAAAAAATAGTGTTTATTTATGTACAAAAGGTCTCCTCGGGACTAGGCGAAATACTGCTTTAAAGTGAGGTTGTTGAGAGGAATGTTTACTTCCTCCCCCTGCAAGTCTTTTAGCTTATACGTTGACAGGCCAAGATTTTCAGAAACTTGATAAGGGCCAACCCACAAATGTTGAAACTTTGTGTGCATCCCCTTACCATCATGTGGGTGATCCCATTTCAGAACTAAGTCACCTACTTCAAAGCTTCTCTTCCCAGATTTCTGCTTATCAAACCACCTTTTGACTATGTCTTGGTGTTGGTGGAACTGGTCTTTGGCTTTAAGCCGAGACACTTCAAGCTTCAGCAGGGTATCAATTCTTGATTGTAGGACTTGATTGCTGGAACCTCAAGAGGCTTGAGCCAATTGCAAGGATGGGAGTAAAATATTCGTAGGGAGGATGGCTTCCTTACTATAGACTAGGGTAAACAGGGAAAATCCTAAGGCATTCTTTGGAGTGACTCTGTTTTCCCATAGAGCATTTGGGAGGGCTGTATGCCAACTTCTCTGATTTTCAATCACATTTTTCTTAAGATTTCGAATGAGATTCTTATTGGTAGACTCAACTAATCCATTTCCTTGGGGATAGTAATTGGATGAATAACGTAATTTAATTCCTTTCTCATAAACAAATTCATTAATTTTCATAAACAAAAAATAAGTTGCATTATCAAAGACTAGGGAAATTGGAACCCCAAACCTGTTTATGATGTTTTCTTCCAGGAACATGATAACTGCATCTTCACTTATTTTGCGTAGAAGAGAAGCTTCTATCCATCTCATAAAATAATCCGTAGCTATCAAAATATACCGATGCTGCAGCAAAGAATTCAGGTTTATCTCACCAATAACATCTATGCCCCACTGCTCGAATGGTTCAGACATGGTAACTGGCTACAATGGTCCTGCTGCTTTTGGCAATTTCCCAGCACTGCTTTGACATATATCGCATTTCTGGGCTTAAGCATGAGCATCCTTGAAAAGAGTGGGCCAATAATACCGAGGTCTGAGAATTTTATGAGCTATGGTATCTCCAGAATAATGTCCCCCAATGGGGCCATCATGCAATTCTTTGACAACATTATCAACATCCTCTATTTCCAGACATATAAGGAAAATCCCATCATAGTTTCTTCTAAAGAGTACCCCATCAATGATTTGATAGGCTGCTGATTTCAGATGGAGTGCCCTTCTTTGCTTAGCCCTGCAGTGTTCTGGCAAATATCCTTGCTGCAAATAATGCACTAGGTCCCTATAACAAGATTCAGGAGCTGTGAAAATGGGACATACCTCAACCATATTCAGTTCCGCTTTATTTTCCCAATTCATCTCTTCATCAACTGAATGCTCAGTGAGTAATTTACATAACCCTTGACCCTTGATGATGGTGGCTGGCTTAAATTCCAAATCCTACTCTTAAAGAGCGGTGACCCAGTTTCCTCTTCTTTCTCCCAATTCTTTATGAACGAAAAGAGACCTGACAGTGGGGTGAGGTACTATGACTTTAGTTCTGTTTTTTAGAATATATGGCCTGAACTACTTTACTGCTTTGAATATGGCATATGCTTGCTTGTCTACAACAGGATAGTTCAGTTCAACGCCCTACAGACCAATGCTCATAAAGGAAATTGGGTATTCGTTTCCTGATTCTATCTTTTGCGTGAGCATAGCTACGAGAGCGTCATCTGAAGCAAAGGTGTACATAATGAAATCCTTACTGAAGTATGGACTCCTTAAAGAAGTGGCATTAGCTATGGTAGCTTTGATTTCTTTAAATGCCACTTTCTCCAAGTCAGTCCACTTGAACTATACACTTTTCTTTATCATTTGCTGCAAAGGTTTAACAGTCTGAGCGAAGTCAGGAACGAACCTTCGAACAAAATTAATGGTGCCCATAAATGATTGCATAGACTTTTTGTTGTGGTACATGGGAATCTTGTTGATGGCTTGCACTCTCTCCTGATCTATTGAGATTCCCTTCTTTGAAATGATATGACCCAGGAGTTTTCCCTCAAGAACAGCGAAAACACTTTTCTTGGGATTTGACGAAATACCATATTTTCTGCAGCAATTGAAGATCTGCTTCAAGTGAAAAACATGGTCTTCTCTCTTCTTTGAGAAAACTGTCACATCATATAAGTAAACTACTACACATTGACCGCTCAATCCTTGAAAAGAAATGTCCATGTCTTGATGAAAGGTAGCCCCTGCATTTATCAAGCCGAATGACATTCTACGATATGAAAAGGTTCCCCACTTTGTACGAAAAGTGGTTTTGAGTCCGTCCTCTTCGGCTACTAGCACTTGATTGTACCCGGAAAAACCATCTAGTAGAGAGAAAATCTCTGATCCTGACACCATCTGTAAAATTTGTTCCATTGGAGGCATAGGGTAGTTATCTTTATCGAAAGCTTTGTTTAAGTTTCAAAAATCCACACACAATCTTATCTCTCCCAACTTCTTCCACATAGGAACTAGGTTGGCGACCCATTCAGAATGTCGGACTTTAAAAGTAATCTTTGCATCCAACAACTTCTTCAACTCCTTTTGTATTAAAGGCTCAAGAGTCGGATGCATTCTCCGTAATTGATGTTGAAATGGTTTAATGCCTGCCTTCATTGGTATTATGTGTTAAATAATGCGGGTATCGTATGTTTTCATATCCTTGTAAGTCCATGCAAAGACATCTTTATACTACTAAAACAGTTTGGTGAAATTATCTCTCTCACCTAGAAAGCAACATTTACCAAGATTGACATACTTTGGTTCAGCTTCTGTACCTAGATTCACCAAATCATGCTACATGAAGGAGCTATGAGTTTTAACATATGCTGGACTCTTGAACTTGTTCTGCAGATCGAACAAACTTTCAAGAGATCTAACTCCCTTGGGAATGAAGTTTCCTTTGACTGCATCTTTTCTTTGCATATCTGAATCATGCTTCTCTTCGTCTATTATGGCTTCTTGGAAGACATTCTCATTTGTTAAGAAGTTGATGATATGATCATCATCATCAAATACTCTAAGATTTGTAATGATGTTCGGAACAGATGGCCTGAAAATAAATTCAATAGAGCACTTGTTATTAGTAGGCACTAATATGGAAGCAGAGGTAGCTAACAAGTCAGTTGCAACATTCTATAATCTAGAAATGGAATTAATATTGAAAGCATCAAAACATGAAATCAAATTCCAAACCTCATCCTAATACCCTTTTAAGTGTGGTGAAAGGCAATGAATTGTGTCTCTCACTTGTCTGACAACTATCTTTGAATCACCAAAGGCTTTCAAATGTTTAACATTTAAACTAATAGATTTCTTGAACCCATGGACCAGAGCTTCATATTCAACAATGTTATTCGTGCATTTGAACTCTAGTCTACAAAAAGTGTTTGTTGGTTTCAGGATCAATTAAAACACAACTAGCTCCAGATCCTTCTTGAGTTTTGGAACCGTCAAACTATAGAACCCAAAAAACATTTTCTGCTTTAACTAAGTTAGTATCATTACCACCTAAGTCAATAATTAATCCTACTATGTTACAGTCAATATCACTACTCTGAGAAAATTGAAGGAGATCAGACTATCCATCTGATTCATGGCTAACATTCTCCGATTGGTAATTGCCCGGTTCAATCTCTAAGAAATAATTTCCCAAAACTGAAGATGAGAAAGCTACAGCTTCATTCTTTTCCTCTAACTGAGTCACATTTTGTTTCATTTGGGGCTCTCTCATTATTTTAATCTGATTTGTTCTGTTCTGGTATGGAAACCACAAATAATACCAGTCTTTCGCAAATTAACCATTTAGTTTCGTAGACCAGTGCCTGCTCAATATCAAACCATAAGCCTCAGGAATATCGACTACCATTATATCAATAAATTGGCACACTCTAGGATATTCTAACAACCTAACAAGCACATGTTTCATTTCCCCAATGACTTTAGTAGCAGTTCTATCTAACTGTATGATCTAATATGGGGATGGAATTGGCTTCTCGTTAATCTTTTTGCAAATTGACAGCGGCATGACATTCGAAGAAGCCCCAGAATCTACCAAACAGTTATGCACATTATGATTAAAAATTTCAAAACTCAACAGAAAAGGTAGAGTCTGCGATCTAGATTTCCCGCCAATGCTAGCTTCATTTATCTCAGGGTTCTCTTCCGTGTTTTCTACCAAAGTACTAGCTTGTGGGTCAAAAGATTCCAATAACTTCTTTCTTTGCTGGGGAAAACTACACATATCAAATATAGAGACATTTGTTTTTTCCTTCTTAATGTCTTCGATTATGTCATATCCCATATCACATTCTTTTGAAACTTTTGGATGATTTTATGTTTTTTTTGGTGTAACGTTTGGCGATTTAGATATTTCTGCGCTTGGTTCTTTTGTCACTGATGGGTTTTCCTTAGGCTGAGGCAAAATGACAGTTGTGTGCCACTTTGGCATTTCCTTCATGACCTTGGCTTTAGGTGCATGAATGGTTTGATCAAGTATCGGGCCTTTACTTCTAATGGTGACATTAATTGATGCATTCTGAAATTCATCGGCTAGATCTTCGAAAGAAGGTTCTTTCACGGGTGCCCAATCCCATAGGACCATTGTGGTGTTGGGAGTGGGTTCTTCCTGTTCAAAAATCTGCTCTTCTGCAAGATATTTCTGATGTGTTATCTGTGCATCTAGCATTTGATTCATCACCAGGATCATCGAATTTTTCCATTGTGGACAACTCTTTTTTGAATGTTGTTCTTGATGGAAGTTACAGAAATGGCCCATGCCTACTTCATTTAAATTTAGAACAACAGAATTGTTTACAGGCGGAATTGGCTGTCCACTTTCATCCATTTTCTTATAAAAAGGTTTGAATGGTTTCCTGGAAGTGTTGGATGCCATATCTCTCTCCAAATCTACAATTTTATTAGAAAGCTTTTGCATCATTTTGACCATATTTTCCATATCTCTTGATGGTTCCTCTTTATTTATGGTTAACAAAAGGGGTTTCTTAATAGTTGCTAGCTTTGTTTCCAGATCGAGAGAATGATTAGCAATGTTGTCTACTTCTTCTTCTACCTTCTTGGCTTCTTCGAAGTTTTCTATCAAGGTAGTTTTCTTAGTTGTTTTAACAAACATTGCTATGGGAGGGTCAAGTGTTGTTGTATAATATTCAACTAAATATTCTTCAGTGGGTCTTGTTGCATCACTAAAATTATTTAACAATGTAGTGAATCTTTGATTAAATTCTTGAACCTTCTCTTTCTTTTCCATTCTCATGGACAACAATGCTTTCATAAGTGTAGCGACTATTTTCTGATTTCCGTACTTCCGTAAGAAATACTTCTCGAATTCTTCCCAATTTGATATAGAACTAGCTTACAAACTAAAATACCAGGAAGATACCTTGGGTTCGAAAGTGTAGGGAAAAATTTTGCAGACTACATCTTCATGTTGCACATTTAGAATACTTAAAGCCAAATAGAAACTCTTAAGATGATCTTCAGCAGAAATAGCCTTCCCAGGATCATACTTAGGCAAAACTTTTTTGGGATTCTTGGGTAGATCATGGAATGGCCTTACTAAATTCAGCTCTCCTCTTGCTCTCCATGCAGGAATAGCTATGACTTTGCATGGAGAATGCGGTGGAGTGTTATGTGGAGTATGAGGTGGAGGACTACGTGGAGTATGAGGTTCTTCTAGATTTGGAGTCTTATCAAGTATGATTTCTCCAAGAGGCTATATGATCTCTTCCAAAGATAGATCTACCAATTCTTCTAAGTTTTGAACTAAAATTGAATCTCTTGTGTATTTCGTTTCCCTCCTATGAGCTCTTATTCTAGGGAGTAGGGGAATTACATTCAAACACCAAGCTCTCTAACATACGAATGGGTATGTCTTCTTAAATATGCTACTTCAACAAAAGGAACAACATACAACGTTTCTTGTAGTTCGATCTCAGAATTGGGATCTTCTTGATTTCTTGATTCCAGATCGAAATTGTCTAGCAAAGTTGTTTCAAGCAGGTTTCCAGTGGGATTTCTTCTAACTGAAGGATCTCCTCTGTCAGCCATGCACTGGTGGCCCTCCTTCTAGCGCCAAAAACTGTTGATGCCCTGAAAATCATAGCATCAATCACCAAGGGATTCTCCCGGGTAAGCAAGCCCAATTAGATCTCTCACCGTTTGGTATAGGGAATCCATCCCGTTAACGGCCCGGATACCGTGTAAGATATAAAGATTTGTTTTCTTTTCACCGGTTGCGGCCCGATCCACCATTTATGTATTTTATTTTAAAGATGATGTGCAAGTGTTGTAATCTAAATGCATGCAATTAAACAAATCTAATCTAAAAAAGTTTAAGCAAATTTAATCTATCCTTCCAAGGAGCAAACTGAAAGAATGAGTAATACATTGAAATTACAACCAAGAATTTCACAGATAGTTGTTCCAATTAATAGATGTCCTTACAACAGAAAATAAATATTATCAAAGATAGCTTTGACAGAAATAAACATTTCATTACTCATTTAACACAGAAATTATGAAAAGGAAAATGAAATCATTCATAACAGAGAAATAATTCAAATTAGTGAAGAACGATCTCACAGTCAATGTATGAAAAACGCAGAAAGAATTCAACAAACATTCAAAACATTTCCAAAGCAAAATGTAGTGCAGCTTTTCCCAGGCAAAATGGAGCTTTCTTCATTGATGTAACAAATTAATTCATGTACAAAATTTAGTATGTCCTTTCACCTGCCAAAAGTCCATTCTCATCTCTTCTATTCCTATATTTATAGATTTTACAAAGTTTGTCTCTTCCCAAAACCTAACCCTAGGGAATCCCAAAAGTTTGTCCTCTAGTGCCTAAAGAGACAAAAACAATTTCCAGCTATTTTAAAAAACATTTATACAATAAAATAACTCCATCTGTCTTTTTCCAAAATTTACAATAAAAAAAATTAAATCCTAGATGGTCCTACCGCTTCAGCCGATCTTTCTATTTCTCCTGAGCCATCCACTTCAATAGGCCTGCTCACTTTAGCTGGTTTGTCCACTTCTTTAATATAGCTGGCCCACTAATCAATTTCACACAGAATGGTATTTCCACGTGTAGAAACCATCATTGTCAACGCTATTTAATGCTTATGCCAATCTGATTTAATGCTTACTGCTCCTGCTAGAGTCGCCTAAGCGATATCTTCTAGGAAGTAGGCATGGATGACAATCTTCCCAATGAACCGATGGAGGTCTTCTGGAGTTAGGACTTCTATCTTCTTCAAGTATTATGATTCCGCTTCTAGGTCACCTTGCAGGTCTTCCAAACGCTGCTCTCTTTTGGGAAACTCATAAATAGTTTGTGGTAAAACCATCTGACAATTCTCATGCATTTCCCGGATTTTTGAGTAGAAAGCATGACAGTTCTTGATGGTAAATTCCGGATTTCAGCACTTAACTTTGCACCACAATCTCTACCAAATTCAAGGACTCCTGCATCCAAGTCCAATTCATCAATGGTCTTAGCACGTAGGTTTGTTAGGAATCCAGATTTCCCTTTCCTTCATTCAAAATGTTCATACATCTCTCCCAAGTGGTACACATATCTCTTCTTCAGTTTCAACGCCTCGACTTCAATGGTTGTCGTCCTTGTTATCATCCCTTTTACCTTGCATACCTCCTCCGCGATCAACACTGGCGATTGATGAATCTTTCCTCATATGTTGCAGGCTTGCTCATGGAATGCGGACAGATCCTGCTTCTTCTCATTAACATCCTTGAGCTTTTATAATAGCTCTGCTTTTTCCTGCATCATCCTTTCAAACTAAGGTTTAAAGAATTCAATTTGTTGCACACTGTTGGCTTCATGCTTTTCCAATTCTATTACGCAAGCTTCCAGGTCTTTCTTCTTGCCTTCAAAGATTGCCAATTGCACCTCTAGTGCGCTCTTCTCTCCTTCGAGTTGTAGAATTTGCAAAGCTATTCCTTTCTTTTCTTCTTGAAGCTCTTTGTACTTTAACCTTAACTCATTTCCTTCTAACACCTCCTTCGGCATGCTACGTTTTACTTTGAAACATTTTTCCTTGTTGTTGGTAGGCAGTTTGGTAAGTTAGCATCGCATCATTGCGGATGCTGCGACAAGTCAAAAGATACCGCGGAAGGTGGAAAGCTGGGTGCAAAGGAGAATATTTTATGTATTTTTGGGTCAATTGTACTACGGTTTGCGGGTTTTTGGGTCATTTGGACCATGTCAGTTAGATTTTGGGTCATTTTCTCAAAGCGTCGGTTAGGAAGTTGTTAATAAGTGGACAAGCAATGTAAAGGAGGAAGCCTATATAAAGTCATAGAGTTGTATGTGTTGGATAATCTGAATCGGATCTTAGAGATATGTGTCTGTAATTTGAGATCAAGAGTTATCTGCGAGATCTGTGTTTTGCAGATATATTGTATCTGGGTTTTGCGGAATTAATATGATATGACAGAGCTTTTTTGCGCAATCCCTGTGTTTCTCATGTTTGTCTATGGTAATGCATGTTGCAATATGAATCCATGAATGGTGTAATGTTTCCCTGCTGCAATAATTGCTTTACTATTATGTTTGATGTGATGATGACTGGTTTTGTTGAATGATGCTATGAATACAAATAATGCCTGAGTTAAATGCATACATCTGTTTTTGAGATGTTGCAATAAGTTAAGTGATAGATGCTGCAATATCCTCCTTCATGGGGCGGAAACATGGTTCCGTCAACTCTCCCTTGAACATCTCGGGTGTGACCTCATCTTCTCTGTAGGTGTTGCCGGATGGGGTAAAACCTGTTTGTGCCAATGCTCAGGGAGATCGCAGTGGGTTGGTGTCGACAATGATGGGAACCCCTGTCGACTAGGTCTGAGTCAACACTTGTACTTCCTTACTTCTTCCACTAGACGGTCTACATTATATTTACTTTCCTAAGCCGAAGCCACACTAAATGCTACTATGAACACATGGTCGTTGTCAATCCCTTTAAAAAAGGGGTTTCTGATACTCTAATTTCAAATCGGCTCTCTCCAACTTTCATCTTCTTCTCTGATCTTTCTATAATAACCTTCTTCCTTTTGTCAAAAAGATGGAATCCAGGTTGGCCACATGGCGCTGCTTTGAAGGAGTGTATGGGGTGAGTGCAAGCTCTTCAGTCGTGACAACCCCTTCATTAGCTATCCCTGATTGGTTTATTGTTGATAGATCCATGTCCATAGCTTCCGGGATAGACATGCCTTGTTCCATAGCTCTCTTAGACTCTTATGCTTCCTCTCTTTTGATTCTTTCGGCCTCTTACTGCTGCAATCTGGAAGCTTCTTCTTTTCGGATCCTTTCCTCCTCATCCTTCTGTGCTTTTGTTGCTTTCTTCAGCATAGCTCTAGCAGCTTCTGCATCTTCTTGTTGCTTTACCTCTTGCTCCTTCCGGAGTCTTTCTACTTCTTCTTTTTTCTTCCTCTCGGACTCCACTGATTGCGATGTTGCTTCCTCTTGTTCCTTTTGGATCAATCCAATAGGTCTAGGGCTGGAACTTGCTCCACTTTTAGGGCGATAAAGCTTCCCCAACTCAGTCATGTTCCTGGCACTCCGAAAAAATTCTTCATCCTTGTCCCAAAGATGTGTGTAATCAAAAGTGGCTTTGACAGAGGTGCAGTGCTTAGCGACTTTGCCACTAGGGTCATGCCTCCTAAAAAACTTTGTGCCAAAAAGAAAAACCTCTAAGTCCTGAGCAAAAGTCTCACCTTCCTTTGCTTTCTAGAGACTATATGCACTGATGGTAAAGGGAAGTGGTGGGTAGAGAGATTTTTTCTTCTCACTAAGGATCTTGCTGACTCCACTAATGAAGAGCTACCATACAACTTCTTTGTGTACTACAAAGTCTGTGACATACCGAGGCAACAAAAAGGGAGGTTTAGTTCCTCCACTCATTCTAATATAGGTTCCCTCGGGGGAGAAGTAATAGTCCCCAAATTATTCTATGATAGGCATGGCATTTTCTGACAAAGAATTTGGCTCTTCTTTAAAGATGAGCTAATATAGGGGCATGATGAACTTTTCGCAAATCTGTGTGTAGTGATTTGTGTATTTGTTTTCCCATTTGAGTTGATAAGTTACAAACAGAGGGGAATCCTTTTTGTTCCAGACACAACCTAGATTAGGAAAAGAATGCTTGCTTAATAAGAAATCTATCAAATACAAAGACATGAAGAAATCGGCTTTCTTCTAGGTCAGTCCTCCTTGGGCTATAGTTAGAAGTGAGACCATGCTATCTGAGATTATGTCATCCCAATTGAAGATTGTACCATGCGTGTCTATATAGACCATCACTGGAACCCATCCAAGCTTGAATACACTTCCATTTTGCATGCCAAAAATTCAACTCAGCATTAAGGCGATAATTCTGTAAGGAGTCCTTAGAAGCACACTTTCATACTCTTCGTTGCCTCATTTCCTTATTTTCCTTTCAATTATCAGCATCTTCTTGGCGGATTCAAGGGGGTCTATTGTTTGCTTTGCTAGCCACTCATTGTTCAGCCACATCCTTTCCTGGGGTAACCTATAGGTAGCCATGATATGCTCTAGTGCGAAGGACGCGAGACTCATCCCAGTGTTATCATTAATGAATCTTGTGTCAGTTTTCACATGAGGAATTATCCAGCCAATAACTTCTGAGCATGGGAATATCTAGGGACGAGTTGCTTCCTTGTGAAGTCCATACTTCTTGATGTTCAAATAGACCATGCTTTCTTCTAAGGTTGCGTCAGGATAATTCTGGTCTCTGATAAATCTGTATAACTCACCCCACTGAAATTCTGGGGCAGCTCCTGGGGCTACTCTTGTTACAGCTTTTGTATCACCAAACATTGTTTCAAGCGAGGTATCCAAAAAGATTTCTATGTCTGACTCTTACTTGAAAATCTTAGCCTTCTGTCTGGCATATCCCCTGTGCATTTCAAACCTGCAAATGGAGAGGAGAGCATAAATGAGAAGTTTACAAGTTTATGAGCAACAAATTGTTAGTGAATCAACACAATATTCAAATTTATGATGTTTAACTGAACTTGAGTAAAACTAGTCACTTGAATACAACGATAACGAAGAGGAGCATTTAAACAAATTCATCCATGCAGTGGCTCAAATATTTCAATTTAAACAAGCCCGAGGGATGCTAGTTAGCACTTTAACAATATCTCGTCATCCTGAGCCCCAACATCCTACTAGGACTAGTCTTTCGAAACATAAACCTGCAAAGAATTATCATTGTGGGATAAGGAACTTTCTCAAACATTATTTATATTTTCATAGGTTTAGCTTTTAGCAACCAAATGAAAGCGAGGGAGGAGAATTTTCACAACACAGAAAAAGGACTAACCAGCTAGAATGCATGCGTGTGGAGGAAACTGCATAGTGACTGTGGCGCAACTCTTTTGGGTCATAAATCGATTTGATGGGAATGAATACAGAAAACTCTTGTGCTTTTAAGCTTATGAGAGGTCTGCCTATCAAGTTAAAGAAAAATAAGTTCTTATTGGGCACAGGGTTCCCACAAATCACATGTAAACGGGAGCAATTCAGGTTTTATAATGACGCAGGTCCAACCTTGAGGGACACCCAATAAATAGCCTTAAAGCTAACAATAAACATTTAACGGGGTTTTCTACCGAACAAAACCAAAGGGAGAGAATCGAGGACCTACCTGTCTTTATCTGAAAGGATACCTGTGGTCGATGTGCATACCCAAGCTAGTGACAATCTGAAGCTTCCAATGGAAAACAACAATGCTTCTCGGTTTTGGAAAGGATGGAATGGAAAACCCCATTTGGAGAATATATATATATATAACAAGGGAAATTAATTCCCGCAAGGTGGGAAGTTAGAGACTTACATGTGCATGGGGCTCAATGTGAAAAGCAATAATTCCACATGGGGCTAAAAATGAATTTTCACCAACCAACCTCTCCCGCTTTCCAAAAATCTAGGTTGCGTCATGGTCGGCAATTCAAAGGATAATTCTTGCGCAACGGTCGGCGAAGCTAAGGATAAACCTTGCGACCAAACACTACGATGAAGGATTGAAACAAAGTTCAACGGAGTTTAAGCTAACCAAATGCGCAATGGTCAAAAAAATTAATCCTAGAAGCTACGACCAGGAAGCACGACAGAGAATTACGAGACTGAGTTCAAAGGATGGCGCAAAAAATGGTCGGAGAAGTTGAGGTCAAGACCCACGCAACGGTCGGCGCATTTTAAACTAGACTTTAGCACTACTGTCGGCAAAAATAGTAATGGGATTCTGCGCACGGTCGACGTATTTGGATTCAAAAGCTGCAACCGATCGGTGTAAGATGACCTTAACGAATGCGGAACGGTCAACCAAGATAAGGTTAAAATCTACGATCGGTCATAAATTTTAGCGTTAAAAACTGCACAATGGTCGTCAATTCTAGCATTAAAAACTGCGACCAGAGCTAACTAAAAGGAAAATTTGCCTTAGCAGAAAAACAAAATTTTGCTGAAGAAAGAGAAGACTTGGAAAAACAAGTTTCAAAAATACCAAAGGACTTCTTCAAAAAATAAAAGGGGGGGGGGGCATTATTTCCTAAGGGAATCATGGGGATTAGGTTGCAGCAGCAACAGGTCAACATTGGGATGGAGGAGAACCCAAAGTTTGCGAATGTCGAGGACTATTGGGATGAAGAAATGATGACGAAGGTCATAGACCTATTGCATGAGCTTCCATATTTGTTCCCCACGACGTTTTCCAAAATGAAGGGAATACTGGGGGATCTAGGGGAGATGAATATTCCATTGAATCCAGATGCGAAACCAATCAGGAAACGCTCGTATCATTTGAATCCGTGACACAACGAAAGGGTCAAAACTGAACTTGACAGAATGCTGGATGATGGAATAATTGAGCCATTCGAAGAATCAGAATGGTGTTACAACGTAATTTTCCACCTTGTGAGCGTCAACACTCTTTGGTCTTTAGGATTCATTCTACTGACTCAGATCCAATTTATATCCTTCAGATACACTATTTGCCTTTTTTTTCTTCCTGTATGCTAGCTGTTCCACTTTAGTCGGCGTACCCGCAAGCTGCACCACTATAGCCTGCGGCTGACAAGTAAAATGGTAAAAATCACTAGTAAATGACTTTTTACTCCCACAAAGCGGTATCAGGGTGACCTTTGGCCCTCCATTTTCCTTGAAATGCATCAATGTGTCCTTTCACTTACCTTTAGGAGGACTATATACTGAGCACATATGGCATATGGAAGGGAGGAGAAAGAGACAGCAAGATAACTCTAGTGGATTTTTGCCGCATCTTGAGTCTACACTCATTGATCCTTGTTGTTGTGAACCTCTTATGTTCACCTTCCAAACTCCTATCTTAGTTTGAGTTTGCCATTCCATGGAGGATTGAAGTGGTGGAAGCACAAGTGGAGAGACCCAGTTCTCAATTGAGATTGGTTGCCGGTAAGAGGTCGTATCACATTGTACTTCTTGTTATTTATTAATAGAAATACTCATATTCTCATCCATTAATGTTGTGAATGTTGTTTATATTACATTGGGTTGCATTTACTTATGATATCATGGACCATTGCTATTGATGATGTTAATGTCGTTTATATATTACATGCGCTTGTTGTATGTTGGCTGTCAAGACTAATTTGCAGGTTCAAGTGCATGAATTGAAAGCTCCAACAGGGATCTACATCAAAAGTCCGAATTGAGGTTGGTTATATTCTTCGTTATCTTAGGATTGTTATTTATATAGCATAGCATTGAGAATTGAGTTAATTTCTGGTAGTCAACTGTCTGTTGTGGTCTACCCCAAGCCATAGGAAGTTTTTTTCGTAACAGAAATGGTGACTTCGCTGGGGAGAACATCCATTTTTGGGGATTTTTAGGCTTTAGTCCTTATTTAGAGTTGTTGTGTGTCGAGTCTCTGTGTCATTAGTTGGTCGTTAGGATACACTATAGAAAACAACCTTTTACTGAGCCTTTGGATTCTTTTTCTGCTCATTTAGTTTTCCCTGTACGCGGGTGAGCCTAGTTCTGCCCGCGTCTACCCGCTTATGTCAGCACTATAGCTCACGGGTACCCGCAGTTATTCCTTTGAAAATAGTGTACAACTCTGGGGGTGATTGGTTTATGGCCTTTGGTTGTTGATGGGTTGGTTTTGAGTGTTCCTGAGTCTTCTGTGGCCTTGTTCCTGACTGTTCCAAGCCTTGTTCGTGACCAGAACTCCTCTTTTCTATTGGTTTTGAGCCTTGTTGGTTTTCACCCATTTTTAATTTTTAGCTCATTACCTTGGCTGAGTCTTACTGTTTGGGATCTGTTAGGTTGTCTGAGTGATCTCCCTTGCATTTCTGTAACTAAATAGTGAGATTTTGCTTGCATTTTTCATTTCATTATATCGAAAAATACAAAAATATAGTTTTGCATTTTCCTTTTTTCTTATAAGTGAAAATATGAAAAAAATTACTTTCATGTATTGCATTTTGCATCTGAGTGCTTGTGCTTTCATTTAGGGTCTGCTTCTGCATTGAAAATATAAAAGAGTTGCATTTTTATTTCGAAACCGTTGGATTGATTTTCATTCTAGTGGCATTGTTTTTATTGCATAGATCAGTCTAAAGTTTGACGATTTGCATACTATTGAGTCATATACATCACTAGTTTCACGACCATATCCTTTGAGTAACCATAGCCATTAAAATTAACGCTTAATCTTAAAATTGATTAGAACGATTTTTATTTATAGGGTACACCAACTAGCATAGGTTTGGAGTCTTGGAATAGATCATTGTGAGTAAACAATCCAAGACTACTAGACGAAACATTATGTTTCTGATCAGGGAGTGGTGAAATCCATGGTATACATCTGTGTTCTCAAGAAGCACTACTCAGACCAGAGTTAAGCACGAGGTCACGTGAGGTTGGTTGCGGAGATAGCCCTCCAATACCGATTGAACGTGGGAGATATTTCCAGGATTTGTTCGTATCTAGGGACTCTTGGGGGATTTGACCTTCTTGAGTTTCAGGCTTAGATACCCTTCCCATATGATGGATCCCACCTACGACTGTCCCCCTAAGCATTGGTTATACTGTGGTGACCATAGCTTCCTTACCTAGGTATCGCATAAGGTGCTTGCAATGGTTATACTGTTTGTGTCTTGAGTCAGATAGGGGTTGGACAGCACAGTTGTTTATTGCCGAGGGTTACGACCCTTTGCAAGCAGTGAAGCCTAGGAACCTTTATAACTGATTTTTTTACCTCTGGCTACAGTTTGAGATCCTCAAGCCTCTCCTAGGCGAGACATACCGGCTATAGTGTCGGGATCTCATTTATCCACTATGTTTGTCTGCTCTTGGTTGTAGTTTCTCTAGATGTGTCCTCTTGATTTTTTGTTTTTGATCAATAGTTTGGCCATTAGGGGACGTTTCAATTTTATAGTCTCTCCGGAGATATCGTGGTGCGGAGTCTTTCTCTCCACCAATCTCGTCAGTTGGATGGTTTACCACCTACCAAGCTTTCACGCCATGTTGAGAGGGGACGCTGGAGGGCTCCCTTCAAGTCTTCGGATTCTTACGAAACATACTTCATCGATGCCATGACTGCACATTCTGGCATGGGATAAATCCCTACTAGTCGATCAGGTAGACTCAAACACACTTCAGACACCCCTACTTCTACAGAGGCATGGGTGGGTGATCAACTTGAGACCCAACCTAGTTTGTTTGGTCCAGATCCACCCGAGGATGACTCGTTCGATCCTTCATTTCCACATAGTTATTTATACAGGATGGCAGAGTTACATGATGGCATAGGTCCTACGACCAACACTACCCCCCCTCTCTTTTGGTATGCCTAATTACAACACAGTTGATCCTTCCACTACTTTTGGCAGTCATGCTGGCACTAGTCATGGTGTTAGAAACACTACACCCACTGGGGGAAATACCCTCACCGAGGGCACCACTTTTTACACTCATACACATAGTATGGGGACCAGTCACATTCCTCCTAACAATGCAAATGTTGCAAGATGGACGCCTCCTAGGACTACCCAACCTAATAGGAACATTGTTCGCAACACGACTCGCCATCCACAACACACTACACATTCCTCTATCGATCAACTGAGGACCACTTTTGTGAATGTTAACATTCCTCCTAATCACAGGGGTGGACGCATACCATATACTTTTACATCTGTTGCCACTACTAGTAATGCTAATGTAGGAGGTGGGAATATACCTCATACTTATGGTCACAATGCCACCATTCCTGCTACTAGTAACACCAATGTTGGGAATACATCTCATGCTTATGGTCACCACACGATTGCTCACACTACTAATAATGCTTACGTAGGGGGTGGGAACTTACCTTATCATCAGGGTCATTACAACACGGTTCCTACTACGAATAGTACGTATATGCCCCATAATTATGGTGGCAACCCTTACTACAATACAGTCGGTGCTGGCCATCAGTATAAACCACCTCCATATGGTGCTCAAAATGCATATATACCTGCTTACCCTCACACGGGTCAGGTCAGAGGAGGTTATCAACCTTATGGCCATGGTCAAGCTTATGGTCAGTCAGGTCCATATAATCAACATTTTACTGGTCATTTTCAAGCTTATTGTCCTTCTTATGCTTCGATTCTGTACAACCAACCTTTTATGGGAGCTTATAATCAAGCTTTCCAGCCGCAGCTCCCGTTCCTTGCATGACTGAATCTTCTGGATCTTTCGAAGCTCACAAATGATCCGGTGTGTCACGATCCAAATTGGCCTCCAGTCTCTACCAAGCTCCCTTCAGACATTCCTAAGTTTGAGGGGAAGAGTGGTGAGGATCCGGGTGACCACGTCACTACCTTTCACCTTTGGTGCTCATCCAACTCGTTGAATCACAACTCCATTCGATTGCCACTATCTCAACACACCCTCACGGGGGAAGCTGCGAAGTGGTATGTTGAGGTGCCTGGGGGCACTTATAGAGGTTTCAATGAGATCACTTTGGTTTTTTTGGATCATTTCCAATTGCCAGTTCGTTATGATACTGGTACTGAACTTTTGTCTACCTTCCGTCAGAATAAGCCCACGCATATTTCTGACCACGTTCAAGAATGGCATCAACAGACGAGATTAGTGAAAGTTAACATTCCTCCAGAGTTTCTGTTGGAATGGTTCCTCAAGTATTTACTTCCATATATTTCTAAGGATGTTTCAATGTCTGGCATTGTGACTGAGGAACAAGCCATCTTAAAAGTACAACAGTTAGATTTATTATATTCTCAGTCTGGCATTTTCTACGACATTATTTCTGACGCACCGCGAACACGACACGAGCCCAAGTCAGTTCCTAGACCGCATGCCGATGGCATTGTGGGATCCGTAAGTAATCGCTCCGTATTTTCGGTGACTAATCAAATGCAAAATTTATCGCTTAACCAATCTACTCCCAGACAGGTTCAGACCTTGTCCACTTCCACCCCATCGTCCGATGTACACACTATGCAATCGATGCACCCATCGGGTAACCAGCAGCCTGGTATTAAGAAGAAGGGGAGAAACAACCGTAAGGTTGGAAACAATGGGAACAATAATAGTAATCGCAATACCCCTCGTAAGGAGAATTCCAACCCTCCTTGGGAAGGTGAAAATGCTAGTGAGGACCGTAAACCTAGGTGTAAGGTGAAATTCCTTTTCAAACTTTATGGGGAAGACCATCTTACTCACTTGTGTCCTTGAATTGAAGAAGCATCGAAGCATCGAAGCATAGAGCCCAGCTGTGTTGAAGGATCCCCTCCTCATCATCAAAACATGGCTTCACATGCTTTCGCTACTGGTTATGGACCTAATGAGACTACAACGTCTTCTTCCAATACTAGTGGCTATGGATGTGTGAATATGGTCCAATATGGGGAATGAGCCTCCCCCTCCTCCTGGTAATTCCTTGCATATCGAGAAGCCCTCTATTATGTCGTAGATACCAAAAGGTGTTCTTAAGCGCTCTACGCATAATCCCAATGCTCGAGCCGCCCAGAACTACTCCATTTCAGAATATTTGGGCCAAACTCCGTGTGCCATGTCGGCTCTTGAAGTTTTACAGGCGTGTCCTTCTCAAAGGCATGCCCTTTTGTGTGCTTTAGGAATTCAGGATGGGGCGAGTCCCAACGTTATCAAGTTTGACACTACTGATGTTTGTCGAGCACCCTATATGCAGATAGATTATTCCAACATATAGGGCAGACGAGATTTATTGTCAACCCGATAAAGTCTTTTATTTCAAAGGATAGATGCACAGTCTATGCTTAAACATCAAATCACTATAATTGAATACTTTTATCCTCTAACAACTATGTCCATCCCGAAGATCTGTGTAATCCCAATTGCTTTCTAAATACTACAATTTCAATTCCTTTCTACCATGCATCAGCAAGAAATAATATAAGATTCAAAGATAATTGCAGATAAAAAGAAATCCTATTCACATCCTAGAACAAGTAACTCACTTCTTCAATCTGATCACTCTTGAAAACCATAAGGATAAACTGAATATTAATCTAGAAATTCAATTGCAAAGGATTGAGTTCAGCTTCTCTAAGAGATTGAATTACAGGAATGAAAATCAACAATCATAACAGGAAAGATAAATTGCAAGGGCTCATGGGATCACAACTTAAACTGCAAGATGAACAAGGTTGTGTACAACTATCACATGAATTGCATAAAGTTTCTTACTCAGTCGACTGTCACTCTGTACTACTTGCCAATCTCAAAGAAATATAATCTTAATTATACTGGAAATCCACACCACACTTACTACTGCTGCGTACAAAGGAGATATCATCAACAAAACATCACACAACAATAAATTGAAGAGTCCTAATTTAACTCAGCAATCTCTATGGAAGACGGGCCCAGCCTTCACACAGATATGTTGGCTGAACAACGTAAAGCTTTTTTAACTCAGAGGTAACTCTTTATATTAACAGAAGAATGATTACACAGTTTGCTTCCACTGCTAATACAATGAATGAATTCCCCGTTGTTCAACCTCCTGGGTCGAGACAGCTCCCCATATTTGTACATGCAGATCATAACATCCGATCCTATTAACGGGCAGCCATGAAGATCTCTGATCTTCAGGTGCCCTAAATAATACAAGCTATTACAAACGTGGCATAGTAAAGACATAGAAAAATGCGAGAAAGCTATTGATTGGCCCAGGAGTGGCGATCTTTCCAGATCACAACTATACTCGAGCAGCAACATACTAAAGATCTCCAATTATAGCGCATTCTGTTATAGCTGCCCTGTCACAGCTCCATCTAGGATGTTACATTAGAACCATGTGCCTTAATTGATGATCGGAGCCTTGAGGATCCTTTTTAAGCATCGAACATCCCTCCATTCAAGACTTGTTCAACCCCACCTTCCTGCAGTCCACTTATCTGAAACTACCTTCATAAATCATAACATGTTATCACAATTGAGAGATAAACAGCCTTAATTATCACAATCATAAGCATTAATAAGATAGAGCAATGATCAGTCATACCTTGGCAGCTTGGGGGAATAAAGTGAAGACAACAGGTCTGATTAGCATGCTAAATGGTGTAGGACAGGGGAAGAAAAGGTGATCGAGGATGATTAAAAGGGCCAATTCTAGGCTCAACATTCTCCCCCCAACTATCATGTTGCATGTCCTCATGCAACAACCTACATCAGTCGAAATCTGAGTCCTGTACCAAGCTCTGTTCATGGAGGGAGGAAAAGTTGTAGGAAACTTAGGCACCTCATCTGTCTTTAAAAAAAAAAAAAAAAAAAACTCTGTGAGTAACCCAATACTTTCCAGCATCACTGCTCAGTCAAGGAAAAACCCATATTATATGGTTTTGCTGGCCACCAAATGAGGGGGAAATTGAATTTCAAACCCAACCAATTAACTCCACTCTCCCTCATACTTCCCACATAGCCCTCGACTCTGGAAAGTGCCTGCTTGAAATTCTTGAAATAGTAAGGATCTCGGCTTCTAAGTGCAGAGGAGGCATCATGCCATCTGTGCTTACTCCCTTCCAATGATACCTGCTGGTGTCTGGAAATGTAGTTGGTGCAAGTGGAAACCACTTCTTCCTGTAGTCTCATTATATGCTGTGCCTAGGGAGGACTTAAAAGGAAATCCTAATCTGAGTCCAAATCAATGACATTTCTAGGAGGTAGAAGCACTGGTTCTTGTGGGATGGTGTCTTCCAGCACATCTAAGTCTAATATGAGATTTGTTGGTTCTTGTGTAACATCAACATACTTTAGACTCTCTTCAGCAGCTACCTTCATTACTTTCAGAGCCACTGGTTCTTGTGTAACAGTGTCTTCTTTGTCCTTCTGCTGCTGAGATTGGATATCTTTCTCATTGTGCAGCTCCTCCTCCAAGATTTCGGTGTCACCTGAGGATTGTGTCTGTACCTGTTCATCCTCACTCCACTGCATATCGGGAATGATATCCATTCCAGGGTTATCTTCTAATTGAAATTTAGGAGTTCTTACTGCAGCCTTCAAGGATGTTGGTTCTTGTGTAGCAACATCCTGGCTTGCCTCTTCATCCTCCTGTTGTTGCAATTCTTCTCCTATGAGCTCTGTGTCATGGGAACCATCTGGGGTTACAACCCAGAGTTCTTCATTAAACTCCAGAGTGTCCTCTATCCCAGGTTCTTCTCCCATCTATTCGGCCAATTGGAAAAGTTTACTCAGGTTTGTTGGTTCTTGTGTTACAGCACCCTGTTCAAGTTTATCAATGTCTTGTCTTTGTGGCTCAGCTTCTAAAATCTCTATGTCGTGGGAGCATTCTGGGGTTACAATATAAAATTCTTCATTAAGCTTCATAGTTTCCTCCATTCCAGGTTCTTCTCCCATCTGCTCTATAATCTCTGTGTCATGGGAGCACTCTGGGGTTACAGTATATTCTTTATTAAGCTCCAGAGTGTCCTCCATTCCAGGTTCTTTTCCCAACTGCTCTATAATCTCTGTGTCGTGGGAGCATTCTAGGGTCACAGTATATTCTTTATCCCCATCATCATACATGATTTCATCCCTTAGCTCCTCTGTCACAGGATTGGTGGCAGCTTCAGCAAGGATGGTTAAAGATGTTGGTTCTTGTGTGGCAGCATCTTCTTTTTCTGCAGCTTCCTCTATTGTGGGTGCAAGTTGTTGTGCTGAGCAGGTACGAAGTATAATCTTGTGGCCTGCCTCCTTAAATATTTCTCCACAGGTGGGACAGATTACTCGTTCATCTTCCTTGCCAGGCTCGGTAGAGTTTGATTCCTCCAGTTGGTCTGCAGCCTCTACCAATGTATACAGTTTCCTTTCACCTAGTTTTCTGCAGGTTTCCTTCCAGGTTTCGAATTCCCTTCGAAGTACTTGGAGGTCCTCTTTTAACAGTGTGTTCTCAACCAGAAGTCCTTCAATTCCGGGTTCTTCCTCAACTGGCCTTTGTGGAGCATCCATTGGTCTCGGTACAAGGATAGGGGGCTCAACCTGTGCCTCTAAGGTTGCCCATCTTTTTCTGGCTGCCTCTGCTACTGTAGCTGATCTAGTTCTTTTCTTTCTGATTAGTGAGGTTATGTTAAATTCATTGATTGATCTCTTTCTTTTCCTTTGTGGTGTTTTCTTTTGTGGAGCTGGTATATAGGGATTCACAATTGAGGCCGAAGGAATTTTTTCTTACTCCTCATGTTGTTCTTCTTCAATTAAAGCTCCTCCTACTCACTCAGGTGAGGATTCAATAGTTACCAGCTCAATGTTTTCTTCTATTTCCCTGGCTCTGTCACCTTCAGGTTCAATTGTCGCAGCATTTAATGCTGCTCCAATTTCACCTTCTGCTGTCGAAGCTGCCCTGTTATCTGGGTTTTCCACAAGATTTTTATCTACACCCTCCCCCAATGGCTCTGCTTGTGCCCCCAATTTCTCTTCTTCAAATGCAGTTTCATCCCCCCCCCAACTTTAGTGGAGGGACTCCGGTCCTCCTACTGTGGTGGAACTCGTACCTGCTGTAGTGGGACAATCCGCAAGGGAGCGGGTTGCTGAGCTCGAGCTGTGAATTGCTCCCAGGTTATATGATGCTAGGAAAGGGTTCTTACAATTATTAATTTGATAAGGCCATGGTGGGTGAGGGAGGAAAGTGGGTGCTTAGCAGACTGGAAAAATGCTGCCATATGACGCAAGTCATGCAGTAGATAATATGGAATGTTCAATAAAATGCCATGGCAGAGATGAGAAAGTAAAGGGAGTTCAGAGTTATAAACAATTTGATATCTACCTTCACAAGTGATGTACTTCTTGAGAAAGACAGCAACCTGGTCCCATGGCCGCAGCAATGAGTGCAGTGTGATCCCTCTTCTGGATGATTGAACTTGCTCCCCCTCCAGTAAAAATGCTTCTCGTGCAGTCGTCGTGGGGACTCGTCGGTTAAACCATGCCCTTCCCACCTGCGGGATGGCAGTAACCTCGGATATAATGGCCTTGAAGACTTCTATGCACAGCCCCCACACCGTGGAGTGAGTTTTGGTGAGGTTTAAAGCAAATTGCAAGGCTGCTTCCTGATTGAATCCATCTAGTCGCTCAAAAAATTCGAGCCAGCCGTCGGCTTGAAAGATGGCCAGAACTTGAAGATTTTTCCTGAGTTCCTGTGTATTCAAAGGTTCATGATGAACTAGAATCCCCATGGTCCTGGCTGCAAGCTGAAGTTGCTATCCCACAGATGACAAAATCCGAGAATGGAAGTTGCAGCACAGAGGATGCACGAATCGCTGAGCGGAGATGTTGAGGAAATGGGCAAATTTGGAAAGTTGAGCACAGAAAAATGTTCAAAATTTCCATTCCAAATTGGGGAAGGTGGCAGTTATTAGTGTTTACGTCGTATGAGGGAAAGGTTTAATTAGGCATAATGGTGATATGTATAAAGGTACGACTAATATTGTTCAATTATATCAACACTTAATCACGTGATAAATGAAAGCCATACCTCATGAGACTGTGCGTTAGATATCCTGCGGAGAATGGTGGAGCATGCGATTGGTGACGTTGCGGAACCAAACTCGTGCACAGTGATAAATCTGATCATGATGACCAGGATAATGCAATAATTCCTTCCGCCAGTGAAACACAAACCATCGCGTCCTCGGGGTCGGAATGATGAGTTCACCGGCACGACTAAGATGACTCAGAGCCATATTTAGTAGGTTTGGAGCAATTCTTCCGTTAACACAGGAGTTACCAATGCAAGTTGCCAGAAATGATATCACGACCGACGAAAAAGATGTTGTAGCCGCTAGGAAAGATTCATGGCCACCGGGAAAAGGATTTACGGGATCGGGAAAAATTACGGTTGTCAAGGAAAAGTTTTACGGCGACGGGAGATATGTTGCAGCCACCGGAAAATATCTTGCAGCCATCGGAAAATGGTTCACGGTAGCCAGGAAAAAGGCTTTACGACCATCGGAATAAAAGAGTCACGGCTGCCAAGGAAAAGTTTTACGGTGCCAGGAGATATGTCGCAGTCACCGGGAAATATGTTGCAGCCGCTGGAAATGGTTCATGGCTACAGGGAAATGGGGTTTACGGCTACTGGGAAAATGATTTTACGACCGCCAGGAAACGATATTGCAGCCGCTGGGAAAGTTGTTGCAGCTGCCGGGAAAAAGTGTTTACGGCCACTGGGAAAACAATATCGCATCCGCTAGGAAATGGTTCATGGCTGCTGGGAAAAGATGTTGCAGCCGCTTGGAAAGTTGTTGCAGCTCCCGGGAAATAGTTCATAGCTGCCGGGAAATGGTTTACGGCCACTGAGAAGACGATATCGCAGCCACTGGGAAATTATGTTGCAGCAGCTGGGAAATGGTTCACGACTGCCGGGAAAAGATGTTGCAGCCGTTGGGAAATATGATGTTGCAGCCGCTGGGAAAGTTGTTCACGACTGCTGGAAAAAATGATTTTACGTCTGCTGGGAAATATATCGCGGCTGCCGAAAAAGATATTTTATCTGCTGGAAAATATGTCGCAGCTGCAGAAATTTTTTTTTTTTTTTTAAGGAAAGAGGGAAATACAGCACAGGATGACTCTCATTTGACAGGCCCAATCTGGTCGTTCTCCTGGTGCTTCCTTGGAAATTTTTGAAAAACAACAGCAAACGAAAAGATCAAATGCAAAGAGAAAAAAAAACAATTATACGCTACAGCAGAAAAGAAAGAAAATTATTTATGTACAGTAATTCAAAATGCGATTTTCAGTTTAAGGATTGGCAAAGGCAGAGAGAAATTCCTGCTCTAGTGCAAGCTGATAATCTGGATCGGCGGAAATTTGCGAAATGAATGCATCTTTCGAAATAGGCTTACGATACAGTCGCAGTCTATGGCCATTAGCAAGTAATGGTATACGGTTTTGATCGATGGTCTCCAGACGGACAGTGCCATTGTCAAATACCCTGTCGACCAAATATGGACCCAGCCACGTTGTACGTAATTTACCTTTAAAATCCTTTTTGAACCTGGAGTCATATAGTAACACCCAGTCTCCTTCACAAAATATTTTCTTTTTAATAAATCGGTCATGCCAATTGGATCTCTGTTGCTGAAGCAACACAGTCTAGTCCACTGCAGCTAACAGTTTCTCATCCAATTCATTTAGTTGATTCAATCTTCTCTTCTGGGCTTCTGTTACATCCAGATTCATTTTGGTGGTTGTCTTTAGGGTTTTGATCTCAAACTCAATTGGAAAGATAGCACTCTTTCCATACACTAAATCATAGGGAGAGAACCCTGTGGTGTTGCGCCAAGTTGTGCGATATGCCCACAGTGCTTCCGGAAGCCTGTCAGCCCAATCCTTTCGATGGCTCTTAACTATTTTAGTAAGGATTGCTTCAATAACTTTATTAGTACTTTCCACCTGACCATTGGCATGGGGGTGGTAAGGTGAAGCCACCCTATGCTGCACATGATACTTCCGGAGCAAGGATTCAAATTGGTGTGACGTGAATTGCGACCCCCCATCGGTAACTACTTCCTTCAGTACCCCAAATAAGGTAAAGATTTCTCCATACAGAAAATCAATCACTGCCTGGTCATTAGCCTTAGCCAAAACTATAGCCTCTACCCACTTTGTCATATAATCAGTACAAACCAGAATGTAAACTTTCTTTCTGGAAGGAGGGCTGATAGGGCCAACAAAATCCAGTGCCCATCTATCAAATGGTTCAACTACTACTTGAGGTTGTAGAGGCATCTGATCTGTTTTATTAGGCTGGCCCATCCTTTGGCAGCTATCACAGGACTGAACATACCTTTTAGCGCCCCTGAATAGAGTCGGCCAATAGTAGCCCATCTGCAGCACTTTATGCCCTATTCTTTTGTCTGCAAAGTGTCCCCCACAAGGTCCATCATGACATGCTTTTAGTATGTGAAAGATCTCATCTTCCCTTACGCATCTCCTAATCTCAAGATCGGACCCTGTGTAGAAGAGATGACCATTGAGCCAACAGTACCTGGCACTTTGTTGGATGATTTTTCTCTTTTCTCGTTTAGACATGTGTGGCGGGAGCTTTCCTGCAACCAAATAATTAGCATCGTCTACATACCAGGGGTAATGAGCTGAAAGTGCGAATAGATGTTCATCTGGAAAAGAGTCCTCAACAGGCGAACTGTCATCACTGTTAGTAAAACGAGATAAAAAATCAGCAACAACATTTTCTTTTCCAGGTTTATCTATAATGGTAATATCAAATTCCTGCAATAATAAGAGCCACCTGGTCACTCTGGCATTGGTGACAGGTTTGTTCATTAAATATTTAATGGCAGAGTGGTCAGTGTGCACAAATGTAGGATACCCATTAATGTAATGCTGAAATTTATTAATAGAGTAAACAATAGTGAGGAATTCTTTTTCAGTAAAAGTATAATTAAGTTCAGCAGGGGCTAAATTTTTACTAACATAATAGATGGCATAAGGTACTTGACCATCCTGTTGTCCTAATACTGCTCCAATGGCGGTATCAGAAGCATCTGAAGAAATGTGGAAGGGTAGGGTCCAATTAGGTCCCCTTAGGATAGGAGTTGTGGACAGCTTCTCCTTAAGCTTATCAAACGCTGTCTGGCATGCTTCACTCCACACAAACTGTGCATCCTTCATTAACAGAGAAAACAAAGGAGAAGCAAGTTCGGAGAAGTTTTCTATAAACCTCCGGTAATATCCAGCATGTCCCAGAAAACTTCGCACCTCTTTCTGAGTTGAAGGAGTTGGTATATTTTTTATCACCTTAATTTTTGAAGGATCCACCTGAATGCCATTAGTAGAGATTAAATGCCCTAATACCACCCCCTCACTCATCATCATATGGCACTTTTCAGTGCTTAGTGAGAGCCGAGTCTGTTTGCAGCGAATTAAAACCTTCTTTAAATTTTCCAGTGCTTCCTCAAAATCCTTGCCATAGGGAGTAAAATCATCCATAAAGACTTCCATACTATCATTAACTAATTCAGAGAATATGCCAATTACAGCTCTTTGAAACATTGCCGGTGCGTTACATAAACGAAAAGGAAGAACCCTGTAGGCAAACATTCCTCAGGGGCAAGTGAAGGTGGTCTTATCCTGGTCCTCAGGAGCAATATGAATTTGGTTGTACCCGCTGAACCCATCTAGGAAGGAGAAGAACTTCTTCTCTGATAGGGTATCAAGTACCTGGTCAATAAAGGGCAAAGTGAAATGATCCTTTTGTGTAGCTTTGTTCAATTCCCTATAATCAACACAGACTCTCCATTTACCATTTTTCTTGGGTACAATTACGAGTGGGGAAACCCATTCACTATCTGAAATAGGATATATAAATCCTGCTTCCAAAAGTTTTTGGATTTCCTCTTTCACTATATCCCTCAGATTGGGGTTCATGCGTCATTGGGGTTGACACACAGGCCGGGCATCATTTTTAATATAAATACGGTGGGTGCACAGATTAGAGGGAATACCCCTCATGTCTGTATACTCCCAGGCAAATGCCCCCTTATGTTCCTTCAAGAGACTGATTAGGCGCATCTGTTCCTCTAAGGAGAGACCAGGGTTGATATTCAAAGTCCTTCCAGGCTCTACCTCAATAGGAATACTTTTTGAACTTTTCAAAACTGGGATTATGTTTGTGTCACCAACTAGTGCTTCTTCCGTAAGATTTTCTTGTTCTTCCTTACCAAGGGTAATGTTCAGGATTTGATAGACCTCTTTATCCACTGAAGCAGGTTCACTAATAAAATTACTGATAGAATCGTCTTCTGTTTCATTTTTAAAAGTTAAGGCCTTCCCTATAGTTAATAGTGGCTGAACATCCTCCTCCTCTTCCTGCTCCATCCAAAGGGAAGTCTCAGCCTCTAGACTTGGCCGAGCTGGAGGATACAGGGTGAGGTTTTTAGTCTATATACCGTCAGATATAGTCATGGACCCTGATCGACAGCTGATGCAAGCATCAGCTGTGGCCAACCAAGGCCTCCCCGGGATCAATGGGTGTCCCCCTAGCTGTGATTTCGGTTGTAATACCAAAAAGTCAGCAGGGTACTCCCATGAATCTACTGAGATGACAAGGTCATCCAGAATCCCTTCAGGTCTAATAGTGGATCTGTCCGCCAATTCTAAAATGGTAGGGGTCGGTCTAAAATTAGTGAGTCCAAGCTTCTTTACAGTCTCAATTGTTATGACATTGATCGCTGCTCCTAAGTCAACTAGCACGTTGGGTATCTACGTTTGTCCTATATGTACAGTGACAGTAGGATTTCCAGGATCGTCGTACTTGGTCACAGGGGTTTTTCCTATTATCAAAGCAGATAAATTCCCTATGACGTGAATAGTGGGAGGATCTCTGGGTTTCCTCCTTGGTTTCTTAGTGCACAGGTCCCGAATGGTTCTAGCATCAATAGGCACGTCTTGAAGAGCTTGAAGAAGGGGGATTTTGACGTAAAGATTCCTTAACTCTCCTAGGAGGTTAAACTGAGGTTTCCCCCTACTTTTGGTAGCATTAGTCTCTCGGGGTATGGTGGTTACCTTACCAGCTGGGTAGGATGCGTATTATCTGATTCCTCATTTGATGTTTCAGTCGTCCCATCTAAGGGATGCTCAGCATCTTCAGTGATAGGAACTGTATCGGATGGATGCCATGAAGTCCCTCCTTATTTATGCATAGAAGGTGGAGCATCTTCTGTAATTACAGGTTTTACTATTTTCCCAGATCGTAGACGAATATCATTACAAGGTACAGGGGAAAGGGAGTAGGCCGGCATATTGACAGTTTCCAATTGATGGACTGTTTTATTATTCGTGTCAGGATTAGGTTGGGCAGGCAGCTGAGGCCGTATTGGTATATTAGGGATAGGATTATTCTGCAGCTGCAGCTGCGACTACTGAGGTGGGTATTGAGGATATTGAGGAAATTGAGGGTATGGAGGAGAATATGGTGACTGTTGAGGTGGAGGTAGTTGAGAAAACTGGTTCCCAAGATGGAAGTTCCTCCATCCAGGAGACCACGACGTAGGTTGATGTGGTGGCTGTGTCTAGGGACTCCATGAATTATAATTTTGCATTGCAGGTTGGGAAGGATTCCACTGAGCATAATTTGAAGGGAATTCTGTATTCACATTTTGCATGTTATTATTCCAATTGCTCATATTATTAAAAAATGGAAATGAGTCTAGAGGCATACCTTGATTTCGAGGCTGCCAAGGTTTCTTCTGTGCAACGAAATAGGTTGATTCCACTTCTGGAGTTGATGCCTGCAGAATAGCCTTCACTTGGGGAAGTGTGGGACATTATTTCATGTCATGGTTCAGCTCACACAACTGACATACTTATACTTTGTCAAGCGGGCATTCTTTCAATGGATGATTCTTTCTACATCGGGGACAGAACACACCTAGTGTGAGATCCTCCACTGCCTGTTTTTGTTTTGCCTTCAGGACATCGATCTCCAAAGAGATGGAGCTCATCATTTCTGTTTTAAAATTTTCAAGGAGATTGCCTATCTCTGCACAGGTAGCTCCTCCGTTGGACGACTTCTGAGTTCTGTCGAAGACATCACGTTCCAGCTTATCCTGTTTGTCCCGCTTATTGTTCCTGGAAGACCCCCTGGAGTATCTCTTACATAATTCCACAATATTCCCAAAAGGTTCTTTGGAGATATCTCCTTTTCCTAGCAGGTTTAACATATCTAAACAATCATCCCTGATCCCATGAAGCAAAATTATCTTGAGCACGTCCAGCCCCATGTTCGTTTGCCCGGCTCTTTGCACATTGTACATCAGCCTTTCTACAAAATCCTCCAGACTTTCGTCCTCCTTCTGCACCATTTTGAATAATTCCTCTCTTTTGTCCTTGATGTTGCAATATTCCTGATATTTCTCCAGGAACACCTATTTCATCTTATCCCAATTAGCAACGGTTCCACCCCCAAGGCTCATGAACCAGCGTAATGTGTTTTCCTTCAGGGTGGCGTGAAAAAGTTTTAGCTTTTGGGCATCGGTGACATAATCATAGCTGCGACAAAGGATATTGAATTCAAAAAGGAATTCGTCTGGATCTTCTGCCGCCCTTCCATGGAAGCGAGGCAACACTGATGGTGAGATGTTTTTCATAGGGGCTGTCCCTTCTGGATACCGAATCGGAAATTGCAGTGTAACCATCTCTCCCTCAGGCAGGGAGTGATTTTCATGATGATAGTTTTCCACCATCGCCTCTTCCTCATCGTACTCGTGTCTGTTACTCATCTCCTCTTCTATTTTCTCCTCTTCATTCGTTCCTGCGTTCTTTTCCTCATTTTTTCCTTCATCCTTGTTTTGTTCCTGATCAGCAAACTTCTGGTGGAACTGCGTCCACTCTTCTTCAGTTACAGCCTTCCCGTAAATGTGGCAGATCGGACCTCTACCAACATATCCAGTTGTAACAGTTGTGTCTTCCTCAGTTGTAACAGCAGGTTCAGTTGTAACAGCTGCATTAGCTATGCCTTCCTCAGCAGGGATATACGAGGTAGTCACGGCTGCTCGTGTATTCTCCACCGTGGATCCTGACGCTGGCGCCCTAGGATCAGCATGGCTTCTTCTGATAGGAGTTTCTTGATGATGAGCCCTGGTGGATGAATCAGTTATGTCAACAAGATCGTCAATGATTGTTCTTCTGCCCAATGGTGGTCCTTGACCGCGGCCCGAGCCACCTGCGCTATTAGTATTTTGTGGGGTTTTGGGAGTTGGGAGGTGATCGCATTTTACCCTCCTTGTATTCATGCGAACCGAATCATTTCAGCAAAGAAAAGACTGACTAGAAACAATTACCAGATGCAACTAATGATTAGTGTTTAATTTTTATCCTTCCCTGGCAACGGTGCCAAAATGTCGAGCACCCTATATGCAGATATATTATTCCAACATACAGAGCAGACGAGATTTATTGTCAACCCGAGAAAGTCTTTTATTTCAAAAGATAGATGCACAGTCTATGCTTAAACACCAAATCACTATAATTGAATACTTTTATCCTCTAACAACTATGTCCATCACGAAGATCTGTGTAATCCCAATTGCTTTCTAAATACTACAATTTCAATTCCTTTCTACCATGCATCAGCAAGAAATAATATAAGATTCAAAGACAATTGCAGATAAAAAGAAATCCTATTCACATCCTAGAACAAGTAACTCACTTCTTCAATATGATCACTCTTGAAAACCATAAGCATAAACTGAATATTAATCTAGAAATTCAATTGCAAAGGATTGAGTTCAGCTGCTCTAAGAGATTGAATTACAGGAATGAAAATCAACAATCATAACAGGAAAGATAAATTGCAAGGGCTCATGGGATCACAACTTAAACTGCAATATGAACAAGGCTGTGTACAACTGCCACACGAATTGCATAAAGTTTCTTACTCAGTCGACTGTCACTCTGTACTACTTGCCAATCTCAAAGAAATATAATCTTAATTATACTGGAAATCCACACCACACTTACTACTGCTGCGTACAAAGGAGATATCATCAACAAAACATCACACAACAATAAATTGAAGAGTCCTAATTTAACTCAGCAATCTATGGAAGATGGACCCAGCCTTCACACAGAGATGTTGGTTGAACAACGTAAAGCTCCTTTAACTCAGAGGTAACTCTTTATATTAACAGAAGAATGATTACACAGTTTGCTTCCACTGCTAATACAATGAATGAATTCTCCGTTGTTCAACCCCCTGGGTCGAGACAGCTCCCCATATTTATACATGCAGATCATAACATCCGATCCTATTAACGGGCAGCCATGAAGATCTCTGATCTTCAAGCGCCCTAAATAATACAAGCTGTTACAAATGTGGCATAGTAAAGACATAGAAAAACATGAGAAAACTATTGATTGGCCCAGGAGTGGCGATCTTTCGAGATCACAACTATACTCGAGCAGCAACATACTAAAGATCTCCAATTATAGCGCATTCTGTTACAGCTGCCCTGTCACAGCTCCATCTAGGATGTTACATTAGAACCATGTGCCTTAATTGATGATCGGAGCCCAAGGATCCTTTTTAAGCAGTGAACATCCCTCCTTTCAAGACTTGTTCAGCCCCACCTTCCTGCAGTCCACTTATCTCATACTACCTTCATAAATCATAACATGTTAGCACAATTGAGAGATAAACAACCTTAATTATCACAATCATAAGCATTAATAAGATAGAGCAATGATCAGTCATACCTTGGCGGCTTGGGGGAATAAAGTGAGGACAACAGGTCTGATTAGCATGCTAAATGGTGTAGGACAGGGGAAGAAAAGGTGATTGAGGATGATTAAAAGGGCCAATTCCAGGCTCAACAATGTTCAACCTCGCTTACCTTACCACGTGGCTTTTCAAATCCATGTGGAGTTCCTTCATAATTTTTTCAAGAGAACGGTGGTTGACGAAGGTGCTTCTGCGTCAGTCATGTCTTTATCTTGTTGGAAATCTCTTGGCTCTCCTCCCCTACTCACGTCTAGGACCATGCTCACTGCATTTGACGGTCAGTCATTTAATCCACATGGGATTATCCCTTCCCTTCTTGTCCTCTTGGGAGGTAAACCTGCACCTATTGAAGTAGAGGTGGTTGATGCACCCATCGACTGCAACCTTCTACTGGGTAGGAATTGGATGTATGCTATGAAATCTGTCGCGTCTACTGTATTTAGAGTTATTTTCTTTCCACACAAAGGAAATATTGTGACAATCAATCAGCTGGATTTCGTTAATACTACTTCCACAACATCCATGGGATCAACAGTCCCCCAAGTTACAGATTCTCAGCGAGAAACTAGGAACATGGGTGTCGGAATGTACCCCTCATTTATGGGATCTTATGATTTCCCTTCACCCATTAATTTTATTGGAACCATTTCCCACGATGCGTCTCCTTCATTGCATAATGTACCGTTCCGAACTTCATATTTTGATGATCCATAGACCTTACTATCCACGAGTTCTACGTCTGGAGACATTGTGCACGTCAGGATGTCTATGCCACTGTCTGCTGCTGAGCTTGCTTATCAAGATATTCAACAAGCCACTGCAGAGCCGCATCTCTCCTCTTCACAGACAAAGGAGGAAGATCCCGTTATGCTGTCGGTTTGGGCAGCCGACTCGTCTTGTTTGCATGATTTCCTTGATGGTAATTTACCTTTGGATGAAGCTATTATTGAGGCCATGTGTGGTAGTGAGAGACCTTGGGAGGATACGCATCATCACTCTTATTTCCTTCCCAACCTCGATCCCATCGAGCAAGAAGAGTTTAGCATGACTCTTGCCGAGATGGTTGGTCACCGTGTGGCTCTTTTGGGCTCACATGAGATTTACGCGGAGGGGAACATGGCTAATATTTCCCAAAAATATCGATCAACATCTCTCGCACTCCCGGAAAGATTGAGAGCATTTACATCAGTGATGATTGCTCTTCTGAGGAGGTTTCCATTTACACCAAATTTTTTACAGATCTTCGGGAATATTTCACCTAGTCATATGAGGAGATGCCAAGAATAGACCCCAGTATTGTCGAACATGATATTAGAACGTATCCTCATGCTAAACTGGTTTGACAACGCCTTCATGTTGTTAACCCTAGGAAGGAAGCTTCTATCAAGGTAGAGGTGGAGAAACTGCTCAAGGATGGTTTTATCTACCCCATTCCCCTTATCGAATGGGTGTCAAACCCTATTCCTGTGGATAAGAAGCAAGGAACGATCTGTGTATGCACTGATTTTAGAGACCTGAATCGCGCGTGTCCGAAAGACAATTTCCCCACTCTATTCATTGATCAAATCTTGGATACATGTGCGGGAAGTGAGATTTTTTCGTTCATGGACGGCTTTTCGGGGTATAACTAGATTCAAATCAAACTTGAGGACCAACATAAGACTGCTTTGATTTGTCCTTGGGGTACATTTGCGTACCGGAAAATGCCCTTCGGCCTTAAAAATGTAGGAGCTACATTTCAGTAAGCTATGACCTATGCCTTTCACGACCTTAAACGTATAATGGAGGTTTTCTTGGATGATCTTGCTGGCCATTCTCGTAAGAGAGCAGACCACTCCAAGCATCTCCGTTTGATTCTCGAACAATGTATACAATACAAGATTCGATTGAATCCCAATAAATGCATCTTTGTTATGAGGACAGGTTTCCTTCTAGGATTCATAGTTTTGAAAGAGGGTATTATAGTCGATCCTCTTAAAGTTGAGGCAATACTTCGATTGCCTCCTCCACACAACTTGTTTCAACTTCAGAGCCTCCAAGGGAGAGCTACTTTTCTACAACGCTTTATAGTGAATTATGCTTGTCTTACCAAAGGTTTCCCGTGCTTGTTGAAGAAAGACACACCGTTTATCTAGGATGAGCGAACCCAGCAGTCTTTCGATGCCCTTAAGAAAGCTTTGGTATCAGCCCCTGTGCTTAGTCCACCTGACTTTGCACAAGATTTTATACTTTATGTGGCTGTGTCTCAAGAGACGATTGGCATGGTCTTATTTCAGGTTGATGATGTGCTCATTGCGCATGTGATCTATTACCTTAGTCGAAATCTAGTAGACGTTGAACTGAGATATAGTCATGTGGAAAAGTTGGCACTTGTGACTGTTCATCGCATTCCAACGGTTATGATATTATATCATACTTAGAACTACCACGGTTGTAGCGCATATCAATCCATTTCAGTTCATGCTATCACGATGTCTCTCAGGGGGGAAGTACAATAAATGGATTGTTATCCTTAAGGAATTTGATCTCAATTTTGCTTCGATGAAGTCAGTGAAATCCTTGGTTTTTGCTGAGCTTATGTTGGACCTTCCAAGACTTGATGAGGATGTCATCCACGAAGATTCCTTTGTGGATGAACACTTATTTATTATCTCGTCAGAGGACCCTTGGTATGGGGATGTCATTTTATATCTCCAAACTTTGAATTTTCCTTCGCATTATTCACGGAACAAGCGACAACGTGTGAAACATCACGCTAAAGATTATACTATCATCGGCAACACTTTGTATCATCGAGGAAAGGATTCCATTCTCCATTGTTGCTTGACTCACGAAGAAGCGGAGCGTGTGCTTAATGATTTCCATGCTGGGGAGTGTGGTGGTCACTTATCTGGGCTTGCTACAGCCCAACGCATTATGCAAGCTGGTTACTTTTGGCCTTCAATCTTTAAAGATTATATAAAAGTTGTGAAGAGATGTCACCCTTGCCAGGTGTTTTCTCGAAATATACACTCGCATCCAACGCCCCTTCATCTGGTCATCACCATCGGTCCCTTCACCAAATGGGGGGTGGATTTGATGGATTGAAAACCAACTTCGGCTGGGGGGCATCACCATATCGTAGTGGCCGTGGACTACTTTTCCAAATGGGTTGAGGCCATGCCTACCGTAAAATTCGATGGTGCTACAACAGCCCATTTCGTGTTCAATCAAATTATTACTCGGTTCGGTATTCCGAAAGAGATTGTCACTGACCATGGCAGTCACTTTCAAAAACAAATGATGGAGGATTTGTCACTCAAGCTTGGGTTTCTTCAAGAACACTCATCTTCTTATTATCCCCAAGCAAATGGTCAGGTAGAAGCAGTCAATAAGTCTTTAAATACCATTCTCCAATGTACCATCCAGCAAAGCAAGAACAACTGGCATATTATGTTATATCCTTTTTTCTGGGTGTATCGAACCGTAGTCAAGACTGCCACCCGGTTCTCACCGTTTCAGTTGGTACACGGTGTGGAGTCGATTTTACCGATTGAATGCAAAATCCCTTCGCTTAAAATAGCCATAGAGCTCCTCCCTGATACATCGAGTATTAAGCAACGTTTAGTCCACCTTGAGTAGGTTGACGAGCAGCATCAAGATGCTGCCATGGCTATAGATTCCAATAACCGTCATGTCAAGGTTCAATACGATAGATCTGTCCGTCCCCAGAAATATGTTGAAAGTGACTTCATCCTCTTATATGACCAAGCTAAAGAACCCCTGGGGGCAGGCAAGTTTAACCCCATGTGGCACGGTCCTTACATCGTGAGGCGTGTCCTGGAAAAAGGAGCCTATGAATTAGAGGATTATGATGGGAACGTCTTGAAGGAGCCTAGGAATGTGCTCTACCTCAAGCGGTATTACGCTTGAACTTCTAGTTCGAGCTAATACTTTTGTATACTGTTGTATAGTTGCTTATGTACATAGTTTAGATTTCTTTTGGTTTTCAGGTCTGCTAATTTGCTTCCATTTGATTGACAGATATCAGTAGAATTTCCTACATTCTTAGGATTCGCGGATGGTGCTAGCCGTCATACACAGCAACTTGCTTTTGCTACCTGGGTTATTTATTCACCTAACCATATAGTTGTGTCTTCAAGAGGTGCTTGTCTTGGTCCTACATCTAACAATGTGGCTGAGTATAGTGCCGTGATTGAGCTACCTCGGGATGCTATTTCACATGGTATCCAGTCTTTAGAAGTTCGCCTGGATTCACAATTGGTTGTGTCTCAGTTGAATGGCCAGTATTGTGTGAGGGATCCTACGCTATTATGGAGATTCTTAAGGGTAAGACTCTTGGAACGACATTTTGTTTCCATTACATACATTCATGTTCCGAGAAATTTTAATCATATATCTGATGCATATGCTAACTATGTCCTAGATTGGCAATTGTCACATTCATAATGAAGCACAAAAATAAAAGATACATTCATACATTTGTACATACACACATATAGTAGAACTGGAGAACCATATTTTTTTATAAATAATATGTCCAAAATGGTAGTGTCAAAAATATACATATTGATAAAAAAATGGGACTCTGAGATATCTAAGCCCTACGCGGAGGCCTAGCTGCCACCTCAACAAGATGCGTCTGATAGTAATACTGTACTGCATTTGCTATACACTGCAGTAGTCACACCCAGCTGCTCGGTACCCCCACCACATGACGTTGCATATCCTCTGGTAGTTGCGCTATCTCTATACCTAGTACCTTGTTGGTCATCCGTGATAGATTGACCCTCATAGTCTGTAGTGTACACTCTGCTACTGCACCCACTACTTCATCACCCCTGCCCCGTCGACGATGTCTCGGGAAGCCCTGTGATCTAACTGGACCCTTGTCTACGAGAAAACAGTGAAACATTAATATATGATACTACCCCAAAAAAGATTTTTGCATTTACATTTATAATAAAAAATCCAAAAAATTTAATACACAAAAAACATAAAAAGAACACTCACCAATGTCTCCAAACGCTGCTCCTGGTGGGAGCAGCATGTCACGATCCTAATGGAAGTCTATCCCTGCATAGGGGTAGTCATCTATAGCTATGACCTGTCGGTCCCACCAGTGAAAGAACTCCTCTGTGTATGGTGATGTCTGACGGCCACCACCCTGTCGCGTCAAGACCTCTTCCCACCGGGTTAGGGCTGGGTCATGAAGACTATGAGGAGGGACTTCAAACCTCAGACTAAGCCCCAGAACTCGCTCAAAGAAGAAACTGCATAAGATATTGTCGTATCCAAAGTTTTTTTCCTCCCCTTGCTTGCACTCCATTAACTGAGTCTTCATGGACCCCAGTAACATTGTGCACCAGTCATAAACCGAGGGCCACATACACTGTGAGGCATAGAACATCATCGACCTAGATGCCTGGTGAAGAGCTTTTTGAACCAGAAATCCGCACTAGGGTAGCCACTATGATCTTCATGCTCAGGTCAACTATGGATTGGATGGGCACCTGAATCCTCATTGTCCGAATATCGGGAAGACAGTACCACTCGATATAGTCGGGCATGGTGATCCCACCACCCACAGTACGAGATTGAAAGCTTGCCACTTCACCTCGGCGGGACAAACCAGTAATGAAATAGATATCATCCACCTCCAAGGAAAGTATTTTCCCGACCAGGTTGAAGTTTTATCCATCTATGTCCCAATAGTCTATCAAACATCGGAGCAACAGGTTTTGGGCCCTCAAACCCCCTATGTTCCAAAATTTGTAAAGCCCACATGCTTGTAAAGCTTGCTGTGCAGGAAAATCATTGCGGACGGCTTCATCCACAAGGTCATGTTCCCTCTCTCTCCACTCTAGAACCATCCTGGAGGAAGAGAAAGCAAAGAGTTTAGTCATTTTCATTTAAAAAACCAAATTCACGGCCATACCCGAGAGCTAATTTTCCCACAGAGGCGGGTACCCGCAGTCAATGCATGCGTTGACTACTCGTACCCAGCCCTACCCGCTACCCATATGCTAGTAGCCCACGGGTACCGCCGTGACCATTTAGGGCTTGGCCATTTAAAATTTTTAACCAATGAAAATTCAAATAAAAACATTCAAATGAAAGTTATGGATGAGACAACCAACCTACTCCAGACGGCTCGACGAATGAATTCTTGTAGCTCCCATAATCAATAGTTGAACTTCGAGGTGAAAACTAACCACAAAACTCCAAATTGGGTGAATAGTGAAAATGAATTGTAAATTGTAATTTTTTGTTACTATTTGTAATTTTGAAAACACACTTGTCTATAGTTTTTGCCATTTTAAGTTGTTTTGGACTATATAATGTCTTGGAGTAGCATTTTTTGACCAGATTTCTTCGGCGAGAGTAGTTTTTTATCATTTCGCGCCTACGGCAGGTATATTTCACACTTGACATATAGGTTAGATGTCATTTTCACATGCATTATGCATTTGACTTTTTGACCATTTTCATAAACCCTAGGTGCGACCCCGCTTCTTAACCGACACGAAACCTTCACACTATTATAGAAGTGTCGTTATATGGTGGTAGGGCCTTTCCAAACATGGGTACCCTAGTTAGAACCCCTTTTTCATTATGTTGCGCATATCGTTGTTTGTCCGTAAGATCGGGAGTCCTTTAGAGTTACTCCATGACTTTGCGATAAAGACTCATACTCTACTTTGTCTTATGCTGGCCAGCTCCCATAAGGACTCCCCTAGTTATATCAAGTTGTGATTGCATTGCATCATCCTGCTTGCCACTTGAGCGTTATGTCGGCTCCCGCTTACTCAGTTGTTAGCCTGGTGCCTGAGCACTTTTCCCTGTCGAGCCCTACAGAGCTTCCATTTGCCCTTCACAATTTGATGACTTTTTGATCCCGAGGGAACAACCCCAAGTGTCCACATCCTGCGCATACTTCCTTGCATTGATCATAGGTATGTTCCACTGCTTGGGACTAGTCTGCTCGCTATTTGACACTTGTTCTCTCCATTGTTGTACTATAAGCAATTTTATTCTTTTTCAAGCTTTTCCAAATATGAAAAAGACCAACAAAATCAAATATTCCAAAAAGCCAAACGGGATTATGGTTACTACTTCAGTTGGCAGCTGTTGTGTTTCCTTTGAACAAAGCATTCATTCCACTCCATACATTATGAGTCAGGACTATATTTGGACCTTAGGAGATGTACTTGTTTCTCAGCTTACTCCACCGATTTGTTAAGCTTCCAGTCATTATGGAGCCCTTTTTTTATGCCTCCCGCATCACACAATCTATATCGAATTTATGTTTCCTGAGTCTCCATATGCTCATGCTCTTGATCAAAGGACATCCTAAAACCAGAGTCGGCCACTCCTCAGATCTCTTGACTATTGCATGTCAACCATCCTTATTGAGTCAGTCTATTTCACCTGAGTTCTTCCAAATCTTTCAGCATAGCTGGTACCTCATGCTAGTTGTTGGGGGATGCCTTAATGCCCTCCTTCCAGCGAGTCTCCTTCTGTCGACTTCAACCCATTTATTTCGGAACTTTAGTCTTAGAGTTTGGTTGAGTACCTTGAGGCTTGCAATCATTAGTGGTAGGTTCTCTCGCCATCGATAGTTTTGACAATACATCAATGTCCCCTGACCAATGGATTCGTCTTAGTGTTCGACTTCAACACATCTATTCGCACTTTGATGATTGTACTCTGTTCCTTGATTCCCATTTTCATTATTGGTGGGTTATCTCACGTCTGTTAATAGTATACATCATTGACCGGTAATCAGACGATGTCACATCAGGTTTGACCTCAACTCCTTTATTCACTTGATGGGACTTGCACCATAGATGATTTGTGTAGAATACCCCAGGCGATAGTGGCATTCAGTATGCTACTTATGATCATGACTTTACATCTGAGATATCACCTCTCAGATATCAGCAGTTTGTACCTCCATTTTGCACCAGTTGTTTCATTTTAACTAGGGGACCATATCTTACTGTAAAGGGATCATGGCTATGATCACTTATGACAGATATTCATTATGTACTGCCTATTCATGGCCATTGTATCAGATTGTTGTACTATACCGACATGTATTCAGAGATACTATTGTATTATGACGAGTGAGCTACTCCTTCCACTTGTGTCTCCATCACTTTACATCTGAGATTCATAATGTATTTCGGCCATCGTAGCACCATTCTCTGACTTCACACATTAGGGGGCATCTGTTACAACGTAGTTTTCCACCTTGTGAGCATCAGCACTCTTTGGCCTTTAGGATTCATTCCACTGACTTAGATCCACTTTATATCCTTCAGATACACTATTTCCCTATTTTTTCTTCCTGTACGCTAGTTTTTCCACTTTATTCGGTGTACCCGCGAGCTGCACCACTATAGCCCGTGGGTGACAAGTAAAATGGTAAAAATCGCTAGTAAATGACTTTTTACTCCCACAAAGCTATCTTAGGGTGACCTTTGCCCCTCCATTTGCCCCGAAATGCCTCAATGTGTCCTTTCACTTACCTTTGGGAGGACTATATATTGAGCACATATGGCATATGGAAGGGAGGAGAAAGAGAGAGCAAGATAACTCTAGTGGATTTTTGCCGCATCTTGAGTTTACACTCATTGATCCTTGTTGTTGTGAACCTCTTATGTTCACCTTCCAAACTCCTATCTTAGTTTGAGTTTTCCATTCCATGGAGGATTGAAGTGGTGGAGGCACAAGTGGAGAGACCCAGTTCTCGGTTCAGATCGGTTGCCGGCAAGAGGTCGTATCACATTGTACTTCTTGTTATTTATTAATAGAAATACTCATATTCTCATCCATTAATGTTGTGAATGTTGTTTATATTACATTGGGTTGCATTTACTTATGATATCATGGACCATTGCTATTGATGATGTTAATGTCATTTATATATTACATGCGCTTGTTGTATATTGGCTGTCAAGACTAATTTGTAGGTTCAAGTGCACGAATTGAAAGCTCCAACGGGGAACTACATCAAACGTTCGGATCGAGGTTGGTTATATTCTTGATTATCTTAGCATTGTCATTTACATAACATATCATTGAGAATTGAGTTAATTTATGGTAGTCAGCTATCTGTTGTGGTCTAGCCCAAGCCATAGGAAGTTTTCTCTGTAACAAATGGATTAGTCCCATGGTGGTGCAGGATAAGAAGACAGGTGAGGTTTGGATTTGTGTCAACCTGAGGAAGTTGAATTACGCGTGTATGCATGATCCATTTCCGACGCCATTCACTGATGAGGACTGGAAGGAGTGGGAGATCAAGATATGTATTCCTTCACGGATGGATTTTCTAGTTATCACCAGATCAGGATCATGAAAGAGGATCGCCATAAGACAATGCTTGTGACTAAATGGGGTTGTTCCCAGTATATTGTGATGCCATTTGGGATTAAGAACACACCTACAGTATTCTCCCGGGTTGTTGTTGTTGCATTCCGAGATTTTATTTAGAATTTTCTGCAAGTTTATTTGGATGACGGGACAGTTTATGGATTGATCAGCGACCATCTGGAAAACCTGCGACTGATGCTAGAGCGCTATAGACAGCATCAGATCTCGTTGAACTTGAAGAAGTGTATTTTCTCTGCACTATTTGAGATGTTGTTGGGTCACATTATTTGCAAGCAATGATTGTTGGTTGACCCAACAAAGATTGCATTGATTTTGAGCTTGACACCACCTACAAATGTAAAGCAGTTGCTAGCAACACTGGGGAACACAGGGTACTATCACAATTTTATCCATGGTTATGCAGCAATCACGGCTCCTCTAGAAAATTTGTTAAACAAGGATGCGGTATTCGTATGGTGTCCAGAATTCCAAGTAAGTTTTGAGATGCTGAAGGCTAAGATGGATTTCGCACCCATATTGGTATTCCTTGACTGGAGCAAGAAATTCCATGTCCATGTGGATGCATCATCATTTGCGCTGGGAGTAGTGCGCACAACCAGGAGAAGGAGATCTGGATCACCTGATTGCTTTTGTGAGACAGAAGTTGTCATCTGCGGAGCGAAATTATACAACTACCGAGAGGGAAGGTCTAGTGATGGTATATGTTCTACAGAAGTTTAGGCATTAGCCATTGGGGGGTCACTTCAAGATGTTCACAGACCATTCTGCTTTGAAATATCTGGTCATCAAGCCTATGTTGAGGGGAAGATATGCCGCTGGCTACTTCTCTTTTAGGAGTTTGATTTTGAGGTAATTGTGAAGCCAGTTCGCTTGAATGTGGGGCCAGATCATTTATCACGAATTGAGATAAGTGAGGAACCAACCAACATTGAAGATGGGTTGTCAAATGGACAACTATTCAAATTCAAGGTGGTTGATGACTACTATGAAGAAATAATTAAGTTTTTGGTGACGGGAACCGCACCAGAGGAGTTTACCACAAGTCAGAAGAAGTAGTTGGTGATTAAGGCTGCAGATTTCCAGTTGATTGCCGGACAGCTTTATAAACTAGGACCAGATGAGATCTTGTGACACTGTGTCCTACCTCATGAACAAGGGCAGATATTGGTAGAGGCACAGGCGGGCGTGGCTGGTGGACACTATGGCGGTCGTGCTACTTCCAGGAAGGTGCTTCACGTAGGGCTTTGGTGGCCCACTATTCACAATGATGCAACAGAGTATGCGCAAACTTGTGATGTCTGTCAACGAATTGGAAAATGATCACGGAGGGATCAGATGCTGCTGGTACCTCAGGTGACATTGCATCCATTTAATAAATGGGCGGTGGGTTTCGTGGGGCCAATCAATCCACTTGGAAAGAGAATTAGTGCATGGTACATCATTATAGGGATAAATTATTTAACAAGGTGGGTGGAGTGTAGGGACCCCCATTTCGGGTCCCCCTAAAAGACTTCCAAATAGAACTTACATCATATGCAAATTAATAAAAACTTGAAAATCAAATATAACCATAAAAGAAAAATTACATAAGCTCAACTAGTACATGAAAATGGAACATTATACCTTTTAAATGTAGTTGAGCACTCCGTTGATGAAGTCCTTGTATGTACGGTCGTCGATCTTCCCCAAGCCGCTTCCATCCTTGCCAATTTTACCAAGAGACCCCCATTTCGGGTCCCCCAAAAAGACTTCCAAATAGAACTTACATCATATGCAAATTAATAAAAACTTGTAAATCAAATATAACCATAAAAGAAAAATTACATAAGCTCAACTAATACATGAAAATGGAACATTATACCTTTCGAAAGTAGTTGAGCACTCCGTTGACGAAGTCCTTGTATGTATGTTCGCTGATCTTCCCCAAGCCACTTCCAACCTTGCCGATTTTACCAAGAGACCCCTCGGTTGACCACCCTACCATATCAGGGTTACTCTCCTTCACCCCAAACCCCCGAGCTAATGGAGTCGTAAGAACACACTAGCAAGCTTCCCGAAAGGATCTCTCAATCCTCGTTCCAGCTAATCCCAACTCCCAAGAATCATAACATAATATGATATTATCATTCCCATCCAGCATTAGGGAGCAAGAGATGTCCTTTTCTCCTTCTCCTCCCTCATTATATAGTAAAAGCCTGTGTGACATGTGTCTGTCCATGCACATATTTATTTTAATTTAATATTTTAATTACAATTACTCTCAATTACAAGTGTCTCATTACCTTTAGTGTCCACCTAATTCCCTAAATCAGTGGGAGTTAGGTGTAGAAGAGTCCTACTTCTATTTTGGTTCTCATTCAGTTTAACTAATACCTTGTAGTACTAGTTGTTTTTATTTATTTAATTTCTTTTAAATAATAAAAACTTATAAAAGAAAATTTGTTTCTTTTATTTATTATAATATAATTCCATTAAATGTTTTAAAAGTTTATAAGATATTTATATATATGTTTCTTTTATTTAAACTCTTATAAAGTATTTCTAGACTGAAGTTGAAACTTCTAAAAGTATCTATTTTAATACTTCTAGTTTAGTTTTTGCTTTTCTTCTTTCAATAAAGTAGGAAAATAAAATAAATAACTAAAATAATTTTTTTTATTTTGTTTCCTTTCTCATTTCTATTTTTCTTCTTTTCTCCTAAAAATAAAATAATGAATATTATTTTATTATAATTATCTTTTAATTTGGAATCTCTTGAATTTATCTTTTGGTAAAGTTTCAATTTCTTCATATGTTAAATAACATTATATTTTTCTTGTCCAGGTACCTCTTCGGCGGGTCCTTCCGGTAGTTCCTTCTTTCTTCTTATGGGGAGCACTGCGTAGCGATCGGGAGTCGTTACCGCGATATCTTAACTACGCTTCTTGAAGACTACGAGATGTTGAGGGATAAGGCTCTCCTTATCGCTCGCCCCTCAACTCGTCGTACGCAACCAAATCATTATGGCCTTGCCATTACGGAACACGCCTCCCCGGGTGAGCTAAAACGGCTTCACCCGTGCGTGGATTGCTAATTTAGGGTCGACAGTCAGTCGTCGTACCCCTATGTGTTTTTTTTGTTCTTACGACCCCTATAATTCCATTGTGGGTCAGTTGGTAAATCGTCTTACCTGCCACTACACACACTCAAACACACATTAGTTGCACTGCACTATAAAACATTTTCATCATTCTTTTTAGTATCTCAGTCAGTCGAGTCTACTAAATATTCATCATTTTAACATCATGCTTCGGCGAGTCGAGCATGTTCATCATTCACTATTTTATCTCAGCCAGTCGAGTATAAAACTAATCATCATTTTCATTTCAAGCATTTTCAACATTCATCATTTCTTCATTCTAAAGTATTTTCATCATTTATCATTTTCTCATGATAATTTTCAAAGCAATTTTTCATGATCTAAGTTTTATAAAACCGGGTCACTTCCAAACTAGTGTCCTCATTAGTCTAAACAGTTAAGGTACCGAGGCGGGCATTACATGGAGGCTGCACCTGTCGTATATTGAACCGTTGTGACAGCAGCACAGTTCTTATTTGACAACATTGTTACTCAGTTTGGATGCCCGAAGATATTGATGGTTGACGAGGGGAGTCATTTCATCAATCGCACAGTCAGCGCATTAACTGAAGAGCTTCAGACACAGCACAAGAAGAGCACACCGTATCATCCGCAGGAAAATAGCACAATGGAGGCTTTCAACAAAGTGTTGGAGCATGGGATTACAAGGTTTGTAACGCAAACCACAATGACTGGGATTTGAAGATTCCAGCAGTTTTGTGGGCATATCGCACCACTTGTAAAAGACTGACAGGCCAGAAACCGTTCAAATTGGTTTATGGGCAAGAGGCAGTTATTCCTATGGAGTACATTGTTCCGAGTCTACGCATAGCGGCAGCAACAGGCATGAATGATGAAGCAGCATTAGCAGAACGACTGGAGCAGCTGGTACAGCTTGAGGAAGTCCGCTTTATCGCAGGTTTTCACCAGCACATGGAGAAGGATCGCCAAAAGATTGGCACGATTGACATATTAAAAAAAACAATTTCAGCAACGCGACTTTATGTTGTTGTATGACAGCAAGTTCATGAAGCATCCCAGAAAGTTATAGATGCATTGGCTGGGTCCATATGTCATTAGTTGCATTACTTCAGGTGGTGCAGTACAGCTGCAGCAGTGAGATGGTGCGATGTTATTGAAGCTGGTGAATGGTAGCAGGTTGAAGCCCTATAGGATGGGATAAGAGCCGTGCGATGTTTAAGGCATTGCACAAGTAAAAATAAAATAAAATAAATGAATAGGTTGGTGGATAGTCAGCTGGCGCACTCAGAGGGAACGAATGCACAAGTAGGAGAGATGGTATCGCAGTTAGGGAGCCATGCCGCGACAGCTGCAGGGTCGCAACACAGTAAAATCAGCAATCAATGCAGATCGTTAAATGTCATTAGAAGATGGCGCTCGTTGAAGTGATAGGTATTTATGGTAGCTCTGATTGTTAGATTGACAGGATCGACGACGGATTCGGGTACGTATGGCATGCATGACAAAAGGTGGAAACATGGTCGACGTTTCGTATGGTTGGCACGCATGACAATAGGTGGGAGCATGGTCAATGCTTCGCATGTAAGAGGTCAAGTCCGAGCATGAGTGTTGCGGATCCACCTCACCGGAAGACAGTGAAACGGTATGATGACAAGATCGGAAACTTATGTGAATGGATTTGCAAATGATTTCAGAGTCAGGCATCTAGGACATGATGAAAACGCATAAATACAGGCACAGGAGGCTAGCAGAGCAAGGAGGTATCTATCAGACAAGAGAAACCCATGCTGCAAGTCGGTCAAGAAGCTAGATAAGTTAGGAATTCCAAGGAGGCTATGGAAATGATCCATTTCATTTCGTGTGGCAGCACACAAGGTGCGCTAAGGACCAAAACGATGAGTGTGCATGAGAAACCAGAGAAGGAAGCAACTCAGGCACTCGGGAGAAACGGAGACAAGGTCTCACCCAAGATGTCTAAGTACGTGGTGATAGTTTGAATATTCATGGTCCCTGCTGGTGAGCTCTTAGAATGGATGCCTAATGAGGGAAGCTAGACTAGGAGCCTACTTTAATTACTAACCCGGGGGACATACAAACTTCAGAGGTGCAAGAACTATATGTTCTCTTATAGGATAGTCTTTGTCATGGTTGGGAATTGGTATCAATGTTTAAGGGTTGCCTAAAAGAAATCAAATAAGCTTGGAAAGGATTTCCTAATCTATGGATGAAAAATACCTATGCTAAGAAGTTCAAATGCTGAAAACAGTAAATCTATATTAAGGAATTTAAACGCTGAAAATAGTAAATATGTCCCTAAGAATTAACTTGCTGAAAACAGTGAATTTATACTATGAAATTGAATGCTGAAAACGTAGCAGATCTATTCTAGGATAATGGAAGCTGGATCTTTAATCTAAGAAGCAATTACTGTAAATCAAATGCATAAAACTAGAAGTCTGGTCTAACCTATTCAATTACCAAAACCAAGTTCAAAATGCCATTATCTAATGCTATGAATTAATCAAAACTTTAAGAAGTGAATATCATTAATTAACCACAGTATTGAAAGTAAGCAATCTTTATGAGCAACCATAATAATGGGAGAATGCATAAGATTTAAGATCTAGATCACTGTTTCAAAAGCAATGCGAGTACATAGGGAAATATATGCTTAAAATATGTCTTGGAAGAATGCTGCTATAGGACTACTGAAACAGTGTTACCAAACTACAGAATGCGTTATACCCAACTACGGAATCGTAATGGTCATTTTACTACAGAAATCAAATCGTACCATTTAACGCCATTTAAATACTTTCATATGCAATATAGATTCAGTCAATGTAAAGCACATAATGAAAAATACCTGAACAATAAGATCTCTTGACTTACGTGTTGGAGGGGCCCTCTCCAACCCGTACTCAGGAGTGGAGAAAACTTATAGACGTTGAATTGAAAGCAACATCAAGTCTTTATTCAAAATA